>OY728135.1:666447259-667724211 GCA_963277665.1 Viscum album | reverse complement strand
CTCGAAAAAAATCATTTTTCAGACATTATAAACCGAATATGATTTTACTACAAAATAATATTTCAATCTTTTCCTAGGATGCCCCTCACCCCTCTTATAAAAGGCAACCCCCCCTTCCCCCAAATTCACACCTTCAAAGCCATTTGGCTCAAAACAACCATGCCCAAATATCCTCAATACTATCCTCATTTCATCCTTGAGGCCTTACATTAGTCATAAATCCAACCTATGGAGCCTTTTTGATCTAATCAAAAGGAAGAACCCGAAAAAGAGGTAAATATTGCATCACCTCTTTCAAGTTCTTTTCTTTTTCCACTTCCACTTTCTTTGTGGTTTCCATTCAAAAATAATAACTCTAGTATCTTCTATATACATTTATGTTATTATAAAAATGGTAAAACCCTATTCATTATTCTATCCATCCTATATATGACAAAGTCACCATACGTGCGTAGGTATGGATTACCGTCTCCATGTCGTGGTGTAGTTTGTTATTCAAACACTTCATCATTTTGATGGGAATAATAATGAGTATAAATGATGTAAATAATTAATATAACATGATAATGACTCTATATATATGATATACCATCCAATTATATGTCATTTTAAAATCAAAATAATGATATTGTCACTCTTGCTTACGTACGGATTACCGTCTCCACGAACGCAATGAGATTCATTCCCAATCGTATCCATTAAAGACTAAATTTCAGTTGATGATTAAAAATAATTTTTAATGACTTAATATCATTCTGAATATGAAAAATATAAATCCTATCCATAACAAATGTTACTTACGTAACAAATAATATAAAGTAAAACGAATCAGTTAACACCAGAAAAGATGATACTACTAAAATATTACTAACAAAGCAATATTATAAGATCATATATGATATCATATTTATGTATATAGTTCTTGTATAATTTAATAACAATGTTTTAACTATTATACTTTATTTCAATATGCCATCGACTAAGTAAAAGTACAAGGTAAGGGTTAATTTCACAATCTCTACATTATCAGAGGTTGTTTATACGTAATTATCTACTGGTACCTCTTTATCATCCACATCCATGTTTCATAAAGATGTATTTCAAAACATTTCTAATATTTACTATAAAATGGGTTAAAGTAATTTATACCCTTACTTGGTCTTATATGTTTTTAAAGTAATCTTTACATCGTTTTCCAAACAAGGCACTTTACAACCTTTTCAACAAAATTAAGTTAAGATTTTCTTCTTTAACATATACGGCGGGTGCGGTTATTTTTTTCCATTATATCAATGAAAAAGCTTCCCTTAAATTATTATAAGAATATTTTAAAAAATTAATGTTTTATTTTATATTTAAGTGACTTTTAAATGATTTCAAAATAGAAATAGATATTTCTCTAAAAAGGTTTTGATTTCATCTATGAACACATCCTTTGATGGATTTTATGTTTTTTTGAAGTTGATTTTTTATAATACAAAACATCCATATCGTATTGAAGTTTTTGTGATATTTTTGACTATAGATGTTTTATTTCAAAGCATTCACAATTTATGAATAAAATATTGACATTTCATATGCTAGTTTTCATACGAATGTTTATGTTATGTTTAAACATTTTCATATGAGGAATGCATTGGACTTAGTAAGTGACAGTGGAGCCCACTATAGCTCCTCGATGCATCAGTAGATGTCATGATAGAAACTAGTGTCTTGGCATAAGGCCTTTACAAAATCTTATTTTTAGTCTTGGCACAAGGCGTTGACTATGTGGTTATGAAGTCTGGCATTATGCATTATATCATTATGAAATTGGATATTGATATTTCATGTGATTATTTAACTAGTAGAATATACATGTGAATAATTAAATGGCATTATTTTATTTTATCATTGCCATATTATTCTGAAGTTTAAGCTAAAAAGGATTTTGGTTTAGTTATACATTGCCTTAAATGTTTATGCTTATTTATGAAAGTCTATACTATATTGTTATCCTTACTGAGCATCTGATCTCAACCCTTTCCATGTTTAATTTTCACCAAGATGTGAATAAGTACTTTTTGGTTGACCTGTAGGGATAAGATAAGGATATAATTATGTTCAAAAGCGGTACAAAATGTTTGTTTAGGTTTTTATTTCATAATTTAATTTAAAACATATGAATGTATCTAGTATATCCAATGCTACTAAACTTCTTGGTCTTTCTGGACATGATTCCTTGTATCATGAACATGTTATGTAATAATGTACTGACTATGGGTAACTGGGGTCAAGGAATTATAGTTGGTATCAGAGGAAGTTTAGTTCAAACCTTGGAAACTAGATTTATAAAAACATTGATTAGAGAACACTACCCAAAGATATACTTTGAGTATTTGTATAGAATAACTACCTAGAATTTTGGTACTGTAGAGATTTTGTGAATTTTCCAAGAAATACATCCTTGTTTGAATATGAGCATGTAGAGGATGCTCTGACATAGATGTACCAAAGGGTAAAACTCGACAACCCTGCTTTGAGCTAGACTCGAACAGGAACTGGTGCACGACAATGGGCATTGCTGCACTCTTGGTTACGACACTCCCATGGGATATGATTAAGATAATTCTCATTTATTTACAAACCATAATGAAGTGTTTATGACTATATACATCCTCAAAGAATATTTTTTTATGATTATTTATTATATCCATAAACTGTTCAATTTATGTTAACTATTTTACATGTTTGGAATTATATATTGTGATTCATAAACTAATCTAGTGTATGCCATTGTTTAGAAATGCCTCCTAGTTTGTGGAATGGAAACTGTATCATTGCACGTAATCCATGTTGGGATTTCCCTCCTACTCAAGATAATTATAGTGGAGCTGGTGAGGCAACTAGTGCTGATCAGCTTGTCACCACACTGGGACAACTCACTCTGGTGATGAATAATAACCTAACCCATATGGAACACCCTGATCCACAACGTAGAGGATCAATGTTAGACCCCTTCATGAGGAAACAACCACCAACATTTAATGGGAGTAAAAATCCATTATTAGTTATGCAATGTTTAAATTCTTAAGAGAAAATATTTCACTCTTTGGGGAGCAGCGAAAGTGGAAAATTTTTCATGCCATTTTATCATCTCATGGGAGATACAGATCAATGGTGGTCATTGATTCAAAACACAAAGAAATGTGAAGAAGTATAAAATATGGAATGGAGGGATTTTAAATAGATTTTATTAGATAAATACTTTCCTCGTGACCATCGAGCAGATATGGAAAGACAATTTCTAAGTCTAAGGCAAAAGGAGGATGTAAATGTCGCAAAGTATGAGGTTAACATTACAAGGTTAGAAAGGCATGCTACAGATTATATAAGTAACCCAAGAAGTAATATTGATCGTTTCATTGTTGGGTTAAAACCATTTCTCCATTGAACATTAGTCTCACAATCCTTCTCATCATACTAAGATATTGTCTCATGTGCTATCAAGACAAAAAAAAATGAATTCTCTAAGTCTTACAACTTTAAAGCAAAGAAAGAGAAGAAGAGATCTGTAGAAAACTATAGAAAAGAAAATAAGGGGAAGAAAGAAAAAGATGAAAATCCATACTACAAAAAATGTGGGAAGAAACAACCTAGTACCTTCCTGAAGTGAATGGGAGTATGTTACAACCAAGATCATGATTGTATGGAGAAGAAAGAGGCTGCCAGTGTTGAATGATACAATTGTAGGGAAAGGGGGATTTATTCAAATGAATGTCCTAAATTCCAAGGAAACACACATCAGGAAAGGCCAAGGGATCACGTCCAAGCATATGCAATCACTGTTGTTGATGTTGAATCTCCAAAAGATGTAGTGGCAGGTAATTTAATGGTTTCCTCAAGTTTTTCCAATTATTTATTTGATTTTGGATCATCACATTGTTTCATATCTTCCCAGTTCTCTAAGAAAATTAGATATTTCCAATTTTATATAACAAGGGAGTTTTCAGTCAGAACTTTTAAGGGAAGTATCATTCTAACAATTTTTTATGAATCAGTTCTCATTAAGGAATATAAACGTTTTTTATCTGCTGATCTCATCATCATACCCATGATTGAAATTGATATAATCCTTGGTATAGATTGGGTTTCGGACCATAATGTGAAAATATATTATAAGAAGAAGGAGGTTATAATTTTCAATGATGATAAGTAGAACCTTATCTTTAGAACAGAAACATCACCATCTGATTCTTATCTAGATCCACCCCCAGTAGCCTAGCTAAATTCATTTATTGGGTAGGAAGAGAATGAAATAATTTTGGGTGAGGAAAATAATGTTAGAATAGAGGATGTACCTATTATATAAGAATATTTTGATTTGTTTCCATATGATTTACCAGGACATCCTCCAGAATGAGAAATTGAGTTTTCCATTGACTTAATTCCTAGTTCAAGGCCCATATCGAAGACCCTTATGGAATGGCCACTGTGGAATTAGTAGAACTAAATAAACAACTATGGAAATTGAGTAATAAGAGATTTATTCTCCCTAGTGTTTCTCCATGGGGATCCCCTGTTCATTTTGTTAAGAAGAAAGATGGATCTATTAGGTTACGCATTGACTACTGGGAGATCAATTCTACAACAATAATGAACAAGTATCCCCTACCTCACATTGATGATTAATTTGATTAACTTCATGGAGATCAATATTTTTAAATGATTGAACTTTTTTCTCGATATCATCAGTTGTGTGTAAAGAAGGAAGATATTCCAAAAACAACATTTCATACCAGGTATGGGCATTAAAAATTTCCAATAATGCCTTTTGGGCTGACTAATGCACCCTCTGTTTTCCTAGATCTAATGAATAGAGTTCTTAATGACTATCTCGATGGCGTTATAGTTGTATTTAGTGAGGATATCCTGTTATACTCCAAAATCTATGTAGATCATGAAAATAACTTTCGCACCATTACGAAAGCCCTCAGATGAAATGAATTATACGAGAAGTTTAGAACGTGTGAATTTTGTCTTCAAGAGATTTATTTTCTTGGCCAAATAGTCTCTAAGGATGGAATCTCTATTGATCCTTCTAAGACAAGAGAAATCCATGAATGGCCAGCACTGAAGAGTATAATTCAGGAATGTAGTTTTATAGGTTTAGCATGTTATTATCGATGTTTTGCCCAGAATTTTTCCTGATTGGCTAAACCATTAACCAAGGTCACAGGCAAATGGGTTAAATTTGTCTGGACAAAAGAGTGTGAAGAATGTTTTGAAGAATTGATGAGAAGATTAGTCAATCATGATGTATTTGATATTTATAGTGATCATCATAGAAAGGACTTGGTTGTGTCCTTATTCAGAATGATAGAGTTATTTACAATGCATCACGACATCTAAAAATTCATAAAAAAAAACTATCCCACTAATGATCTTGGGTTAGCAGCTATAATATTTTCCTTGAATATTTCAAGACACTATATCTATGGTGAAAAATGTGAGATTTTTACTGATCACAAGAGTTTGAAGTATATTTTCCCAAAGAAAGAACTCATCATGAGGAAATGATGATGGCTTGAAATACTCAAAGATTATGATTTCACTATACACTACCTCCCCGAGAAGGAAAATAAGGTGGTAGACACTTTGAGAAAAAATGATCATGGAGTTTTGAAGAAGATGAGAGTTGAAATAGATCCTATTTTCATGGATATAGTAAAGATGGATATGAGAATTATCATGAAAGGTGAATCATCAATACTTTTTCAAATGGTTTCCAAACCATATTTACTAGAAAGGATAAAAAGTTCTCAGACTGATGATGAGTAATTTCAAAAGAAGATTAAATCTGTGAATGATGGGAGATTGATCTACTTCATATATGAAGATGGAATTTTGAAATTTGGGAAGAGAATTTGTGTTCCTAATATACCTGATCCAAAAAGGTAATTGTTGGATGATTCTCATAGCTCTAATTTCCATATACACCCTTGAAGCACCAAGATGTATAGAGATTTGAAGGAACAGTTTTGGTGGGAAAACACGAAAAGGGAGATTGCTGAATTTGTGTCAAGATGTATGGTTTTTCAACAAGTGAAGTTTGGAAGGAAACAGCCTGGAGGAGTCATGAATCCTATTCCCATACTTGAGTGTAAATGGGATAATACTATGAAGGACTTTTTCATGGGACTATCAAAGACTCCTAGAAGGAATGATGCAATACGGGTCATTATTTATCATCTTACCAAGTCAACACATTTTATTCCTATAAGAGAAGATTTACCACTTGAATGTTTAGAAATACTGTATATTAATGAAGTTGTAAGACATCATGGAGAACCTCTATCGACTGTTTATGATCGTGATCCCTGTTTTACATCATGATTATGGAAAAGTCTTCAAAAGGCCTTTGATACTGAACATCATTTAAGCACTGCCTACCACCCTCAAACTGATGGAAAATCAGAACAGACTATTCAAACCTTAGAAGAGATTTTGAGATCTTGCTCACATGACTTTCATGGTATATGGCATCAGTATTTACCTATGGTGTAATTTTCGTATAATAATAGATTCCATTCAAGTATTCAGATGGCACCATATGAAGCGTTATATAGAAAGAGATGTCACACACCAACATGTTGGGATGATGTTGGTGAAAGAAAACTTGTTGGCCCAAAACTTGTTGATAAAAAGATGGAAACAGTGAAGGTTATTCAAACCCACATCAATGCAGCAAAAAGTAGGTAGAAGAGCTATGTCGATAACCGAAGAAAGTATTTGGAATTTTAGGTAGGAGATCATGTTGTCTTGAAGGTATCTCCATGGAAGGGGGTTATATGATTCGGAAAGAAGGGTAAATTGAGTCCTAGGTACATCGAAGCTTTAAAAATTATCAAATGAATTAGGGTTGTAGATTACCGTTTAGAAATGCCACCAAGTCTCTCCAAAGTTCATGATGTGTTCCACGTATCACTATTGAGAAAATATATGCCTAACCCAACTCATGTACTCACCTATGAAGAATTAGAACTGGAACACGATCTGTCATATTGTGAAGATCCTGTTATGATTCTTGATACAAGAGAACAAGTGTTGAGAAACCGGACTACTTGTCTGGTAAAAGTTCTAGGGAGAAACCATAAGATGGAAGAGGCAACATGGGAAACCGAGGATCATATGATGAAGAACCACCCAAGTATTTTTATGCAGTAATATTTTTGAAATTTTGAGTAAAATACTATTTTAAGGAGGGTGGAATGTAACACCCCAAGCTTCCACGACACGTTTCCCTTTGAATAATGCAATTTCATGCATTGTATGCAACTTTGAGATTCTAACACACCACGACCAAACAAACCTGCCATTATGATTTGTAATAACCACTTTTTGAAATTTTATAAAATTTACCTTTCAAAATGGACTTCATTTTTTCATTTTGAATATCTCAATTACCTTAGGGTAATTTTTTGGAATTTTTATGAAAACTTTAAATTTTTTATCAATAGTGAAAAACACTGAGTTATTGTTTAAAACCGACTTTTTATTTTAATAATTATTTATTTTATTCAAATTGATATTAGGTCAAAATAGGTATATAATACCTATATAATTTCAATTTAATTCATTTGAGTCATTTTATAGTAAGTTTAAATATATAAAAATGTTATTGATCTTTTTACCGTTTTTTACCCACCTTCTAGGAGCTTTTGTAAATTCACTTAAAACATAATTTTACCGCTTCTATGAGTTGAATTTTGAAAATCTAATAGACACTGTAGATATCAGTAAGTAAAATGTGGTGTAATAAGATAAAAATAATTTTTTGTGAATAGTAACTTTTTACTTTTATTTACAATGGTTAAAAGTAAATAAGGTAATTAAAGGTAAAAATGATATTATTATTACCATAACACATTTCTTTATCCTATTGGATGAGTTTATTTCAACCGAAAACAACCTTAGGAAAAAAATACCACCATTTAGGTCCACTTGGATTAGATTAGGACATTTATTATTATTTAATTTAAAGAAGAGTTAAAAGTGTTAAATTCAATGATTCGTGAAAAAAAACATTTTTAATATAGGGTTATACATATGAAAAATTCATCTATACATATTAATTAGATATTTTATTTATAATTTTTAGATGTTAAATAAGTTAATTTATTTATGACACAATGATGATGTAGTAATTACATTATTAATGAAAGATTAAACTAATTGATATTTTAAATTTCCAAATAAATTTAATTTGAGACTTTTAATTAATTCCACAAATTTTTTAAGTTAATATGACATGTTAGGGTTGATTTAATGAATTATTTTGAAGAAATAATGTTGTTATGAATTTAACAGAAACAAAATACAAAATAGTGTCAAAATTGACATAAAATAGTTTTTAAAACAAATATTATATTATTAATTGATATTCTATTGCAAAAAATCTAAGGATAGGCCCAAGGGAATAAATAATATTATATATGTCATTAAGGAACCACATGAGGTTCTCTTGGAAGTTTATAGTATGTTTATTAACCATATAATATAAAAATACAGTGAGACATGGTAAATGTCAAACTATTTAACTAAGAGTTAAATCTAAAAGATAATGTTAATATAGTGACCTAAACATATCTAAAAAATAATGGTTGAGAGGATTTCGACCCAAACTCACCTTATACTCCAAATATATCGTTTTTGTGCCACTATAAACCAAATCTGATTTTATTATAAAATAATATCTCAATCTTTTCCTAAGGTGCCCTTGACCCCTATTTTAAAAGGGAACTCCCCCTTATCTCAAAATCACACATTTGAAGCCATTTGGAATGGAACAATCATGCCAAAATATCCTCTAAAATGTCCAAGATTCATCCTATAGGCCTTATATTCGTCATAATTCCAACCTAAGGAGCCATTTCGATCAAATCAAAAGGAAGAACCCGAAAAAGAGGTAAATATTTCATCACCTTTTTCATGTTTTTTTCTTCTTCCACTACCTCCTTCGTTGTTGTTTACAATATAAAATAATAACTACATTATCTTCTATATACTCTAATGTTATTATAAAAATGGTACAACCCTATTCATAATTCTATCCATCCTATAAATGAAACATTCACCATACGTGTGTACGTATGGATTACCGTCTCCACGTCGTGGTGTAGTTTGTTATTCAAAAACTTCATCATTTGGATGTGTATGATAATGAGTATAAATGATGTAAATAATAAATATAACATGATAAATATTCTGTATATATTATATACCGTCTAATTATATATGAATTTAATATTAAAAGAATGAATTTTTCGTTCGTGTGTTCGTACGGATAATCGTCTCCACGAACTTGATGAGATTCATTCTCCATCGTATCCATTCAAGAATAATTTTCATTTTATGATTACAAATAATTTTGACAGACTTAGTATAATTATGAATATGAATAATATATATCATATCCTTAAAAAAATTACTTATGTAACAAATCATATAAAGGAAAACGAATCAGTTAACATCCGAAATGATGATACTAATAAAATATAATTAACAAAGAAAAATTATAAGATCATGTATGATATCATATTTATGTATATAGTTATTTTATATTTTTATAACAATGTTTTGACTTTTATACAGTATTTTAACGTACCATCTACTAAGAAAAATTACAATGTAAGGGTTAATTTCACAATCTCTTCATTATCCTAAGTGGTTTATACGTAATTATCTACTGGAACCTCTTTATCATCCACATCCATGTTTCATAAAAATGTATTTCAATTTTTTTTTACTATTTAATAGTCAATGGGATAAAGTAATGTATACCCTTACTTAACCTTATATGTTTTGAAAGGAATCTTTCCGTCATTTTCCAAACAATGTACTTTATGAACTTTTCAACAAAATTAAGGTAAGAATGACTTTTTTAACTTATACGGAGAGTGCGGTTATTTTCCGCCGTTATAACAACATCAAAGCTTCCATTACAATATTTTAATAATATTTTAAAAAATAAATTTTTTCTTTTATAATTACGTAAATTTTAAATGGTTTGAAAATAGTAATATATATTTCTCTAAAAAGGTTTTGATTTCATCTATGTCAACATCTTTTGACAGATTTTAAGTTTGTTTGAAGTTGATTTTTTATGATATAGAACTTCAATATTGAATTGAAGGTATTGTGTTATGTTTGATTGCGGATGTGTTATTTCATACATTCATGGTTTATGGATAAAGTATTGTCATTTCGTATTCTAGTTTTAATACGAATGTTTATGTTATGTTTAAACATTTTAATATGAGGA
Organism: Viscum album; assembly: GCA_963277665.1. Taxonomy (NCBI): domain Eukaryota; kingdom Viridiplantae; phylum Streptophyta; class Magnoliopsida; order Santalales; family Viscaceae; genus Viscum; species Viscum album. Next base: position 667,713,908 of record OY728135.1, on the reverse strand, counting down.
CTTCAGTGGACTTAGTAAATGAAAGGTGGAGCCTGTTATAGCTCCTCGATGCATCGGTAGGTCTCGTGAGGCAAACATGTGTCTTGTCCCAAGGCCTTGACAAAATATTATTTTTAGTCTTGGCACAAGGCCTTGACTATGTGGTTATGAAGTCTGGCATTATTCATTTCATCATTATGAAATTAGATATTGATATTGCATGTAATTTTTTGACTAGTAAAATATACATGTGAATAATTAAATGGAATTATTTGATTTTATCTTATCCATATTATGTGAAGTTTAAGCTAAAAGGATTTTGTTTTAGTTATACATTACCTTAAATGTTTATTCTTATTTATGAAATTTTCACAAATTTATTATCCTTACTGAGCATCTCAACTCACCCCTTTCTATGTTTTATTTTTCCTGGGATGTGAAGAAGTATTTTATGGTTCACCTACAGGGATAAGATAAGGATATAAGTGTGTTCAAAAATGTGGAAAATGTTTTTGATGTTTTTTTTCAATATATAATGTAATACTTATGAATGTATATAGTATTTCCAAGGCTACTAAATTGATCGGACTTTCAGGACATGATTCCTCGTATCATGCCAATGTTATGTAATAATGCACCGACTCTGGGTAACTTGGGTTGTAGAATTACATCTTTTGTGTGACCCAGCATACCCTGGTACTTGACAGGATGAGTACCATAGTATGGCCATAGGTGGGAAGAGACTTTTATGTGACCTGACAAGACCATGGTGGGGAGCAACTTCTGTGTGACCTATCAGACCCATAGTACTCATTAAGTATGTGTACCAAAAAAGTCCTAAGGTTAGTGGGAAGAGGATTTTGTGTGACTTGACAAGCTCATTTTACTAATTGAGGATATGTTCTCCAGCAGCCCATGGTTTTCAACAATGTGACTAATGGTTCTACTTTTCAACTCTAGAATATACCTAGTGTTAGCTATCTTACTTCGTGATCATTCATAGTGATCGTGATTTTTGGTTTGTTTTTTGGATTTTTTTTTTGGTCTTTCATTTGTGTTTTGGGGTCCCTACTGTGTATATTGTTACTCACCCTGGCACGGGATTCACCCACATGTGTTGTGTCTAGTGCGGAAAACTGACGCCTTCATGGAGGACTTTGAGGATCAGGATTCGGTGGTTCCCAATGAGACCAAGCGGGTGGGGTGTACCTCAACAGCTTCCAAAAGCTATTCTGTACTTACCCATTAGGTGTGGTTTTCAGAAGATGGATATTCAAAGTTTCTTTTGTAAATTCCTATTATCCAAATATTCTATTGTTGGGTGTGTATTTTGGCCCATTTGAATTTCAGTTGAACTTTTACTCAGTGGTTCTTTAGTGGCGTTCTTGTTTACTTTTCCATATTTGGGACGTGGTTCTATATGTGTGTGTACATGTACTTAGGAAAATGCCTCCCACTTTAATATTGACGCCTTCAGTGCTAGTCACCAACCCCTGCCCTTTGGGAGGTGGGATTGTGGTATGTCACGACATGGGCCCCGGGGGACAGGTCATGACAAAATAATAAGGTGACCTCTTATTCCAAGCCTGAGGGGATGGTTTTAAAACAAATAGTGCTTTTGATAACTTGAAAAAATAATTTAGAACCTTTGGATTTATGAAACCAGGTGGTATGTCCCAAATAAATTTTATAAATAATGCAATTTATAAATGTACTTCTGACATCCATTTGAAATATTTTGAAATTAGAATTAGTTGTGAATAATAATAAAAAAATAATATATTTGATTCTAACATAACTTTTTAAGGTTTCTACATCATTAATACCTACTTCTTAATTATCTCCATTAGAATTAGTTCAATCCATATTATGGATAAAAGTTCCATGTTCATCATGTGTATTTAGAAAAAAACACTTGGATCCAATAAAAAGATAATAATTAAGATGTTCCATGAGAGTCCAACAGTTTTCCATTGAAATTTGTTCAATTCTTCTTGTATTGAAAATATCAAATTTTCAATATTAATGATATTATCAAGGTAATGAGATTCTGAATGAGAGAGGAAATCATTATGTTCAACCATATTTAATACGAATTTTTTTACATGTTGAATATTGTAATTATTTGATATTATCATATAGAGGATGGTCTTTGGATTTAGTCCTAGACATAGGTAAATAAGAGGACAAGGATTCCTCATCATATTAAATTATTTTAGAATATTGATGCTTAAGATGGGAAAAACTAGGTTGGTCAACATCAGTATCACTTTTCATATATGATTTTGGAAGATTATCATCAAATGTTATGTAAATTGAGTCTTCCTGGGACATGATCCTTTTATTGAACAATATTAACGATTTACATGTTTCTGATTACCAAAAATATTATATCATTGTAATTTGGATCAATATTTCCCAAATTATCCATGGAAATATATATAAAGAATTTATAACCAAAGACTTTGAAGAAGAAAACATTTAGAATGTTTCTTTTCCAAAGTTCATACGAGATTTATTCCTAATATTGGTTTTATAAGAATATAGTTAAGGATAAAGCATGAAGTATTGACCACCTTAGAACAGATATATTGATGAAGATAAACACATTCTAGAGATTAATAGATATTTTTAGTAGGGTCCTATTTATCATTTTGACATCCCAATTTTTTTGACATGTTCTATGAGAGGAAAAGGGGTAATTATAACCTTGATGAGCACCAAAATTGTTAAAGTATTTGTTATAAAATTTTCCACCATGGTCAAATATATGGGAATAGTGTTTTAGCAATTTTAATTTACATATTTCTTTTAAAAGTTAATAAATACATTATAATCCTCCTTCCTATGATCTAATAAGGAAAAATTTAAATCTAGAAAAGTTATTGAAAATAAAAATGGTGCAATTTTTGAGTCTGATACTATAAAATTGAGTTGTTCTAAAAAGGATTGGGTTGAATAATTCTAGGGATTTATAATATAATATTTTATTTTCAGTCCGAAGGAATACTAATGTTTCTTACCAAGATGGAATGGTTCACAAACTATGTTTTCATTAAAATAAATTTTAGGAATTTCTCATCCTCCTCGGTTACGATTGAGCATGAAAAGAGAAATAATATTATAATAACTTAGCTTTCGATGAAAAATAAAATATTCACTATCTTGTTCACATTAACACTTAAAATTGTGACCTGGCAGATTTTTAAATCAATTATATAATTGTTGTGAAAAAGAGATATGTTAAATAAAGGATTCCCTTTGGAATTAAAAACTATAAAAAATTAACCTATATAAGTATTTATAAAAATTATATCACAAAATTTACTAATTCTTAGAAAACTATTCTATATGAAATTTATAAATAAAATATCATTAAAAATAGTATATATGTAGAATCCAATCCTAACTATACTTTTAATTTTGAATTTTTAATCATCTCTAAATGTGACATGTCCACCTTAAAAATATTCAAGATGATTTACTTCACAAGGATCACCAAACATATTCCTTGAGAACCCACTATCCATTTACCATGTGGCTTCTATAGTTTTCATATGTTTCTCAATTATATCCTAAATATCTGTCATGAGACACTTGGTACATACATCACATTATTATTATATTGTAATCAAGTCTTCGATTGCACTCCAAGTTGTGACCTTTAATTTTTTATTACCTGGCATATTCATTTTAATTTTTAATATTTATGGGATAATTTGGCTTAATGTGGCCCTTAATTTCTGATTAATAGGAAGTTACCTCGAATTATGTATTTTAATTTTTGATGTTTCGAGTGAATCTCTTTACTTTCTTGCACTTTTCCATCATCTTGGTAAAGATGAAAATGTTAGAGCCACTCCAGGATGACTAATCATGGTTTACCTTGAAAGAAATGGTTCTTCTAGTTTCCATGTTCTGACTATTCTACTATCATATTGTCTCATCAAGGTTACCTAATTTTTCATTAGTGAACCTATGAGTTCAAGGGTTGACTTATTTTTGATATCTTTAGTTTACTGAATCACATTTACTTTTGGATCCCAACATCTTGATAAAACACAAAGAATATTATTACCCAATGTTTTTTATTAAAATATGGAGACTAATTAGTTTTTGTACATCATAAACATCAGTTAAAATAAACCCAATATTTAATTTATTACCCAATGTCTTTTATACACATGTAATTTATTTTATTTTTAACTTTATTTGTACCTTCGTGCATAAATTCCAATAATTTCCATTTTCGTGGTTTTACATGAAGAAACACTATTGAAATCAATAACATCTAAACAAAAAATTTATTTATTTCTAGTTTTACCTTCTAATTCAAAAAATTTAAATATCATAGAGGGTCCATTATTCTTCTTTTTTAGCTGAAAGAGTATAACCATGCATATTTTTTTATAAATATAATATCCAATAGATCTAAGAAAAGTAGATATTTTATATTTCTAATAATAATAAATAGTACAATAAAATGGATTATAACCAAATTATTTTCCTTCAGGACCGCTATTTTTGTATGAAAAATCCATTTTCAAAGGTTATTATTATATGAAAAACCAGTTAAATATTTTGAATATAAAAACATTGAAATATTCTGAAAAACAATAATGTATTAAAATCAATCGTACTTAGATACAAAATTTATTTTAGAGATAGGGAATATTTAGGGGGTGGGTGGGTGTGAATTTACCTTCAAATAATTAAAGGAAAATAATCCAAATATAAAACTTCATTATAATGAATGATGAAATTAAAACATCATGAATATAAAAACAAAATAATCAAAGATGAAAGAATAAAAATAATAATTGAATATAATATTGAAAGATTAAAAATTTTAAAAATTTTATTTAGAGATTAAATTTAATAAAAACATTATTTTAGGTATTAAATAAATGCTGAAATGAATGATTGAATATAATAAATGTAGAAAATATGGAAAGTAAATGTGAAAATATACTTTTTAAGGATGTTCTGTAATAGTACCCAAGGTTAACCCAACTTGTACCACATAAATATCTTTAGTATTTAATGTATTTTCCAGTAGATTTAATTTTACCCATGATACCAAAGTTATCCCTTTATTTCTATGTTATAGTCAGAAACTACATTAAATAGACACTATATCATTAAATGTTAAGATAGAAACCTCAAATAGAAATAGTCAATTAAATTTTTAATGTAAATGAATATAAAACCATTAACCCTTAATTTGATGGTTATAATAACTTAAAATAGAATAAATAAGAATAGATGATATTGATAGAAAGTAACCATATTAAATTGTTTCTCAATTCCACCAAATAATATGATGATCATTAGGGGAGAATAGGAACTATAAAATAAAGTGTTGGGAGAATATAATTTTGTTGTCACTCTTGAATGATAATAAATACATAGAAATGAGAGAACTTTGATATAGATATGGGTATTGATTCATGTTGGAATTGGAGAATTATTGTCAAGGTATGATTCAAAGGGATCCAAAGATCTATATTTACTAACTTCAACTCCTTCAACAATGTTATAGGATCCACTGAGATTCTTTAAGATAAAGATGTAAAAGTTTTATATAATTTTCCCATTATTTAATGAATTAATATTTTTATCATTTTTCATTATGGATGGGATAAATACACACAAGGGGAGGGATATATGGAATAATAAAATGAACTATTTATTTTATTATCACAAGAGTATTTTTACACATCTGTAGATATTGAGGTAGTTATGGTGTAGCCTATTGGTTGTAGTGTGGATCTTGTTTGTGGTTATCAAAACTCATAGTAGATGTGGTATAGACTATAGATATTGTTTGGAAAACTTATTTAAATAAAACATTATGATGTATAACTTACATTTCAGAGTAGAGATGACAATGATTTTATGAATTAAACATTGACTATATAATAGCCTCTAGAAATTGATTCATAAATATCATAATAGGATTTAACTAGGCTATGATGAGTCCTGGTCTTGAGATATGAGATGTAAGTGTACCAATGTGTTTTCTATAACCACATATTGTGTAACCATGTAAGCTTAACCTGATATACATGTAAAGGTTATTCAATGATGTTGTTCCATATGCTGCACTCTAATACATGTTTTATGTAATGGTTCCAGATAAATTTTTAAGACAATATGATGTTAGAGTTGTGTGAGGGTGGATTTTCATAAGTGTCATCCTGATTATAATTACAATGTACATCATAGTTCTTAGGGATTCACCATAGAACTTTTTTCTGGATGTAAGATGACAACAAGATAGATGTGCATCACATAAAATAAAACATTTAACACTTCACACATTTTTTAGATCATTAAAATCAATGAATATAAATAATAAAAATAATATAAAAGTGGTTTCTTTAGGGATTATTTTTGGAGTTAGGAATATATGTGTTTTAATTTTTGAAAACCTGATCAATGGTTCTAGAGTTATTCAAGTTTATTCCACCAAGAATCAAAATCCAAATATAGTGTGTGGTGATTGATGTGTTCCAACATAGGGAATCTTATATTATGCTTATTGACTTAAATACTTAGATAATTTTTTTCATAGTATAATTAGACTAGAACATGAATCTTATAGTCTCAAGGACATGATTGATACACATGATTTTTTAAAGATAAGGAATATTTTCTTGCATAGATAGTTAGGATTTCTAATATTATAGTTTGAAATTATCTCTTCACTAAATTATGATTCGATTATTAAATAGGAATCCAATTTCAATATACTACAACACTATATGGAAACTAAAATATAAATTCAGGATTTTAAAAAACATGTTTTAAACCAATGAGAGTGCTACACATTGTTTATGATGATGATGATGAGTTTTTCATATCAGAACCTGAGTGTGTGGGACATCACTTTCTACCATACCAAGGACTCAACTCATTATGGATACTGAGACATCTCATATTGATGAGAAACTATATAATTTTAATTTTTTTATAATACCTGAGTATCATGGTGATCCTAATTCATGGAGGTGAATCCAATGTTTAATTTTGATGGGATGTTCCATTAGTGGGGAAATTTTTTCTCTTATTATTTCCTTTTATGATAGGATTATTTCATGTTTGGTGGTCAGGTGGTGGATGAAAAACACTTTCAATTGAGAGATGAGTTTTCTAACTTAGAGGTGTAGCATAAAGTCGTTTCCAAATGTGATTATACTTGGTTTATATGATGTTTTTATTTAATTAGATATATTATTGTAAAAGGTATTTTTTTCCATTTTAGATCACACCACTTATTTTAAGTATTTATTCAATTATTTGAGTTTCTGAGTGATTATCTCCTATGGAATAATTTACATGAGAACTAACATGGATTATGTTAGATGATGATATCACTGATCGATTTCCATTGAGTTTTCACGATGATAGGTCTCCATTGGGATTATCTCATTGGAGTAGTGTGAATTCCTTTTACATGTTGTGGAAAACTATGATCATACAATTTTAGACAGGTTTTGTGGTACTGATTATGTTCTCCCATCCTAAGATATGAAAATTATCAATAATAGTATCATGATATTTTAATATTACTTATTATTTAATATATAACTATTATTTTGATAAGGAGAGAAAAAAATTTAACAGAATAAAATTAGAAGGTAAAATAAAAGAGTTTATTGATATAGATTTTTCAATAATATCGAATAGAGATATCAACTAATACCTCAATCAAACAAAAAAAATTATTGAATTCATTATAATATATTCCTATGTTTTATAAATAATTAAATAAACCATTAAGTTTATGTTACAATTTTTTTAATATATGATGTTGGATATTCAAATGGAAGTAGTCAGAATATGTGATTCATTCTGATTTGAGTTCGAGTTTATATACAAGGCATGTGTTATCATCGAGTATGAGGTAGAAATTCATGATTAACAAGATTTCAAAATGATCAATGACTTAATATCTGGTGGAATGGAACTAATATTGATTATTTAATATTTCAATTGAATGATTAGTAGATAAAGGGGAAAATTGATTACCTCATTGGGATCCAGAAATAGTCTTAGTTTTTCCCTATCCATATACTTTTTCTTGGGAATGCGCTCGTAAGGGGATCTGCGATCTAGGGTTTCCCCTCGCCACCGCCTCCTTCCTTCGTCTTGGGTTGGCATGGCGTCTGTCCTCGCGCTCGGGAGCTCATGGCGGTGGATTCCTTTTTCCGGTGGCATGCTCCGCGGACTCGGTGTCTAAACCTATTTAACCATTGCTGGCCTAATTTATCCCCCAATCCCTTCATCACCGGATTGGGTTCCCTACGGTGGCGCGGTGACGGTACGTGGCCGAGATCCAGCTCCTACAGCTTGAGAGTTTCCCCCTCGTCTTTAGTTTGTGTTTGGATTTTCGTCGTGCCTTCCTTGGGCATTCTGATTGGTGGCGACGAGTTCTGATTTTTGGTGGGACTTCCTTTCGGCGTGATTGGTGATGGTTTTCTGAAATTATTTTCTTTTCTGTCATTTTTCGTTTTGGATGAAATTTGTTGTTACTTCTGCTGAGTTCGTGATGGCCTAAGGTGATGGTCTGGTTGTGTTTGTGTTGTTGGTTTCGAGTTTTGGTTGAGGATTTGTTGTCGGTTGATGATTTTTTGTCGGTTGAGGATTGGTTCCTTGGAGAATGTTGTTCGTGAGCTTCTGGTGATGCCGGTTATGATGATGAGTTGGGATGAGGGTTCCTCCATCGGTGTTGTAGCGTTGTTGAAGGATTGATGGTGCTGGTTGTAGGGTTTTCATCGTCATCTGCTGGGGCGACGATGGGGGTTTTTTCCGGTGGTACGGCTAACGCTGCAGGGGTGTGGCTCGAGGTGACGATCTGCCAGAGACACCTCGGTACTCGCGTAAGAATGATGGCATGGTTTTTGAATTTTGAATTTGGATGGTTGATTATGTGGTTGGGGTGGTTGTTTGTGATGTGGATCAGTTCATGTATGGTTACCGGTAACCCATAAACTGGTTTTGAGAAAATAAAAAAATGATTTCCAGAAGATTAGTGGATAAAGGATTGTTATATAAATGTTAATAGATCTTATTTCCAGTTATAGGACCTCCTTGATAATGACTTCTATAATGGTAGTGATTAATATTGTATCATTATCCACAAAGAAACACTTATAAATAAAATAATAACCAAGGTTAATAGACGATACTATATAATTATGTGAAATTATATTATATATTCAGATGTAGTGATAAGAAGTTTTTTTTATTGTTGGTGTGATGATATATGTTGAAACAATAAGATCAATATTTTTCACCATGTTAATAAATTGACATTATTGACATGATCCCCTTATCTAGTGAAGCAGAATAAATTAAATGATCTTCAGTATTATCATATAATTGGAATGTGTTGTGAATAATTGATTATCTATTGAACATACACATGGACATGATTGAAAATAGATATATAAATTATTTCAACTTAGTGTTGGTTAATTTTAGGATCACTCAATGTCTGATGTGAATTTAAAAAACATTAATGTATAGGTCAGATGTGACGAAATGTTTTTGTTCTATCCACATTATAGATTATCCTCATTAATGAGGAACAAGACTCAACTCATTAAAGATTGATAATAATGTTAGTTAAGTCATAGAATAAAATTTTTAGATGAGTTTCAAAATAATTTGTTGGTTGTACTCGTGAATGTTGTAAAAGTTCATGACACCATTTGAGTGATCAATAATGTGTTGACATAGTTTTCTTATTTCTGGATTGTTCATGATCCATACCCCATAACACATATTATTTTATTGTGCATTTATTATGTCTTATTGATGCATGTGATACTTTATACAAAATCATGTTGACATAATGATATCTCTTTGAGTTGGATTGACAAACCTCAAATTATAGTAAATATTTTTATGATTTTTATGAATTATTTGATGTCAAGGTAGTGTAAGTGAATGGACCCTCCCATCATTATCATCATTTTTATAAGATATATTTATGAAGTCTTTTAAAAGTAATAAATCCAATGTTTACGTATAGATAACTTAGAATCATGGGATAATGTGAGTTGGACATTGAGAGATGTATGCTTACATTCATCAAGTGGTCAATGTTTGGGTACCAAGAAGAGATAAGTTATTTACAAGTGTACAAATTGCATCATATGAGATAATTAAAGGATATATGGATTTGAAATGGTTTTATGGGAGTATGGTATAAGGATGGAAGCTCTATTGCTTCACCTTATGAAAATGTTATTATTTTTGGGATAATAATTTTTGAAGTCATTGTTGTTTGGTGACATAGGTTTGACATGAAAATAACTCATCTTATGATCAAAATTTTGATCTTGTTTTGATTTCATTGAATATATTAGTGCCTATGATTATTAATTTTTTTATGATTTAATTGGGATGTGTCTACCAATTCTTCTTCTAAGGGGTCAAAAAAAGTACAATGTAGAGATCCTCTAGATTTCCAATCAAGATAATTCTCAGTTTGAGGTGAAAACTATAGATGATTATGATTATGAACATGTTATATCATATTATCATCTGTAAATCATTTTTCAGGATGTGGGAATGTCTCATTGTTTGACCCATCAATTTCATTGTTTATTTTTTTCATCTTTAAAAAATGGCCAGAAGCCTTTTCTTCTATCTAGACATGTTTGGTATAATAATAACTATTATATGTATATGTTATTTTTCATAAATTTATAATTTAAAATAACAAATTAACTAATATAATTTTTTTAATACAATTGAATTTAAATTTACTATTTATATGAAAATTCATGAAATATAATTAAAATACTTTTTATTTAAATACAATAAAGTTATAATATTTATAAATAAAACTATTTTTTTAATTTTAGCAAAAAATTTATGCATCTATATAATTAATAATATTTTTGAAAATTTAAAAAATAATATTAAAATAAAATTTATAAATGTTAATATTCTTTGTTATATATTTCATTAATATTATATAAATTAATGTAATTAAAATTATTTATATTTAAATATCTATAAAATTTAAAATAATAATATTTCTATTATAATAATAAATTTTAATTATTTTATATATAAGCTACAATAAAATTAATATTGTATGCATTGTATGGAGTTGGATACCGTATAATATTTTTTAGAACTTATTCATTTAATATTTTTATAATTTATTCAATATTCTAATATATATATATATATATTATATTTTTTACATGTTTATAATTTACATATGAAATATTTAATCATTTTAATTTTAATTTTTTTTTTATTAATTTCATTATAAATTTTTTGTTTATATAATTTTAATTAGAAATTTACAGTGATTTTATTTATTTAAATTTTAATTTTAATTTTTATTCCTTTTTTATTAATAATAATTAATATTTATTAATATTTATTATTGTTATTATTTATTTATATTTATTTATATTTATTAATTTTTCATATTACTTGCGTAGTAATTTTTTGAAAGTGAAAAATATTAAGTATGTGAAGACCCCGACCCTAATAGCCCAGAGCTAGTGGTTACATTACTACATTACTATATGATACAAGAGATCACATACTGAAGGAACAAATAGTTTAATAGTCATGGTAAACCAGATAAATATATGATTCTTAAATTAAATTTTAATACACAAAATAAAAAATATTTTTTTAAGAATATCATTATTCCCTATTTCATATCCTTGCATATCATTTATAGTAGACTTCCTAGATTCATAGGAAAAGAGAAAAATAAGGGCGATCTCAAATTATCTATATGAGTTACGTAAAGTTGAAGATATCTTGAGTAAATGAATAAAAATCAATAAGGAATAATCAATATAGGATTGTAAATATGTAATCAAACATTCCCTTTAAATAACTTCACTATGAGGAATAGATAAAGCATAATCAATATGGAAACCGAAATATCTAAACACACATTCCATTTAGTCAATAACTTGACTATCATGATTATATGAGGAATCATTAATATATAATGGTAAATATAAGAACACACGTTCCAATTAATCAATAATATGAATATCATTATTAGATATAGAAAAATAAATATGTAAAGGTAAATATCCAAACACACATTCCATTTAATTAATAACATGACTATCATGACTCGATAACGTATAATCATTATAGGAAGGTATATATCTGAAAACCCATGCCATTTAATAAATTGGGAGTGAAATACATCCAAATATAATTTCATTTAAAAAATATCATTGATAATAATAAATAAACTATTGATTATTGAAATTTATAATTATTGGATCACATTTTCTCAAGCATCATTATACCTCTACTGCGAAAGTCTTTTATAAGACAGTTTAAAACTAATGGGTATATATACAATAGATACCAATTAAACTAAATCTAGCCAACTGATTCATCATATGCGACATGTTAATGAATTTAGGGGATACCTATAAATGGCCCTAACGATATTTGAACATCCTAATCATTCATTATATATATAATAATTGATTTAATTAATGTGAAAGAATCATTGTCATCAAATATTTGTATTGACTAAAGGATATATGTTTATCAATAATTCCACATCATATCAAACAAAATTCAATATAAAACACTATATGTATAAATGATATACATTTTATTCAATAATCATATCCCTAGTAAATTATAATAATAGTTAGGGGAAATTTACGTTCAAATGAATACAAAAATGTGAATATTTCAATGTAATTTTAATGATTACCAAAATTAGTCAAGAAAGAGGTTATAAATAATTACACTAATCAAACAGATCATAAAATATCCATAAAAATAATAAGTATGGTATCAATACAAAATATCCTTATCATATTTATAATAAAGGTTTGATGTTATTGGTGAATATAAATACCATAAAAATGTCACTAAAACATTCTTGAGGAAAATATCCTTTTATACATTGACAATAAATTTACATATAAAAGTAAAAAATTTATTTGAAAATTATTTCCCTTTAAAATAAACTTTTAAACTTAAAAATTAATATTTAAAACATCTAGTTGTCATTATGTAGTGAAATTACATACATTCTTTACAATTTAAAAAAAATCCATTCAAATTTATGGTAAAACTCAAATGATGCATGTTTAAGAAAACATGAATACTTCATTCAAAACATTTTTTAAAAAATTTTAAAAAATGGGAAAATGTCTTAATTAATCATTTGAATAATTTTAAAAATATTTTTGAAATTAGTTTTTTTTTAGTTATGGATTTGGAAGAAAAAGGATTTTTGACCAAAGTGATCAATTAAGTCATCTTTTCTTAAAAACATTTTATCAAATATTTTATGTCCAAAAGAGAAGAATATGGGACTATAACATGGAAAAAATTATCAATAAACTTATGATAATAAAATTAAATTTCATTATCAGAGCATAATCAAATGATTTCATTCAATGTAAATTCACACATTCCTAATACGGATTAAAATGTGATTTTGAATTAAACCCTTACAAAGATCGTAACATTGAAGTAAGAATTTATGAGTGAATCAACTATGTATAAAAATGTAAATACACAAAAAATATTATAATTATATCATCATATAGTAAAAATTATTTACACACTGAAAGCACGGCTGATTGTCACTTATCGACCGTTCAAGGTTCCGGTGCTCTGCTAATGTGTATAGCAGCACTCGGGTCGAATCCTCGGCGATGATACTTTGTAATAGTCGTTTGTTTTTAGTTGATTGTATTTTGATTAGGGGGTTTGTTTGCAGAGATTAATTGAAATGATTTATGGATGATATTTGATTTACCAAATTTATAAAGATTGGGGTGAGTTTATCATTGGGGAGTTAAGCATGTGATATCCTTGAGCCTTACTTTGTATTGCATTAAATTAACACCCATGTCATAAGTTGACGTTGATTGGAATTCCTAAGTGTGAAGGCTTTAATCCAAGCCTTAACATAACTTAGGGTTCTAATCTCAATCAAAACTTTTTTTATTGTAGTGTATTTATGGTTCCAATAATCCATGGAAACCACTCGTTAAACAAAACATATCATTAATCCATGACATATTAAGTTTAACATACACAATATTAATTTAAAGAATACTCATCGAGAAAAACTCTCAATCACTTAACATCCCCGAATTATAACTCACCCCAATGAGAGATTTACTCAGCCATTTGGATGTTTAATATTCTGGTTAAAATAATTATGATGATAAATTAAGAATAGAAGAAAAATAAAGGGATTAGAAAAGAGTGGTACGTCGACACACACACACACGAACAATGATGATAATTAAAAATGAACTTTCGATTGAATGAGGAAGCTAAATAAGGGAAGGGTATTGAACTTAATTTAAAATATTTTAAGAAAATTAATATTAAAATACAGAAGGTGGAGGAGAATAAGAGATATTGAAGAAGAAACTTGCATTAAAACAGAATTACAAAAGAATGGACTTACAAAATTACAAAAACGAAGAACACAAAAGTAAGTGAAAACAAAGAGAGGAGGAAAGGTCTCTCAAGTAAAAACATGAGTATTGCAGGTCATCCCAAGACTTTGGAAAATATTTGGTCATGGAAATATGATCTCCTCTCTTATGAAATGCCAACCCCTCTCAAGGATAAAAGGGGAGAGTATTTATAGCCCAAGGAGTGGACTGTTTGCATTCCTAATCTGTCCCTCCACTTGCATCGCCAATTTGGCTATTCAGACAGCCGAATCTCCAAATATCTCTTCCTTAAAAGTTGTAGATAATAAAGTTTTCCGACTACTGTCAAAATATGGAGGCATTTGGACAAGTGGAGCCAATGTTATGGCAGTTTTATTAAACAAAGGTAAACTGTCCATTTCTATCCATGCTTTTTCGATGGCCAAAATGTGAATGGATTTTGGAACAGGAATATGCCTTCAAATCCGAATGACTTCTTCAACAAAGTCTGCAGTCTATATCTCTTCTTTCACACTGCAAAATCGAAGATCGATTTGATGCTTAAATCATGAGATATGTCATGAATAGTATACTGGTATTAATTCTCGGACAGAATGGTGGGCTGGACTTCAAATCTTCATTTGGGCCCCTTGTACATTGATTTGGGCCATGAAATTTTTATCCAAGATGACATGTAGTGTCCCCAGAATTATGGTGGAGATTTAATGTTTTTGGACTTCTGTATTGAGCCCAGTAAATCAATCTTCAGGGCTGGTCCAGTTTGTTCAAATTCTTTGGTCTTGTTTGTGAGGACCATATGACCCTTCAAATGGCAGAATTGGATCATGGTGCCTTCTAATGAAATGTTTTATATTGAATGTAGAATCCTAAAAAACAAGAAACACACAATTTGGATCAGTATAGTGATAGTTATAATTAAAACATTAAACTAACTAAATTGGACTACTTCTACAAATGCTCAAAAATTATACTTAATATTAAAAAATTAATATTTCACACAAATTATGCACATTTCAAATAAAATCAGTAAAGGGGGAATATAATAAGTCATGAAAATATTAATAACATCAAATCCCCCACACTTAGTTTTGTTCATGTCCTCATGTGCAACAAATATAAAAACATGACAAAATCATTTTCACTCACCAACAAATATTAAAACTTTGTTTTCTCCAATCAGGGGAGGTTTAGACTATTTCACTCATCCATTTTTAATTCCACCACAAGTTGTTACAGAAACAATGTTCCAAAACTAATCCATTTTTTCATGCTCAAATTTAGAAATGGAAAATTTGGACACTCAAAACTCACACCTCTCAAGATGATAAAATTCATTTGTGGAGGTTCACTCTTTCACCAACCAAAAGTGAAAATCTTAGAGTTTGAAAAGAGCTCTCAGCTTCCAATCCCTATCCAAAGTGAACAAGAATCAAGAGGAATTTTTAAGGGGTTTTTTTGTGGCTATGGGACGGTAGGAATATAATTTCCATGAGAGAGAATAAGAGGGCTAAAATACCAACATAGAAAAACAATGCACATTTTTTTGAAATAAAACATGGAAGGAAATGAAAACACATATTTACAAGGGAATGATTGTGTGAAGAAAGTCACAATAGAGGAAGAAAATATGAAGGTTATGAGAAGATTGAATATTTACAAAATAAAAAGCTTCTCCCAATGATATAAGAATATAATGCACGTGTTCTTTTTTTCCTTTTTTTTCTTTGTTTTTTCGAAAGTTGACCTTGAGACAGATCTCACACTCATATCCAAACCCATGTTTGATCTCCTCACGACACTAATTGTAATAGTTATAACAAGATCAAAGGTTGAGGAAGAGTGATTTTTGACCTACCCAAGACACAACCCATTTGTTTCATTTTTTTTGATTTTTTTTTTGATTTTGATTTTTTTGAATTTTTTTTGAACACTTTTCAATATCATTTGTACAATACATTCACTGACTGACAACCTCCCCCCCACACTAAAATGGATGCTTGCCCTCAAGCATATGATAACACACTAGAATGTAAGGAAATGATACCCAAAAATGAAATCCATTCCCCCCACACTTAAATTTCAAAAACTTATGCAATGAAAATCCATGTTGATATTAGGTGGGATAAGGTATTGGGCTTGTAATGTGGATATCAAAGAAAAGGTTTTCATAGGATTGAAGGGGCTTTCAAAAGGAGGATTAATGTAAGGGTAATGAGAGGCTATTTGGCTATTGTGATTCTCATGTGGTTCAGAAAATGCCTCTATCATATTAATGCACACTAAGGCATGAAATTTAGCTCGAAGGTCCACAAACTCAAGACTCACAAATGGGGGTGAAAACACACATTTTGAAAAAATGTCCATAGGTGGCCTTGGCAAGAAAGCAATTGTTTATTCTCACAGTTTGGTAAAATCATTTTCTAAATCAAAAATTGAGCATTCAAAATTTGTTAATTTTGAAACAAAATTCTTTATCCAAAGTCATGATGAAAATACAAAATTTTTGAGATGAAAACATGTCTGTTAACTCCCCAAAATGGTTGGAAAAAATTTCAAAACTCGATGGTGAGTAAGCATGACTCTTTTTTTGTAATTTTTTAAGTAATTGTGTTTATATGGTTTTTTTAGTTTTTAAGGGTTTTTTTTAAAAAAAATACACACCCACACAAGAAAGAGAAAAAGAAAGGGTTTTATGAATAAAGTGGTAAAAAAATGAAAGAGTGAGGAAGAAGAAGAAAGAGGTAGATAGAGGAAGAGATAGAGAGAGTTAAAGGGAAAGAGGTGCCCGCTGGTTTGGATTTGGCGGGTCGCCTTCTCCATCCAGTGGTAGGTCGGCTAGATAATTTGGGGATTCGGTTGAAGTCGAGGTTGATCCAAGATTGTGGGATGTTACCTGAAAAAGAAAATTCATTATTCATATAATGAAAAACTAAAAAGAAAATTAAATTTCACAAAAGTAAAATAAAACATGGGTTGCCTCCCAAGAAGCGCTGCATTTATTTGTCTACTGCTGGACAATTGTAATGGACTACCCATAGTCTGACGGTGGCCATTGTATTTTCTCAACTCCAGTGTGCTTCCAGAAAAACTTTTTCTTTGGGAGGCCTGATCATTCATTGGATAATTTCTTCCCATCCTTGTTGGTGTGCTTGCAATTCAATGGGGTTGGAAAGAGAATATTTCTATCCTCACTTTGGTCTTCAACCTGAGGAATGATGTTATCCACAAACTGCTGATTTTTTATTCTTGGAAATTCAGGAAGATTTCTCAATTATGATGGTTCATTTATGTAAGGTTCAGATAACACGAAAGCAGAGTATGAGATCCCAATTGTTTTTGACTCATTTATTTCATCACTTACCGATGTAAAGTAATGAGGATCAGTGGAGTCATAAGACTGAATAAAATTTTCAATATCCTTTATTTCAATGTTGTTCGCCAAAGAATGGTCAATTCCAACATCACCAGTGATCAATTTATTAATTATGTTACAAATATCACAAACATCACTACCATAAGGACAATATAAACACATTGGTTCAATGTTCACTTCACATATAACATAATTGTCAAAATCATGGATAGGAAAGGATGAATGTTTGATAATCTGATCTGAATCAACAAATGAGCATTCTAGTTCATTTTCCTCATTACCATCCATGTTGGAGCATTGGAGGTCAGAGGTGAGATGAGATTTCAAAGAGTTTTCAAGATCCTTTAGATCAATGGAGTTTGCATTTGTAATGTCAACATCAATTTCAACATTAATCACTTGGTTAATGGGAATGCAATATTCACAAACTCATCTATTAGTAGAACAGAAAGAACATGATGGATAGGGATTCAACACACTCTCAGAGGGAGTTTCAGAAACATGGATAGAGAATAAACAATGATTCTCTAATGGGTATCGCGTGGATTGAAAAATATTGAACCTGACCATTTGGTCACCAAATTCCATGGATAAGATGCCTGAATGGACATCAATATTGGTTCTCGTAGTCATGAGGAATGGTCTTCCTAGAATTAGGTGAGATCGAGAAGAGTTTGTCTCACCTTCCATGTCGAGGACATAGAAATCAGCAGGGAAGATAAGATCATTGACTCGGACAAGGACATCCTCAATTATTCCCTCAGGACTAGTTGTGCTTCGATTGGCTAACTGAATGACAACACCCGTTGGGTGCAAGGGACCTTGACCAAGGTTGGAGAATATGGATTTGGGCATGACATTAATTGAGGCTCCTAGGTCTATGAGTGCATCATCAATGTTGGAACTTCCAATTTCGCATGGAACCGTAAAGGTCCCTGGATCTTTGCACTTTATGGGAATAGACTGCTGGGTGTAAACATTTTTGAAGGTCCTAAGTTGCCTCTTATGGGTACACAACTCCTTGAGAAACTTGGCATACTTAGGAATTTGTTTTATGGCATCTAAGAGTGGAATGTTGACTTCAACACGTCTAAACATGTCGAGCATTTCAGGATCAGGTTCAAAGGACTTCCTTGGTTTAGAAACGGCTTGAGGAAAAGTAATTGGGTTCTTAAGTGGAATGGAAGGAGGTGATGGAATGGATTCAGATTCCTTTTCAATTTTCTTTTTCTTTTCATTTTCTAGGTCAACAATCAAAGGAGGGTTTTCGGATTTATCTTGAGGCATAGAAAGTTGCTTTCCTGATCTAAGTGCAATTTCACTTACATTACCATTGGGTTTGGGTAATGGTTGAGCTGGGAGTTGGGAAGAATTTGATTGTTGTTGCTGGCTCAGGTGGGATGAAAGTTGACCTATTTGAGTTTCAATGTTTTTAAGGTTAGAATGGGTGAAGTAGGCAAGATCTTCCACTGCAGTTTCCCATGGTTTCTTGGAAGAAGAGGCTTGTCCCGGATTGGGATTACCTTGATTTTTGTTCTTGGGAAAGCGATTGTATTGGTTTTGGAATTGGGAAGGCTCACTAGGATAATGGAATCCAGGAGGAGGATTGTTCCTTTGAGGTTGAGGAGCAAAAGGATAAGGTTGATGGAAGTTACCACCACCTTGACCATATTGGAACTGGTTTGGGTTTTGAGGAGGGAATTGAGGGGGTGAGATATGGGATTACCATACCTAAGGCCTTGGTTATAGGAAGAAGAGAAAGGCTCAGAGTGAGGTTGGTTGAAGTTTCTAACAAACTGACCTGATATTTGAGGATTGGTGTTCCGCTGAGCATATGCTGCATTGAGCTCCATCGGTCCAGATGAATCAGATTGATCCTCTTGTAGTTGTAGAGATGTGTCTGTTGGATGATTTGGGGTGCTACAGATTCCACAATTCTTGACAGGTCCTGGGAATAGTGACTGTGGAGAAGATGTGGTTGGGGATTTGGTAGCCACCGCTAGTTGACGCACAAGACCTGTAAGTTCACTCATCCACTCAGTCATCTTGTTAGGCTCTATGGATTGATTATCTTGGGCTTGTTTGACTTGACCATGTGCTCGAGTATGGAATTGTTGCGTGTTTGCAGCCATGTTGCTTATGAGTTCTTGTGCAGCTGCAGGAGTTTTGTCAACAAGAGAACCGCCACATGCAGCATCAATGAGAGTTCTCTCTATAGCCAATAACCCCTCCTAGAAGTATTGGATCAGGAGTTGGTCAGAGATTTGATGGTGTGGAAAAGTTGCCACCAGATTTTTTAACCTCTCCCAATACTCATGGAGTGATTCAATTAGGGAATTGATAGATGTCGCTTATTTCCTTTTGGATAGATGCTGTTCGGGAAGCGGGAAAGAACTTCTCAAGGAAAAGTCCCTTCATGTCAACCCATGAGTTTATGGAACCTGGTGGGAGGTAGTAGAGCCAAGACTTGGCAGAATCCGCTAGGGAAAAGGGGAAAGCTCTAAGCTTGATTTGTTCTTCAGAAACCCCTTGAGGTTTCATGGTTGAGCAGACCACTTGGAACTCTTTGAGGTGAAGATGAGGATCCTCACCAGCTAGCCCATGGAAATGAGGAAGAAGATGAATCAAACCCGATTCATGTTCGAAATCAGCCTCGATGTTTGGATATTGAATACCAAGAGGTTGGTAATTCATATAGGGGGCAGCGAGTTCTTTAAGGTTCTGTTCCCTAGGATTAGCTATATCGAATTCAATTGGCCGGGCAATGATTGGTTCTTGGGTGATTTGGTTATCCCTAATAGTCCTCCTAAGTCGACGAAGAGTTCTATCAATTTCAGGGTCAAACAAATCCGAGGGATTGATTGGGAGGCTGCGGGGAATTCAAAGAGATTTATAAAGGATGAGTAAGGCGATTTTTTCTTTGTATTTTTTCTGTTTATGATTTTTAAGAGGAAGAAGGGTTTTTCATTGTGTTTTTTTCAATTTTTTTTAAAAAATTTTGTTTTTTTTTGGTTATTTTACAATAACCAGAAACTAATGACTAATTAAAGAACCATCCCCGGCAACGAAGCCATTTGAAAGCGCGGACAATTTTCGCCTATCGACCGTTCAAGGTTCCGGTGCTCTGCTAATGTGTATAGCAGCACTCGGGTCGAATCCTCGGTGATGATACTTTGTAATAGTCGTTTGTTTTTAGTTGATTGTATTTTGATTAGGGGGGTTTGTTTGCAGAGCTTAATTGAATATATTTATTGATGATATTTGATTTACCAAATTTATAAATATTGGGGTGAGTTCATCATTGGGGAGTTAAGCATGTGATATCCTTGAGCCTTACTTTGTATTGCATTAAATTAACACCCATGTCATAAGTTGACGTTGATTGGAATTCCTAAGTGTGAAGGCTTTAATCCAAGCCTTAACTTAACTTAGGGTTATAATCTCAACCAAAACTTATTTATGGTAGTGTATTTATGGTTCAAATAATCCATGGAAAGCACTCGTTAAACAAAACATATCATTAATCCATGACATATTAAGTTTAACGTACATAATATTAATTTAAAGAATACTCATCGAGCAAAACTCTCAATCACTTAACATCCCCTAATTATAACTCACCCAAATGAGATATTTACTCATCCATTTGGATGTTTAATATTATGGTTAAAATAATTATGATGATAAATTAAGAATAGAAGAAAAATAAAGGGATTAGAAAAGAGTGGTACGTCGACACACACACCCGAACAATGATGATAATTAAAAACGAACTTTCGATTGAATGAGGAAGCTAAATAAGGGAAAGGGATTGAACTGAATTTAAACTATTTTATGAACATTAATATTAAAATACATAAGGTGGAGGATAATAAGAGATATTGAATAAGAAACTTTCATTAAAACAGAATTACAAAAGAAAGGACTTACAAAATTATAAAAACGAAGAACACAAAAGTAAGTGAAAACAAAGAGAGGAGGAAAGGACTCTCAAGTAAAAATCTGAGTATGGCAGGTCCTCCCAAGCCTTTTGAAAAGCTTTGGTCGTGCCAATATGATCTCCTCTCTTCTGAAATGCCAACCCCTCTCAAGGAGAGAAGGGGAGAGTATTTATAGCCCAAGGAGTGGACTGTTTGCATTCCTAATCTTTCCCTCCACTTGCATAGCCAATTTGGCTATTCGGAAAGAAGAATCTCCCAATATATCTTTCTTATAAGTTGTAGATAATACAGTTTTCAGACTACTGTCAAAATATGGAGGCATTTGGACAAGTGGAGCCAATGTTATGGCAGTTTTATTAAACAAAGGTAAACTGTCCATTTCTATCCATGCTTTTTCGATGGCCAAAAGGTGAATGGATTTTGAAACAGGAATATGCCTTCAAATCCGAATGACTTTTTTCAACAAAGTCTGCCTTCTATATCTCCTCTTTCACACTGAAAAATATCAGATCGATTTGATGCTTAAATCATGAGATATGTCATGAATAGTATACTAATTTTAATTATCGAACAGAATGGTGGGCTAGACTTCAAATCTTCATTTGGGCCCCATTTACATTGATTTGGGCCATCAAATTTTTATCCAAGATGACATGTAGTGTCCCCAGAATTATGGTGGAGAGGTAATGTTTTTGGACTTCTCTATTGAGCCCAGTAAATCAATCTTTAAGGCTGGTCCAGTTTGTTCATAGATTCTTTGGTCTTGTTTGTGAGGACCATATGACCCTTCAAATGGCAGAATTGGATCATGGTTCCTTCTAATGAAATGTTTTATATTGAACGGAGAATCCTAAAAAACAAGAACCACACAATTTGGATCAGTATAGTGATAGTTATAATTAAAACATTAAACTGACTCAATTGGACTACTTCTAAAAATGCTCAAAAATTATACTTAATATTAAAACATTAATATTTCACACAAATTATGCACATTTCATATAAAATCAGTAAAGGGGGAATATAATAAGTCATGAAAATATTAATAACATCACACACTTAATTATATAATTCAAAATAAAATGAATATGTAATATAACCCAATGAAAAGAAATTGAGTTTTGAAATTCTTTACTACTTAGTAATTTTAATGTCAAATAACATTGGTTGAAATTAATAAATATAAAACAAAAAAAATACCATGAAGTATGATTAATTCGTGATATTACATAAAAAAAAGAAATATATACACCATATAAAAAAATTATGTGAATTACATTACAAAATGCCTCATTGAAGATAATTTGAGATGAAGTCCCTTTTCTCACACTTCCTTTGGGTTGAACGTGATTTTACATAACTTATAATGGTTTTAATCAGGTTATTAATTTATAATATTACCATATCCATATTTATAATATTATATAATATCCCATTACAATATTTTACCACCTTTTTGTTAATAATATTTTATTTTTGTCATTAGTTTGAGTGTTAATTTCATTGTTTTCTAATGCAATTGTTTCATGAAATATGCAATTATTGCACATGGTGTATTGTTAAATCATATAAAAAATTATATTAGTTCTATAAATATATTGTTTTTTCATTTGATACATTTTTAGAATCATTATTTAAATTTGGATATATAGAATATATCACATCACTTCTTGGAGATGGTAGGCCGTACGTAGGAACAAGTGACAGAACTATTTTTTCAAGGGGTGAAAGGGTAAAGAAGTGGGTAATATATTAATTTTTAAAAATAAATATATTTTAATATATATCATGAATATTCAATAAATTTATCCTTATTAACATCAATGTAAATAATATGTGAAAAATGAATCACATCGCTACGTGAGGTGGTAGTCCGCCATATACATGATTGAATATTTCGTTTCCCATTTGGTGGATGAGGAGATGGATAAACGTAATTAACATAAAATAATATCATATTAATATATTTAATTTATTTATATCATCATATAATTATTTATAATAATATTTTTAAGAGGTATAATAAGAAACAACATAGAAATTCTCATTTAAGAATGTTGCCTCTTCTTCAGATGAACTCTTTAGGTTTTCATCAAAATCCATTGTAGGTTGGGTATTTTATAAAAAAGGGATCTAGGGTGTTTATATGGAAATAATGAAGTAATTTTGGATGGAGTTGGTGGATCTAAATGTCTTTGGAATTGTGAGGAGGGGAGGATATGGGGTGACTTTTTATAAGTGTGGGAGAGAAGATACAAAGAATTTTTGAAAAGAATTAATCACACCCATGTTTTAATCATTACACCGTCCTAAAAATTAGCCCATTCACGGCCCTTAGATTTTATAATATAGATCTATTTCTATCAATTGTGTGTCATACATGTTTTTAGGTTACTTTAACCATTAATATTTTAATTTAACTTCCTAGTAAATAATTTTTTACCTTATCAATGATATTTAATTTTTATTTTTTTCATTATTTATAATGGTAACTAATTACGATGAAATTTTTAGACAATATTAATTATGATTTTGGGCAAAAATTTCTCAAGGTATCATTGAAGCATTTTTGAGGTGATTGTGTTTGTTGACAAAGTGGACATCTGTGTTGTGATTGTTGACAAAACAAACAATGACATTCAAATTTGTTGACAAAGGGGTTTTAATGGTGGCATGTCAAGTTCATGTGCTGTGGTTAAAAATCAATGTTTGATTCAAGAACTTAGACAAAGGAATGGATGAAATGAAGGTGGTACAAAATGAACAAATACAAGGTGGCACCGTTTTCCAGTGTTTGCCAAATTTTTGGGCCTAAAAATCGAAAAATGAAGACAAGTGGTTTTTGGAAAAGGAACTTGTGCGTCGTGTACATAAAGGCTTGGAAACATTCATGCCATAAGTTTTTCAAGATCAGATCATCAAGATATGGAAAAGGGATAATGGTCGCACATGTATTGGTGTTGTCGCGCAGTTGACTTGCGCACCGATGCCTTGGATGATTGAGAACATGCACGCCTGTTGTTTTTCAAAATCGGAACATTATAATATGGAAAAGGATAGAGGTTAATGAAAGTTTGTAAGTGGGTCCTGTAAGTGAATTTTAGGGGAAGAGACCTGCGCGCCGAGACTTGCGCGCTGAGGGTGGACTTGCGCACCATCGCGCAGGGTGGTCAAATTTCCTATAAATACTGGACCACCCCACCTCATTTCGAACTAAGTTCAACACTTTGAAAAATCAGAGCACTCATTGCACAGGTGTGGTGGTCGCACAAGTGGTGGTGTGTCTCGCAATTAGGACTTGCAATCCATATTTGATGAAGGGCGATTGTTGTTTGTTGTGCGCCAATATTGGTTTGGGCGTAAAGGAAAGTGCATCACGCAAGTTTGGAGGTGAATAAGTTTGGGTCGCTCAAGTGTCTGATGTGGACTTGCACGCCAGTTGTGACTTGCATGCCAATACTTGTGCACTGGGTTTTACTTGTGCGCCAATTAAGGTTGATTCACACCAGTGTTTCTGGGATGTGTGAAAGATGAATGATTTCCCGATACCTTCAGTGCAAAGAGAAATTCATCTATGGGTGAATGTTGGACTTCAATAGAGAATCAACATACAACATAGGACGTATTCCTTAGAGATAATGAAGAGACCTATAGGTATATAAACTTTGAGTGGATCCTTTCCAACACAGTGATCAAAGGAAGAGGAAGAAAGTGATCCTCTCTACTGGCGGTGATCCATAGAGAGACAAACAGGGAGTGTCCCTTAGGAAAGAAGTGAGATGACCCTAATCCTTTAAAGGAATTGATCCTAGGACAGAGTGACTGTACCCAAACCATGTAATCCACAATTAGTGATGTTTAGTGGAATTTGGTATGACCAAAAACCTATCGGTCTATACTCCTTGGACGTAGCCCTTAGCAGTTAACCAAGTAAAAATTGTTGTTTCCTGTGCTTTCTTTACTTTCTGTTTATATTGTGCAACAGGAAATAGAGAGAATAGTGTTTTTCTTAACAACGAAACAAGATCATAACGGGATTTAATTTTAAATTAGTCATACCCTGATTCACCCCCCCCCCCCTCTCAGGTTATTTAGCCTTGTGGACCTAATAGTTTTGATACCAAATATGTAATACTTTTTTTCAAATTCAATTCATATAATTGGCATAATTCAGTTTAAAATAAAACATATAGGTGCATCAAAAAAATGCATTTCCCAATGAGAAATTTATTATATGTATAGAATGGTTTAATATCAAAATCTAATATCAAATTGATCAAAATGAATTGGATGAAAACTATAATTTTTATTTTGATTTCAAAAAAACAAGGGGTTAAAAAACATCATGGAGGTCTAATGTAGTGTAATCCCAAAGAATCATTAATAAAAAATTTAAACCCCTCATAAGGAAAAGAACCTATGCTAAGGAATGAGGACATACTTTGATTTGATGATTCCATATATGCCAATAAATCCTCTACCATGTTCCCCTCCCTCCATGTGTAAGTGATATTCATATGGTTACCCATGATATGTTTTCACATCCTAATATAATATTTATATTATTTCAAAAATTGAGAAAATTTTATCAAATAAATTTTATAAAAGTTTTATAAACTAATATTAATGTATGTGTGCAAAGTGGGACTGTACCGTCTTTAATTTCTTTTTTTAGAAAACATTTCTTATTCATTTAAGTTAATATTATTTTATTTATAATTATTTGGTAACAATAACTTTCAAAATATATTTAGCACTATTCTTTCCTTATAATTTAATATCTAGGTTATAATGTTAAATTATATTAAGGTTCATTAGGTCTGGGGTTGCATGTTTTCTAATCTATCAAAGAGAAAGAAACATATCATAATGAATGTTGGTGTTACATTCACATATAAGATCTATGTTTCATTTATTACATGTTATGAAATGAAATTTTATTCTTTTAAAATATTGTGGTATTACATTCAAACCATAAATAAATTTCATCATCATAATTTAACATTGACCTCAATAATCAAGTGTTATACATTCAGAAATACCATTGTTGAAAAATAGACACTGTAAAAGGGTTAATAAAACAAACACTTGATTAAAGATAAAGTAAAATATGATGTTCTTATAAAATTGCATGTATGAGAACAAATGTGGGAGGTGAAGATATATATATAGAAGAATAGTGAAAATAATTATAGAGAGTGATAGAGATTATTGATCACAAGAAACTGATTGAGAAATAAAATGTTAATAACCTCAAAACCATAAATACGTGATGATTTAAAAGACCATTTTATTGATAAAATATTAATATAATCATTTAATTTTTTCCAAGATCAATTTCTAAAATTTGATGAATTATATTACTATCAATTAATATAATAAAATATAATTTATTTATGTTTAATGTATAATAATGATTTCATCCTTTGGTTTTACTGCAATAAATTTTCACTTCATCTCTTACTCTTTGAAATGAACATAAAAATTATTTCATTCTTATAAAAGTAATAAAATTAACTTTCAATGGATAACAAGATCTGTAAAATAGTTCCAATACTTTTTTATTATTTCTATGTATTTTTCATAATCCAATATGGTTAGAACCTTTTATTAATCTTGAAACCTAAACTATTAGAACACTAGTTCCTCAATAATATTTATTCATCAAAATGTTTATGTAAAAATAATGACATATTAACCAAAACATCATGTAATCAAGTTATGGGTTCTAAACCATTATCTCCATACCTTGTGGGTTCTTGTTCCATGGTAATTTTGTATGCGATGGGTTATCACTTGGTATGTGGGTTGTCCTTTCTATAGCCATATTAATATAATTCCTATAATGTTTCCAAATTGTGGTGACCGTTAATTAATAAAATATCAAATGTAAGATAATCAATAAGGGTTACAATAACTTTAATCTAAAATAAAAAAAATTAATAGTAATTATTCCTTAAATAAAATTTTCTTATACTTAAAAAATGAATTTTACTCTGATAAATTTTTTCGAAAAATACCATTAACCATGTTATATTACAACCAAACATGTTTTAAAAATGATTATATCATATTTTGAGCTTATGATCAAACCAAATCACATAAACCCATGATGGTATCAATAAAAAATATGTTAATGAAGACATATATGCTTGATAAATTTAACACAATCCTTATATGATTCAAGATTCTTATAACCATAATATCATTTGTAAAAATAGTACTATAATTTAATTCTTGAATCCCAGTACATAAACACTTTAACCATTTTATTTCAACATTGTCCATTCCTTGGTCTAGTGTTTAACCATTACAAGAGCCAAATGATTTAGATAATTCCAAGGATCACCACATTTCATACAACAAATCATAGAAGGATCCCTAGGATTCATTCTCTCTCTTATACCATACTCTTTATTTTTACTCAACATTTTATTACTTTATTACCTACTTTTCCACACATAAAACATTTTTCCATTACATTGAGACATTTTTTTGGGTATCACTTTCTATATTTCTAACATGAAGCATGTATATACTTCTTATCTCCATGGTATCTACCACTAAAACTCTTAGATAACATCATCCTTCACTTTTTTGGTGAGTTTGAGAGTAGGTTAATATATTGGGTTTTAATCATATTTCAAGATAACTGATTAGGAATAATCAAAATATAATTAAATTATGTAATAATCCCATTTGGTTTCTCATAATCAACACAGATTACTTCATATTAAATGTTAACATGATTCCATTAGGATCTAACCATTGAAAAAACCAAAAGCATGGCGTGAAAAATAAAAATTGTAGTGGAAAAACAATATAATAGTTTATAGGATGCCTAAATTATGACACCTTATTTTAAATATAAGACCAATAAGGTTTAATATTCACCATTCATCATCATCATATATTCAAATACCTTACTTTTAATTTTAAATAAAATGTGAATTATCTAAATCATATCTCCCTAGAGTGTCAAACTGGGTGCACAGTAAAGCATTTTGTCATGTACTAGGTAATGATTGAGTTAGGTTCATCCCTCTTTTTTGGAGTTTTTACTCCTATATAGATTTCTATCAGGATCATGTCCACTTTTAATATCTATAATTGTATACATTTCTTGGAAAAATCACACAATCAAACCCTCACAAAAACTTTTGGACGGTCTTATATACTTATACCCAAATTTTACCATATAGTTATATTCCCAAGTCTGTGTTTTCCAAAATCTTGTTCCAATGTTATCTGATAAAATTTATCCAATAAAAACATTAATGACCCATACCCCATAAACCCAGAGCTTGTGGTTACATTATTACTTATGGATATAATACAAGAGATCACATACCAAATGAAAAAATAATTTATTAGTCTTGGTAAACTAGATACATACATGATTCCTATATTATAATTGAATAAAATAATAAAATCATAATTTATTTCAAGAATATAATTATTCACTCTATAATATCCATTCATGTCAATCATAGTAAACTACCTAGATTTCTAGAAAAAGAATGAAAATATGGGTGATCTCAAATGCCAAATAAGAGTTATATAAAGTGGATGCTCTAAGGATTAAATTAAGAATAATAAATAAGGAGTATTCAATTTGGAATGGTAAACTTCTAAAAACACATGAAATTTATATAATGTGAATATCATTAATATATAAGATATAATAAATATGGAAAGATAAATATCTAAACACACATTCCATTTATTCAATAAGTTTTATCTCATTATTAGATAAGTCATAATCTACATGGAATGTTAAATATTTGAACACACAATCCATTTAGTCAATAAATTGGAAATCATGATTCTATAATAAATAATCAATATGGGAATTTTAATATTTGAATACACATGAACTTTAATAAATAAAGAGACTATGATGACTGTATATGGAATAATAAATATGGTAAGGTAAATATATGAAAACAAATTATGTCCAATAAATTGAGAATAAAATGCGTCCAAAGATAACATCATTGTGAAAATATAATTTATAATAATAAATAAATTCTTGATAAATGAAATTATTATGTATTGGACATTATAATTTCATGCATCTTGATACCCTTATTGTCATTAACATTAATAAGACATTTTTAAACTGATGGGTAGGTATACACTAGAAACCAATTTACCCAAGGCTAGCTAACCTATTAGTCTCACGAGAACCGTCGATACATTTAGGATCTATCTGTTACTGGGCCCTAATTATATATAAATTTCCAAATAATTTATCATATATTGAATAATTTAATTATTTTATGAATGGGATACCTTATCAAGAAATATCTACGTCGAGTAAATGGTGTATATTTATCAATATTTCCCCAATCAATTAAATAACTTTTATTATAAGACACCATATGTATAAGTGATATAAATTCAAAGAATTAATCCTATCCATGTAAAATAATATGGATAATTAGGTTGAATTTAATGTCTAGAGATAACAAGAAACTGAATTTTAAGGGAAATTTAATGATTAAAAATTTAATAAAAGACGACTTCAATACATTCCACTGTCAAACTAATCATAATCCATCCAGGGAAACAATAAGGATGGTATAAATACAAAATATACCATTTGGATCATGAGTTACTAATTTGGTTTATGTTATTTATGAATATAACTACCTTAAAATTCTCATTAACGAAATTTTTAGTGAAAATATCTATTTTTTACATTGAAAATATTTAAAAAATTGGTTTAAAAAATATTTGGAAAATAATTTTCAATTAAAATAACCAGGGAAAATTATAATGGATTTTTTAAAACATTGAGTGAACTATAAATAATTATATACATTTCATACATGTTAGAACAAATATTACATTAATATTTTCAGAAAAATCCAAACATGCCTTGTTTTGAAAACGACTTAAAGATTCATTTAATTATTAAAAAAATAAAATAGGGGTAAAAATTTCTTATTAAATAATTTTATTATTATGAAAAAAATTGAAAATATATATATAAAACTTGGTTTTGGAAGAAAAAGGATTTTCAATATAAGAGAGAAATAATGTCATATTTCCATAAAAACATTTTTTCAATAATTTTATGTACCTAGGGGAGTAATATAATTATATTATTGGAAAACATAATAAATAAATATAGGATATGAAAATTAAATTTTATTATTTGAGATAGTAAAATTATTTCCTTTAATGGAAATTTAGGCATAAACAATCCCGATTAAAATTATATTATGAAATAAAACCTTAAAAAGATCATAATGTTAATGTGGGAATTAATCAATGAATTGATTACATATAGAAATTTTAAATCCAAATAAAACAAATTTAATTACAAAATAAAAAATTCAAAACTCATTACACACATAATCATAAAATTTCAAAGATAGTTAAGAAGTAATATAACCTAATAAAAAGAGATTGAGTTATGAAATTATTTTCAAATTCGTAATCTTACAGTAAATGGTCATAGATGAAATATTTAATATTAAAATTTAAAATAAATTTATTTATGAATTATTCTTGATATTACATGAAATATTGTCAGTATATACACTAAATAATGGAAATTAGGTTTATAACATTACAATATGACACAATGAAGAGAAATTGAGATGAAGTCCCTCACCTCACTATTCCTTTGGGATTAACATGATTTAACATCCTATATAATGTTCTTAATATGTTATTAATTTATTATGGAACCATATAAATATTTATAATGTCATATATGATCCCCTTATAACATTTTACCGTTGTTTCTGTTAATAATTGTTCATTATTTTCACTCTTTAATGTGTTAAATACTTTGTTCTCTCATGTGTGTTTTTTAATGAGTTTGAAAATTCATGCGCATATTTTACAATTCCATAATATCCATAATTATCTTAATTTAATAAAATAAATTTTATCATTATATATATTTTTATAATAATTATTTTGATTTAACATATATAATGGTTGACATCGCTTCGTAGAGAGGGTTGGTTCTACGTTCACATGATTGAAATTATCTTTTATTTAATGGGTGAAAGGGTAAGGAAGTGAGTTGTATATTAACTTTAAATAGTCAATATATTATAAAGTATATCTCATATATTCATTAAATTTATCATCATTGCCTTCCATGTAAATTTTAAGTGAAAAATGAATTACATCACTCTGTGATGAGGTAGTCCACTGTACACATGATCAGTAGTTTTGTTTCCCATTTAAAAGAAGCGGAGATGGATATGTGATAGAAAATTAAAAAAAAATATCTTAGTATATTTAATATAATTATGTTATAATATAATAATGGTTTAATATGATTTTATGTAAGTGGAAGAGAAAAAAATAAAAACACTCATTTTAACAGTATTACCTCTTCTTCAGATGATCACATTAGGTTTACATAAGAATCCATCCTAGGTTAGATCTATGATAAAAAAGAGATATAATATGATGGTACGGTATTGAGGAATATATTTGGGTAGATATTTTCCCAAAAAAATATATTTTTTAAATTGTAAAGAGGGGATGATAGTCGGTGGTCCTTATATATGGTGGAGAGGACACATGTAACACCCCAAGATTTGGAGTTTTTTTAAATAAATTTAATATTTTAAATATTATTGTGATCCACGCAGCACTATTTTTATATTGAATTACCAAATAATTATTAGCTTATATTTTTTTACATGAAACAATAGATTTATCTTTAATTAAACGTAGCACTGAGTTTTTCTTGCATTACATGCAAAAGCTAGTTTAAACAAAACGTGTCATACTATTAAGAAATTATTATTTAAAATAATAGTTTTTTTAAAGCAGTTATAATTTATCGATATAATACTATTAAAGTAATTATGAAAATATATGGATTTCACATTTATAAAAATTTAATTCATTTGGGTAAAATTAATTATAAATGAAAATAATAAAATTTTTAAATATAATAGAAATGTTTTTCTGAAATTTTTTCTTATGAAAAGAAACATGTTTTAACTAAATAGATTATGAATTTATTTTGGTGAATTATTTAAATGAAATTTATATAGTATATATTAAATCTTCTATTCTATATTCATCTTATTTTTTTCTATGCAAGAGATATGAATAAATCCAGTTTCACTCTTCAAAACTATATTTTTCAAAAAAAAAGGGTTTATTGTCCTTTTACACACATAATTTAATAACACTTATTTTTATAATTTTATAAATTTTATTTGAAAATATTATTATTTTTAAATAATTATGAAAATAAATTGGTATGTTTTCTGATATTTTTCCGAAAAATTAATTTCTTTATGAATAGTGAAAATATCTAATTTCAATTGTAAATAGCCTTTTAATTTAAATTATAAAAAAAGTTAAATTATATTCTAAATTTTTTTGAAGTAAAACTATTAAAATAATATTTCTTAATCCAATTTAGTTCATTTTAATTAATTTTTTTTGGAAACTGGATATTAAACATTTGTAAATATTTGAGCATTTTATCACTGAAAACAATATATTGTTGTGTATGTGGGATTAATTTTATATAAAATTTTCTCCTTCAATTAATTTAATTTGGAAAAATAAATTCTTTATTTAAAATTGGAATAATTAATATTATCTCATAAGTTTAAATTAATTTTTGATAAAAATGGATAGTGAAAATATATAAAACTAATGACCACAGTTATGGTAAAAATAAGTTCACCAGGGGTTAAACTAAAATGATAATGTTTAAAATGACATAAAAATGTATAAAATTTATTCATTGGAAATATAAAAACCCTATATTTTATAAGGATTTATAATAATCCATTTTTCAACCATTTGATATGAGAACAAAATGGGTACAAATATTTGTATTAAAAATAGTACAAGTGTTACACTCACATTATCTATAAAAGGCCACCCCTATCCTTTATTCACCCCATAAATCCTTTTAGATTGAGCAATATACGCGCAAATAACTTCCCAACATACATTATCCCTTACTTTAATCCTAATTTTGGGTATAAATACAACCTAGTATGGATTTTGGTGAAACCATAATGAGGTTACTCGCATAAGATGTAACATTCTACAATGAAATTTTCTTGTTTAATCATTCATACACCATCTTTAATTATTATAAAAACATGATTATATAATATTAGTAGTGAATTAAATATACTAAAATTTTGTTATTTCAAGTCAATGATCCAAAAGTGTATCCACTTCCATCAATTGTGTTGCGAAATCATAATTTGTGTGAATGACAAACTACCACCTCACAAACTGATGCCATTCATTTTTTCATTACCACTTATCATAGTTGGGTATGGTAAATAATATAAATTTTATATATATGATATGTGTAGCTTTATTAAAAAAAAGTGAGTTATTATAACATCTATATCATTTTTGGTTTCCCTTTTGGAGGGCATACAATAATGTCGCTCGTGGATACAATGGACTACCGCATCGTGAAGCGATGTGATTCATTTTCACTAACTACTTGCATAGAAGATAAACAAGATAAAGATAATAAATATATATGATATACATGAGACAATAATGCTAATAATTATATATTTATCATTCTAAAATTAAAATATATACTTTTTTTTATGTCCCTTTCACTCACTAAATCACAATAATGTAGTTTTTACAAGTGTGGACTACTACCTTCATGAAGCGATGAAACGCTTTTTTAATAACCACACTACATGGATACTATTTAGAATTATAATTGAAGAAATAATATGGTATTATGATATTATTATTTTTTAATTTTAATATATTACATAATTTATTTCCATAATGCTCATTGAAAAATTAAAATCTTACTCATGTGTACTTACGACCAACCTTCTCCATGATCGTATCATACATTATTTATCAAAACCGTTTTTCATTATTGGTATTAAAATTATAATTGATGTAAACAAATTATAACTATGTCATTATTATTAAAATAGATATTATGTAACCTTGATCAATGTAATAGGACTAAAAATATCAAATCGAAACATACATAAAATAAATGTGTTTGTTAACAAAAATATGAATTTAAAATAGAATATTTAATAAAAAAGGAACACAATTAAATCATATGTGATATAATATATGTATTTTGTTTTAGTAATATATTTATAATAAAATTATATTTATTATACATTACTTACTAACATGTATGAAGAATGTCATGTCTTATGTTAAGGGATTTCTAGTCTCTATTTTATATATGGTAGACACATGAAAATCCACCACAAGTTCATTTTTATGTGGTGTAAATATTTATCCTTTGCTATTTTATTTCATGAATCATATTAGTATTATTATAATTAATTATTAATATTATATTATGCTTTATTATGGATTATGATTTAAAAGATCACTAAATCGGTAAGGGCTTTTTTTCTGAATTTTCCTTCTTTGAGACTTATATCATGCCATGTTCATATATTCATTAATAAGGAATATATACAGAACCATTGAAATTTATTAAAACTAATTTATTTATTATAGTGATATTGTATTTTTATTTCAAGGATATTTCTTCATGGAAATAATGTTTTAATTTTACCCAAGTGGTAAATATATTATGTTACAACCTCATTATTTATCAACATTGTTTATGAATGTTTCTAATGATAAAATATTATGATCCATATCTCATGAAACTCATGTATTTTCTTATCCTATGGTTATGTGAAAATAATATTTTTTTCCTTTCATTATTTTCTCTTCATGTACTCAATTGTTCCAAAATAATGTTTTTAATAAAACTCATTCTTTTAGTATAAAAACCTTTTTCTTAAAAAACTTTGCTTCATAAAAAAAATTTCATAATTTTTTTTAATTCATAAAAATATTTACGAAATTTTTTTTACCCATGTTATAATTTCTAAAAAAAATTGATGGAATATTCACTCATTATCTAAGCAACACCCATTTGGATTTTACCGAAAATGTGAAAAGAATATTTGTTTTTAACATTCATGACTTGAACAATATTTTTTTACTGACATGAACACTCAAATATTTAATTCTTCCATGATATATTTTCAATTTTTTATTCAAAGAAAATATTTTTCTTCAAATGTTGTATTTTTATAGAATTAATAAAATTCAAACTTAAAATGATTTTAAAAAAAATTAATTTATTTTTCAAAGTGGAAAGTATATTTTCCTCAAGAATTGTTATAAATGAATTTTTAAAACATCCTTTATATTTTTTAATGTTTAATTTTAAATATTGTGATTTATAAAATATTTTATGAATTTTTAGTTTTTAAAAAGGTATTTTGAAAGAAAACTTATCTTCTTCAAGAAGTGTTGCACTTGAATTGTGATTCAAAATCATTTTCCATCTACAATGAAATCCTTTGATGTATGTTATGATTTTTTGGGGATTTGAACCAAGGATTCCAATATTATTATTTATCTAAATGGTTTATGATGATAAAATGTTTATGCAAACTATTTCTCTTCCTTGGGTTACCCAGTGATAAAATTATTATAAAACAAACATCTTTTTCCAAGGGTTATGATATGATGAAATGATGTAATGATTATGAAACATATTTATTATACATAAGTTATGATATTATGAAATGATAATTAAAACCATTTAACATCATATTTTATTATATTATGAATGTGTTATTATATTGTGTCTCAAAAATATATTATTTTCATTATGTGATTGGTGGGACAATACGTCCCTCTAATAAATTCGGTAAATATTTATATATCATGAGATAGACATGACTAGAATGCGATGTAAACCTGATTCATTATGGAAATTTGTTTTCTATGATGTAATTAAGATTGAACCTTGAATACTAGTCTAGTTTGGGGAGAGAATCAATTCCACTTTGAATGTTTTTGGAGTGATCCTTGACTAAGACAAAAATGAGTTTATATAATTATGTGTATGCCAAATTTCTATTGCTTATGACAATTTTATCCTCTCATGGATCATGTTATTTAATTACCTTATGATTCTTGTATAATTAACATCCAATATTTTTCCATGACTCAATATTATGATCTTTTATATGAAAATTATGGATTTCAAATGTTATGATCTTGTTCTCATACCATTATGCTCATGTTAGTCTTATGTATCTCTCTTTTTTACCCTTACTGAGCATCTATGCTCATACATTATTATGATTCATTTCCCCTAGTTATGAAGAAATTATTTTATGTAGGATTTCTAAAGAGGGACAACATTTATGTATTAAATTTAATATCTTTTGTGAATTAATAATATCATGTTCCACGGTTCCAATGAGGCTAAACAAGTGTGGTCCTCAGGCATGTATTTCTATAATGTAATGAATATTTATCTAAAGACATGTAATATCTATGTATGAGAATACTCAGTGAAAATATTTGGTATCAAAAGATAGGTTTTATCTAAATTTGGAAAATAATATGAAAAAACATTATCGTGGTCCCTAGTGATATTTCTAAGGATATGTTGAGGTATAAGTGTAAGGATAATATAAGGCCCCGGCCTTAAATATCTCTTAATATTGAATTAAATGAATAATTCACATTGAGGATCTTTTCAGGTTTAGAGTTTTAGAGAATTAGAACATAACTACTACATCTCAAAAGATTACAAATTAGACACTTCTACTAAGTTTCCATTGAATAAAAAACTCTTAAAAAGAAACATGTCTAGTTCCATGTTTTATATATAATGACTTTTCCTTGATCCCATCCATGACCCTATTCCACATTAGGTCCTGTGAAAAACATTTCAAAAAACTTGGGCTGAGCATAAAGAGCTCAGTAAGGGATACACAAATAATGAAAACTATTAGTTTATCAAAACAACAAGTAAACCATGTATACTTTATGAAAGTAATACTTTTCACCATTATTAAGTAGTAAAAACTCTTCACTGAATAAAATATCATTACTTACCCTTTTGTAACCAAAAGATTACCATAAAACCCATAAAAAGATCACATAACATATAAAGGTAACTTGGGACATAAACATACTTAAGTGGAATAACCATATGGTCGAATTCCACACATATCTCTTAATGGAATAGCCATATGGCCAACTTCCATACATACTTAATGGAATATCCATACGGCCGACTTCCATACATACTTAATGGAATAGCCATACGGCCGACTTCCATACCCAATGCATTGGAGGTTATAACGTAACCACCCGTCCTGGTATTCACGGCACCACTCGTCATATGGTTTATCACGTAACCACCCGTCAAATTTCCAAGTACCATTATAAAAATCATAAGACATAAAACAAATATAATGGAAAGAAAACATATCCACACTTTGATCACAATATATCACTTAAATATATTGACATAAAAAATCCATTGTAAAAAACCATTTTCAATACCAAAATACATAAATGAGTATATGGTATTTATTTCGTTTAAAAAAACATTATGGATTTTTGAGGAAGCCAAAGACCAAATAATACTCACGGCGGCGGAAAAGGTCGTTGTCACCGTGTATGTTAAAAGAAACATTCCTTTTTGTCGTTTAGTAAAACGCTTCGTAGAAAAATATTCCTTTTCTATAAAAGTAAACGTCAAATGGGTTTATAAACCATATAAAAGATAGTTCTGTATAAAACGAAATATGCCTCAATGAAAGGAGATTGAGACGAAGTCCCTTACCTCAGGTCCGACTTGACTCGATCATTCTTTAACATCCTCAAAATCGGGTAACTCCCTTTGGTTTGAGCTCAAAGGATTCATTGGGAAGACTCTTTCCCAAAGTGAGGCTTCAAGGAGTAAGAGAGGGAAGTGGAGAGACAAAATGGGCAAGGGTTGGCCGAGACAAAGGCTTTGGATGTGTGGGTAAAGAGGTAGAGGTGGGGGCCTTTTATAAGAGGAGAGGAGGGGCACTCTTGGAAAGCAATGAAAAGTTACTTTATTTTCAAATGAGATTCGGATTTTAGAGGCCCCACATTGATATAATTAGAGGATAAGGTTATAAGGGTTGTAAATATACCCATCCAATAGGTTTTGGACATGTGTAGTTCATAGATTTTACATTATCTTTTCATTTTATTTAAATCCTTTATTAATGAGGTAATCGCTACATCATCATGATGTCATAAATAATTTTATATATTTAATGTCTAAAAATTATAAAAAAATATCATGATGTATGAAATCTTTTTATATTTCTAATGAATATTTATATTCAAAAATCTGACTTGTATAACCCCATGTAAAAATTGTTTTAGTAAAACATCTCATGTTTGTGTCATTTTTACTTTAAAATTTAATAAAAAGTTATTTATTACATTTCCCAACCAAAGTGGCTCCATGGGGTCCCCATGTTGACCCATGGATTGTCTTGGTCGTCCATGGCACATCCAATGAGGGTAGGACATGTGTCAAGCTCATCTCATTTTATTAAAACATTATTTTCACCTTAAACTACAGTAATTAACTCTAATCGCGATTAAGAACATAAAAGTTACTATTCACCAAAAAAATTATTTTAATCTCATTGAACTACATTTTACTTCTTAATGAAAACCATGTATGTCAGATTTTTGAAAATCAAATCACATAAGTGACACAGTTTCATTTAAACGAAAAATCAGTTTCTTTAACTACCACTTAGTGGTTTTACTATTCATCAAAAATTGATGTTCTTCAAAAAAAATACCAAAACATCACCCTAAGCTATATTTGATATTCTGAATTCAAAAATGATGTTTATTTTAAAATATTCAAATCATATAAGTCATATTAATTAATTTAATAATTAATTCCCACTGTCATGACAAATAGTGTGTTTTTATGAAACAATAAGTATCAAAAGATTGACACTAGTTTAAGTCCAATTTCAAAGTGAAATTGATTCCAATGACCACCATTGGATTAAATGGTAAAAATATATTATAATTTCACTTTTAAACCAATTAAAAATATAATCTAATCATATAAATAAATTAGATTAAAAAGAGGTTTTGAATTAAAATACAACATTTTTTAACTATTCATTAAAAATGAACTTTATCGGAAAAATACCAAAAATTCACACAATGTAAATTTTGATGTCCCAATCATAGAGAATAAGTTTATTTTGACAAACATAGCTTATAAAATTGTCAAAATATAGATTTAAAAATGGTTTTCCATAAAAAGGCAGTAATATAATCTTTTAAAAATATTAGTGTATTTCATGCTTAAGATTGGATTTATTTTAATTTTAAGCCTCTAAAACACCATCTAATTCGTTAATAGTCATAGATAAAAATATCTATTATTCATTACTTACTTGGGATATTACATCCTCCCCCCCTTTAGAAAATTGCGTCCTCGCAATTTATTTACTTATCGAATAAGTGGGGGTATTTATCCCTCATTACATTTTTAGATTCCCATGTTGCCTCTTCAATCATGTGGTTTTTACACAAAACCTTTACATGATGAATCACCTTATTCCATAACACCTGCTCCCTATGGTCAAGAATCTGGACCGGGTTTTCCTCATAAGATTGGTTCCCTTCTAGCTAAACTACCTCTGGACACAAAACATGAGATGGATCTGGCATATACTTTCTCAGCATCGAAACATGAAAAACATTGTGTACCTGAGATAAACTTGGAGGTAATTCCACTCTGTATGCAACTAATCCAACTCTCTCTAGAATTTCATATGGTCCAATGAACCTTGGACTTAGCTTTCCTTTCTTACCAAATCGCATCACACGTTTCCATGGAGAAACCTTTAGAAACACATGATCACCTACCTCGAAAGATAGATCCTTTCTCTGGTTATCCACATAACTCTTCTGCCTGATCTGAGCTGTTCTCACGTGTTTCTAAATCAACTAAACTTTTTTTGACATCTCTTCTACCAATTCTGGTCCCATCAGCTTCCTTTCACCCACTTCATCCCAAAATGCTGGAGTTCGACACCACTTCCCATATAATACCTCAATTGGTGCCATCTGTATACTGGAATGAAAACTGTTATTATAATAAAACTCAACCAAAGAAAGTTGTTTGTCCCAACTTCCCTGATAATCCATCGAACAAGCTCGTAGAATATCCTCCAAGGTCTGAATTTTTCGTTCTAACTGGCTATCTGATTGAGGATGAAAAGCTGTACTAAAATTTAATTCAGTACCCAACGACTTCTGAAGGCCTTTCCAAAAGATAGAAGTAATCCTGGGATCATGATCGGATACAGTGGATAGAGGAACTCCATGTAACCTGACTATCTGTTTAAGATACAAACGAGAAAGTTAATATAGAGAGAATGTATCTCGTATAGTAAGGAAATGAGCAGATTTAGTCAAGCGATCAACAATAACCTAGATTGCATTATTACCTCGAGATGTCCTCGGTAATCCCACAACAAAGTCCAAGGATATGTTTTCCCATTTCCACTCTTGCACTGGTAAAGGATGAATCATCCCTTTTGGTAACTGTCGCTCTGCTTTAACCTACTGACAAGTCAAACACTTCACAATAAAATCAGCAATATCCCTTTTCATTCCATCCCACCAGTAATAATCCCGTAGATCTCTGTATATCTTAGTACTGCCAGAATGAACTGAAAACAGGGAACTATGAGCCTCACATAACAACTCATTCTTCAACATTGAATCACAAGGCACACATAATCTCTTCCCAAACCTCAAAACACAATCATTATCAATGTTGAATTCAGGCAACTTACCCTTCTGAACCAGCTCTACCTTTTTCTGCAACTCACTGTCTTCCCTATGTGCTTGCTTAATTCTGTCTGATAGGGATGATCTCACTGATACCTGAAAGAAAATAGAAGAACTTCCTGCACCAACAACTTCTATACCAAAGTTCATCAAATCAAAAACCAAAGGATCTCGTTCCAAACGTTTCATGGTTAATGAAGCATTACATTTTTGACTCAAAGCATAGTCCACTTTATTTTCTTTTCCCGGATGGTAGTTAATTTTACAATCATAATCCTTGATTAATTCCAGCCATCTCCTCTGTCTCGTGGTAAATTATTTCTGAGTTAATATATACTTTAATCTTTTGCGATCAGTATATATTTCACACTTTACTCCATACAAATGATTCCTCCAAATTTTTAAAGCAAAAACAACAGCAGCTAATTCTAAATCATGTTTAGGGTAATTTACCTCATGAGTTTTCAACTGTCGTGAAGCATAAGCAATTACCTGATCATTTTGCATTAAGACGCAACCAAGTCCTTTCAATGATACATCACTGTATATAACAAACTCACCATTCCTGGAAGGAAGTTCCAAAATTGGAGCATTCTTCAATCTTCTTTTCAACTCCTAAAAAGAATCATCACATTCTTTTGTCCAGATGAACTTAACACCCTTATGAGTTAGCTTAGTCATTGGACTAGATAACCGTGAAAATTTTCAACAAACCTTCGGTAGTAACCTGCCAAACCAAGAAAACTACGGATCTCGGTTATATTTGTGGCTCTTAAACATTCTTCAACAACTTTTTTTTAGCAGGATCAAAATTTATTCCATCTTTTGAAACAATGTGACCCAGGAAAGAAATTTTTTGTAGCCAAAACTCACACTTGCTGAATTTCCCATATAGTTTCTTTTCTTTTAAGGTTTGCAAGATAAACCTTAAATTACTTTCATGCTCCTCTTTACTTTTAGAAAACACCAAAATATCATCGATGAAAACAACCACAAACTTATCCAAGAAGTCATGGAAAATTCTATTCATAAGGTCCATGAATACAGCAGGTGCTTTGGTTAACCCAAAAGGCATAACTACAAATTCATAATGGCCATATCTAGTAGGGAACACATTTTCCAGAATGTCTACTTCTTTTACTTTCAACTGATGATACCCCGACCTCAAGTCAATCATCGAAAAATACTGAGCTCCCTGGAGCTGATCAAACAAATCATCGATATGAGGCAAAGATACTTTTTCTTAACAGTAATATTATTCAAGGCTCAATAATCAATGCAAAGTCTCATTGAGCCATCATTATTTTTAACAAACAAGACAGGAGCACCCCATGGTGATGTGCTAGGTCGAATGAAACCTTTATCTAATAACTCTTGCAATTGCTTCTTTAACTCTAAAAGTTTAACTTCAGTCATTCGATAAGGGGGTTTTGAAATTGGCTTAGAATCAGGAACTAAGTCAACCGTAAATTCAACCTCCCGATCATGAATAATACCAAGAAACTCATCAGGAAAAAATCAAGATAGTCATATACCACTGGAACATCATTAATC
Organism: Viscum album; assembly: GCA_963277665.1. Taxonomy (NCBI): domain Eukaryota; kingdom Viridiplantae; phylum Streptophyta; class Magnoliopsida; order Santalales; family Viscaceae; genus Viscum; species Viscum album. The sequence continues at coordinate 667,670,952 of OY728135.1, read as the reverse complement.
TGAATAGTTCCTTTATTTTCAACAATATGTGCAAGGTAACATTCATTTCCATGTTTTACTAGTTTCTCAACTTCCTGATACGTTATCAAAATCATGGGTTTATTCTTGTACACAAACTGAAAATCTTTCTGAAAAGAAACCATTTTATCTATGCATTCAATCTTAGCATGATAAACAGAAAGCCAATCCATGCCCAAAATAACATCAAACTCTACTAGAGGCAAAACAATAAGGTTTTCTGGTAGATTCTTTCCACACACAAGGATAGGAAGGTTCTTATAATTCCTTTTTGTCTCAACGTTCCCTCCATGTGTTTTTACCATAAGTCCAGGATTGATATCTTGAGAGGGAATTTCCAATTTACTAGAAAACTTCTCAGAAATGAAAGAGAGTGTAGACCCTAAATCAAACAACACATTGGAATAATCTAAACAAACAAACAGTGTACCTGATACCACTTCATTCGATGGCCCAACATCTACTGAAGTTGTTGCAAAGGATTTCACCACCCCTTTCTGCTTGTAGTCTAGATTCTTTCCCCCAGTCGAGTTCTTCGTTAGACACTAATTTGCGTAATGACCCATTTCATTACACTTAAAACATCTTACCGCTGGTTTTTCATTTCCTGCTTGATCATATTTCTTAGAGTTACGAGCAATATGACCATACTTACCACACCAAAAGAACTTACCAGACTTGGATAAACATTCTCCAGGATGCATTTTACCACACTTATCACAGGATGGATATTTGGTTTTCTTACCTCCTTGATTATTTGATGAATTCTTCCCCTTTTCCTTCCAACCGAACCTCTTATTCTGTTGTTTTTCATATAACACATGATCATCAACAAACTCCATTTCCACCTTCTCCGCACATCGAACAAGTTTTTCATAACTTTTGAACTCACGAGAAGCTAAAGCCCTTCGATACTTTGGCTTTAACCCTGAGTAAAACGGTTTATTTTACTATCAAGATCTCATATGAAGTTTGGAGCATACCTTGCCAATCGAGTGAAATTTGCTTCATATGCAGCCACTGAATCATCCTCCGGCCTCAATTCTAGGAAATTGTTTTCCATCCTAAGACAAAACACCTTAGGAAAATATTTCTCAAGAAACATACCTTTGAATTCATCCCAGTGAAGATCCTCAATCTCATCACTATCCCTAATATTTTTCACCATCGACCAACACTGATCAGCTTCACCTTCAAAATAGTAAACAGCAAGACTAACCTTTTAATGTTCTGAACACCCCATGACATCAAAAATCTTCTCCAGTGCTTTAATCCACCCTTCAGCTTGTACGGGGTCAGATGATCCTCTGAATGATGTGGATGTTGCCTCATGAAATGTTCCACTACTGACATGTTCCTCTGCGGTTGATCTGGCTAATCTCGTGGATGGATACCACCACCATTTATAGCCTGAATCAACTGTGTCATCACTGCAACAAACTGTTCAGTTCTGATTCCGACCATCTCAGGTTGCTGATTTGGAAGGTCGCCTTCCTCCTCATCTCGTCCCAGCATAGCAGCCTTGTTTCCTCTGCGGAAAACCATTCTGAACATAGAAATATGTTAGGCAAAGCAACATGGTAATCCATAAATGCTATATCAATTCAATCATATTTTAATTTAACACTTTTCTAACTCCTAAAGTTTTCTAAACCGACCTTTCATACCAACTATAAGGCCCCGGCCGTAAACATCTCTTAATATTGAATTAAATGAATAATTCACATTGAGGATCTTTTCAGGTTTAGAGTTTTAGAGAATTAGAACATAACTACTACATCTTAGAAGATAACAAAGTAGACACTTCTACTAAGTTTCCATTGAATAAAAAACTCTAAAAAAGAAACATGTCTAGTTCCAAGTTTTATATAGCATGACTTTCCCTTGATCCCATCCTTGACCCTATTCCACATTAGGTCCTGTGAAAAACATTTCATAAAACTTGGGGTGAGCATAAAGAGCTCAGTAAGGGATACACAAAGAATGAAAACTGTTAGTTTATCAAAACAACAAGTAATCCATGTATACTTTATCAAAGTAAAACTTTTCACCTTTATGAAGTAGTAAAAACTCTTCACTGAATAAAAGATCATTACTTACCCTTTTGTAACCAAAATATTACCATAAAACCCATAAAAAGATCACATAACATATAAAGGTAACTTGGGACATAAACATACTTAAGTGGAATAATCATATGGTCGACTTCCACACATATCTCCTAATGGAATAGCCATACGGCCAACTTCCATACATACTTAATGGAATATCCATACGGCTGACTTCCATACATACTTAATGCAATGGCCATATGGCCGACTTCCATACCCAATGCATTGGAGGTTATAACGTAACAACCCGTCCTGGTATTCACGGCACCACCCGTCATATAGTTTATCACGTAACCACCCGTCAAATATCCAAGTACCATTATAAATATCATAAGACATAAAACAAATATAATGGAAAGAAAACATTTCCACACTTTGATCACAATATATCACTTAAATATATTGACATAACAAATCAATTATAAAAACCATTTTCAATACCAAAATACATAAAAGAGTATATGGTATTTAATTCGTTTTAAAAAAACATTACGGCTTGTTGAGGAAGCCAAAGACCAAATAATACTCATGGAGGCGGAAAAGGTCGTTGTCACCACGTACGTTAAAAGAAACATTCCATTTTGTCGTTTAGTAAAACGCTTCGTAGAAAAAGATTCCTTTTGTATAAAAGTCAAAGTCAAAGGGGTTTATACACCCTATAAAAGATAGTTGTGTATAAAATGAAATATTCCTTAGTGAATGGAGATTGAGACGAAGTCCCTTACCTTGGGTCCGACTTGACTCGATCGTTCTTTAACGTCCTCAAAATTGGGTACCTCCCTTTGGTTTGAGCTCAAAGGCTTCCTTGGGAAGACTTCTACCCAATGTGAGGCTTCAAGGAGTAAGAGAGGGAAGTGGAGAGACAAAATGGGGAGGGTTTGGCCGAGAGAAAGTCTTTGGAAGTGTGGGTAAAGAGGTAGAGGTGGGGGTCTTTTATAAGAGGAGAGGAGGGGCACTCTTGGAAAGAAAAGAAAAGATACTTTATTTTAAAATGAGATTCGGATTTAAGAGGTCCCACATTGATATAATTAGAGGATAAGTTGATAAGGGTTATAAATATACCCATACAATTGGTTTTGGACATTTGTAGGTCATAGATTTTACATTATCTTTTCATTTTATTTAAATCCTTTATTAATGAGGTAATCGCTGCATCATCATGATGTCATAAATAATTTAATATATTTAATGTCTAATAATTATAACAAAAAATTTCATGATGTAGGAAATATTTTTATATTTCTAATGAATATTTATAGTCAAAAATCTGACTTGTATAACCCCATGTAAAAATTGTTTTAGTAAAACAGCTCATGTTTCTATCATTTTTACTTTAACATTTTATAAAAAGTTATTTATGTCATTTCCCAACCAAAGTGGCTCCATGGGGTCCCCAAGTTGACCCATGGATTTTATTGGTCGGCCATGACACATCCAATGAGGGTAGGACATGTGTCAATCTCATATCATTTTATTAAAACATTATTTTTACCTTAAACTACAATAATTACCTCTAATCGTGATTAAGAACATAAAAGTTACTATTCACCAAAAAAATTATTTTAATCTCATTGAACAACATTTTACTTCTTAATGAAAACCATGTATGTCATATTTTTGAAAATCAAATCACAGAAGTGACAAAGTTTTTTAGAAAAATACCAAAAACTTCACCCTAAGCTATATTTGATATTATAAATTCAAAAATGATGTCTATTTTACAAAATTCAAATCATATAAGTCACATTAATTAATTTAATAATTAATTCCCACTGTCATGACAAATAGCGTGTTTTTATGAAACAATAAGTATCAAAAGATTGAAACTATTTTAAGTCCAATTTCTACGTGAAATTGATTCCAATGACCACCATTGGATTAAATTGTAAAAATATATTCTAATTTAACTTTAAAACCAATTCAAAAGATAATATAATCATATAAATAAATTAGATTAAAAAGAGGTTTTGAATTAAAATACAACATTTTTTCACTATTCATTAAAAAATGAACTTTATCGGAAAAATACCAAAAATTCACAAAAAGTAAATTTTGATATCCCAATCATAAATAATAATTTTATTTTGACAAACATAGCTTATAAAATTGTCAAAAGATATATTTAAAAATGGTTTTCCATAAAAAGGCAGTAAAACAATCTTTTAAAAATATTAGTGTATTTCATGCTTAAGATAGGATTTATTTTCATTTTAAGCCTCTAAAACACCATCTAATTCATTAATAGACATAGATAAAAATATCTATTATTCATTACTTACTTGGTATGTTACAGATAATTATAAAGATGAGTGAATGTTTAGAAAAATGTCTTCGAATTATGGTAAAAGTTATATACGGTGGTTTCAATAAAGTTACATCCCTATCAAGATAATAAATTCATATTTTAATCTAAAATAGAGGTACCTAGATGTAATAACAAAAAAATGGTGTGTTGAGAGGACTATATTATCACCTGGGGCATGAAAATGGGCCTTACTACTCACCTGGTTTGACACTCCTTGGTGATATTCATGAAATATTTATGAACCATCATGATGGATTTAAATATATTATAACTATTAATAATATATTATAAACCTATGGTTTCAGTCATTATAAAATAATTCAATGACTTATAAATCCAATATGTGATTTTAATGATGATTTGGTTTCACATTATTGTTATAATTTTTAACACAAGTTTCTTGTTTTACTCAATAGAGGGAACCCAAAAAAATGGGTTAAAATTGAATGTGATGTATAATTTAATTATTATCATCTAAATGGGATAATTAATGTTGTGAATGATATAGTGACTATTCTTAATCAGTTATCATGGAACATGAATAACAACGTTCATCTTAACCAACTCTCTAAATCAAAAAATAAGTAAAGGAAAAATTTCACTCAGTGTTTGGGTTATGGAGATAATAGAGAAATGAATATGAAATTTACTATATCACTAGAATTTGGGAATAATAACTAAAGGTAATGACTTATAGGGATGATAATATGTTTTGGGTGTGGAAAATAAGGACACAAATCATGTAACTTCAAAGTACAAAATAAAAATTTTAGTTAATGCGATGGATGAGAATAATGGTACCCCTAAGGTATCATCATATGTTTAATGTTTAAAATATGGAATGTATTGTAATTGTGAAAGTAGATAATATATTTTGTAAAATAATGAATATAATAAGCAAGGTTGTATGACTAATGGTTTTCCTATTATTTCTTAAGATACTATGAATGGTATATTAACAGAAGGGGGTATTATTGAATAAGATGATGAATCAAAATTAATGGTTTTAGAAGGAAGTAGAATTATTGATGAATTAATGTATTTTGATCCAAGTATTATTTTATATTAATTATGAAATATATAATAATTTTTTATATCATTTTTACATTATAGAGTTTCAAGAATATGTTGAATGGTGATAATGAAAAAGAAAATTGATTTGATAGAAATGTTGTATTTTAGGGAAAACATATGATTAAGGGAAATATAACCAATAATATGTTCCTAGATTTGTGAAAATTATTTTGGTATAAATGGATGATTGATATGGATAATTAAAATTGGATACTACTGATTACCTTGGAATATATTAAGTATTTTTTATATAAGTGGGTTATGCTTTCATTGATGGAGTAAAAAGATTTTTGAATTTAAGGAATATTTCTAATTATCTGTGATATATGTATGGAATGTATATTAATTTATGTTTTCAATAATGTCGCATGGTAGTTCATTTTATTACCATGTTTTTAGTGAATACATTACAATGGTATTCAAATGTTTAGTATGTGACAATCAATAGAAACATTATGATATATGGGGGATCAATGTTAAGATGATTTTGAAAAATTTAGTGACATTATTTATAAATTTTCATTTTTTGGAAGGGTTATTATTTTTACCATTAATGGAATGGTTTATGTTTAAATTTATATGAAGTTTTATTGGTTAAATAATTACTTAATTATATAACGATGTATCCATATTGGATAATAGTGCTACCGTTTTTTTACTAGAGGAAGAAAGAATATATTATCATTCTAATAGGGCTCTTATGATCCATTAGTGATTAAGGAATAAAAAGTTAATATTTATTTATTATAGTAATAGTTGAAGTGTATGATTCTTGAGGAACAACCAAATGATGAAATTTATTTTATGATATAATGTAAATCTATGACTTATATATATCAACCCATTTGAAATTCTTAATTTTATTAAGATGGTAGCCTATCGATTTGTGCTTCCACTGAATGTATATCAGGTTAAAGATATGTTCTATGTATATCTATTGAGTATTTACATAAATGGTCCATTAATTATAGTTAACTTAGAGGTTTTTCCAATGGTGAATGATGTTACATAAGGAGGAACAACAGGTTGAGATTCTGGATCAAATAGAGAAGGTTGATTGAAACAAATACCACAAACCTGATCAATGTTTTGGGGTGAAATAATGTTAAATGTGAAGCTATTTGGGATCCTAAGAATGTAATTAGTAATAATTATCATCAATTTTTAGTACAAATGTAATAAAAATGAGAGATAAATTCATTTTATTAGGGCTAGAATGCAACATCATAAGAATTTGTTTGATTGGTTTTTTTAAAAATTTGTATTTTTAACATTTTTTCCCGTAAAATAAAACAGTAAGTTTATATTAAATTACCATCAAAAAAATTTATAGTTTTTGTTAAATGAAATAATAATTTTATCTTTTGTAACACATGTAATTCCCCGACCCTAGTTACCCAGAGTCTGTGAATTATTACTTAACATTGGCATGATATAAAGAAATCATGTCCCGAAAGACCGATCAGTTTAATAGCCTTGGAAATACTAGATACATTCATAAGTTTTACATTACATTATAAAATGAAAACAACAAAAAAATTGTCTCTATTTACCACATTCATATCCCATAGACTGTCCCTGCAGGTCAGTCATTAAAAACTTCTTCTGATCCTGAAAAAAATAAAACATAGAAAGGGGTGAGATTAGATGCTCATTAAGGATAACAATATAGCAGAAACTTTCACAAATAAGAATAAACATTTAAGGAAATGTATAAGTCTAAAACAAAATCCTTTTAAACTTAAAATTCAGAATAATATGGAAAAGATAACATCAAATAATTCCATTTACTTATTCACATGGATATTCTACTAGTCGAATAATCACATGCAATATCAATAGCCACTTTCATAATGATAGAATGCATAATGCCAGACTTTATAACCACATAGTAAAGGCTTGGTGCCAAGACTACAAATAAAAGTTTTCCAAGGCCTTGTTTCAAACAGCTGGTTTGTCTCATGAGACCTATTGATGGATCGAGGAGCTATAGAGGGCTCCACCCATCACTTACTAAGTCTAATTCATTCCTCATATGAAAAGGTTTAAACATAAATAAACATTCATATTGAAACTATCAAATGATATGTCAATGGTTTATCCATAAAACATGAATGGTATGAAATAACACATCCACAGTCAAAAATATCACAAAACCTTCAATACAATATGGAAGTTTTGTATAATAATAAATCAACTTCAAACAAACTTAAAATTCATCAATGGAAGTTGACATATATGAAGTCAATACCCTTTTTGAGAAATATCTCTTTATATTTTGAAATAATTGAAAAGTCATGTAATTGTAAAAAAAAAATTTAAAATATTCTTCTAAGATTGTAAGGGAAGCTTCTATGTTGTTATAATGGTGGAAAATAGCCGCATCCATCGTAAAAGTAAAAAAACATTCTTACCTTAATTTTTTTTGTGAAGGTCATAAAGTATGTTGTTTGGAAAACGATAGAAAGATTCATTTGAAAACATTTTATAAAAATTCAAAAAAGGTTATAAATTACATTAACCCTTAGTCTTGTAAATATTAATAATTTTTTGTAAAACATTATTAAGAATCATGGATGTGGATGATAAAGATGTCCCAGAAGATAATTACGTATAAACAACCTCGGATAATGATGAGATTGTGAAATTAATCCCTACCTTGAACTTTTCCTTGGTCCAGGGTATGTTAACTTATTATATAATTGTGAAACAATTGTTATAAAATTATACAATAACCATACACATTAATATTATATCATATATGATATTCTAGTATTTATATTTTAGTATTATTATCGTTTCTGGTGTTAACTGATTCGTTCTCCTTTATATGCTTGGTTACATTAGACATGTTTGTTATGGATGCGATGTATTTTTTTAATATTAATAATGATATTAGGTGTTTAAAAATTATTTTTAATCATCAAATTAAAATTATTCTTTAATGTATACGATGGGGAATGAATCTCATCATGTTCGTGGAGACGGTAATCCATACGTACGCACGAGAGACAACACCATTCTTTCAATATTAAAATCATTTATAATTGGATGATATATAATATATAAAAATAATTATTATGTTATATTTATTATTTAATCTAATTATACATCATTATTATACCCATCCAAATAATAATGTATTGAATAAAAACTACACCACGAAGTGGAGACGGTAAGCCGTACGTATACACATAAGGTGACATGTCATTAAAAGGGTGGATAGAATAATGAATATGGTTGTACCATATTTATAATAACATCATAGTATATATAATATAATAGAGGTATTATTTTAGAATGGAAACAACAAATATATAGGAAGTGGGAGAAGAAAATAACTTGAAAGAGGTGATGAAATATTTACCTATTCTTCGGGTTCTTCTTTTTGATTTGATCAAGAGGGCCTCTTAAGCTGGATTTATAACTAAAGTAAGGCCTCTAGGATGAAGGGAGGATATTTGAGAGGAAATTTGGGCAGGTTTTGACAGATCCAAAAGTATTTGATGGTGTGAACATAAGGGAAGGGGGCGTGCCCTTTTATAATAGGGGTGAGGGGAACCTTAGGAAAAACATAAAATATTATTTTATATTAATATAATTTTCGGGTTTAAATGGATCTAAAGTAATTTATTCAAAGGATAAGGTGGTGATGGGTAAAACACCCCTCAAACAATAGGTTTTAGATAGGTTTGTGTCAAAATATTAACCTTATCTTTTAGATTAATCTCTTAGTTAATTAGTTTGACATTTACATTGTCTCTTTGTAATTTTATATTATGTGGTTAACAAACATACTATAAATTTCCAAAAGAACCCCAAGTGGTTTATTAATGATATTCCTATCATTATATATGTCATTTGGCTGATCTGAAGATTTTTAGGAATATTATATCAATTAATAATATAATATTTTTTTTAAAAACTCATTTATGTCAATTTTCACACTATTTAATAATTGATTTTTTAAAGTCCTAAAAACATTATTAATTCAAAATAAATTATTTTAATCAATCCCAACATGTCATATTAACATATAAAATTCGTTTATGGCATCAAAACATTCAAATAATATATAGTTTAACATTTATAATACAATTTATTTGATTCTTTCATTAATAAAGAAAAATAATGCATCATCATTGTGTCATAAATAAATTTAATTATTCAATGTTTAAAAATTATAAATAAAATTCCATTATGTAGGAAATCATTTTATATTTCTAATTAATATTTATATTTTAAGAGATAACATATATAACCATACGTAAAAATAGTTTTACTGAAAGATATATTCTTTTGTCATTTTTTCATTTACTTTAACTTAATTAATATAAAGTGTCATTATCACTTAAAAGTGGCTCCATGAGGTCCCAAATTCAACCCACGTATGCCCATGGTTGGACATGTATCATATAATAGCTTTATAACACGTGTTAGGGTAATTTAATGTTATTATAATATTATTTTTTTACCCTTATTTACCGGATTTAAACTTTAACAATGATAAATAAAATATTTAACGAAGTAATTATTCAAAATGTCTAAAAATAAATGATACCTATTTACACAATTTGGACCTCCTAATTCTAAATATGGAATCTATTTTTTAAAATTCAAAACACATAAGTGGAATAAATTAATTTAAAATTAATTCTCATTGTCAAAACAAAAAACTTGTTTTTAAGAAATAATAACTATCAAACGATTGATACTTGCTCATGTCCATTTTAAATATGAAATTACGTCCAATGACCAACATCGTATTAAATAGTTAAAATATAATATAATTATACTTAGAAACAAATCAATAGTATAATTTATCACTATAAATTATTTTGAATAAAAAAGTTGTTTTTAATTAAAATTTAGTATTTTCACTATTCATGAAAAACTGAATATTTTGATAAAAATACCAAGAATTCACGCTAAGATAATTTCAATATTCCGAACCCAAAAATGAAGTCCATTTTGAATGATAAAATTGATAAATTTTAAAAAATTGCGTATTATTATTCATAATAGCTACTTTGATTGGTCGCGGTGTGATTGAATCTAGAAGTTTCTTATAATGCAATCTATTGCATTATTTAAAGGGAAACGTACCGTGGAAGCTTGGGGTGTTACATTCTCCTCTCCTTAAAATAATTTCATCCTCAAAATTTCTATAATACTACCGCATAAAATGATTTGAGTGGTTCTTCATCATAAGTTCTTCGGGTTCCCACGTTGCCTCTTCCATCTTATAGTTTCTCCATAGAACTTTTACCAGATGAGTCGTCCATTTTCTCAATACATGTTCTCTGGTATCAAGAATCCTGATAGGCTCTTTGCAATAAGACATATCGGGTTCCAGTTCTAATTCCTCATAGGTGAGTACATACGTTGGGTCAGGCATGCATTTTCTCAATAGTGATACTTGGAAAACAATGTGAACTTTGGAGAGACTTGGTGGAATTTCCAAATGATAAGGTACAACCCCAATTCTCTTTAGAATTTGGAATGGTCCGATGTAACTTGGAATCAATTTACCATTCTTACCGAAACGTATAATTCCATTCCAAGGATATACCTTCAAGAAAACATGATCTCCTACTTGAAATTCCGAATCATTTCTTCGGTTATCAGCATAGCTCTTTTTCATACTTTGAGCTGCTTTGATGAGGGTTTGGATAACCTTCACCTTTTCCATAATTTCCTCAATAAGTTATGGGCCTACGATTTTTCTTTCACTAATATCATCCCAACAGGTTGGTGTGAGACATATATTTCTGTCTAACGCTTTATATAGTGCCATCTGAATACTTGAATGGAAGCTATTATTATAGTTTAAGTCTACCAGAGGTAAATATTGATCGCATGTACCTTGAATGTCAAGTGAAAATGATGTCAACATATCTTCTAAGGGTTGAAATGTACATTCTGATTGTCCATCAGTTTTAGAGTGGTAGGCAATGCTCAAACATAGTTCAGTATCCAGGGATTTATGAATACTTTTCTAGAATCTTGATGTAAAACGGGGATCACGATCAGAAACAATCAATATGGGTACTCCATGAAGACTAACAACTTCATTAAAATACAGTCATGCTAAACGTTCAAGTGTTAACTCTTCTCTTATAGAAAGAAAATGTGCTGACTTGGTAAGACGATCAATAATAACCCATATTGCATCATTCCTTCTAGGAGTCTTTGGTATCCCCATGACAAAGTCCATCGTAATATTATCCCATTTATACATAGGTATGGGAAGAGGTTGCATGACTCCACTAAGCTATTGCCTTCCAACTTTCACTTATTGAAAATCCAAACATCTTGACCCAAAATAATTGATCTCCCTCTTCATGTTGTCCTACCAAAAATGTTCCTTCAAATCTCTATATATTTTGGTACTCCCAGGGTGTATAGAGAAACTGGACCTATGAGCATCATCCAAAAATTATCTTTTTAGATCAGGTATATCGAGAACACAAAGTCTCTTCCCAAATTTCAAAATTCCATCTTCATATACGAAGTCAATCAATCTCTTATTGTTCAAATCATTAATCTTTTTTTGAAAATCCTCATCATCAGCCTGAGAAATTTTTATCCTTTCTAATAAAGATGGTTTGGAAACCATTTGAAAAATCATTGACGTTTCACCATTCATGGTTATTCCCATATCCAACATTAATAGATCCATGTATATAGGTTCATTTTCAACGCTCATCTTGTACCAGACTCCATGATCCTTTCTACTCAAAGCATCTTCCAACTTATTTTCCTTTTCTGGGTGGTAGTGTATAGTGAAATCATAATCCATGAGTAGTTCAATACATCGCCTTTGCCTCATGTTGAGTTCTTTTTGTGAGAAAATATACTTCAAACTCTTTTGATCATTATATATTCTCACATTTTTTACCATATAGATAGTGTCTCTATATCTTCAAAGCAAAGATTACAGCTACTCACTCAAGATCATGAGTAGGATAGTTTTGTTTGTGAATTTTTACCTGTCATGATGCATCAGAAATAACCCTATCATTATTCATAATGACACAACCATGTCCTCTCTTTGAACCACCACTATAAATAAAAAACCCATCAGTCCCTAATGGTAGAGTCAAGATAAGATCATTGAATAATCTTCTCTTTAGTTCTTCAAAACAGTCTTCACGCTCTTTTTTCCAAACAAATTTAACCCCTTTACATGTGAGCTTAGTTAATGGGTTAGCCAATCGGGAAATATTATGGAGGAAAAATTGATAATAACCTACTAAAAAGATAAAACTACGTACCTCAGTTATACTCATTGGTGCTGGCCATTCTTGGATTACCTTGGTTTTCGAAGGATCAATAGAGATTCCATCCTTAGAGATAATATGGATAATTTATACATTCTAATCATACCATGTAATTCATTTTTTCTAAGAGTCTTTAGGATAATCCGCAAGTGATTTTCATGATCTTCATTGATTTTGGAGTATACCAAGAAATCATCAATAAATACCATTAAAAATTCATCTAGATATTACTTGAAAACTCTGTTCATTAGATCCTTGAAAACAGAGGGTGCATTAGTCAATCAAAAGCATTACTTTAAAATCATTATGCTCATACCTAGTTCAAAATTCTATCTTTGGAATGACTTCTTTCTTCACTCACAACTAATAGTATCCAGATTGAAGGTCAATCTTTGAAAAATACTGAGATCTATGAAGTTTTTCAATTAAATCATCAATGCGAGGTAGGGGATACGTGTTCTTTATTGTTATAGCATTGATCTCCCTATAGTCAATGCACAACCTCATAGATCCATCTTTCTTCCTAAAAAAAGGATAGGGGCTCCCCATAGAGAAACAATTGGGAGAATAAATCCCTTGTTTCTCAATTCCCCTAGATGTTTTTTTAGTTCTAATAATTTTATAGTGGCCATTCTATAAGGGGTCTTCGATATGGGCCTTTAACCAGGAATTAAATCAATGGAAAACTCAATTTCTCATTTTAGAGGATGTCCATGTAAAACTTCTGGAAACAAATAAACATATTCATTCACAATAGGCACATATTTTATTTGAACATTCATTTCCTCACCCACAGTTATTTCATCACCTTCCTCCCCAAAAATTGAATTTAGTTGAGCTACTGGGGGTGGATCTAGATAAGAATTAGGTGGTGATGAGTCTTCTCTAATGTTAACATGTTATTTATCATTATTATCAAAAATAGTAATCTCCTTATTATTACAATATATTTTAGCATCACGGTATGAAATCCAATCCATACTGATAGTTATATCAAATTCAATTATAAGTATGATGATGATATTAGTAGATAAAGAACATTTATATGCCCTAATGGGAACTGATTCACAAAACATGGTTGCAATGATACTTCCCTTAGGAGTTTTGACTGACAACTCCCTTGTTAAATCAAATTGGAAATATCTAATTTTCATAGTAATGTGGGACGATATGAAACCATTCGATGATATAGAAACAAATAAAGCATTTGCTAAAATTGAGGAATACATTAAATTAACACCCACCATGTATTTTTGAGATTCATCCTCAGTAGTAGTTATAGCATAAGCTTTGTCTTGATCCCATGGACTTTTCTAAGCTAATATTCCTTGGCACTTAAGAAATTCATTTTCATAATGTCCCTTTTATCTACAATTGTAGCTTTCAACATTGAAATCCTCTTTCATCCCCTTTCAATCACGAGATTGGTGGCCTTTTTCAACACACTTGTAACAGACTCCCCTTCCCATCAGGCAAGTACTGGGGTGTTTCTTCCAACATTTACTATAGGATGGATATTCAAATTTTCTCTTCTTCCCCATATTTCTATTTCTAGAGTGTTCATAAGATCTCTTCTTCTATTGCTTTACTTTAAAGTCGTAAGACTTAGAGAATTCCTTTTCTGTCTGGATAACACATAAGAAAATGACTCTGTACGATTAGAAGGATTGTGAGACTAGTGGTTTATGGAGAAACGGTTTTAACCCATCAAAGAAATAGTCAATCTTACTTCTTGGGTTATATATATGATCTATTGCATTCCTCACAAATTTTGTAAAGTTAGCTTCATACTTTACAACAATCTCATCCTCTTTTTGCCTCAGACTCAGAAATTTTCTTTCCATATCTTCTCGATGGTCACGAGGAAAGTATTTTTCTAATAAAAGCTCTTTAAACTCCCAAAATTCAATATTTTATACTTCATCATCTTCCTTTGTGTTTTGAAACAATGAACACCATTGATCAACATCTCCAGTGACGCGGTAAACTGTCATGACAACTTTTTTCCTTTCACTACTCCCTAAGGCATGGAATATTTTCTATAAGGAATTTATCCATTGTTCAAATACTAATGGAATTTTACAACCATTGAATTTCGATGTCTGTTACCTCATCAAGAGATCTAACATTGATCCTCTACACTATGGATCAGGGTGCTCCATATGGGTAAGTTTATTATTCATAACCTGAGTGAGTTGTCCTAGTATGGTGATTAGCTGATTAGTGCAAGTTGCTTCACCAGCTACACTATAATTATCTTGAGTAGGGGGGAAATATATACTTGTATTATGTTTATTGATATAGTTTCTATTCCTTCCACTGAGCTTCATTTCTAAACAATGGAATAAACTAGATTAGTTTATGAATCGAAATACATAATTCCAATCTTGTAAAACTCTTAATATAAATTGAACAGTTTATGGATTTAATCCATAATCATAAAAATTATTTCTTTTAGGAATTATGTACTCATAAACCCTTCATAATTATTTGTATAGAAAATGAGAATTATCCTAAGCATATCCCCCAGCAGTTTTGTAACCAAGAGTGCAGTAATGCCTGTTCTCATGCACCGGTTCCCGTTCAAGTCTACCTCAAAGCGGTGTTTTTGGGTTTTACCCCTAGGTACATATGTGCTAGAGCCACCTCTACCTGCTTGTATCCAGATAGGGATTTACTTCTTGGAAAACTCACAAAATCCGTAAAATACCAAAATTCTTGGATGTTCTTCTTTACTAATCTGCAAAGTCTATCTTCATGTAATGTTCTTTAATCAGAGTTTATCTAAATCTAGATTCCAAGGTTTGTACTAAAATTCCTTTTATAAAAACTATAACACCCCTACCCTAGTTACCTAGTGTTGATGCATTATTACATAACATTAGCATGATATAAATAAATCATGTCCGGAAAGACCGATCAGTTTATTAGACTTGGAAATACTAGATACATTCATAAGTTTTAAATTACATTATAAAATGAAAACAAAAACAACATTGTCTCCATTGAACACATTCATATCCCATAGAATATCCCTACAGGTTATTCATAAAATACTATTTCTTATCTAGGGAAAAATAAAACATAAAAAGGGGTGAGCTCAGATGCTCAGTAAGGTTAAAAATATAGCAAAAACATTCATAAATAAGAATAAACATTTAAGGAAATGTATAAGACTAAAAAAATCCGTTTAAACATGAACATTAGAATAATATGTAATGTATAACATCAAATGATCCCATTTACTTATTCACATGGATATTCTACTAGTCAAATAATCACATGAAATTTCAATATCCACTTTCATAATGATGGAATTCATAATGCTAGACTTCATAATCACATAGTCAAGGCCTTATGCAAAGACTACAAATAATATTTTGTCAATGCCTTGTTCCAAGATACTAGTTTGTCTCATGAGACCTACCGATACATCGAGGAGCTATAGCCGGCTCCACCTTTCACTTACTAAGTCTAATGATTCCTCATATGAAAGGGTTTAAACATAACATAAACATTCGTATAGAAACTAGCATATGAAATGTAGATAATTTATCCATAAAACATGAAGGATATGAAATAACACATCCACAGTCAAACATAACACAAAATCTTCAATACAATATGGAAGTTGTGTATCATAGTAAATCAACTTCAAACAAACCTAAAATCTATCAAAGGATGTTGACATATATTAAGTAAAAACAAATTTAGATAAATATATCTTTCTATTTTGAAATCATTTAAAGGTCATGTAATTATAAAAAGGAAACATTTATTTTTGGAAATTTTATTATAAGATTTTAAGGGAATATTCAACATTATTATAATGGCAGAAAATAGCCGCACCCACCGTATAAGCCAAAAAAACATTATTACATTAATTTTGTCGAAAATTTTATAAAGTACCTTGTTTTTAAAATGAAAAAAAAATTACGTTCAGACCATTTTATAAAATTTAAAACATGGGTATAAATTACTTTAACCCATAGTCTAGTAAATAGTAAAAATATCTTGTAATGCATTTTTAAGAACCATTAATGTGGATGATAAAGAGGTCCCAGTATATAATTACGTATAAACAACCTCGGATAATCAAGAGATTGTGAAATTAACCCTTAACTTGTACATTTCCTTGGTCAAGGGTATGTTAACCTCATGTATAATGGTGAAATCATTGTTATCAAATTATAAAATAACCATATACATTAATATAATATTGTATATGATCTTCTAAGATTGATATTTTTGTATTATTGTCATTGCGGGTGTTAACTGATTCCTTCTACATTATATGCTTGGTTACGTAAGCCATGTTTGTTATTGATGGGATGTATCTTATTAATATTCAGAATTATACTAACTCTTTAAACATTATTATTAATCATCAAATGAAAATTATTCTCTAATGGATATGATGGGGAATGAATCTCATCGCGTTCATGGAGACGGTAATTCGTACTTACGCACGAGAGAAAATATCATTCTTTTGATATTAAAATCATATATAATTAAATGGTATATCATATATAAAAAATCATTATCATGTTACATTTGTTATTTACACCAATTATACATCATTATTATAATGGAAACAACAAAGAAAGAGAAAGTGTAAGAATAAAACCACATGAAAGAGGAGATGAAATATTTACCTTTTCTTCGGTTCTTACTTTTTATTTGATCAAAAAGGATCCTTAGGGTGGATTTTTGACTAAAGTATGGCCTATAGGATTAAGGGAGGATACTTAAGAGGATATTTTGGCAGGGGTTGGACGAGACAAAAGGCTTTGGAGGTGTGAATTTGAGGGAAGGGGGAGTACCCTTTTATAAGAGGGGTGAGGGGAACCTTAGAAAAAACATAATATATTATTTTATAATAAACTTATTTTCGGTTTCCAATGGCTCCAAAGTGATTTATTTAAAGGATAAGGTGGGTATGGATCGAAAACCACTCAACCAATAGGTTTTAGATAGGTTTGGGTCACTAAATTAACCTTACATTTTATATTTAACTCTTAGATAATTAGTTTGACATTTACCATGTCTCTTTGTATTTTTATATTATATGGTTAATAAACATACTATATGTTGGGAAAAAATCCCTCAAGGAATCATTGAAGCATTTTTGAGGTGATTGTGTTTGTTGAAAAAGTGGACATCTGTGTTGGGATTGTGAACAACGCGAACCAGGATGAACATATTTATTGACAAAGGGGATTTCATGGTGGCATGTCGAGTTCAAGGGTTGTGGTTAATGATCCATGGTTGATTCAAGAACGTAGAAAAAGGAATGGATGGGCGTCACACACGTTTTGGGTTTGGTCGCGCAAGTGGTTTGCGCTGTAGAGACTTGCACGCCGAGGGGAGACTTGCACCCCATCACGTAGGGGGTCTAAATACCTATAAATACAGGTTGAACCCTCTTCATTCTACACGAGCTCAACTCTTGGAGAAAATCAGATCTCATGTCGCGCAGGTCTTGTGGTTGCGCAAGTGGTGTGTTTTCACACAAATATAAGTTGCACGCCAGTTGTAAGTTGTGTGGCGGTTCTTAGTTGCGTGCCAAAATCAGTTTGGGCGTAAAAGGAGGTCTGTCGCACAGGTTTGAAGTTGATGAAGTGAGTGTCATGCAAGTGGCCGAGTTGAACATGCGCGCCGGTTTGGACTTGAGTGCCTAAGACTTGTGCGCCGTGTTGGGATTTGCGCTTCGGGCTTGGAGAAGAGTGATAGGTGTTGTTGGAGCACGCCCGTCTTTCCGGGGCTGCGCAAAAGCTAGAAGATTGCCTGATACCTTCGGTTCAAATAGACATTTATCTATGGGTGAATGATGAACTTCAACAGAGCATCCACATACAATAGAGGATGTATTCATTTGTGATAATGAAGAGACCTACATGTCTATATACTGTGAGTGGATCCTTTCTAGAGTAGTGAGCAAAGGAAGAGGAAGTAGGTGATAATCTCCACCGTAAGTGAGCCAGAGAGAGAGAAATAGTGAGTGACCCTTGGGAAAGTAGTGAGCAGACCCTAAACCATGTAACGGCAGTGATCCTGGGTATAGAAGTTATCTAGCCCAAACGTTGTAAAGATCATTGTGCTTATAGTGGATTTGGTACATCGGCACGTTGCCGGTGTATGCTCCTTGGACATTTCCCAGTGGGGCTGAACCATGTGAAAATTATTGTGTCCTATGCATGCTTTACTTTCTGTTTATATTGTGCAATGGGAAAGATATAGAAGTGTTTTTTTCTTTACATCGAAACAAGATCAGAACAGGCTTTAAAGTTAAATTATTCATACCCTGATTAACCCCCCCCCCTCTCAGGGTATTCATCCATGTGGACCTAACACTATAAACTCCCAAGAGAACCCCAAGTGGTTCATTAATGATATAATTATCATTATATAAGTCATTTGGCCGAACTATTAATTTTTAGGAATATTATATCAATTAATAATATAATATTTGATTTAAAACTCATTTTTTTTAATTTTAAAACTATTTAATAATTGATTTTTTTTAAAGTCCTAATAACTATATTAATTAAAACTAAATTAATTTAATCAATCCTAACATATCATATTAATCTAGAAAATTCTTGTATGGAATCAAAATATTCAAATTATATTTATTTTAACATTTATAATACCATTTATTTGATTCTTTCATTAATAAGGAAAATACCACATCATCATTGTGTCATAAATAATTATAATTATTCAATGTCTAAAAATTATAAATAAAATACCATTATGTATGAAATTATTTAATATTTATAATTAATATTTATAGTCAATGAGATAACATATATAACCCTATGTAAAAATGGTTTTAGTAAAAGATATATGCTTTTGTCATTTTTGCATTTACATTAACTTAATAAATACAAGTTGTCATTATCACTTACAAGTTCCTCCATGGGGACCAAAAATAAACCCAAGGATGCTCATGGTCGGATATGTATTAGCCAATAGGGTTAGAACACGTGTTAGGGAAATTTAGTATTATTATAATATTATTTTTTTACCCTTATTTATCAGATTTACCCTTTAACCGTGGTAAATAAAATATTTACCGTAATAATTTTTCAAAATGTATAAAAATAAAAGTTACCAATTTAACGAATTTGAAATTACTTATTCTAAATATGGAATACATTTTTCTAAATACAAAAAACAGTATTAGGAGAAATAAATTTAAAATTAATTCCCATTGTCAAAACAAAATGCATGTTTTTAAGAAATAATAACTATCAAAAGATTGATACTTTATTATGTTTAGTTTAAATGTGAAATTACATCCAATGACCAAAATTGGATTAAATGGTAAAAATATAATCTAATTATACTTAAAAACCAATCAATTGTATAATTTAACACTATAAATTATTATGATTAGAAAAGTTGTTTTTAACTAAAATTTAGTATTCTTCACTATTCATCAAAAACTGAATGCTTTCAGAAAAATACCATAAAATTTACCCTAAGATAATTTTTATATTATTAACCCAAAAATGAAGTCTATTTTGAAAGATAAAATTGATAATATTTGAAAAATTGGTTATTTCTATTCATAACGGCTACTTTGATTGGTCGCTGTGTTTTAGAATCTCGAAGTTGCGAACAATGCAAGCTATTTCTTTATTAAAAGGGAAACGTACCGTGAAATCATGGGGTGTTACAACAAAAAATGTTGATTTTTTCTTATGGTACACGTAGCACTGAGTTTAAATGAAACATGTAATACTATTAAAATTTTATTATTTAAAATGATAGTTATCTCTTAGTTGATAGAATTTTAGGTATGAATAGAATTTACTAAATTATGAAAATATTTGGTTTAAAAATTTATAAAAAATTAATTCTTAGGTGATCCATTAATTAAAAATGAAAACAAAATAATATTTGAAAATAAATAAAATCTTTTTCTAAAAAATATTTTTTTATAAAATAATGTTTTTACCAAAATAAATTTAAAAAACCACCTATGGTGAATTATTTAAATAGATTTTATATATTATATATTAAATTAACTTTTTAACTTCCATATTATGTGTTTCATATACAAGATATAAGAATAAATTGAATTTTATGCTTCAGAACATTATTTTTCTAAAAAACATTTTATCACTTTTTTAAAAAACTTTTAAAAAATGATTTTCAGAAATTTTAGAAACCTTATATGAAATAGATAAAGATAATTATTTAGTCACCAAGTCATAATTATCTTAGGGGGAATTTTTCCTAATTTTTTGAAGTAATTATTTTTTTGATAAGTTAAAAAAATATATATATTTTTTTGAAATGAATTTTAGTTTAAATTATTTATGAGGATAGATTATATATTACTTTTTTAAAAAGTAAAATTTATAAAATAATATATATTAATCCAATATTTTTCAATTTAATGAATTATATATTTATATTTAATATAAAAACATTTTAATATTTTGGACATTTCCCTTCGAAAACATGTTTTCTCATCGTGTATCCAAAATTAATTTTAAATCAAAATTGTACTCCTCTAGGAATTGAATTTTCAAAAAATTGATGAAATATTTGGGATAAAAAAATATATTATCTATTAATTTTAACATAATTTTTTACCAAAATAATTGGTGAAAAAAGTTAAAATTAATTACCACAGTTCTGGTTAAAATTGTTTTATGGATGTTTAAACTAAAAAAAGAAGGGATAAAATTAACTAATTTTTTTTAAAAAATATATTATGGACATATATCAATTATATAATGTATACTATCTATAGTAATAAATTTTTTATCCTATATACTTGAGAAATAATGGGTATAACTTTTTCTTATCAAAATATTACAAGTGTGGTGCTCACCTCACATATAAAATGTCACCCCTTATCTTCTCTTTATCATGCCATAAAACATTTTTTAGGAAATACCATATAAAGTAACTTAAAAAATACCATCAAATCATAATTAAATCGTCATTTTGGTATGAAATCCAGCCCAGGAAGTCATTTGGTGCAAACCTAAGGTGGCTTTTTGAAGAAGAGGTTACATTATTCAATAAGAATTTTTTATTTTATTTCTTCCACCACCACCATAAATTATTATTAAACCATGAAGATATAATAAAATGATTATAAAAAATAAACTGATATTTTTTATGTTATATTCATGATTTATGACCATCTCCACTTCCATGAAAATTCTTATGAATTTATCATTCGTGTTTATGGAGAAATATTTCCTCACGAACCGATGCCATTCATTTTTCCATTACCACCTCTTACTGTTGGGTATAATGATTTATATATTTTAATTAGATGATTTTTACAACAAAAGTATACCTCTATATTAATTATATCATATATAATTATTTTACTTTGCATTCAATATGATCTTTTGTAACGTCAGTCGTGTGTGTGACATACTATTGCCTCGTGAAACGATGTGATTCGTTTTCACTAACTATTTAAATGGATGATAATAAAGAAAAGTTAATTAATATTTATGATATACATGAAATAATTTTTATATTAATTAAATATATTTAATTATTAAAATATATCATATCATTTTATTTCTTACCTTTTAACTCAGTATAAAATGATAACATTTTTCGTCTACATGTGGACTACCACCTTCACGAAGTGATGTGAGTCTATTTTCATGGCCATACAACATAGATGATATTTATAAGTATATTTAAAAAATAATATGGTATTTATGATATAATTATATTTTAATAAATATTATTTATTACTTACCTCTTTTCCATAATGACAGTAAAAAAATGGTAACCCTTACTCTTGCGTACGTATGACCTACCTTCTCCATGGTCGTAACATACATCATTTATAAAAACAATAATTCATGACTCGTATTAAAATTAAAATTGAGGTATGTATATGAACATTATTTCCTGACTAATATAATGTTTATTATGTGAACTTGATCAATGTATGAATACAAAAAAATAAATCCAAAATTATATGATAAACAATGTTGTTATTTCCCAAAATGTGATACTAACCGGGAATTGTTAATAAACAATTAATAAAAGTAAATAAGAAAATAATATATGTTATGATATATGAAACTTTTTATTTTTAATATTTTTATAATATAATTCTATTAATTTTATAGGAGGTTCAAATTTATACGATGTAATTTTAGACTTAAGGTAAGGGATTACTAGTCTTACTTTTATTTTCAGGAGACATATGAAAATTCACAACTTGTTTCTATTTTGTGGTTTATATATTTGTAATTTCACATGTTATATCACGAATAATATTATTTGAAATATATTTATTGTTCAATTTCATGTTATTATTTATTCGGTATTATGATTGAAATGATTATTAAAGCAGTATGGGATTATTGTCTCAATTTTCCTTCATTGATACTTATGTCATGTTATGATCTTATTGTTGGAACCAGGTTCTTCAAAGAATTATTTGGTGTATGGTTTGTGTTTGTTTTCAATCCTCAGTGGAAGTTCAGGGTGTGTACCAACAAAGCGATCATACCGTTCAAGAAGAAAACAGTAGTGAAGGTGGCGCTGTTTCCCAGTGTTTGCCAATTTTTTGGGCCTAAAAATCGGCCAATAAAGTAAAGTATTTTTGGCAAAGGTACTTGCGCGCTGTGCTCTTGGAGGATAAAATACTTGCGCGCCATATGTTTTTGAGGATCATAACATCAAAATTTGGCTATGGAAAGAAGGTCGTGCAAGTGTTGGTTGGGTCGCGCAAGTGAGTTGCGCGACAGAGTTTATTAAAGACAAGACATGCGCGTCGTCGAGGGACTTGCGCGCCGCCGCGCAGGGGGTCCAGTTTTCCTATAAATACTGGACCACCCCTCTTCATTTCTTTCGGAGTTCAAGGCTGAGAGATTGTTCGAGCTCTCGTCGCGCAGGTGGTTGAGTCACGCAGGTGGTAGTTTTGTCGCACAAGTAGAGCTTGCGCGCCGGTTTTTGGTTGTGCGCCCAAGGCAGTTTGGAAGAGAAAGGAAGTGGACCGCGCAAGTTTGTAGTTGGGGAAGGAAGAGTCGCGCATGTGTGTTGATGACACTTGCGCACCAGTTTGGACTTGCGCGCCGTAGTATGACTTGCACGACTGTCTTGGAGAAGCGCGCCTGGTTTTGCTGAAGCCCACCGGCCTGTTTGGAGATGCACGAAAGCCGAGAGACTACTCGGTACATTCGAGGAAAAGTGATATTCTTCTTCTGGTGAGAATCGGACTTCAATAGAGCATCTACATACAACAAAGGATGCACTCTAATGCAAATGAAGAAGAGACCTTCACGTCTATAAACTGAGTGGGACATCACCAACGGTATTGAGCCAGGGGGAGTCAACGGGAGTGACCCGAGGGAAGCAGTGAGCTATCCCTGAACCTTTGTAAAGGCAGTGAGCCTGGGACAGAGCGACTGTACCCGAACTTTTGTAATCTACAGCTAGTGGAGCATAGTGGATTTTGGTACGACCGACAACCTGTCGGCGTATGCTCCTTGGACGTAGCCCTTAGTGGTGAACCAAGTAAAAATGGCTGTGTCTTCTCTGTGCTTGTGAATGTTTTCTTTCTGATCATAATCATTGTACAGGTTCAACAAGTTCCTACCAACGTGGGAAGAAGATCCATCGCATTAAAAGAAAATGTGGTCACCCTGATTCACCCTCCCCTCTCAGGGTGTCCCGGGGTCCTTCAAGTGGTATCAGAGGGTAAAGGTTGCTGGTGTTGAATCTGACCTTCTTCGTCATGGAAAACGCGATCAATGTTAGGGGAGTCCCTCACTTCGATGGAAGCAATTTTCAGATCTGGAAGAACAGAATGAGATCTCATCTATGATCTCTTGGAATGGAAGTTCTTTTTTCTACTGTGCAAGGAATACAAGTCACCGATACAACAGGCCTTGCTATGACTGAAATAGACAGGAAACTTCTTGATGCAGATGCTAAAGCACAGAATGCACTCACTGCAGCCCTTTCTGATCAGATCTACCTAAAGGTGATGAATAGCACCTCAGCAAAATCCATGTGGGATAAACTTGAGAATATTTATGAAGGTGATAGCAAAGTGAAGGAGGCGAAACTACAAGTGCTGCACAGTCGGTTTGATGATCTGAAGATGCATCCAGACGAGAATGCAGACTCTTTCTTCAATCGAATTACCGAAGTGGTTGGAGCTATTCGGGGTCTAGGGAAGGAAATCAAAGACATTGATATTGTAAAGAAAATATTGAGAATACTTCCACCTCTTTATAATGTGAAGGTGTCAGCCCTTGAGGAAAGAGATCTTTCCAAACTTTCTTTAGATGATCTACTGAGCAGTTTGGTAGCATATGAAATGAGAGTCAAACCTGAAGATGCTACGACTCGGGTGAGCAAGGAAATGGCATTCAAGGCCATGGATAAACTGAAAATATCAAAGGATAGTAGCAGTGAAGATGACAATGAAAAAGAAATTATTTCTCTCATTGCAAAGAAGTTCCAGAAGGGGAAAGGGAAATTCAAAGGGAAGTTACCTCTCGCGTGTTTCCGTTGTGGAAAAGTTGGGCACATTGCTTCTCAGTGTTTAAAAATGATCAATGATGAAGATAGTGAGGATGAAAACTTCACGAAGCCTCAGAGAAGGTTCTTCAAAAAGGGAGACTTCAAATCTGGTAAGAAAATGCAAAGGAAGAGTTTTGTCTGCGAAGAGGAAGAAGATGATAATGAATTCTATGATGAAGAAGAACCAGAATTCAAAACTGGGAACCATGCTTCTATGATGGCCACTATTGAAAAGCCAGAAGATACTGAAGGAGAAAAAAAACTGAGAACTTTTTTAGATCCTGAGATGCAACTTAAGGATGCGGTTAGTAAGCTTAAGATTAAATGTAAGAGATGCAATAAGTGGAAATCAATTATAGAAGAATCAACTGAATATGTTGATCAACTTGAAGCTGAAATTGAACAACTCGAAGAATTTGTGAAGTTACAATCTAAAATAATTGAAAGCAATGATGATGTAGTAGATCTGAAGCTGAGAATTGAAGAGCAGGCAAAGGTCATCAATGACCTCACATCCAGACTGGATGAAAAATCCAAGACTGCTGAGGGTCTTGAGGAGGAATTAGTTACTCTAAGGAGTAAACTGGAGACTGAATCAGTTCCAAAAGAATCAAGGAAGAAAATACAGTTTGGACGATTCTCAGATGCAGAATTACTAGCTAGAGCCAAGTGTGGTTCAGATGGGGTTGGAAAAATCTTGAGTGATCAAAGACCCACTTGCATGGGAAAGAGTGGAATTGGTTGTGAGGCTGAGTCATCAACTGCTGGAAGTGAAAAGATCCAAAAGAAAGATAAGATGAAAGTTGAACATGTTGAAATGTTACCTAGAGTGCTGAAAAAGGAACCCTCAATCCAAACTAAAAGGAGACCTGAAAATTATCCTCAAACTTTCAAAAATGGCAGACAGTCTTACTATTCTCCCAAGGTAGAAGCTATAAGGAGAAATTCAAGTGAGAAGACATTTCTTCTCATGAAGTGTCAGTTCTGTGGCTATCTGGGCCATACCATGTCTTATTGTGAAGAGGAAAGAAGCTATCTGAATGGAGAAGATATAGATTCTCAACAAAGGAGAACAATTGCATATCATAATTCTTATAGAAGAAATAATTTCTGTGGATATTGTTTTCATTGTTCTAACTTTGGTCATAAGGCCATTAATTGCAGGCAGATAAGGGACATTGACACCTCATACAGAAGTTCCAGACAAGTCAAGTCTCATCAGAAAGACAATGTTGCTCTTTCAAACAGGTTCTCACCTCTTAAAGAAGACTTTGACTATGAAGAACCTGGGTTTTCAGAAGAGATAGTTGAAAGGCCATCAGTTCTATATACTCAGTCTAATGTCTCATGGAAGGAAAGGAGGAAGATTGAGAAATCAAACCTTGCAGAGGTAGCCCTCAAATCTACAAAGAACAACAGTACCTGGATTCTAGATAGCGGTTGTTCATCTCATATGACAGGTAATGCCAGCCTACTAAAAAATATCAAAAAGAATGTTGATGGTACAGTAAGATTTGGTAATGATGGGGCTCTGGAAATCAAAGGGAGTGGAAGTACCAAATTAGCTAATGGAGAACTAAAGAAGACTGAAGTCCTTTACGTAGATGGCCTACGTCATAATCTTCTCAGCGTGAGTCAACTCTGTGACTCAGGACTTGTTGTTACTTTTAATCAGAAAGGCTGCACTATCAAGGGAAAAACTGGCAATTCTCTTATGAAGGGATGCAGAACAGAAGGAAACTTGTATCAGGTTGATAGTGAAGAAAATGTATGTTACATGACTGTTGAAGAAGAAAACAATCTGTGGCATCGGATATTGGGACACATCAATCAACAAGACATGGAGAAAATATCAAAATTGAGAATGGTCATGGACATTCCCAACCTAAAGCATGAGCGTGAAAAATCGTGTGATGCTTGTATTCGTGGGAAGCTGGTCTGCAGTTCATATCGGCCAAAGAAGAAAATGGCATCTCACCTTCTTGATCTGATTCATACAGATGTTTTTGGTCCAATAAATGTTGCAGGAACACATGGAGAAAGGTACTTTGTCCTTTGCGTTGATGATTACAGTAGAATGGCATGTGTTATGGTCATTCACAGGAAAAGACAAGTCCTTGACTGCATGAAAACATATCGGCGAATCGCCGAGAATGATACTGGACGAACAATCAAAGTGTTGCGATCTGACAATGGAGGAGAATACATGTCCATTGAATTTGAGAATTATCTAGAGAAGCATGGGATACAGCATGAGGTAGCTACTGTGAGAACTCCACAACAAAATGGAGTTGTTGAATGTAGGAATCGACAGGTGAACAACATGGCACGAACTATGCTGATTGAGAGTCGTATTCCATGACATTACTGGAAAGAGGCTGTTCAAGCTACAGTGTACATTCAGAATCGAACAGGACATTATATGGGTGAGACGAAGACACCATATGAATTGTGGAATGGATGGAAGCCATCTCTAAAATACTTTCGTGTCTTTGGAAGTAAATGCTTCATCAGGAACAAAGAAGGAAATCAAGGGAAGTATGGCGAAAATGCAGATGAAGGAATTTTCCTTGGTTACTCAATGAACAGCAAAGCCTATAAATGTTTCAACAAGCGTTTGGGAAGAATTGTGGAAAGCAGTGATGTTAAGATAATTGAAGAGAAAACCACAAATGCTTCAAGGACGTCATATGCTGATGTGATAGAAAGTCATGAAGAATGTGAACGTGAAGAAAATACAAGTGCAGAAATAGATGAAGTTGTTCAAAAAACTCTGCTGTCACATCATGATGTTAACTCAGAAGAAGAATCTGAAGCAGAAACTATGGCTGAATAGAATACTACTGAACCTCGCACGAGAAATCGAAGAGCTGAGATTGATCCATCCAACATAATTGGGGACATGAGTGCACCCACTCAAACAAGAAGTATGAGGAATACCACGCAATCTGCATTTCTATCAGTTGTAGATCCATCCTCATTCGAAGAAGCTTAAAAATATATATCTTGGGTGAAAGCCATGAATGATGAATTAGATCATATTGACAAGAATCAGACATGGGATCTTGTCCAGAGACCCGAAGGTCACAATGTGATTTGTACCAAATGGATCTTCAAAAATAAGTTTGATGAGCATGGAAGTGTCATCAGAAACAAGGCACGACTGGTATGTAAAGGATACTCTCAAATTGAAGGCATTGATGTTGAAGAAACCTTTGCTCCAGTGGCTAGACTGGAGTCAATCAGGCTTTTCCTTTCCATGGCACTCCAAAGAGGATATAAAGTATATCAAATGGATGTCAAGACAGCATTCTTGAATGGTGTACTCGAAGAAGAAGTCTAAATTGAACAACCAGTGGGATTTGTCTTGGGTACCGATGAAACAAAGGTCTGCAAACAAAAGAAAGCTCTATATGGTTTGAAGCAGGCACCACGGGCGTGGTACTCACGACTAGATTCATATCTCAAGAAGTTGGAATTCAAAAGAGGAGGAGTTGATCACAATCTCTATGTGAAGAATTCTCCAAAGATCAATTCATGGTTCTTTTCTACGTTGATGATATCATATTTGGTGGCAGCAGGAAGAAATCAGTGGATGAATTTGCCAACCACATGAAATCAGAATTTGAAATGTCTATGATTTAGGAGCTCACATATTTATTGGGGCTGCAAGTGATTCAAAAGAAGGAATACACATTCATTTCTCAGGAAAAATATGCAAGATAGCTGCTGAAGAAGTTCAATATGCAAGACTCCAAACCAATGTCAACTCCGATTGCAGTTGGAACTAAACATGGAAAGCATGAGGATGGGAACTCTGTTGATCCCACCATGTACAGGAGCATCATTGGAAGCCTACTGTACCTGACAGCGACAAGGCCAGATATTGTCTTTGCAACATGCCTTGCGGCCCTCTTTCAGAGTAATCCAAAGGAGGAACATATGGCAGCAGTAAAAAGAATCATGAGATACATTCAAGGTACACATAACTTTGGGTTATTTTTTGCTGCAGGCAGGGACAGTGAATTATCAGCATTTTCTGATGCTGACTGGGATGGTGATGTTGTAGACAGAAAGTCCACTAGTGGTGGAGCTTTCTATATTGGGCAGAAATGTGTTGGCTGGTTGAGCAAGAAACAAGAAAGTACTTCTCTTAGTACTGCTGAAGCTGGATATATCTCTGCCACAAAAGCATGCACTCAACTTCTTTGGATGAAGCAGTAGCTAACAGATATTGGTGATAAGGTGCAGCAACCAATGGTGATTTATTGTGATAACAAAAGTGCAATTGATCTTACGAAGAACCCGGTTCAGCATTCTCGAACAAAACATATTGAAATACGGTACCATTTTATCAAAGAAAAGTTTGAACAAGGCGTGATTAAAATGGATCATGTTAGAACTAATGAGCAAGTGTCTGATATACTAACCAAACCATTGTTCGCGGCTGTGTTCGAGAAGCATCGGTTGAACCTCGGTGTTCGACCACCTCCTACTGCATAAGGAGGCTCCGGAAGTCCCCTCTCCCCGTTTGTTTTAACTGTTTTTATCTGCTTGTGGCTGTGATACAGGTTTATGGGGGAGATACTATCCAGGGGGAGTATGGCTTGAGCTGAACGTTGAACAAACTTTTCGGCCTTTGGTTGTATTGTCAATGGGGAAGAAAGGAATAAATTCAAGGCAAGAAATTCAAGGAAAGAAATTCACGGCAAAAAATTCTTCTGTGATGAGAAGTGTAAGATTGTGATGAGAAGTCTAATAAGGATAACATCGGGCATCATGGAGAATTTCAAAAAACTAAGACCAAATTCAAGCTTCATCTCTTGTTTTCTACACTGAGCATTTCTCACGTAGACTTAGAGTGTTGGCTGAGTTGATTCTTGCGTTTTGGATTTGCTCATGGTTGGAGATCTATTGAATTTATTCTGATTGCCAACAAACCCAAAGGGGGAGATTGTTGGAACCAGGTTCTTCAAAGCATGATTTGGTGTATGGTTTACGTTTGTTGTCAATCCTCAGTGGAAGTTCAGGGTGTGTACCAACAAAGCAATCATACCGTTCAAGCATAAAATAGTAGTGAAGGTGGCGCTGTTTCCCAGTGTTTGCCAATTTTTTGGGCCTAAAAATCGGCCAATAAAGTAAAGTGTTTTTGGCAAAGGTACTTGCGCGCTGTTCTCTTGGAGGATAAAATACTTGCGCGCCATATGTTTTTGAGGATCAGAACATCAAAATTTGGCTAAGGAAAGAAGGTCGCACAAGTGTTGGTTGGGTCGCGAAAGTGAGTTGCGCGACAGAGTTTATTGAAGACAAGACTTGCGCGCCGTCGAGGGACTTGCGCGCCGCCGTGCAGGGGGTCAAGTTTGCCTATAAATACTGGACCACCCCTCCTGATTTCTTACGGAGTTCAAGGCCGAGATATTGTTCGAGCTCTCGTTGCGCAGGTGGTTGAGTCGCGCAGGTGGTAGTTTTGTCGCGCAAGTAGAGCTTGCGCGCCGGTTTTTGGCTGTGCGCCCAAGGCGGTTTGGAAGAGAAAGGAAGTGGACCGCACAAGTTTGTAGTTGGGGAAGGAAGAGTCGTGCATGTGTGTTGATGACACTTGCACGCCAGTTTGGACTTGCACGCCGTAGTGGGACTTGTGCGACTGTCTTGGAGAAGCGCGCCTGGTTTTGCTGAAGCCCATCGGCCTGTTTAGAGCTGCACGAAAGCCGAGAGACTACTCGGTACATTCGAGGAAAAGTGATATTCTTCTTCTGGTGAGAATATGACTTCAATAGAGCATCTACATACAACAAAGGATGCACTCTTATGCAAATGAAGAAGAGACCTTCACGTCTATAAACTGAGTGGGACTTCACCAACGGCAGTGAGCCTGGGGGAGTCAACGGGAGTGACCCGATGGAAGCAGTGAGTTATCCCTGAACCTTTGTAAAGGCAGTGAGCCTGGGACAGAGCGACTGTACCTGAACTTTTGTAATCTACAACTAGTGAAGCATAGTGGATTTTGGTACGACCGACAACCTGTCGGCGTAGGCTCCTTGGACGTAGCCCTTAGTGGTGACCAAGTAAAAATGGTTGTGTCTTCTCTGTGCTTGTGAATGTTTTCTTTCTGATCATAATCATCATACAGTTTCAACAAGATCCTACCAACGTGTGAACAAGATCCATCACATTAAAAGAAAAAGTGGTCACCCTGATTCACCCCTCCCCTCTCAGGGTGTCCCGGGGTCCTTCACCTATTGGGAATATATATCCCATTTTACATTTACTATCAAAAATTTATTTATCATAATTCTATTTTTTCAATTAATGAAATTCTTTCATGGTATATACTTTTCAATGTTACCAAAGTGGTAAATATTTTATGTTACAATCTCATTATTATCAGGATTGTTTAAGACTATGTTTCTGATGATAAAATACTATGATCAATATAAAAAAACCCTTATTTTTTCAACTCCTATGACTATGTCATTAAAATAAATATTTCCCCTTAATATTACTACATTCATTTAAAAAATATATCAATTTTGTTTTGAAAAAATCATCCTTCTGCTCGAAAATATTTTTTATTCAAAAACCATGTTTTACAAAAATGTTTCAATACATTTATTTTAAAATCATTGAAAATATTTTTTAACTATACTCTATCCCATGATTTATATTTTAAAAAAAATTAAATGATTTTTCATGGGGTTTTCCAAACAATTTCATTTTGACTTATATCGAATGTCTGAAAATATTCATTTTATTTCACAAGCATGACATGGAAAACATTTCTCCCTATTGTGGCTTCTCAAATATTATATTCCCACTTTATATGATTTCAATTCTATTTTAAAAGAAAATAATTTTCTTAATATTTGGTATTTTTGTAATTTAAATAAATAATTTTAAAATAAAAAGTATTTTTTTTTAAATTTAATTTTGTTTGATAAGGTGGAAATGATAATTTCCTCAATTAATGTTTTAAATTATTTTCTCTTTGTTCCTTTATATGTTTTTATTAAAATAAAATTATTTCCATAATGTTATAGGAAGTTTTATTATAAATAAATTTCTTTTCAAAGAAAATTTAACATCCTAAGGAAACGTTCTATGTGATTTATCCTTCAAAATAATTTTCCATAATCCTTGAAATACTTTGATGTATATTATGATTTTCTAGTGAAATAAACCAATAAATTCATTCTTATTATTTTCTAAATCTTTATAATTACAACATATTTATGAAACCCATTTCTCTTTGATGGTTTATACGATGATAAAATTCTTATGAAACCTACTTCATTTTCTATGTGTTATTCTATGATGAAATGATGAAATGATTACAAAATATGTTCTTTTTCATAGGTTGTGATGATATGACATGTTAAAGAAAATAATTTAATGTCATGGATTATGAAATGATGAATTTGTTATGATCTTGTGGCACACATATATATGATTTTGATTGTGTGAATGGTGGGACCTATATCTCCCTCCAATGAAGTCGTTAAATATTAATATATCAAGAGATAAAAAATAACGTAATGGGGGTGTAAACCTAGTTTAGTATGGGACTTTTTAAGCTATGATTTTCATGGGAATGAATCTTTACTACTATAATGGTTTTTGGATTCAACCAATATTAATATGATAGCCTTAGAAGTGATCCTTGACAACCCAAAAATTGAGTTTCTAGTATTAGTTTTATGCCACATTTCTATATCTTATCAGGTGTTATTCACTCATGTGTAATTTTCTTCCATTCCCTTATGATTCATTTCTAATTAATTTCCAATCCTTATTCCATGAAACAAAATAATGATCTTTTATATTGAGGGTATGGTTTAGAAATGTTATTCTCATTTATCACACCTTTATTCTCATGTTAGTATTTAATATCTCCCTTGTTTACACTTACTAATCATATAAACCCACCGTTTCAAATGTTTCCATTCCCAAAGTTATTAGTAGTGGGTTTTAAGTATGAGTAATAATGGAAGATTATCTTTATGGGAGACTTTGAAGATATTTCACGAGTTTAGAAGATTATATTATATGATTATTAAGGAACTAAAATATTAAGTACCTGATAAATATGTTTTTGTAATGTAATGAACATTACTTTAAAAAGATATAATATCCATGTATGAGAATCAATGGTTCCAAAAACACACATGGAATTTTTGAAAATAATTAATTACACCAACATTTTTTATTATATCAAAAGACTCTAAAATTTATCTTTATAAAAAATTATATGAGATAACAGTGAAATATGGGGATCAAATGGGAGTTGGAAAAGATTTATTGTCATTTGAACCAATATATTTTATTTTTATCCCCTAGTAAATTAGTATTTACCTTAATCATGATAATTAATTTTTATTATTTTTACTATTCATAATTTTCAAAAATTATGTTGAACATATTAGATGATATAAATTACTCTGATTACAAATATGAAATTAATTTTTTTAAATGAAATTTATATTATTGGGAGAATTCAGTTTAAATTAAACCCTATAGATGCATAAAAAACTATTTTCCTGAAGGGAAACATATCATAAGTATTCATGGTTTTAATATCACAATTTAGTATGAAATTAATTGAAAATAGACTAAAATAGATAAATTTTATTATAATTGAACTAATTTTTCTATAAAACAATTAAAAATATAATTCAATAAATGTAAAATATTTAAAATAAATAGCATTTTTCAATAGAAATAAATATTTTTCCCTATTCATTTTGAAATGATTCATTTTAGAAAAAATATAAAAAAAATATTATGATAATTTTGATAATTTGATTTCAAAAATTAATTTAATTTAATAAAATAAATTTTATATAAGTGGTCAAGATTTATTCTAAATTATGGGATGAATGAAAAACTCAACTATCTTTTGAAAAAATATAGTTTTTTAGTAAACATTTCTTTTTCTTTTAAATGATTCTTATTTTATTTCTAACAAATATATAACCATAATTTTAAATTTTTATTTATTAGCATTGTTACCTTCCAATTTAATGGCTAGGTTATAATGATTTGGTATATTAGAAATTATTTGGTCTAGGGGTTGTGTGTTCTGCTAGCTATCGAAGGGAAAAAATATATCATAATGTCTCAAGGTGTTACATTATCATCTAAGCTCAGTGTTTCATGTCATATATTCTATTGAACACAATTTTATTCTTTAAAAATATTATGGTGTTACAAATTATCATGAAAAAAATTATGTATTGATAAAAATTATTACATATTTTGTTTTTATCATTACTATGTTAGAACTAATAATGTTTTCCTTTTTATCAGTGAAAAATTTTTTACTGATAAAAGGTACCTTTATCAACACATAATTTTTTAGTTATGATAAATGTACCCCCATAAGTACTTTTTTAGAAATAATAAATCCTTCCCCTTATCAGTTCTTAATGTATTGATGATAAAATATTTGTTTATAAGAGCCTATTATTTTAGTATTGAGAATGTTTACTTTTATTAGTTTTTTTGGATAGAACTAATAAAACTAAGAACATAATTTTAAAATAACCTTGATAGTCAGGATAATCCTAGTCATCATTCCCGTTTCCGATGAACTATAACTTTTATACAACCTATTTTGAACTTTTTTTATGAATATATCCTAAATAATGAAATCTTTTAAATTATAAATTTTTAATGAATTTCATCTAATCATGAATGAGATTTTCATATTTTATGGTTGTTCATATTGAAAAATTTTATCATTAAGGTTCATGGCTTCTATTTTACAA
Organism: Viscum album; assembly: GCA_963277665.1. Classification (NCBI taxonomy): domain Eukaryota; kingdom Viridiplantae; phylum Streptophyta; class Magnoliopsida; order Santalales; family Viscaceae; genus Viscum; species Viscum album. The sequence continues at coordinate 667,635,866 of OY728135.1, read as the reverse complement.
AATATCAAGAATATAATATATAAAACTCAAAACCATTATATAATCATCACTAATAAAATTATATTTCCATTTTTTGATAAATTAAATGTCATTCCTTTTTTTTCAATTTTAAAAAAGTCATCAACTTCTTCAGCATGAGGATCGTAGTATTTATTATTATAAATAATATTATACTACCTTATAGACCATTTTTGAAGTTATCTAAATATATATAAATATTTCAGATAGAATAAAATGCATTATTTATTTATGAGTTTTTTTAAAATAATGAGATATCATGAATCTAGATTTATAACTATACTATATATGATAACTAGTTTTTAAGGGATGTCAAATTAATAATAACAATACTTACATAAATTTTATAGTGACATATTTTATAGAATTTAGTTCATCTATGACATCAATAATCAGTCAAAACTAATGATCTTCCAATTTTATAATATAAAAAATATGGGTTATAAAATTTATAATCTATATAAAGGGATGCTTCAATAAATTATATTTTTTTATCTTGTGGTTTATATAGGCCAAAAATTATCTTGTTTTTTATTTTTAAAATATAAATTAGATATAAAAATCATTTAAAAAAGAAAAGTTGAATGTTCATATATACATAAATAAAATATATTTATTATTATGATAAAAATAATTTTTTTCAAAATTATATATTTATTATCTCTCTTGAAAGAAAAATTAAAAAATTAGAATGACGTGTCTTATTATGATAAAAAAATATGTGGTTATATTTTTTTATCCATATAATTATTTCACTCCATGTGTTCTAACAAGTTGTTCATGCAATAAAAAATTATATCAAATATGATGATCATCAAATTTTCAATGTGATGTTATTTAGAAAAGGAAGGAAATAAGTGTGGTCACATGATAATAAAACACATAATAATAATAATAAAATTATAATACATTTAGTATATATTTGTATGTATATTTATTTATTTTGTATTATATATTATTTTTTTAAACAAAATGGCATAAATTTGAATCGAATATGGATGGATTATAATCACATGAAAAATCAGTATGAGGATATGTTTATGGAGATCATGATGTTTTCAATATAGAGAGGAAATAACCCTTCTAAAATCGTTTTTCATGTTTATTTGGTTTTTATTAATGATTAATTTTTATAGATGAGTTTGGATAACATTTTATATATTATAGAATCGATAAAAGTTGTTAAGGTTATACTTAACATAAGGAAGATCTGAATATAGATAGTTATTTTGATAATAGTATAGTTTATGGATCATCTTATATGAATACTAACAGTTAATGGTGATGGGGATCATATTGAGGAAATTAAAATAATAGTTGAAGATAACCTTCAAGATTTTCCATATCTATTTTATATGTTAAATTATTTTCAAATGATTCCATTTTATGCTAGTTGAACTAAATATACAAAATTTTCCACTATACATAATCAATATAATTTTAAATATAGCTATGAAAAAAGTGAAACAATATTAGAGGAACTATATTCTATATTGAAGGATAGGTTACCATCAAATAATGAGATTACTTTATTAACATATTGTTGATGCCCCTTTCCGTCACAGAGTCTAATGACTGAAAAAGGGGAATACCTTAGAATAAATAGATTCATCCTTTGAAGAAACATAAAAAATTGTCAAAGGTATGAACAAGGATTTGTTTAAGAATGGTTTATGCAAGTTTCATCATGTTCATGCAAGTATACTTGAGTGCCACATATTGGTCGTGCAGCTGACTTTTGTGCCCTATTTGATTTTCTACCAAGCTCTTCAGTAGCATAAAAATACCCCTTGTGGGCCCCCCATTTCGAGGATGAAAATTTCCAAAAGACAGATTTAAGATCTCGGCACTCTAGTCTCTACTTGAAGTCTTCCGAACACTTCTAATGGAATTTCTTACCTTGAATGGAAGATCTAAAGAGGGGGAACAAGGCATAAGTGTTGAAATTCATCAACACCTACGCGCCTAAGTGTCTAACCATTAAGGGAAATGAAGACACTTGCGCGCCAAATTATCCCTTCAACAAAACTGGCACACCACACTTTTGGAAACCTTTAGGGATAATACTAAGGGCTTGATCCAAGTTTCGCCCTAGTATTACCCTATGGGTTAACCGTCGCACAAGTACACATGTGTCGTTCAAGTATACATGTGCGCCCCAATAGGACATGCGCGCCTACCTCTTTTTGGTTGCCCCTCATACTTATTCAACTATATTCTTCAAATCCACCTCTCCTCATCAAGATTTAGCCTTCAAAACCCTCTTCAAATCCATTTTTAGCATGATCCCTTTGTTGGCTCCCTTATTTGAAAGGAATTCTGTGGAACATCTCTCAAAACCTAAGTGATTTAAATATCTTTATGTCACTAAGGCCAGAGATTTCATTCATTCAACATCATCATTTAAAATGAGAAGATATTTAATATGGGCATCCTCCTTAGGAATATGACCCAAGTTACCTAACTTGGGCCTCTTTTTCAGGTGTAAGCCCCAGTCCAAGTTCCCTTAATATGGGTATCCTCTTAAGGATTATGCCCCAATCATAATTTTACTTAAACTTGGGCATCCTCCTAAAGAGTAATCCCCAATCTAAAATTCCCTTAATATAGAAATACTCCTTAGTAGTAAGCCCCAAGTTACACAATTTGGTCCTCCTTTTCAGGAGTAAGCCCCAAAGTCTCAAGTCATCTTAACTTGGGCCTCTTTTTCAAGAGTAAGTCCCAATCATAATTCCCCTTAACCTGGGCCTCTTTTTCAAGAGTAAGCCCCAATCTTAATTTCTCTTGATCTGGGATTCCTTCTCGGAAATAAAACCCAATCATAAGTCCCCTCTAATTTGGGAATCCTCCTCAGGATAAAGTCCTTAGTGAAGTATCCAAATCTCCATAAAGCACATATACCTTTATGGACCTTGTTCCCAATATTCTTCTCTAAAGTAAGTCCCAATCTCAATATATCTGGGTAGTCATACATACATAAGCCCCACATCATTTCTTATAATTTCATCCTTCATGGCACAATTGTTAGGTTTTACTAATACCTCTTGTTTATTACACCGAGCATGACTCACGTGAGCTTGGAGCGTAAAATTAATTATGACATATTTATTTGATCCATAAACTATACATAAACCTCATACTTATTTACTCGAACTATGTGGGTTCTGATTCCTTTTCTATGAAGGATATATAGGTAGCCCAATTTCGGGTACGATCCCAACTATGAAATAATCCATGTCCTTCTGAAGGACAATAAACTTCATCTTCCCCACTGGGTGGCTTTAAAACCAGTATGGTTATTATAATGACCAAGAGATTTCTATATAATGTGTTGAAAGATACCATTGAGTAAGAATCTCTATCAAATACAGATGATTCTATATCAATGAAAACCTAAAAAACATTTAAAAGATTATCTAAATCAAATAAATATTAATCATTGACTGTCAGATCTAAAAGAAACCTCATTTTCATACATGGTAATTTAATAAGGATTCACGAACAAAACTCAAATATATAATGGGAATCCCGGAGTTCACAATAATTCCCCCAAAAAAGGTGTGATGAGTCTGACCTCCCATCCTCTCGACCAATTCAAATTCTTAAGCCTCATCGGTCCACAACAAATGCGCACCTACCTTTGGAAAGTAGGTCCAAATGGATTTAGAATCATTGGATGTTTCCATTTCTACAAATAAACCCATTAGAAACCGATTGGAATGTTTGAACCTTAAACAAACAAGGTCATTCCCATTTCCAGAGGAAACAAAAAATGGTGAACCTGATGAGAATCCTTAACCATGTCAAAATTATGTTTTATTTATTTTTTAGGCCCCTGTTTAAACTCAATAAGAGGGAAAACAAAACAATAAATAACATTTGGGCTCATCCAAAAGATGTAGTGGAAGAAATTATCTTGATTATGTCTCTTATATCAAACAGGCACTCATTTCCATGGTTTTTCTGCGTTACAGAAATGGATTCACTAAAGTTCACACCTGTGAATGCATCTGCCGCTACTCCTACTAGATCTTCGTCCGCTCTGAGGATGACATAACCTACTCAGCATCTTCAATGCTGGGTATCAAATGAAATGGTTAAGGAATACAGTCAACATGGTACTATTCTGACTATGGAGGCCGCTCGAGAAGCCCTTCAATTCAATAATTCAACCTTGTTGTCCGGACAGTGATGACCAGCGATCAAGAAGAAGGTGGTGCCAACCACCTTATCCACCCGTTTCGGGTCGTTATCCCCAGAACGTAATCACAAGTCCCTCTCATATTATGGGGTTGAATGAGAAGGTCACTCAAGGGCTTAATTCCAGGGGACATGAGTCCTTCCCGAGGGCTCCCATCAACAATCGCCGCCATACTTGTGCGGTAGTGTTCCCTCAAAATGATGAGGGTATCGCCTTTAGAGGTTCAGCTCAGGTCCCTCAGACCTGAGCACACAAGACGAATATACAGAGGTGAAATATGGTCAATAGGGAGCAGGTTATTACTACTTACCCCTTTGGAGAAGTCCATCAATCTAACTTGATGGACCGCATCGAGCAGGAATATACAATCGTATGTCCTAATGTTACTACCCAGAAGACTTGTATGGAAGCAACACACTAATCTCGCCAAGAAATTCTGGAAGAGTATTGTAGGTAGGCATATACACCTGTTTATAACCCATCATCTAGTCAGCAGGCTTGTCTGACAACAACCAATGACGCTCGCCAATCTGATATGGTGACAACTGATAAGCTAGAACATACACCTGTTTACAATCAACAATTCTGTTAGTAGTCTCGTCTTCCAGTATTGAAGGAAATTTGTCAAACATACTTTATGATGAATACACAGCAGGTACACACACCTGTCAATGTTCATCAAGCCTACCAATAGTCTTGTTTGGTAGCATCAGGAGAAGTCAGTCAGAAATCTCCGACTACAAATTTGGAGCAGACTCAACTCTCTGCCCCCACACTTGAGTACTGTCAGAAATCACTAACAGGAAAAGGAGGACAAGAGAAGGAATACACACCTAATCCAAGCATGGAAGGGACTTATATTCCCATTTCGATAGCTGATGTCACGAAGAACATTCTAATAATGGTGAAAGAGAAGAAGAAAATCCCTGCTCATATTCTGGATGCCTGTCAAGATATTATAACATCTTCAGTAGCATTATAGGGAAAGAAATGAAAATCTTTCCCTACCAGTGGAGGGACACATCAACATGTCACTCCGGAACATATACATACCTCTATTCAAGTCCAAGAGGGATTCGGGGTATACTCCCCCATGTCATACGGAAAATCAAGTCAGACACATACACCTGATTTGAAAGGAGATTATCAGCCTAACCTGACTATTTCTCCCGAGCAGGAACATACATCTTCTGATAATAACCACTTTTTTCAACAAGTGTTTTCCAAAGAGTGTAGGAAGGAATCTTAGAAAAAGGCTCGTTCAGCATAGTCCAGAAATCAAGAGCCAGTCTGTAATAAGGCCTTGCTCGATGCTGGAGTTCATTAAGCCCTCACACAATTATCGGTTGGAACTCAAGATTATACTCTCTCATTTCCAAATAATGGGAACATTAATTCCGAAGGTCTTCATCAGACACTTCATCATGAAGGCTTTCTTCATGATAGTTTGGTCAATCACGAAGTATCATCTTTAGATGAGAGCAACAAGAACCCTCTGTGTGGCCATAAGATCATGGAGAAAAAGGTTTCATCTTTTGCTGTAACCCATCATGGTGGTACTCCCCATGATGATGAATTTAGCTATGAAAGTCCTCTCCGTAGTAGTAATTCTCATTACCTGGAAAATTATTCAAAGGACAATGCCGTAATGAGAAATCCCTCTTATCATGAGGCACCTGAATATGTGAAGCCAATCATGTGTGATGCTTTACATCTAGCAGGTGAAATGCTTTCTCAATCCAAAGATATACCAGGGTGTAGTTCATTCTCTGTACCACCCATGGGTCTTTCATCTTCTAGTTTGATAAATGAATTCTCTACCAATCTTGCTGAATCTGATGAAGCAACACGGAATCCACAGCTCTGGTCTAATCAGGTAGATGAATCTTCATTGAATGATAAAGAGGAAATGATGAATATGTGAAAAAAAATGGAGAAAGGGGAATTTCCAGTCATGTTTTGGCCTTTGGATGACTCCCAGTATGACATTATAGAGATGTTGATGAAAGATTGTATTCATGATATTGGTCTCAACATGTAGATAACTATTTTTCACTTGAAAAAGAAAATATTATCTTATGATGAATAAGAAAATCATATCAAGATAATAGAAGAGTTACAAACCCAAATTGATTTGGCATCTCTCTCAGTTTCTAGATATCTGAAGGCTAAAAAGCAACAGAGAGCCCTTTAGTGTTCATGCCTTGACGCACTAAAAATATTGCATTAGTTAATTTCTAATTCCCCATCTGGTATTCATATCAGGGGATGGGGTGTTCAGGGATCACTGAATTTCACTGTACTCCCCAGTCAACAAAGCCTTCAAAAAATGGTCTCATGAATTTTTATTGCACATGGATGGACACATCCAATTGGTTTTGTTTGTAATCAAAGGCTTGCGCAGGAACATGCATCAACTAGTTCTTACCAAATTCAGGAATACAAAGAACAAGTTGTCAAATTACTCTTGAATCATGAAAATGAGAATATCGAACATGATTCTCGTTTAGAGCAGGGGCATCATCAGGTGACAAAAGTGTTAGAAATCATCTGTCGGTCATTTCAACCAGGTGATTTGATTGGATGTAGGTTGATCCATCCAATTTCCAGACTAATGTCCTCAAGATCATGAGAGCTTTTAAGAATGTCTCAGATATAGTAGCTCAAGAACCACCCCAGCTTCCCAGACTGGGGACTCTTTTAACCCATCCCTCAGAATCAACAAATATGATTCGAGGAGTTGATCAAGGAAATCAGGAACAGCCCCAGTCCACCAGACTGGGGACTTTTTCAAATCCTCAATCTCTTCCTCAGTGAATGTCAGTCTTCTCTCGATTAGGGAAGAATCCAAAATAGGAATGCATTGCCAAATTATCCAGAGATTCCCTCCATATTACGATTCATCAATAAGTTCCTAAGTGATCAAATCAACAAAATGAAATGTCTCATCAAGGACATGGGGGAAGATAGTATCACATAAATTCTGATAGAAGGGACGAAATGTGTTATGCATCAATAAATGTTATCAATGTCATTGTTGCTGATCCTCAAGATCATGAGGCTCACACAGAGGGATCAGATGAAGAAGTTCATGCTCAAGACATTGTACTAATAGACACAAATGAAGAATGTGTGCATACACGAAATCGAGGGATTACCCAGAATCTAGGTATTCCTTCAAGTAACCAACATCCCCCTCTCTGAAGGGTGTCTAACAAGGGGAAAGGAAAAATGTATGTAACATACCCTTTCTCTGGAAAAGGCCAATAACTCTCAGTAGAAAACAGGTTTGCACAACAAGAGGAAGAAATGAAGGAGTTATGGAGGTTGAATACAGAACTACATCAAGGTAGTTTTCCTCTTAAGTGTGTTGGAGTCTTGTCAGCCAATGGAATTTGTTGTAGCTACTGATATGGATCAAGAATATCCACCGTTACCAGTAAACCCTCATAGGTCTAATCCTATGGGTCATGAGAAACAATAATCAATGGTTCTATAATCAATTGCAGTACCGACCACCACATCTGTCCAAGATCCATTTATTGCACCTGCTCAGGTCCAAGATGAACTAGATGTTTCTCAAAAGTTAATAACTATCATTGAGTCATTAACAGCCCAGTTGGAATCTATGGATGGAAAACATGCACAAATTCAACTAGAAAAGAGATATTACCCTGAATGGGTTGATGCAATTTCTCCCCCATAAAATTTTTCATGTACTACATTCCCAATCATTAATGGTTCGGGAGACCCAGAGAAACACATAACACATTTTGTTTCTCTTTGTGATCCTATTATGGGAAACCCTCAGCATCAGGAAGAAGTTAATCTCAGGTGTTTTGTAATGTAATTACAAGGACATTCTTTTTTCTGGTATAAAAGCTTGGAATCCCGGTCAATTACTGGATGGGAAGATCTCTACCAATGATTCATTCTTTAATTCAACTCAACATTTCCAAAGACAACAGTTTTTGATCATACAAATTATAAGAAAAGGGATAATGAAAGGGTTTCATATTTCATTGCTCACTGGAAGGGATTAACATATTCCCTAAGATTAGCACTCCCTGAAGAAGAGTTTTTTCCAATCTATGTGGTAAATTTTCATGATGAATTACACACATCGTTGATCCCTGTGAAATACAAAGTAGGGTTTCAAGACCTTAATTCGATCGCTCAGCAGATCAAAGACTCTATTATAAAGACTAACGATAAAAGACATGTAATTCCATCAGTTTTCAAAAATAGATAGGGTAGAGCAGATACTTCTATAGTTATGCTTAAACAAGCACCTGTACCGGCTTCTACTTCAAAAACATTATCATATTGAAGGGATCCACCTCCTGAGAATCAACAACAGAGGCATTTTTGACAAAATGATCAATGATATCAAAGACAAAAATAATTTGAGGAGTTAAAGAGCAATTTTTATTCTTTCTGAAATGAAAAAGTTCATAGTTACTTCATTTCAGCTTTGGAAAATAATTTGGTTCAATTTCCAAGGCCTAAAAGGCCGAACAAGGAAGGAGATGTAGATCATCCCAACTATTTCCCATTTCATCAGATGTTGGGTCATCCCATTCAGGAGTGTTTTTTCTTCAAATACCTCCTACAAAAAATGGTGGACTCGGGACAAGTCAAATTGAAAGGTTCATCTGCTCAGGTAGAATGTGTTACTGCTACAGATCTAAAGAAAGAAGGTGAGTGGCAAGAAGTTAAAAAAAAATGCACAGAAATATGATGATTGGATGGTTAGAAAAATGATCAACCAAACTCATTCCATTTTATGAATGCAAATGAAGAAACCAATTGTGTCTTCTGCTATAAATTCCATAGCAAAACCCCCTTCATTAGAGGGAAAATCCTCAAAGAAATGGCATAAATCAATGAAAGAAGGGCAGTCAGAAGAAGATGAGATCGTGTCAAATCAAATGTTTTCATGGACTCTAGAAGATTTTATTACATCTACTTCAAAGCCAAGGGCACCGCCCCACCAAACGACACAGCCTAAACTATCTAATCAGGCAGAGTCTTCATCATATGAAGAGTTGATAATTGGTTCTGTTAACTTGATTCATTTAACAGATCCTTATTCCATTCATAGTTTTGATCTTGATGAGACTAAGTTCCCAGTATGAAACAGAGGAATTAGAGGGACTTCTAGAGGTCTAGGGTATAGAGGAATACGTGGATATCCCATAAGCCACTATTCTAATTCTACCACTGCTAAAACTATATGTGTATTAGAAACGTGTGGCAGAGCCCTTTAGTGATCTCAACAATAACAAGAAAGTTCTTCCAATCATGGTAGATTCAGTCCTAGCATAGTTATTTTTGAAGATCGGTTAGAGGTTACACCTTCTTACTCTCAACAAGTAAATAGACCTAGTTGGTCTAATCATCAAAATCCAGAAGAATATTTTACTCCTACCCTGATACAAGATGCATCTACTTCCAAAGCATCAACTTCTTAGGAACCTGCGAAACCACATGTTCCTATTGGGAAAAACAGTCCTTTGGACCAAAAGTATGATGTCTTGAATCATTTGGCCCAAGTAACAGCCAAGTTATCAATTATGGATGCTTTAAATCTATCAAAGGATCTTCGTGAGGCACTTATTGAGGCTTTGTCCGGACCTCCGGAATTCGAGACTGAAATTGATGTGGTTGAAGTCTACCATGTATAGATTGATCCTACAGAATGCCATGCAGTGGTATCATTTACAGATAAAGATGAATATGATGTTGTGCATGGACATATTATACCATTGTATTTATCTGTAAATGTTAATGATGTAAACATCCTAAGAGCTTTCATTGATATTGGTTCAAGAGTCAACCTCATACCCATTCCTACACTTCGTCGATTGGGCCTCACCGAATCTAATTTATCTCCTTCTACATTGATGTTGCAAGGATATGATAAAAATGAACAAGAACCTCTAGTCAAGATCAAATTCAGATCTTAGTTTGGAGATCTTGTATCCAATTCAGATTTCATGGTTGTTCGTCATGACAAAGCTTTTAACATTTTTCTTGGAAGACCTTGGCTACATCAACATGCGGCTATAGCTTCATCAAAACATCAATGTCTCAAATATTGTTTCAATGGTCAAATTGGGACATTGTATTGTGATAAATCTAAATTCAAAACATGTAAATATCAATATGTTGAGGCGGAATTATATCACATGGAAGGTAAGGAAAAATCCACAACAAGGTAGGTTACCAAGTTAATGATCCATATGGTTTGGAAAAGATTCCAGTAAACCCATTCATACACATGAGTATAAATTATGTGTTTCTTATCAGTCAAATTGATAGGATAGACCCAAATCCAAATACTCTAATGGAAACATCCATAATTTCAATTATGAAAATCAAGCCAAACAACATGGGAGAAATTGGTGATTCACCAATCAATGATGAAAACGCAAATGGAGATGTCTTCATTTCATCCGCTGAAATCCAAAAATTCAATACTTCGTCAACCAGGCCAGAAGAAGTTATAGCAATGTCAGAGATAAACGATGATGTCTATTTTCAATCCATCATCTCATCTTTATTGACCATGGAAGACCCTTCATCATACATAGGGTCAGAAATGGTAGCCTCTTCATTATGATGTTCAAATTTTAACATCTCTATGGATCATGGAAATTCTACTTCATCACCTACTATGCAAGTAGAAATAAAAGAAATAACACGTGTTGAAGAATAAGAAGAAGATCTCAGAGATGCTCCTCCATCATTTGAAGAGGGTATCTCTACCACTGTGGATAAACTCCGAGAAATAAATCTGGGTAGAGAAGAAGATCCTTGCCCCACATTAATTAGTGTGGCCAAGACTCCTGAAGAGTAGGAAATGAATATTTCATTTTTAAATCAAAATTGAGATATATTTTCTTGGAACAATACAAAAATTCCAAGTCATGATCCATATGTTGCTACTCATCGTTTGGGTTTTTTAGAAGAACATCAAGGATTCAAGAATGCTGCAAGAAGAACACACCCAATATATGCTTTAAAAATTGATGTTTAAGTGGATAAGATTATCATAGCTAACTTCGTTAGAGAAGTTCAACATCCCAAATGGCTAGCTAATATTTTCCCGGTGAAAAAGAAGAATGGACAAATTAGATTTTTTATTGATTTCAGATATCTTAATCAGAATTGTTTCAAGAATGATTTTCCAGTTCTGATCACCGAACTCTTAATTGATGCAACAGCTAGCTATGAAGCACTTTCTTTCATTGATGGATATTCTGGGTATAATAAAATCTACATGGCTCCAAAAGATGTAAAATTACAGCCTTCAGAACCACTCAGGGTTTGTTTTGCAATACGGTAATGCCCTTTGGCCTCAAGAATGTAGGCACAACATATCACTGTGTCATGCATCGTATCTTCAAATGATTTTTAGGAAAGTTTTTTGAATGTTATATAGACGATTTGGTGGTTAAATCCAGAAAACGGTCTAATCACATGGCTGATTTGGAAATCGTATTTCACAAACATCGACAACACAATTATAAGATGAACCCCTTAAAATTTTCTTTTGGGATAACCTCAGGAAAATTTCTTGGCTTTGTTGTACTCCATCGTGGTATCGAAGTCGATCTTGAGAAGACAATGTCAATCCTTTGTATGTCACCTCCTTGAAATTTGATGTAATTGAGAGGACATATAGGATACTTGGCCTATATTCAGCATTTCATCACCAATTTTCTAGGAAAACGTTTACCCTTCACCAAATTGATGAAGAAGGGAGTCACTTACCAGTAGACTGAAGAATGTCACGAAGCATTCAATATTCTCAAGAAATATATCTTGAGTCCACCAGTATTAATGCCAAATGTTGAAGAAAGACCACTTATTTTTTATGTGATATCTTTAGATAAATCATTGGGTGCCTTTCTTTCCTAGAAGAATGATGGTGGGAATTAAAATAGCCTTTACTATCTTATTCGGACTATTCATGATGCAGAAACCCGATATTCAAGTATAGAAAAGTGCTGCCTAGCATTAGTCCTTGCAGTTCAGAAATGGAGACACTACCTGCAACATCATGAGGTCCAATTGGTATCTTGCAATAACCCACTCAAATTCATCCTTAGTTGTCCAATTCTTACAGGAAGTCTGGTAAGGTGGTCAGTTATTTTGCAGAAATTTTATATTTAGTATGGTCTCAAAAGGCTATAAAAATCCATGATCTATCTGATTTCAATGTTGAACACCTTTTAGTAGAAGATACATATTTAGATATTACACTTTCTGATAGGATGTCTATTATATTCAAGATAATATTAAAACATTGGAAATGCACTATGATGGTGCATCCCAAAGTCCGACAGGGAAGAAAATGGAAGATCCTAAATTCAACAAAGATAGGTTAGGAATTGTGCTTATTTCACCGGAAAAGGCAGTGTTACCCTATTCCTTATTATTGTGGGAAAGTGGTATGTAACGTCCCCGAACTAGAAGCCACTAAACCGGTGCTCCGAGTCGGGTGGTTACATGACCTCAATCGCGCCTCCCCGTACGCCAAAGTCTGCCGACAAGTAGTGGGGGTCTATGGAGTCAAGTGGGGAGACTATACCCCATTTTTATCAGAGTAATCTGCAACATAAACAAACCAAATATCAGAAAAAACAACCAATAAACAAGGAACATGTATATCCGATTCCAACAATAAATAGGTAATGTCATACTACAAGTGAAAAAATGAACAAAAGGCTGAGATAAAGACAATGACCAAAATCACCAAAACGGTCTCGAATCTTAATTTCAGATCCTCCACCAAGTGCTACCCATGTCCAATAAACTATCCATCAAGGAACCTTTCCCTTATCCTGACCTGCAAACATGAAGTCTTCTCAGGTACCCAAAGGTGGCCCGAGTAGGGTGTGAGTACAACTCAGTAGGCCATCACCAATGGTGTCTACCAAATATCAAGTATGAACAGGTAGTACATACAAAAGGAATATGAATGATAACTTCCAAGTATTTATTTAAGGTGCCATTAACTAGTTCAGATCCAAAACCATTGCAACTTCCAGTACCATTCATTTCACTCCAATTATCATTACTTACCATTTCATCCTATTTCCATGGGATAAACACATACATTGTGTTACATGGGTCTAAGGACAAAAATCACTTGCAAGAGTGTAACCACATCGTTATCCAATGTCACTAGGACCAACTCCCTCATAAAAACCATATTATCACCTTGTAGCCTCACTCTGGGTGGATACCTCATAGAACCCATATTCTCACATCGATGCCTCAGTCTGGGTGGATGCACCCATTATGAGAATAAATCATCTATGCTCATTCCTAACCCATGCATTTATGGTGATGTTCAGAGAATCAGTCTTCACTTGACCCGTGGAAGTAGATCGTCAAGTCATACCCCACACTACCAAGCCATGTGCACATGATTATTTATATAAGTAACCATCATCCCATCATACCATTGCCCTTGGAAAACACCATTCACAAAAAAACACATGGGAATTCACATTATGCCTTAACTCATGAACACATTACCATTTCACATCATTTAACTATTCACCAAATTCCCATGTGTTATGCCTATCTCACTAATCATTCAACACTAGACCCATAATCTATCCCATTATGTTCTTTAACCAGTTTTCACATTAACCCATTTAACCCGTTCATCATTCCCATGAATCAACCATTTAACCCATTCCACATTAACCCTAAGGTTATTTCCAAGTCTAGGTGAATCACCTAACTTCTATTCCAAGTTCTACCAATCATTCCAAAATATTCATCAAGGTATCTACCATTTATTACAACAAGGTCACTTGTTTAATAACAATCTCTATGTCCGGGGAAATCCGGCACATCCCATTGACAACCCCAATTAGGTCAAGTCAATCCCAACACATCCCACGGGGATCGTGGGGGTTTCCATTTTCCATTTCAAACACCATTATTACCAAACATTCCAAGGGTATTCAAAACATAACCAAGGGGAAACAAGAACACGACTAAACATGCAAAAATACCCAAATAACAATGGGATATAACTTGTAGACCACCTACCTCAAAATTGCCGTTGAACTCTCTCTCAATCGAGTCCTTAGACCTTGATCCGACCAACCTTTAGTGCTTCAACCTAAAACTCAGCCAAAAGGTAGGGTTTTTGAGCTTCAGAACAACAGGGAGAAAAGATACAAACCCTAAAACAAAAAGAGAAGAAAGGATGGGATTAGCCTTACCCGGAGCTACGATCTGAAACCAACGGCACCAAAAAAACCCTTAAAAATGAGGGAGATCGATCTCATGGGGCTCTTGGGAGATTTGGTTCGTGCCTAGGATGAAGAAGGAGTAAATGATATGAAAACCCGAGTGAGTTCTTAAAATCCCAGAGTGCCAAACCTGTAGATTTTCCAATCATTATGAGGTTGCATGGTTTAGCTGCATGGTTTGGAAAACTGTGCGCAAACCTTGTGCATGCTACTATTCGGAGGGGCAGGTGTCGCACGGTTTTCCTGGGCAGGCCACACGGTTTTCCCTGGCCGTGCGCAGGTCGTGCGCCCTGGCTTGTCTTGCCCAAATTTCCTTTCTTTCATGCCCCGAGCCCCCCGAACACCCCCAAGGACTCTCATACATTCATAATACATACCTTGGAGCACAAAATAAGGAATTCAACCAAAACATAATGAAAACATACCTTTCCAAAACATGGATCTTACAACCTCCCCACCTTATAACATCTTGTCCTTAAGCCGAGTTTCCAAGCCTCATTGATCCACCAGAGAGAAGAGTTTGGGCCACTGAACCCGTATATCCGAATCCCGCTCCCATGTTTCTTCCTGAACCTTACCATGCTACCATAGTACTTGCACTAATGGCACAACCTTTCCTCACAAGACATTTTCACTATGAACCACCACACTAACTGGATGCTCCTCAAAGGGCGCATCAGCCTCAGGCTCCACATCCTAAACATTAACCACGTGAGATGGGTCGGGGTGATATCATTGAAGCTGCAACACATGAACCACAACATGCATCCCACCATACCACTGTGGAAGTGCCAATCGGTAAGCCACTGATCTGATCCTCTCTGCATTCTCAAAAGGTCCCACATAAATGGGATCCAACATACCCTGCTTTCGAATCCGACGGTGACCCAACCTTGGCGACACCCTAAGGAACACTTTATCACCCGCCCCAAACTGAAGAGGTCTACACCTCTAATATGCATATGACTTCTGCCTACTATGAGCCATATCCATCCACTTCCTGATCAACTTAACTCTCTCTGATGTCTCCTTCATGAGACATGACCCTAACTACTCAGATTCACTGACCTCTATCCAACACAACAGAGATCTACATGGCCTCCTGTAGAGTTCCTCAAATAGTTACATCTGAATCGTAGCCTGGAAACTATTTTTGTAAGCGATCTCAACTAACAATAGGTGCCTCTACCAAGAACCACCAAAGTCCAAGACAGAATCTCTCGACATGTCTTCCAAAACATGGATCGTACGCTCCATCTGTCCGTCCATCTGTGTGTGGAAAGCTGTACTCAAAAACACCTGTGTACCCAAAACCTTCTAAAATACTATTTTTAACGCGATGTGAAACACGAATCTTGGTCTGAATCTATGGTTCAAGGAACTCCATGTAACTGCACTATTTCCCTAACATACACCTCACCCAACTGGTCGACTATAAAGGTCTCTTGAATCTGTAAGAAATGATCCACTTTCGTTAGCCGATCCACAACCATCCAGATTGCATCATTCTTACGTGGTGTCCTCGGAAGACGCATGACAAAATCCATTGTTACATCATCCCACTTCCATTCCTGAATGGGTAATGGATGCAAAAACCCACCTGGGACTTGATGCTCGACCTTCACCTGCTGATAGGTAAGTCACCATGCCACAAAGCCCACAACATCCTTCTTCATTCCAGGCCACCAAAACTGCCTTCGAAGATCACGAAACATCTTGGTTAAACCAGGATTCACTTCCCACTTTGATTCAAGGAACTCACGCATCAAATCATTCCACATAAACTCTAGTACAACCACGCGATCACGAACACGAACAACACCGTCCACGCCAACGGCCCAACCAGATGGTAGCTCCCCACCTTTAATCTTTTCCTTCATGATAAAACACTCAGGATCATCAAGCCAACCTTCCTTAACTCGACTCAAAAGAATCAACTCCATCGTTAAGGAAGCAAGAGTGACCTCACCAATCTCCTCCTTCACCTCCAGGTGCATCTCTGCAGACAATGTCATCACCTTCCACTCAGTGCTGGACTCCTGAACCACCTGATTCTGAACCTTCTTACTCAGAGCATCAGCTACATTGCTTCCCTTTCCTAGTGTGTACACCAAATCAAAGTCAAAGGAAAATAGATATTCAACCCATCTTCACTGAGAAGATTCAGATCCCACTATGAGAATATCTACTTTAAACTCTTATGGTTGGTAAACACAGTAAACCGTTCTCCCAAAAGATAGTGACTCTAACACTTCAAGGCGCACACCACTACAGCCAACTCAATTTCATGAGTGGGATAGTTCCTCTCATGAGGTCTCACCTGCCGCGACACATAAGCCACAACCCGATCATCCGTCATCAACATAGCCTCATGTCCGACTCATGACGCATCACAAAACATGATGTACTTCTTACCCGGCTCAGGTAAGATCCAGATAGGTGCGGTCGTCAACCACTTCTTCAACTCTTGGAAGGTGTTCTCACAAGCCTCAGACCCCTCGAACCTGATTCCATTCATTGTCAAGCCCGAGATTGGTGCTACCAAATGAGAGAGATCCTGAATGAACCAACGATAATACCCGAACAAACCCAGAAAACTCCTAACATCAGAAACACTCTTGGGATTCTCCCAAGATAAAACTTCCTGCACTTTCTCTATATCCACTGTCAGACATGCCGTCGAGATGATGTGACCTAGAAAATTCACCTCACCTATCCAAAATTGACACTTTGATAGCTTGGAGTATAGCTGTTGCTCTCTTAGAATACCCAAGACGATGTCAAGAATTTGGGCATGATCGTCGTGAGTTTTTGAGTACACTAAGATATCGTCAAGAAACACGACCAAAAACCAATTTAGATAGGGATAAAAGATCTGGTTCATCAAATCCATAAACACCACTGGTGCACTGGTCAAGCCGAAAGGCATTACCACGAATTCAAACAATACGCACCGACTCCGGAAAGCTGTCTGCGGTACGTCAGAAGACCTCACCCTCAACTGGTGATAACCTGACATCAGATCAATCTAAGAAAACACTGATGCAACCATAAATTCATCAAAAGGTCATCAATTCTAGGAGTAGGGTACCAATTTTTCACTGTCATTTGATTCAACTTTCGATAGTCAAC
Source organism: Viscum album (assembly GCA_963277665.1). Taxonomy (NCBI): domain Eukaryota; kingdom Viridiplantae; phylum Streptophyta; class Magnoliopsida; order Santalales; family Viscaceae; genus Viscum; species Viscum album. The sequence goes on along the minus strand of OY728135.1, from coordinate 667,618,232 downwards.
ACACAGCCTCAACGGCCCATCGACCTTCTCTGAAAAAAGCACGGAAGATCCCCAAGGAGACATACTAGGATGGATAAACCCCTTACACTCCAAATCCTCAAGATGAACCATCAGTTCCTGGAGTTCTACTGGTGCCATCCGGTATGGCGGAATAGAAACTGGCTCCGCTCCCGGTAGAAACTAGATCGTGAACTCAACAGCCCTCTCGGGGGGTAACCCCGAGAAATCCTCAAGAAACACATCCTGAATCTGATCCACCACATTAGGGAAAACATAATATTCTCTTCTTTCATTATCATCAAGCATGAGACTTGCCACTCGAGCAGTGAGTCCTCTCAACCACTGACCAAACAGTCCTGCACGACCTGGTCGAATATCACATTCGCCCCAATGGACATAAACATCACCCTCAAGTGACCTGAACGATACTCTACGATGATAGCATTCTATGTGTTCCAGATAAAACACCAACCAATACATTCCCAATATTAGGTCAAACCCTATCATCTTGAGAACAAACAAGTCCCCTAGAAAATGATACCCACCAACTTCCAAGGCACATCCCTTGTACATCTTGATATGCTCAACCCACACCCCCAACGGAGTGTCAATTGACATAACTCCACACACCCCCTCCACAGGTAAACCCAGCACTACCAAAATTTGGGCAAAGATAAAAGATTATGTGGAACCTATGTAAAAAAACGCACTAGTGAAAGTAAAAGTTACAAGGATCATACCTCGAACAGTTGACGGTCCAGCCTCACCATCACTAGGCGCAAACTGAACTACCTGAAGAAGACCTACCCCTCTACCATAGGCCCCAGTCTGAACACCCTATGCTGCACAACACTGCTAGCATGAGCGATCTTTCCCTGGAGTTCCACGTCCACCACCCCTACCAGTACGACCCGTGGAGCTCTAACTACCTGCCTGATATAGGGAAACTGATCCCCTTCCCGTACCAGGTACCTACTTTTCACCATCATACTCGCCCACTTTCCAAGGTTTCATGCAGAACCTCTGCACATGCCCTATCCTGATGCACGAACGACACTCAACTGGTGGTCGAGGACACTGACCACGCAAATGCCCCGGCCTACCACACAAATAACAGAACACCTAGTTCCCACTCTGAGAGGCTGACCCTCCCTTCTGACCACCTTGCTTGCAACTTTCCAAACGACACTTCCGACCTTCGGAAGATGCACCACTTGTATGCCCAACTGGCACGACAAGACCACCACACGAAGATCTATTTAGGTTCCCTTCTTATATTAGTTCTTGATCCATCACATCTTCAATCCTCTTTAAGTGGAAGATATTTACTTGTGACCATATCTCATGTCTCAACCCATCTTGGAAACATCCTTCTACCACCGCCTCATCCCCTGCTAACACTGGGACAAAGCTTCACAAATCAGTGAAGCGACTAGTATAGTCCATCACTGATTGTGATCCTTGAGTCAGGCTCATAAACTATACAGTCTGCTCCTGCCTCAATGTCTCTGGGTAGATATGCTCCATAAAAGTTTCCTGAAAAACCTTCCACGACCTTTCCTCAGCCTGCTCGATCTGAGCCTGAATGTTCCACCAACGCCTTACCCTGCCCCGAAACATATATATGGACTTCATTACATGCTTTTAAACAGGGGTATTTAGATGATCCAGAATCTTCTGGAAAACCTCTATCCAGAACCCCACTGCCTCTGACCCACCCTCTCTGGTGAAGGTCGGAGGGTGCTGTAGCTGGAACTCCCTGGTCAGCTCAAACATACTCGGTGCAACCCGACCTGGGTCCTGATCCAACATCTACATAATGCGAGCCAAGTTCTCCCAGAACTGGTCTTCTCTACCTTCGTTGATCATCACATTTTCGGGCTCTTCTACCGGATGCATGTTCTCAGAAACACCCTCCCGTTTCCAAACTGGTAACCGACGTCGTGGTGGCATCTCTCTACATTTCCAAGCACAAGATTTAGAACGCATAACACATAACATTAATGAATTTATCAATATCTCTTTACTAGATACAACAACCCATTTTCATATACTAATTCCACAACATTAACACCTCAAATTCACTACCCCGACCATCCCTACTGCGGGCCATGGTCCACATGAGGTAAGCAACCATGCACTACGACCAAACTCACACAACATTTCACAAAGCATTTTCCATTTCATTTCAGACCCTTAAATTCCATTAAACATCATTTACCCACTTTTTGTATTTCATTCTTCTCATTATTTCTTAGTTTCATGAAATGCATGATGCACCCTACTTTCCTGCCTCACACATCCACCTCGTGCGTGTGCATAACACAATGCATGTCACCTATCTCCCTAGGTGCCTACAATGATGCATGAGTACAAATCCTCGTGTATTTAATTCCATGAGACAAATATCATAAAACAGTCACATCAAACCACATCTGCATCACCCAATGGTGAAATATCATCAACTGTAACACCACACAACCAAGAACAAAATTTACCACCAAGGGTAACTTGGGTTTTCCCTCATACGTGGGTTAACTACTCTGAAGCATGAGCTCATTACCAATGACCGACACGTCTTAATCTTTGGCTACCAATCCCAAATAACAAGACCTCAGAGAAAGAGAAGAAAGACCTCCTCTGATACCAATTTGTAACGTCCCTGACCTCGAAGCCACTAAATCGGTGCTCTAAGTCGGGTGGTTACATGACCTTAAGTGCTGCTACCCATACGCCAAAGGCTGCCGATTAGCTGTGGGGGTCTATAGAGTAAAGTGGGGAGACTATACCCCCTCTTATCAGAGTAATACACAACAGAAACAAACCAAATACCGGAAACAGCAACTAATAAACAAGTAACATGTATAAACAATTCCAACAACAAATATTTCATGTCATACTATAAGTTCAAAAGTGAACAAAATCCTTAGATAAATACAACAGCCAAAATCCCCAAAATGGTCCCAACTCTAAATCTGGATCCTCCACCATGTGCTACCCATGTCCACTCAACTATCTAGCAAGGACCCTTGCCCTTCTTCGGACCTGAAAACATGATGTCTCCAGGGGTACCCAATGGTGTCCCGAGCAGGGTGTGAGTACAAATCAATAGGCCACCACCAACGGTGTCTAAACAATATCCAGTATGAACAGGTAGTGCATACAAAAGGAATATGAATGATAATTTCCATGTAATTATTTAAGGTGCCATTAACCAGTTCAGAGCCAAAACCATTGCCACTTCCATTACCATTCATTCCACACTAATTATCATTACTTACCATTTCATCGTCTTTCCATGGGTTAAACACATACATTACGTTACATGGGTATAAGGCCAATAATCACGTGCAATAGGGTAACCACATCGTTATCCTTTCTCACGTGGACCAAATCCCCCGTAACAACCATATTCTGACCTCGATGCCTCAGTCAGGGTGGATACCTCATAGAAACCATATTCTCACCATGGAGCCTCAGTCCGGGTGGATGAAACCATTAGAAGAATATATCATTAGTCCTCATTCCTAACCCATGAATTTAGGGTGAAGTTCAAGGCATCAGTCTTCACTCGACCTGTGGGCGTAGATCCTCAATTCATACCCCACACTACCAAGCCATGTGCACATGCTTACATATATAACTAACCATCAACCCATCACACCATTTCCCTTGGACAACACCATTCACAACAAACCATATGGGAATTCACATTATGCCTTAACCCATTAACACATTAGCATTTCACATCATTTAAGCATTTTCCCAATTCCCATGTGTTATGCCTATCTCACTAAACATTCAATAGTAGATCCATAATCCATCCCATTATGGTTTTGAACCAGTTTTCACATTAACCCATTTAACTCGTTCATCATTCCCATGAATCAACCATTTAACCCTTTCCACTTTAACCCTTATTTTATTGCTAAGTCTAGGTGCATCTCCTAACTTCTATTCCAAGTTCAACCAATCATGCCAGCATATTCATCAAGGGCTCTACCATTTATTACAACAAGGTCACTTGTTTAATAATAATCCCAAAGTCCGGGGAAAGCTGATACATCCCATGGATGGACCCAATTAGGTCAAGTCATTCCCAACACATCCCACATGGATCGTGAGGGTATCTATTTTCCATTTCAAACACAATTATTACCAAACATGCCAAGGTTATTCAAAACATATCCAAAGGGAAACAAGAACCCAACTGAACATGCACAAATACCCAAATAACCATGGGATATAACTTGTAGACCACCTACCTCAAAACCGCTGTTCAACGCACTCTCAATCGAGTCCTTAGACCTCGATCCGACCAACCTTTAGAGCTTAAACCTAAAAATGACCTAAAAGGTAGGGTTTGAGAGCTTCAGAACAAACGAGAGAAAAGATACAAACCCAAATCCAAAAAAGAGAGGAAAGGATGGGATTATCCTTACTCGGAGCTTCGATTTGCAAACAACGACACCAAAAATTCCTTATAAATGAGGGAGAACAATGATGTGGAGATCTTGGGAGATTTTGTTCATTCCTAGGGTGAAGAGGGAGGAAATGAGAGGAAAACCCGAGTTGGTTCATAAAATCCCGGATTGGAAAACTTGTAAATTTTTCAAACTTTAAGAGGACGCAGGTTTAGCCGCATAGTTTTGCAAACCATGTGCAAACCGTGTGCATGCTACTATCCGGTGGGGGAGGGGTCGCACGGTTTTCTTGGGCAGGCCACACGATTTTCCCTGGCCATGCGCAGGCCATGCGCCCTAGCTTGTCTTGCCAAAATTTTCTTTCATTCATGCCCCGATCCCCCAGAACACCCCCAAGGCCTCTCATACTTTTAGAAGTCATCCCATGAATCCTGAAACAATATATTAAACCAAAACATTACGAAAACATACCTTTTCATAATCCGAGATCTTACACGGACCAAATAATGAAGCAGAATATCAAGCTATCATCGCACGATTGGAGTTGGTGCTTCAGGCACAATTGAATCACTTAAAGTTGAAAGGTGATTCAGACATGGAAATCAAACAAGTCATTGGGGATTATTCCATTAGAAAAGAAGTGTTAATACCTTTGTAAGATTATGTCAAAGCATTAATGGCATAATTTTATTTGGAACCGACATTTTCTTATGTCCCACGATCACAAAATGCCCAAGCTGATGCACTGGCTAATATAGCCACAGCTCTGGATGATCAAAATCGGGATGAAAAAATCATCAGTATTGCCCACCATCGTATAATTTCACATTATGTTTAAACCAGAATAGAGGAAATCAATAAAATTAGTCCCATTTATGAACCATATGGTCATACTATAGGATGGATGACACCTATCATGGAATACCTTCAAAATGGACCACTTCAACCTGATAGAGCTGGGAAAGATCAAATATGGGGATGTGTGGTCAATTTTACTCTTTATGATAGCCCTGATCACCTAGAAAAAATTCTCTACAAAAGTGGTTTTGATGGAATTATCTTTAGATGAATTGATTGTGAAGAGATAATGGCTGTCATGAAATAAGTACATGCAGGATTCTGTGGTGCCCACCAGTCTAGACATAGACTATTAGATCAAATTTGAAGGCTTGGATACTTTTGGCCTTCAATGATACATGATTGTGTTGATTTAACTAAGAATTATCATTCTTTCCAATTATGTTCTAACATCATTCATCATACCCTAGATTTTCATCATACAACTAAATACTAACGGCCATTTTCCACATGGGGAATAGATGAAGTAGGACATTATCCTTCGGCTACATCCAACGAGTTTAAGTATATTTGTACTACTTTTGACATCTTTTCCAAATGGGTAGGGGAAATACCTCTCAAAGAAGATAGTTCTAAAAGCATTGTTAGCCTCATAAAGTCTAACATAATTACAATATTTGTTGTCCCTCATACCATACTGACAGACAATAGAACCAACTTCTATTCATCCGAGGTAAAGAAGTTGTATAAAAAATACAACATTAAATCCAACCATTCATCTCAGTATCAAGCCGCGTCCAATGGCCAAATAGAAGCCTTCAATAAGTCTCTTTCCAAAATACTGTAAACGATGGTGGATAAAGATAATAAATCATGGCCTGATTAACTTTTTCATGCTTCATGGGCTTATCGAACCACCACCCGCATTTCAACATGGTCAACTCCATATTCATTGGTATATAGAACAGAAGCTGTTTTTCACATTGATTTTCAATTACCTTCACTCAGAGTATCCATTTGTGATCATTCATCTACAGATGAACAATATCAAAAAAGATTGGATGAATTGGAACAATTAGATGAGAAAATATTGTGCAACCTACACCACTTGGAAGTCTATCATAATCCAATATCATGAGCTTTAAAAAAAGTTCTTCTTCGTTCATTCATTCAAGGAGAATTGGTATTGGTTCTTAGAACTCCAATGATACCAGGAATGAAACATCCCAAGGTTGAGACAAAGTGGTAAGGACCTTACTCAATACACAAGGTCTACTCCAATGAAGCTTATTCTTTAATCTCAATGAATGGAGAACTCGTCACGACTCCAACCAATGAATTTTTTTTGAAGAATTATTTTGTGTAACACAAATACAATACGTCCAGCAAGACGTTAATCTACATAACCATCATCCTAGATATATGACGTTAAACTGTGCACCTCCTCGTCCCACATGACGTTATATTATGAAAAAGTCCCTAATACGTCCTAGCTACATGACGCTAAACTGTTCAGCACCCAGTCGTCCAACATGACGTTAAACTATGTCGTCCAACATGACGTTAAACTGTATTGTTCCCCTCATCGTCCAATATTATGTTAAACTATGTTGTCCTTACTGCATGACATTAAACTTTGCAGTCCCCAAAGTCCTAACTGCAAGACTGTAAACTGCATAATCTTCTCTTTTGTCTTATCTATATGACGTTAAACTATACGGCCCCCTCTTTTGTCCTTACTGCATGACATTAAACTGCATAGTCCCCCATTATCCAATATGATGTTAAACCGTGTTCAGAACCTTATACGTCCAACATAAAATTAAACTATTTATTGTTAGGTTTGTTGCTATCTCTTGTTTCTCACACCGAGTATGACTCACATGAGCTTAGAGTAAACTTGAACCATAACACCCTCTCTGGGCCACTAACCATGCATAAGTCCCAACACCATTTTTAGGTCATTTTCCCCAAGAAAAACTTGATCACTAATTCATTCATCAATTTAACTACACAGGCTTTGATCCTTTCCTTATAGGATGGGTACGTAGGTAGCCTCCCGAGGTTCAAGCCCAAAACCAATCTCTTCACATCGGTTCACCTCCATCTCATACAATGTTTATTTGTGAAGCTCCCCCTAGAACCAATATTTCTTACATTATTTCACCATCATCCTTGCTATATGACTTTAAATTATATGAAATTTTTCATGTACAATAATAAACTACAACATTATATAACACCCTTACTTGAGAGGGAATCATTATTTTCATTGATCTCCAATCATGTTATATTCCAAAGACTACGTGAATATATGGCAATGTCGGAACCTTTAATCTTGGGTCAAATCATTATTGCACTAAAGTCCCCTATCACCCTTTATATGTACGAACCAAATCTGTACATAGGTTATTTCAAGAACTATGTGGGGCTTGATTACCATCCTTATGGGATACGTAGAAACATTCGAGCGTCCCTCGAATGCAGCCCCAAGTCTTTGGGCCTAACCCAAAATTCCACTTTCAGTCCCTTGGATGAAAAGTCCCCCTGTGAAAAAATGAATGTGGTATGAAAACCCTGGTCTTCATTCACATTAGGTTTATAAAACACATACAGTGTATTCATTATTATGGTCTGAGCTCTATGACCCTAAAATGAGATCTCCTACACTATTGTCTGACATGAAATTAAACTATATTTCAAGAACTACGTATGGATTGACTCTCATCCTTATGGGATACGTAGTGAAGTCCATCAAATCAATTCAGGACCCAGCCACAACATGATTATGGTTAGCATTGGTCTGTGTATCTCTACATGCATTGAATAATTCCCATTTTGTTGTGTCAAACTCCTAACCATAGATACATCCAAATCCTCATAACCCTTTTCTTGACTTCTGGTCACAAAATTTATGATACCTGAGAGTTCGTTTTCCTGACTATTCCACACGTTCCGTTAGGCGGCCTTGCATAAACAATCTACATAACAGACCTATCAGCCAAAAGATGCTATTATTTGACTATGCAGCCAATGACCTTAAGTGGCCCTGCATAATTCAACCCCCTAACGGGTTTTTCAAATAGTGGTAACAATATTCTTAGAAAGAAAACATTTTTCATTTATTTTTCTTAAAGACAATATGTAGGGATTCACCAAAATAACTATCCTTAGCATATTTGTTCCATACTCTTTTTCATGATCTGAAAGTATTCAAGTCAATGGTTTATATTTCCCTTCCCTACGTTTAGGTTAGACCTTCGTAGGAGTGACATTCATCCAATTATTTGACATTCTTGATTGGAAATATCCTCTCCATATTAAAGTATATATCTCCATACAGCAGACTCTATGCTTTGGAAAATTTTAATCTCCATAAACATTCATTGGGTTTTTAGCAATAGAAAAGTAAAATTTCTGAGAGTTCTTTTGCCTGACTATGCAGCATGTTCCCTTAGGTGGCCCTGTATAAGTAGTCTACATAATAGACCTGTTAGCTAAATGATGTTATTATTTGACTATGTAGCCAATTCCCTTAGGTGGCCCTGCATAATTCAACCCCCATAATGGGTTTGTTAAATAATGGTAACTTCACTTTTATGAAATACTACTTCTAATGCCTCTTAGACCTTTTTTCATATCATTCCTAAAATTCAAAATTTATTAAGTTATAGTTTATATGTTTTCCCCCATACATGAGTGTGGTAATATGTTTTCAGATAAATTATCAAGGAATTGATTAATTTCAATCTATTCGGTCAAAGCTATTCGACCTTATACATTACCTTTTCTTTTAATGTCTGAAGTACATGACATTAAACTACCCAAAAAAGACAAGGGAACTCTGAACAAAAGTCATGTCCCAGCTCACTAAACATATATTTTGTATGATTTAGGTACTATTGAGCAATTAAAAGATGTAATGTTTGTATGGTTATTTTTATAATCCTAGAAAAATAAAACTATGATTACTAGGCCCATTGGCTTATGTAAAATTTAAAGCAGGTAGAAAAAGATTGCAGGAACAAATTATTGAAGATGAAAGTGTTTTTAATTGATGCACATGAGTTAGAAGGACATCCACAGACTGGAGTCTCTTCAATTTTTCAGGAATTACAAGAGGATTTCAACATAACTCTTCATTTGATTTACAGCATACTGAGATTCATCAGCAGCCACCTGGAGTTCATTCATTCAACTAGATACAATAAGAGATGCAGTGATACCAGCTCTTCTTGGAATAATTGTAAATGAATGGTCTTGAGTGCGGTTTGAGAAAATTTTCTACTGATCAAACAGTGACTCTGTTTCTATCCAAGTGACTTGGGATATGGATACATGGATTTGAGAATACAACATTGGAAGTAAAGATCCATTTGGGGAGAGTACAATTTTCAGATATTTTTCTAATGTCTGGGAAGCCTTCTCTCCACCAACCAGCAGCGGAAAACATATCAGCCCATGGGTTTGCTATTTTCATATCTACATGGAAATGGCATGGAGGAAAAATTTGAAAGTTCACACCATTTTTGATGCTATTAATGCACAACATAACCGAAATAGAGGAGTAGCAGTGCGACTGCATATCGTGTATATAATTCTTTGCATATAGAACATTGACTCCTTGGAGATGACCATGGACATATAATGGAAATTAAATACTATGTTGGAAATTAACATGATATTTCTTCAACTACTTGGCCAAATATGGAAGAGTGATATCGCAGATATCATAGTAATCATGGACAACTACGTTCATCATATCATCAATCTACTTGCTATCTAGTTCATCAACTGTTCCGATTCTTTTGGGAGCCATTTAATCTGCACAAAGGTCGAATAATTTACTCTTATGTAAGTTCAATTTTCACAAAATTTGTGAAGAAAAGTGAAAAATAGCCAAGTCATTAAGGCGCACAATTCCAATGTTGGTGCGCAAGTGTATTAGTGTCGTGCTAGTTTGGGTGCACATGTATCACCATGCAAGTCAAACTACCTCTGCAGAAGCGTGACACAAACAGAAGCAATGAACCACAGGAAATCAAGAAAATTGCACGACGAGAGGAACCTGTGCGGTGAGAGAGGGAAGGTTTGAAATCCGGTTTCTTTGCATGAGAATGGCCACATATTTATAGGCCAACGCTGTACCCAGCGCGTCGTGCCCTGCATGGCTCTCACCTGCGTTCCACCACTTGCATGCTCAAAACATGCGCACCGCAGTTCCTTGGTTTTCTCCTTTACCTCAGAGTCAAATCATCCTTCCTTTCAGATCCAACTCTGAGGGGGGGGGGGCTTTTGTTGACGTTCCTTTCCTTCATAGAGTCTAATGACAAAAAAAGGGGAATAACATAGCATAAAGAGATTCATCCTTTGAAGAAACGTCATAAATTAACAAAGTATTGAAAAAGGATTTGTTTATGAATGGTTCGTGCAAGTTTCATCATGGCCACGAAAGTATCCTTTCACGCCACATATTGGCCGCGCAGGTGACCTACGCACACTATTTGATTTTTTCCCAAGGTCTTTAGTAGCCTATAAATACCCCTTGTGGGCCCCCCATTTCGAGGACTAAAAATTAAAAAAGTCAGATTTAATCTCTCGGTGCCCTAGTCTCTACTTGAAGTCCTCCGAACACTTCAAAGGTAATTTATTACCTATAATGGAAGATCTAATGAGGGGGAACAAGACCTAAGTGTTGAAATTCATCAACAATTGTGCGCCTAAGTGTCTAACCCTTAAGGAAAATGAAGACACTTGCACGCCACCTTATCCCTTCAACAAAACATGTGTGCCACACTTTTGAAATCCTTAAGGGGTAATACTAAGGGCTTGATCCAATTCTCGCCCAAGTATTACCCTATGGGTTAACCGTCTCACAAGTACACATGTGTCGCGCAAGTATACATGCGCGACCAGTACTTTTGCACCCTAATAGGTCTTGCACACCTACCTTTTTTTGGGTTCCCCTCTTGCTTATTCAAGTCTTTTCTTCAAATCCACCTATCCTCTTCAAGATTTAGCCTTTAAAACCCTCTTCGTATCCATTTTGGCATGGTTCCTTTGTTGGATTCCTTATCTGAAAGGAATTCTATGGAACATCTCTCAAAACCTAAGTGATTTAAATATATTTATGTCACTATGGTCAGAGATTTCATTGATTCAACCGCATCCTTTAAGATAAGATGATCTTTAGAATGGGCATCCAATTTAGGAATAAGCCCTATGTTCCCTAACTAGGGCCTCCTTTTCAGTAGTAATCCCTAGTCCATGTTCCCTTAATATGGGCATCCTCCTCAGGAGTAAGCCCCAATCATAATTTTCCATAAATATGGGTATCATCCTTAAGAGTAAGCCCAAAGTTCCCCAATTTTGGATTCCTTTTCAGGATTATTCTACAAAGTCTCAAGTCCACTTATCCTAGGCCTTTTTTTAAGGAGTAAGCCCCAGTCATAATTCCCCTTAAACTGGGCCTCTTTTTTAGGAGTAAGCCCCAGTCTTAATTTCTCTTGATCTGGGCTTCCTTCTCAGGAATAAAACCCAATCATAAGTCCCCTATAACTTGGTAATCCTCCTCAGTATTAAGTCCTAAGTTAAGTATCTAAATCACCATAAAACACATATACCTTTATGGACCTTGTTCACAGGCTTTATCTCCGATTTAAGTCCCAATATTCATCTATATAGGCAGTCATACATACATAATCCCGACATAATTTCTTATAACTGCATCTTTTGTGGCACAATCGTCAGGTTTTACTGATACCTATTAATTCTCACACCGAGCATGACCCACATGATCTTAGAGCATAAAAGTAATTATGACATCTTTCTTTGATCCATTAATCATTCATAATCCTCATACTTTATTACTCGAATACGTGGGTTCTGATTCCTTTCCTAACAAGGATACATAGGTAGCCCATCTGTGGGTATGATCCCAACTCTGAAATAATCCATGTCCTTCTGAACGACAATAAACTCCATTGCTCCACTGAGTGGATTTAAAACCAGTATTGTTATCAAAATGACCAAGATATTTCTATATAATGTGTTCAAGGATACTGTTGACTAAGAATCTCTAACAAATACAAATGATTCTTTATCGATGAAGAACCTCAAATACATATAAAAGATTCTCTAAATATCATACATAATAATCATTGATTGTCAGATCTAAAGGAAAACTCATATTCAAACTTTGTAATTTGATAAGGATTCACGAACCTAACTCAAATCTATAAAGAGAGTCCCAGAGTAGACAATAATTTACCCCAAAAGGTGTGATGAGTCCAACCTCCCATCCTCTTGACCATTGAAAATTCTTAAGCCTCATCGATCCACAACTAATGAGCACCTTCCTTTAGAAAGTAGGTCCAAATGGATATTGAATCATTGGATGTTTTCAGTTCTATGAATAAACCCATTAGAAACCGATTGGAATGTTTGAACCTTAAACAAACATGGTCATCCCCATTTATAGAGGAAACACATATGATCCTAAATTAATGTTAAGTTCAATTGGTATGATATCTAATTGAATGAATGCCTATCTAAATAACTATTTATTGGATTAAATGGACCATGAATCACATAAAAATGACAAAATGGTATTGTGACTTGATAAATTAAAGGTGAATAATGTTCTTCAAAAGTATTATGGTATATTCCAATAAGTTCATTGTTTATATGCCTATATGGATATGAGGAGACTGAAATATCAATAACATATTAACCAGATACATGAATTCAATATGAAAAAACTTGTCAATAAGAATTATCAACTCAATATAATAAAATTGATCACGAGAATCATGAATTTGGAAATGAGATGAGGGAACTCCATAATGAACTATTTATTCAAGGAATGAGTTATTTTTTTGTATAGTGCATCACACATTGTACATGAAATATTATGTTAGTAAATTATATCTTGATTATACTATTATGTATGAATCAAAAGTACATTATATTATCTCTTCTTATATTAGGTCCGAAATGACTTATCAATGATATTGATTTTTATTTGGAACTATTAATTGAAGACCATAGATTTTTGTAGGTTCAGGTGTTAAATTTTAACATGCTTATAGAAATAAAGAGTTCACACATTGAGTGCCATGTTTTTTGGTAAAATAAATAACTTTCATATTTTTAGAAATATATCAGGATATAGTTTTAAAGGAATAATGTCATATCCCATTTTTGAAGAAGTCACACACTCAGCTTGGTTGAAACATTCCATAAAGACATTGTTTCTATAATATAAAAACAATTTCCCTGAAAACATATTTACTAACCTTATACAACATCAATCCTTTGGATTTTATAAGAATATACACATACTTATCTATTAATATGTGATTAAAAGTTTTAATTAGGATATTGTCACCAATTTTGGATTTTTTTTTAAAATCCATATAAAACTGGGGTACAGGTAGAGATTTTTTTTGAATATTAATTCTTGAAATATTAGAAAACTGTACATTTTATTGATTTAATTCACATAGAAAAAATTAAATGTTATAGTGTTAGTGGCACATTACATAATGAATCAACAAAGAAAAAGATTACATAAAACTGTCTTGTATATGATTGATATGGGAAAAAGGGATAGGTAGGTGATAGTGAATGGGGAAAGATAGTTTTTGCTTCATTTGGTGTCTTACACTATTTAGAGGAATGTGGTATTTTAGTTTTCCAACATGTTTAATTGTGAAAAAATAATAAATGGGTATTAATAAAATATTAATAATATCATGTTGATGTTATAATTAATGATAAATGGATTAAAATCACATGACTATCATGTATTTATGCACAATTTAATTCTTTTCTCACATATTTCATTCAACATCAACATTTACCTATAACATTAACTAGGATTTTTATCATTTTCAAAGTTCTATGTTGTATAGTTACTGACCAATAATACTTTACAACTATGAAAAAAAATTAATGTTGTATTAAATGAATTCAATATGTTTTTGCTATCATAATTCATTGATATAATTTTTCACTTGGTTAGAGAGACACGAATATGAGGTCATGTACATTACAATTGGATGTTCTCAATTAAACACTATATGAATATTCATACATACTAGATCAGAAATAGATGTTTTCCAGTTTTTTGTACTATATAAAAATATATTTTTGATGAATCCATTGAAATATATACTATATAAATGTCTTATGTGGATATAATTTATCTATAAAAATAATATCTCAATGACAGTCTTGTGGGAAGAGAACATTCTAGAAGTTTTTTGTCACAATTAACATTATAGAGAGGTAGAAGACTCACATATATGTTTTAAATAATAATATAGTGGTATAAATTTATGTTTAAACTCCCAATTTAATTCTTACAGTTTTGAATCCATCAAGGATTGAAAGATAGATATCAAATTCACGTAATCGGTACATTATAGGATTGTTTGAGGACCATATTTTAAAGAGTTATCTAGAAATAAAAATACAATTTTAAAATGACATTGATGGATAGAAAATGGATGAACTGATGGATTTTTTATGTTCATCTAATAAACACTATAAATGGAACATGAAATGATAGATTTGTCTTCCACATAACCAATATGTAATAATTAAAAGAAAATAATCCATTCAAAATTTAGTTTTAGTGTATTCCATAAGTTACTCTATTATAATGTAAAAATGATGGATATCATGTTTGCAGTGGCCAAATTCCTCATGTCCATAAGAGATTACATTGGACTATAGATAAAAATTTATAACAAGAGAATTCATAACAAAAAAATGATTATTTCTCAGTCTTTCAAAGATAAAAGATTATTTAATAATGAAGAGAGTTTCATCATGGACTTTTTTCATATAGGGTCAACATAATGAGAGGGATATAATAAATTTATAGACTCTCTTTATTAGAAAAATATATTCATAATATTAGAGTGTCAACTTCCATCTCATGGAAGCCAAATAGTTAGTTCCCAGATGATATTTTATTCACTAAACACAAAAATTAATATATTAAGTATAATAATGAATAAATAAATAAATTAAATTGATTTATAATTAATGAAATACTAAAGGTACATGTTGAAGTGATTCATGGAATTATAGTCATAAGATCAAGCTTCCACATAAGGATATTTTAGTGTAAATGTATCCATATTTTTTACATGCATCTTAAGAATGTAACATCTTATGAGACATGGGATATAGTATAGAATGATATCCCATTTTATTACATATCCATAAATATCCCACTTTAAATAATATCCACAATCACTTTATATAATACTTTAAAACAATTTTTGAATCCATCAAAAACAGTTTTGTAAATGGTTTATAAAACTCTATTTATATTGAAACAAATAATTTGTACAAAACAAAATCCTTATCCAAAATACTAAATTTTTAACGCTATGTTAAATTTCCTCATTGAAAACAAATATGAATAACTCATTTCATAGATTTTAGTAAAGATAAACCCCTATCAAATCATCAATAATAATCAAACAATTTTTGGGTTTTGCGTGATCTGAATCAAAGATACTCTTATCTTCATATGAACATTTCCACCACAATATGCATCATAGAAATAATATTTATACATATATAATACCTTTTTATATTATGTCAATTATTCACTAGACATGGATCCTGAAAATCATGTTATCCTATCTCATCTATCCATGATTCTTCAAATGTGACATCCCGACCTGGGAGCAACTGAATTGTGCCCCGAGTTGGTTGGCCACATGACCTCAAGCGCGCCTCCTCGTGTGTCAGAGGGTGCCGACTAGTTGTGAGGGTCTAGTAAGTCAGTCATGGGGAGACTAGAACCTCTTTTATTAGAATAAAACACCAACATAATAAAATAAAAATAACGAAGTGTAGAAGCGTAAAAATAGCCAGAATAATACCATGTCACAGGATTGTAAAAACCAGAAAATACAATTCTCAACTGAAAGGTAAAAATGATATGACAATTCAAGTGTCAAGTGTCTACAATGCAACTAAAAGTAAAGACACAACAACTCTAATGAGGGTACCAAACCACATCTGATTCCCTTACCAAAGCACCAATCCCAAATAACAACCTATCCCAGGGCCTTTCCCTTATCATGTCCTACAACAACAAAGTCTACTCGGGTGCTGATCAAGTGACATGAATCGGGTGTCAGTACAACTTAGTAGGCCACGACCAACAGTTTGTAAACCAGTCTAGATAAAATATAGGGCACATAGTTGTATGAAGCAATACATACAATGCATAATGTAAATATTTATCACAATGTCATTTAATCTTTAATCATCAGATTATTCTATGTTTTAACTCATGTTACCCATTTGAATCATCATTCAATATCATTTATCATTTGGTGTAGGTCTTCATGCCTAGAACCTCAAATCCCAGTTAAATAATCATTCATTATTATCATTCATTTGTTGTAGGTTGTCATGACTAGCACTACAATATTATTGATTTTAGGTCATCATGCATATAACCCCATTATCTCATGCTTGGATATCTATTGGGTATGAACACCAGGTCAATATACTAACTTCTAATTGGTCTAGAACACCATGTCTAGCACCACAAAAATATCATCCATTTAACCATTCATTATTTTGATATAATTTTCCACATCACTCTATTACTAATCCATTGATTAGTTAAACATTTAAAAGGCCATTAGTTATCTCATAAATTAACGAGGCACATAATCCATTAATTGATTCATCAATTAATTAATCATTCAATACAATTCTACTTCTATAGTTAATTTTTCACAATTAATTATCTATATAAAATCTCAACATGTCCTAATTTATTCTCAAAATGAATTATCTTTTATCACATTAGGGAACATAATTAATTATCACTATTAATTATCTTTAATAAACATCATGGCACATAATTAATTATACCGATTAATTATCGTTGGTTAACATCAGGACATAGAATTAATTCTCCTGATTAATTATCTTTCACACCATCAATTAAATATCTCAACTACAATATATCTACCCCTAACAATCTCCAAAATATCTATTTTGGAGACCCCTTCATTTTTTCCTTGATTCAATTATCAATTAACCACCAAGGCAACCTCAATTTAATACCACTTTCCTAATTACTCAAATTTAAGAAATCATATATCTAAGGAATAAAGATAGTCATAAGCTCACATTAACATAACCAAATAACGACTATGGTAGTTCTATTTAGACTACCTACCTCAGTTTATTGATGAATTTAGCCTAATAGAAATCCATAAAATATGAGTAGCACAACGCCGTCAATCAAGTTTCTGATCTAAATCCCAAATCCTAAATTAATATCAAATACAATCATGATATTTCAAATATAGATCTTGATCCACAGTCATAGATCTAGATATCAATATATAGGTTTAGATCCATGAAACTGGGGGAGATATTCCATGAAAATATATAGAAAAGATAAGGGGAAGAACAGGAGAATCAATGGGATGAAATCCACTTACTAGGAGGAGATAACATCCTCAATTCTGGATTTCGTTATCGAAGAACGGTGTTTGTTTCACCTTGGAATCCCTTTAGGAGGATTTAGGAACACCTAAAATTTGTTATCCCCAAGACTAGGTCTAATTAGAGAGGTTTTCGGGGTTCAGGTGGTTTTAAAACCAATTTTCGGAATAAACTGGGTTGCGTGCACAGTTTCACCCGGGAGTTCGAACGGTTAGGCCAAACTATGTGCCAACTGTTTAGTCTTCCATTTGCTGCACAACTTGATGTTGCATAGTTAAGAAAACCATGTGCCAGCCTTGCTGACTTCCATTTTCTACATGGTTACCTTACGCATGGTTTGGCCAAACCATGCGCAAACTGTTCATAGCCCCTATCTTCCCAAACCTTAAAAATGTCAGTCAAACACACCACATATCATACCCTAACTGAAAGGTGCTTAATAAAAACCAAAAAGTACTTGAAAACATGAATGAGATTTATCCAAAAAAAGGCCAGGATCTTACAATCTCCCCACGTTATAACAGCACGTCCTCACGCTGCACTCCCAAACTTCTGTAAGATTTTAAGCCAAAAAGTTTGGTACATTGACCCATCATGTATTCATACCATTCCCAAGTTTCCTCTTGAACATTTACAGTTTTCCATAACACATGAACGAACGACATGATCTTTCCCCATAACACTTTCACATTATGACCCAGAAACTATATCATATGATCCTAAAAGGATGCATCTATGTCAAGGTCATCCTCTTCGACATCGATCACATGATAAGGGTTGGGGTGATACTACCATAGTTTTGACACATGGAAAACATCATGCATAACACTGAATTTATTTGGATTTTCTTATTGGTATGCCCCTTGCATGATTATCTCCAGCACCTCAAATGGTCCCACAAACCTTGGTGCTTACTTACCCCACCTTCGTATCATGTGGTGACCCAATCTAGGAGACACCCAAAGGAATACACGATCACCCCTGTAAACTTTAGGGGTCATATCCTTTTATCATCATAATACTTATACAATATTTGAGTCATAACCATATGTTTCCAAATAAACTATACCATCTCTAATGTCTCATGAATGAGACTCGGTCCCAATAGCTCTGACTCACCCGCCTCTAACCAACGTAGAAGTTATCTACAAGGTCTTTTATAAAGTGCCTCATATGGTGCCATATGTTTAGTTTCTTGAAAAATGTTGTTATAAGAAAACTACAATAAGGACAACATCTTCTCCCAAGATACACCAAAGTCAAACACACAAGAACACAAAATATCTTTTAACAACGGTATACTACGCTCTGACTGCCCATCTGTTTGTGGGTGGAAGGCTGTAAATAATAGAACCCATGTACCAATATTCTTCTGTAATCCCTTACAGAAGCGTGAAGTAAGTCCAGAATTGTGATCTGAAACTATAGTCCATGTAATCCCATGAAAAAAAATATCTCTCTCACGTATAGTTCTCCCAACATCTCTACTGTAAAGGTTTCCCTAATAGGAAAGAAGATTGCTTCCTTCGTTAGTTGATCCACAACGACCCAAATAGAGTCATTCTTCCAATGAGTCTTTGGATGTCCTACCAAAAAATCCATAATCATGTCATCCCACTTCCATTGGAGAATAGGTAATATCTGCAATAGGCCTATAGGTCTTTGATGCTCTGCCTTCACCTACTGATAGATGAAACAACTAGTTACAAACCCTTGTATCACTTTTTTCATGATTTTTAACCAAAACTATCTTCATAGGTCACATTAAATTTTTTTCATCCTAGGATGTACCACACACCTTGATGTATGAAATTCTCCCATGAGTTCCTCTTTCATACTCATGGTCTTAAAAACCTTATTTTTCACATAGATGATCTCATCCATATATATTATCCAGTATGAGGGTGTCTCTTCACCTTCAAGGGTTTCCCATAAGGGTAAACACTATGGATCTTCATACTTACTGTCCCTGGTGTGTCTCAATAGTGTAGAATCCACTGCTACATAAACTATAGTCATCCTATCAAGACTCTTGTGAACTACCACATGCATTTCCGCAAGCAAATACGTCATCTTCCACTCTACACTCGACTCATGTACCAACTAAGTTTGTGTTTTCTTACTCAAGGAATTAGCCACATAATTCCCCTTTCTTGGTGGATATGCCAGTTCAAAATCAAAGGACTTCATATAATCCACCCATATTCTATACCAAAGATTCAATTCACATTGTGAAAAGATATAATTCCCGCTTTTGTGATCCATAAAAACTGTAAACTTTTCACCCAAGAGATAGAGCCACCAACACTTTAGAGCATAAAACACTAAGTATAACTAGAGGTCATGTGTAGGGTAATTCTATTATTGTGGCCTCAAATTCCGAGACCCATAAGAAATGACTTTATACCCTTGAATAAACATAGCTCCATGTGTGATCCCAGAAGCATCACAATACACCGTGTTCTCCTCACCCGACTGAGGTAGGATCAAAATTAGTGCTGATGTCAATCACTTCTTCAACTCCTGGAAAGAATTCTCACATGATCTTATCCAATCAAACATTATCTCCTTCATAGAAAAACCAATAAGAAGTGCTGAAAATCAATAAAAGTCTTGGATTAACCTCGTGTAATAATAATATAATCCAAAAATCCATCAGATATAAAAACCAATATTAGGATGCTCCCAATAAATCACTTCCTGCACTTTCTCTGTGTCCACTACCACACCTTCATTCAAGATTATGTCCCCCATGAAGTGTACCTTATCAATCCCAAACTGACATCTATATAGCTTGGAATATAGCCGATACTCTCTTAGTGTACCCAATACGATGTCAAGATGTTGAGCATGATTATCATGAGTCTTAGAGTACACCAAGATGTCATCCAAAAGACCACCAAAAACTAATCTAAGTATGGATGAAAGATCATATTCATCAATCCCATTAAAACTGCCAGATAATTTTTCAACCCAAAAGGAGTTACCTAAAACTCATAAAGGCTATACCTACTTCTGAAATAATTTTATTGTATATATGAAGTTCGTACTCTCACTTGATGATGTTGTGATATCAGATCAATCTTAGAGAACACACAAACCCCCTTCATCTAGTCAAACAGATCATCGATGCGTGAACAGGGATATTGGTTCTTCAAGGTCATTTTATTCAACTTCTGGTAATTAGAACACAAGCGTAAACTTTTGTTAGCCTTCTTTGTAAAATAAAGGTGATCCCAAAAGTGACTTACTTGGAAGGATAAACCCTTTATCCTCTAACTCCTCCAACTATGTTTTGAGCTCATAAATCTCAGTCAGTTACATTTTTTAAGGTGGAATAGATACCGACTCAGCCACTGACATGATCTCAATAGTGAATTCCACATCTATCTCATGTGGAAAACTTGAAAAGTCTTCGTGAAGGAAATCCTAAAATTGTTCTACTACAGGTGGAAGGATTTATTTTCTACCACTCCCATCATACAGAAAACGACCAGTAACTTGGGTTGTGAGCTCTCCCAGTTGCTGAGTAATTGCCTCAGCTCATCCTTCAGGGATATCCCATTCTCCAGGATGAACATACTATTCACCCATAGGAGATATAAAGGTCATTATCCTACATTAACAATCTATGTGGGATTGGTATGCGACTAGCCAATCCATTCCCATAATTTGGTCGAATCCCAATATCTAAAGGACACAGATTACCCAAATAAAATGATACTCTCTGATTTCATGAGAACATTCCTTGCATAAACAGATATCTCAAGTCCATGTTCCCAATGGTGTAACGATATTCATTATCCCGCTTACAGACTCCACCTCCAGGATCAAGCCACTAACAAGATTTTCATATTCAAAGAAATGAGAGGCAGTAGTAAAAAACGTGGTACTAGATAAAGTAGAATCAACTAGAATTTTACCACTCTCTGTTGATGGACCAGCATCGCTCTCCACAAGTGTAGGTTGCACTGCATATTACTGTCCTTCCCCTATTCCATGTGGTGTTTTCTGACTCCCCTAAGTAGCACCACTCTACTGAAATAGGTGCACATACCCTGAATCACCATGTCCACTGGCTCTATCGCCTCAACCAACAGAACTCCAACTGCCAGATCCATATGGTTTAGGTTACCCACTTCCCACACTATGAATCTGAGAAGCTTCTCCCCTTTCACAAGCTCATCATTGCTTCCTGTAGAACTTCTATAGGTGTCCCATATTTCCACAAAATCGGCACTCCACTGGTGGTCAAGGAAAATGTGTACGATAGTTACCCTACTTACAACACTAGTGTAAAAGCACATGAGATAGATCTGGTGGAACTGTTCATCATAACTCTGCACATTGCTTTCCACTATCATGACTATGGTTCTTGTGACGTAACTTCCTACAACTAGAAGGAACACTCCCTGATCATCCACCCAAATAATCAGTATTAGAATTCTCCTTCAGGTTCCCCTCTGTAATGAGAGCCTCATTAACCACCTCAAATAATTTCATAAGCCTAAAGATATTCACCTAGGTCTTAATTTCACACTTAAGACTTTCCTGAAATTGTTTTTCTGAAGAAGTCTCATCTACTGCAAAAGCTCGAGCAAAACACTGTAAATATGTGAAACGTTTAGTGTAGTCCATTATGGACATGCTTCCTTGGGTCAGATGCATAAACTCGGAATTATTCTCTTGTCTCAATGTGCTTGGATAGAAGTTTTCCATGAAAATCTCTAGAAAGTACTTCCATAACATCTCATTAGTCTACCGAGATCATACCTGAATGTCCCATCTGGGATTCCCTAAACCCTATAAAATATAAGTATCCAACTTGACCCTCCTCTCATATGGAGTCTCCAAATGGTCAAGTATAATATCTATGGAGTCAATCTAGAATTCAGCTCCCTTAGTTCATCCCTCTTTAGTAAACGTTGTAGGGTGATGTAGCTGAAACTCTCGTGTCGTCTCTGACACGATTTTCTGAACTCGCCCTGGGTATCTCTCCCTTGATTTCATGAAACGTGAAAACTAATATTGGAATAGATCACTTTCCTTCTCAGCTTGCACCAATTTTTCCTCAATCTTAATTTTTGAAAGTTCATTATGGGCCATACCCCTCAGTCTCTCCCCAATAAGAGTCATGGAGGCATATCTCTACAAATCCAAACAAGTGTCTTAGGTCTTATAACACAACCTTATAAAATTTACGTAAGAATAGAAACAAACAAAACAAGTTTCAACATGTCCTTTCCCTTTTTTATCACCACACAATCAACATTGTGGCCTTATCACTACCCTTAACCATCCAACTCCTAGGTCTTGGTTAAAAAGGGTACAAACAATCTAATTAATTAATCCCACCATTAATTAATAAAATAATATCAAATTAATTAATTCAACCAGTAATAAATTTCTCATAACCATTTCATTATCATGGTTCTCATTAGACACACATTTATTCCCATTTTCATAATTATTTCAATCTCACAACAAGGAAAATGGTTCAAGTTCAACAACATACCCATAACACATTTTGTTGTGTGTGCATAGAATGATGCATGTCACAATAACCTTGAGTGCCCTAAATTATTCATGATGACTGAAGTATTATACCTATTTAGGACACGAATAAAAATTCCACAATTTTCAAAAAAAATATCACATCACACCACAAGTTCATCACCCAAGGTGAAATAATATCAAACTGTAACAACAAATATCAATCATAAGAATCCCACCCTGAGTACTCGGATTTCCCCCATACATGGGTTTACAAATCCAATGCATGATCATTTACCATTCCATTAATCTTACTAGTCTCTTTTGTACCATGCACAAAACAGAAAGGTAAAATAAGAAGAATGAAATGAAAACTCCTTTGATACAACTTTGTGACGTCTCGACCTGGGAGACACTAAATGGTGCCCCGAGCCAGTTTTCCACATGCCCCCAAGTGAGCCTCCTTGTATGCCAGTCGGTGCTGACTAGAAGCGAGGGTCTGGTAAGTCAATCTTGGGGAGACTATACCCTCTTCTATCAGAAAAAAACACCAATAGAAGAAAATAACAATAATGAAGTGGAAAATTGTGTAAATAACCCAAAAAATAACATGTCATATAATAGCCAAAACCTGAAAATACAATACTCAACTGAAAGGTAAAACATTCTATGAGAATGAAAGTGTCAATTGTCTACAATTCATCTAAAATTAAAGATAAAACAACTCCAAAGAGGGTCCCAAAACATGTCTGGTTCCCTCTCCGAAGCTCCAATCCCAAATATCAACCTATCCTAGGGCCTTTACCTTACCAAGTCCTGCAACAAAAATGTCTACTCATGTTCCGATCAAGCGACCCAAATAGGGCGTGAGTATAACTCAGTAGGCCACCACCATTAGTGTCTAAAAGAGTCTAGTCAAAAGATAGTGCATGTAGTTGTATACAACAATGATTATAATACATTATTTAAATAGTTATTACATTGTAATTTAATATGTAATCATCACATTATACCTTGTTTCAACAAATCTATCCTATTTTAATCATCATTCAATGTCATTTATCATTTGGCATTGGTCGTCATGCCTAACACCCAAAATCCTAGTTCAATCATAATTCAATATTATCAATCCTTTGGTGTAAGTCTTCATGCCTATCCCCACAATATCATTGAGTGTAGGTCATCATGCCTAGAACTCATTTTCTCATTTGGTGTAGGTCATAATTACCAGAACCCCATTATCTGATGCATGGATATATATTAGGGAGGAACTCCATGTCCAAGTCCCAACTTCAAATTGGTCTAGAAAACCATGTCAAGAAATGTAAAAATTTCATCCATTTAATCAATCATTATTTCACAAGAAAATTCCACAAAATTCCATTACTAATCCAACAATTAGTTAAACATGTAAAATTCCATTAGTTAACTCAAAAATTAACTAATCACATAATCCATTAAATAATTCATCAATTAATTAATCATTCAATAAAATTCTCTTTCCATAATTAATTATTTAAAATTAATAACCCATATCAAATATCAACATGTCATTATTAATTACCACAATTAATTATCATTGATCCCAACATGGAACATAATTAATTATTCCAATTAATTATCTATGGTCAACATCATGAAACATAATTAATTCTCGTAATTAATTATCTTTCACACCATCGATTAAATATCTCAATTATAATATATCAACCCATAAAAATCTCGAAAATATATATTTGGGAAACCCCCTTCATTTTTTGTATGATTTAATTATCAATTAACCACCAATTCAACCTCAATTCAATTCCAATTTTTTAATTACTCTAGTTTAGGAAATCATTTATCAAGGGAATCTAGAAAATCATACAATCACATTCACGTATCAAAATCATGACTATGGGAGTTCAATTTAGACAACCTACCTCAGTTTATTGATACAAGATAGCCCAAGAGAAATCCCCAATGTCCAAGCATCACAACGTCCTTGATCAGGCTTTAGATCTAAATCCCGAAACCAAAATTATGATCAAAGGCTATAAATATCTTTCAAATCTAGATCTAGATCCACAATCCTAGGTCTAGATATCAACCCTTTGGGTTTTCAATGATAATAGGGGAGATATCCCAAGAAAAGATCTAGAAAATATAAGAGGAAGAATGGGTGAAACAAATAGAAGAAATCCCCTTATTGGGAGGAGAGAGGATCTTTGATCCGGTCTTTCGATCACAATGAAAGGTGCTCAGATCACCATGTAATACCTTTTGAATGATTTGGGAACACCTATAATTATCCTAGACAGATCCTAGGTCACATTAGAGAGGTTTAGGGGGTTCTGGTTATTTTAAAACCAATTTTTGGAATAAATCGGGATGCACACACAGTTTCATCAGGGAGTCCACATAGATAGGCCAAACTGTGCACCAACCGTGTGGTATTTCACTACCTACATGTCTTGATAGAACATTGTTAGAAAAACCATGCACCAACCATTCTTACTTCCACTTTCTGCATGGTTATCATGTGCACGATCTGGCCAAGCTATGCGCAAACCGTGCACAACCCCTTGACTATTCAAATCCTTAAAAACATCACCCAAACACACCTCAGGTCATACCCCAACACAAAGGTGCTTAAATAAAACAAAAAAATACCTAAAAAAACACCTGATATTTCTCTATAAATGGGTGCGATCTTGCAATAAACTAACTAGGTTAATGAATATATCACATGTCATTCATCTAGTAGATGAAGACATCAAATATCTCTCATCCATGAAGCTGAAAAATGATATATTACTTAATTAATCGTGGTCATTTAAATACATATCTCAATTCAATCAGGGTCCCTAATTTCTTATCTCATTACAGGAGTGGAAAAATACCATATTGGTTGAGCTTCAACTGATGACATGATCAACGACATACCCAATCACCCCAGATTAACTAACCCTCAAATATTTCATAAAAAATGAATCAAAGTATAAATATTCTCATTATATTTATCACACTAACATTATGAAATGGGTATTTATAATATTAATAAACCCAAAAGTATGTTGATAACTGTATATCATTCCTAGATAAATAATCTAGTATGTCAGTCCCAGAAATAAGTCTTTTATTTACTTATTAGTCTATTATTCATATCTCATATAATAGTTTTTATTAATTATAATATTATATTCTTTATAATAGCAACATGTAATCAAAAACCATAATATTGTGTCATGATCATCAATTCTTCATAATAAAATGTCATACATTGAGGAGATATTATCATTCCACTATTCATGAAAAATTAATTATATTATAATTGAATTAATGAAAATAGGGATTGAATTAATTAAAAATATAATGAAAAACTATATAAATTACATTAAGTCACTTATATATGTAATATACCAAAAGATTTTAGATAAACCTCTTATTGTTTCCATGATAATGGATTTTTCATTGAATTTTCTACATTGTCCTCTATAGACACCCAAAAAATCCTAAGATCACCTATATCAATGATCTCTCAAATGGGATAATATATTTAGATAATGTATTATTTCTATTAGTGAGACCAGTGATCCTTATACTAATTAGTGGATCCTTCATCTAAAACTGAAGCTTGATTTCAGCCTCATTTATTGAAACCACCCCATGTTCGAAAATGAACTTTCTAATCTAAATAGATTCCTTTGTAAAATCTAATACAACTAACTCTATTTCTGAGCCTGTCTATGTGGTTTTTTTGGAAATCTTGTAATTTATTGATCCACTATTCAAGAAAAATAAAAATATTGATTTATTGCTCATGCCGTCTATATTGGATTAGAAACTAGAATCAGTGTTACCATGTATATAGAGGTTATCCACATATCCAAAGATCACGAACCTATCCCTTGTTATTATAAGTACATTATAATTTTATTTATAGAAATTTAGTGAATCACAATAGGATTGGATTAGTAACTATTTTTTATGCTATGATAATAAGTGACATTAGGTTGTGTTAAAGACATGGCATATATGAAAGGTCTTATGGTAGTGATATAGTAAAATCTCTCCATACCTTTTTAAACCTTATAAGGATATTGAAGCTTCCTAAACATTGTTCCATGTAACACTGGTAATGCTCCTCTTTTAGATTTCTCCATGCTAAACCGCTTTAACATTAATCGATGTATGTGTATTGAATCAGTTCAAGTGGCATCTTAGTTTTATCTATATATATTTATGTACTTATTTTGTATGTTGTTTCACCTGTATATCACATAGAGACTCATTTACCAATCCTTATCCTTATAGAATTTAAATTATGGATATAACTTCAAACAAATAGTATACCATCTACATAAAATGTCATAAAAATTAAATTCTCATTAATCCACATATATGAAAAATAATTTTCCTTATTCTATATTAAACTAAACACTTTCATTACACTATCAAACTAGATAATCCATCTCTAATATGTTCACTTTATTCTATAAGTGGCGTGTTGTAACTTTTATACCGTAAAAAACAAATTTAGAATTTAAAAACCTCATGGATGTGTCATATATGAATCGTAAACTATATTCCTATTATGTAAATTTGGTTTTATATCCATTTGATATATCTCTTAATCAAAATGGGATTTAATGCTAAAAAATAAAAAAAGACTATATCCTCACATCAAGTGAAAATAATTCTTAATAGTCAATACCATGAATTTTATTATAACCCTTTTCAACTCAACATGTATTATAGGTTAAAAATATAACATCCACATCAATTCTCATAACATAAACCCACTTTCACCCTATGGGTTTCATCCCATATAGTGAACCCTCCAATATCCTAAATTGGTTAGTGTGCAAGGATTCCATTTCCGATTCTATAGACTTTAACAATTTCTCAGAATTCTATTTCATAATAACATGTCGGTAGGATCTGGGTTCATCTCCCAAGAAAATTAATTTATCATTATTTTGAATAATAAATCTATATCTCATGGGATCATGATAAAACATATCATACATTCAAGGATCATGAATAATTTAATTAAATTCTTCTACAATAACTCTTTGTGAAACCATCTCAACATCGACCTTAGGTACACTACTAATTTGATGGTATTGAACTTATCTATAATTAACATTCTTTCTACTAACACCTAAAATCATATATTAATCAATATGAAATATACATGATCATTCCACAAACACTATGTGTTTAACAATATTGTATAAATTATATCTCATAGTTTTCATGTGATAACAAAAAAAGTATTTCATTGAGCTAACCAACCCGGCCATATCTCAACTGTACCCCGAACTCTTATAAGGTATAATCATAGGGATCGTTTATCAACGTGATCACCAACACCGCTGACGGTTTGTCAAACGGACGTTCGGTCTGAAAGATATCAGCTTTTCCGTTCCAAGGGCCCTGTTGGATATTAGGTACAATCCAACCCGGACACTATCCAACAGCAACCAAAACTCAGGCGATGTATGCCAAAATTTCCGTCTCATTAAGAGGAATTCAACAAGACAGACGGCGTGTCAATCGGACACCCGGTCTGTGAGTTATTGGCTTTTTCGTTCTTGGTGCCCGGTTGGTTTCGTGAGCGAACCAACCCGACCACACTCTGACGACATCCAACCCTCGAGCGGAATAAGCCAAAAGATCCATCTCACTTAGAGGAATCCATCAAAGTCAACGGCACGTCAATCGGGCTTCCGGAGCTCAAGATATGAGTGTTTCCGATCCGAGGGCCCGGTTGGCTTCGTATCCGAACCAACCTGGCCGAACCCAAAGTATTCCAAAACCTTGAGTATAATATACCGAAACAACCGTCTCGTTCCAAGGATCACTAATCAACTGACGGTGCGTCGATCGGAGGTCTGTATCCCATGATATGGGAAAAAGACCAAAGAGGGTCTGAAAACGAGGGGGTCTGGGCCCGGACCGACCCGGCTCAGCCCGGCCCGGCCCGGCCGGCGTGGCCCGGCCCGGCCGGCTCGGTCCGGCCCGACCGTCCCACCGCGGCTCGGCCAGCGTGGCCGCGCGGAAGCCGCGGAGCGGGGTACGCGGCTCCCCCCCCCTCGTCGTTGATTGAAGCCGGCGGCAAACCGCCTCCGCCAGCCTTCCAGCGGCACGCCGCCGCCGCCGCCTTCCGTGGACCATCGGACGCGCTCTAGTCGTCCGTTTCTCCCGCCCTCTTCGCCAAATGTCCTCCCGGGACCCGACCTTCACTGCGAAGGGATTCAAACGCCATAGCAGCCTACTTCGTCGTCGTCCGTTGATCCGCGCATCGATAAACAAGCTGTGGAGGGTTGTCGGGCCATGTTTGTTCGGCCCGCGTCCTCTACGTTAGGTGTTATCAACTGGAAAATAATAAACACATGGTTTTAATCATGATGAGGGTATAATTTATCCAAAATAAATTATACAAACACCTTGAAATCAAATACCCACACATGAGAGTTTAAAATTTTGTCGTGCATGCTTGCCGATCGATCCCGCACAGCATGATGATGTCGCGCATCCTTGCCTCTCGATCCCACGCGGTGCAACGGAACCACGTCAATTTCATTCGATCCGCAACAACAAGAAAAATAATAAAGGAGGGGAACGACCATGTTTGTGCGGTACGGCCTCCTCCCGTTAACTGATATCAGGCGGTCCAAATAGATGCGGATAAAAGACGGAAGAGAATCACTTATAGAAAACACGTAAACCCCGTACCTCGAGCGTGGCTTGAACGAGGTTTTCATCGTGGAGAAATTCGTCGCAGAGAAACCGTCGCCGGAAGAGACGTCGCAGAAAGAGGATTCGAAGACGTTGACGAAGATTGTCCGAGATGGAACGTCGTCTCCCTTCCTTTGACGTGGGAAGAAGAAAAAAGGGTGGCACGTCACAGGTATGGCGTCGCGGTAAACGGTCTCCGAGGGCTCAGCGTTCTTCGTTGGGAATTGTTCTTTATTCGCGTTCTTCGTCGAAGATGAAGAAGATGATCTCTAAGTTCCTTACCTTCTTTTTCCCCAAGTCCTCTCAAGCAACAAAGGAACTAACCCAAAATAAATTAAGCCACTTTTAATTTATTAACTCAACATGGCTTTTGAAATTCAAGTGTTTGAATTTCAAAAAGTCACATTAAACTCACTACATTAATGTCATAAGTTATTAACTTAAGTTAACAATATTAATGGTGAGTAGAGGGGGTTAGAGGATATGAAGGGGTGGGGTTCGTGTGGGCCCCACCACCCTCATAACCTCCAAAGGGAGGTTGGGTAGTTACCCAAATTCCATCCAAATGATTAAACACTTAGAGTAAAATAAATATTGTTGTTAAATTTTTATTTTTAACTTCCACAATTTTTATCAACTTCTCTCGAGTAAACGCATCTCTAGAATAGGCGTTAATAAGAAAATACCGGCGCTGCGGTTCCATCGGTGCCCTTGGAATTTGATTCCGAGCACCGGTTCAAAAGTTAGAAATTCCTGCTTGTTCATTCACGGAATGTACCCGAGCTAAACTTCGAAAATTGATACAGGGCACACTGGGCTCCCGCCAGAAACTGCGTTCTTGTAAAATCCCAAAGAAAATTAAGAAAAATATTTCCTTGAATTATATGGGTCTTTACATTACTCCCACATCAGGGCTTTACATCCTTGTAAAGCTAAAACACAAACTAGGGAAACAAAAGTGGTACTGAGCACGCATCTGAGCCTTCCGTTCTCATGTTCTCACCTGGAGGTTTCCGAGCTGCCTACGAAAATGGACAAGAGGAATAAACAATCCTCGTAGGACCCACTCCCGTTGAACCACAATCTCCACTGGAACCTCCGCAAAAGTCACCCCATCATCAAAGACCATCTCCCCACGGTCAAAGATTTGTGTCACGACATGCACGTATCTTCTCAGCTGAGATATGTGGAAGACGTCGTGCACCCGGTGCAACTGAGGTGGATGGGTGAAGCAGTAAAGCACCTCGCCTACCCTGCTAGGGACCTAGAAATGTCCATTGAACCTCGGAGATATCTCACTGTCTCAGCTACATCTCCGTAAAACTCATCAAGGTGAGACCTGTATAAGAACGTGGTCGCTATCCTCGAACTCTAGAGGTCTCCCTTTTCAAATTAAAACTGAAACTCAAAACTACAGCTACCATGAGGGTAAGGTTGGACGACCCAAGAATGATCGGCTACACCCTCCCATGCACGAGTTTAACTTGTGCTGCCCAGGGTTTCCTTTTTTCCAACCAAGGAAAACCCATACCGACATTTGCCTAATACCGTCAATTTGAGTATGAATGGTGATTGCCAAATCTATACTCAAACTAACGTCGTAAGACCTCGACACTGCCACCAAGAGGTCCCAACCGAGACTCTCTCCTCAAGGGTCAGATCACGCCGTCGGCGTAAGTGTGACTATCGAGTCTCCTCCCAAAGGTATCTCTAGACATCAGGGTCTAGTCAATGGCTTAACCGGAAACTCTAGTTATGGGACTAGATTCATGGAAGGAAGGGATGATTCGTTTCGATGTCTGTGGCTACGACAGCTAGTAGAAGACAATGTCCGCACTTCAAATCATCCATAGAGCCCTTTTTGGTCACACTCCATGACCGCAAGTAGCTACTCTCTTCCCCTGCAGTCCAAATCCCTAAGCCTAGTGGGGACTACAAAGGTGGGTAATGGTAACATGTTTAAATGTAGACCACCACAAGCTGCTCTCCTAGCTCTGCCTCCATTTCCGCTGCTCTGCAGATTCATCTGTCCTTAACATTTCATCTCCTTGAAACATTTTACACGTCCAAGTCTCTGTGACTGATGCCAGTTCGCATCTTACCACTACTAACATACACGGGCTATATTCGTTCATCCAAAGAACATTCAACCTCAAGGTTCTCTCTAGCACCCTAACGTGAGTAGGATTGCATAGAAGAAAAAGGTGTTGGATTGAATGTCCTTAATCACACCATGCTCAGAGGTCTGAGCTCTATAGCACTAACCGAATCGTATTCATCGAGTACCCGGATTGTTCGGTACGCCTCAATGAATTCTCAGCTACCGACACGTCATCCTGCCGAAGTTGTATAAGCTCTAGAAAACTCTCTGCTACCTCCTCAAACCAGTCCTCAGCCACCTGTGAGTCAAGTTCGCCTCAGAACTTGAGGGTATCTGATGTTGGAACACGTATAAGGCAGAAAGCCTACATATGTCACTTACCGGTACCACTGGTTGTAACTGCTGACCCACAGGTAGTGATGTATAGCTGACACACTACCCGAAGGCACTATCTCAGGCATCAGTCCACGTACCGAAGCCTCATCACTAAGAGGACCACCCTCATGGTCAATCACTAGAAAATACTAGTAGAAAATTCCACCATCCACTCTACTGATGTCTCAGCTAGGCGAAAAACTCTGGAAATCGTCTCCAGCCAGTGCTCTGCTGTCTGGGAATCTGTCTCGCCTCGTAACCTCGGAGACCGCTACTGGTGGAACTCGTGCAACGTGCTCTGCCAGCGTGCACAGTTTGCTAGCATAGCTGTTGGTATCTGCTGCCCAACAGGTGGTGGTGCTACTGGTACACCACCCGAGGGTGCCAACATAGTAAAAAGGGCCCTGCACCAGAGCCTCGTCGCTCGGTGAGCCGTCATCGAGCACCCTCTCAAAACTCCAACTGACTGCCTGCGTGGAGACATCCTGAATAGATGCGACACGGTCAACGTTTTACCTGGTGAGCTGACCTGGTTTGAGCTGACTTTAATACTTTTGAATCACACACGCAATCAGTGTTTTGGTGTACAAAGTCGTAAATCAGTATTCAGGGTCCTGGTGTACGGATACGTCGGTCGCCGCACCAACATTGGACTCCCTGAACTGAAGACCACACTCGGTACCCTTAAAAGTATTTCTCCACATAGAAAAAGATCAGAGTCCTGAGTTCTGCTATAGAACCGAACTCCTCTGATACCAATTTGTCACGACCCATCCTTGGTGCCCGTTCCATGACTACCCCAAGCCCGCCTTCCATAGGCCAGGGGCTGACGACTAGCACCAAAGGCGTAAATCCCGATAACTGGGAAGGCATTAAAACAAAACACCACAGAGTACAAGCGGAAGTAAAAAAACTAAGTACAAAAGAATGTACTGAAAAGTAAATGGGCCAGAATACAAACCCAACTGAAAGTACAACTACAACTGAACGAAAGTACAATAGAAAAAGACAAACAGCTGGATGAAAGGAAGCAGCTCCTGGGTCGTCCTCCTCAGATCCTACCTAAAGGGTAGGTATAGATAGCTCAGCTCCTCAATGATCTCGCCCGTCAACCCCCTTCGAGTGTCGTCTCACCGTGTAGTCCACCTCCGGATACTGACTCGTCATGTGGTCCACCTCCAGGTACTGACTCATCGTGTGGTCCACCTCCGGGTACCGTCTAGTCCTTGAACATTCAGCCTCCGTCAGCTCTGCCCGTCGTCTGCAACCAACACAACGAGGTGTGGGCATAACCCGTGCAGGGGTGAGTATAATGATACTCAGTAGGGACCTAGAGACACTCAAGGTCTCACTAAAACCAACATGGTA
Organism: Viscum album; assembly: GCA_963277665.1. Lineage (NCBI taxonomy): Eukaryota > Viridiplantae > Streptophyta > Magnoliopsida > Santalales > Viscaceae > Viscum > Viscum album. The sequence goes on along the minus strand of OY728135.1, from coordinate 667,584,449 downwards.
ACCACATAGAAGATCTCAACGGATAACCTCTACATAGGTATATGCCCATATATACACCTAAGTTATCAAGTAACCCATCTAAATCATGAGGAAACACAAATATTATGAAATCAACGGATAACCACTACCCAGGTATATGCCCATACATATAACTAAGTTATCAAGTGACCCATCTCAATCATGAGGTAAACACAAGGTCAAAGACTCAGCTCAAACCAGGATTTTCATTATCGAAACTGTAACTGCTGAAGAGCTATGTCTCTGGAGTGTACAGTGGTCATGTCACGACTCCAAGGTACTGATCACTAACCTAAGACTGCTAAGGTACTCCTCCTGTCGAGTACCGCGGGTCTATGGCCAACTACCGGGCGCTCCGTCCGTTGTGGGTCTGTCTCCAAATACCGGGCGCTCCCCCTAATAGCCTACAGAGGTACTCCTCTTATCGAGTATTGCGGGTCTGTGGCCAACTACCGGGCATTCCGTCCACCGTGGGTCAGTCTCCAAATACCGGGCGCTCCGTCCACTGGGCTAGTCGACTCACTCCAAGTTTAGTCGGTCAAGTAGCCATCAGGTCTCAGTCGGCTACACGGTCTCCATACTCCGTACGCTCATCTCCGGGAGGGTCCGCTCCACGAGCTATAGGTCGATACTCCAAATATCTCAAAGTCCCACGAAGAAGTATCTCAATGGACGGACTCGTCATAAGGGTCTCGACGCAACAGACAGCGCGTCAATCAGATGCACGGTCTGTGAGTTATTAGCCTTTTCGTCCAAGGGGCCCGGTTGGTTTCGTGAGCGAACCAACCAAGCCGTGTCTCAACTGTACCCCGAACTCTCATCGGGTATATTCATAGGGACTGTTTCTCAACATGATCAACAACGCTGCTGACGGTTCGCCAAACGGACGTCCGGTCTAAAATATATCAGCTTTTCCGTTCCAAGGGACCGGTTGGATTTTGGGTACAATCCAACCCGGCCACTATCCAACAGCAACAAAAACTTAGTCGAAGTATGCCAAAAGTGTCTTCTCATCAAGAGTAATTCAACGATATAGACGACGTGTCAATCAGACGCCCGGTCTGTGAGTTATTGGCCTTTTTATTCCAGGGGCACGGTTGGTTTTGTGAGCGAACCAACCCGACCACACTCCGAAGACATCCAAACCTCGAGCGAAGTAAGCCAAAAGATCCGTCTGACTTAGAGGAGTCCATCAAAGTCAACGGCACGTGAATCGGACGTCCGGAGGTCATGATATGAGCGTTTCTGCTCCGAGGGCCTGGTTGGTTTCGTATCTAAACCAACCCGGACGAACCCAAAGTATTATGAACCCTTGAGTATAATATACCAAAACTACCATCTCGTTCCAAGGATCGCTATGCAACTGACGGTGCATCGATCGGAGATCCGTAGCCCAAGATATGGGCAAAATACCAAAGAGGGTCTGAAAACGGGGGGTCTGGGCCCGGACCGACCCAGCCCGACCCCCCTGGGTCGGCCCGAACCGGGTCGACCCAACCCGGGTCCGACCCAGCGGGGCCCGGCCCGGCCCACCCGGCGCGGCCGGGTGGAAGCCGCAGAGCAGGGTGCGCGGCTCCGCACCCCCTCGCCGCTGATTGAAGCCGGCGGCGAACCGCCGCCGCCACCGGTCACCGGCGCCGCCGCGCTGGCATGGCGCGCCGCCGCTGCCTTCCGCGGACCACTGGACGCGCTCTGGTGGTCCGTTTCTTCTTCCGTCTTCTCCAACGGTACTCCCGGGACCCGACCTTTACTGCGAAGGGATTCAAAAGCCATAACGGCCTTCTTTGTCATCGTCCGTTGATCCGCACATCGATAAACAAGCTGCGGTGGGTTGTCGGGCCGTGTTTGTTCGGCCCGTGTCCTCCGCGTTAGGTGTTATCAATTGTCAAATAATAAACACATGGTTTTAATCATTACGAGGGTATAATTTATCCAAAATAAATTATACGAAGACCTTGCAATGAAATACCCACGCACGAGAGTTTAAAATTTTGATTGCGGGACGTGACGACGTTGCGCATTCTTGCCGCTCGATCCCGTGCGGCGTGACGATGTCGTGCATGCTTGCCGATCGATCCCGCACAGCGTGATGATGTCGCGCATCCTTGCCGCTCGATCCCGCGCGGTGCAACGGAACCGCGTCAATTTCATTCGATCCGCAACAACAAGAAAAATAATAAAGGAGGGGAACGACCATGTTTGTGCGGTACGGCCTCCTCCCGTTAACTGATATCAGGCGGTCCAAATAGATGTGGATAAAATACGGAAGAGAATCACGTATAGAAAACACGTAAACCCCCTACCTCGAGCATGGCTTGAATGAGGTTTTCGACATGGAGAAATTCATCACAGAGAAACCATCGCGGGAAGAGACGTCGCAGAAAGAGGATTCGAAGATGTTGACGGAGATTGTCCGAGATGGAACGTCATCTCCCTTCCTTTGAAGTGGGCAGAAGAACGATGGGTGGCGCATCGCGGGTATGGTGTCGTGGTAAATAGTCTATGAGGGCTCAACGTTTTTCATTGGGAATCGTTCGTTCTTCGCGTTCTTCATCGAAGATGAAGAAGATGATCTCTAAGCTCCTGGCCTTCTTTTTCCCCAAGTCCCCTCAAGCAACAAAGGAACTAACCCAAAATAAATTAAGCCACTATTAATTTATTAACTCATCATGGATTTTGAAATTCATGTGTTTGAATTTCAAAAACTCACATTAAACTCACTACATTAATGTCATAAGTTATTAACTTAAGTTAACAATATTAATGGTGAGTTGAGGGGGTTAGAGGATATGAAGGGGTGGGGTTCGTGTGGGCCCCACCACCCTCATAACCTCCCAAGGGAGGGTGGGTAGTTACCCAACTTCCTTCCAAAGGATTAAAAACTTAGAGTAAAATAAAAATAGTTGTTAAATTTTTATTTTTAACTTCCACAATTTTTATCAACTTCTCTCGAGTAAACGCAACTCCGGAATAGGAGTTCATAAGAAAATATCAGTGCTGCGGTTCCATCGGTGCCCTCAGAATTTGATTTCGAGCACCGGTTCAAAAGTTAGAAATTCCTGCTCGTTTGTTCACTGAACGTACCCGAGCTAAACTTCGGAAATTTATTCCGGGCACACCGGACCTCCGAATCAGGTTCCGTCAGAAACTGCGTTGTTGTAAAATCCCAAAGAAAATTAAGAAAACAACTTCCTTTAATTTTACGGGTGTTTACACAAATAAATGGTGAAAAATTATATCATCATATCTTAGCTGTTAAATTGGTTTTATTAATAAGTATAACCAAATTATAGGAAAATAATTTTAATGATTTTTAAAATTTATTTATTTTGTCATAATAAAGTAGTATTCAATTTTTGGTAAAGTTATTTTTTACTTTTGAAATATTGTTTCCTTGAAAAATGTGTTTTAATGAATTTTATGCATAGATATTATAATGAATACTAACAACCATTTGAAATCGAATTTTATAAAAATTATATAATTTTTTAAAAAGTAATATAAAAATTATATATGGATAAAATATTAGTGTTTTTATAAAAATAATAAATTTTCATTAAATATTAAAAAAGTATTGATTTTATAGAAAATAGTATTTTCTATTCAAGTATTGAAAATAAAAATAATAAAATGTTATAATTTTAAATTTCAATTAGTTAATTTTAATTAATAATTATAAAATTATGACATTCTGTAAAACTTTCTAGTAACATTTTATATAAAAACATATATATACATAAAAATTTAGTTTATTTTGGAAACCCATTTTCATAGAACTTTTGAGGTTTGTTTTTAAATTAATTTATACTAGATAAAGAAATTAAACTTTATAAAATGGAAATCATATATATAATCATAATTTTTTTTTTAAAATTATTCCACTTTAATTTTTTGTCAATAGAAATAGATACTTTAATAAAAAAATAAATTACCATGGTAAAAGTTAAACATGTACAGAGGATTAAAACTAAAATGATAAGTTTTAAAATTATCTCAAAAGTGGTCTAAATCATATTTATGGTCTTATTTTGACCGTATACCATCATTTCATCAAATCTGAGTCCTATTTAATAATTTTAGATGAATAATATATTATTATATTTTAATATTTTAAAAAATTCGAACAGTTCCCTCTCACTCTCTTATAAAATGACACACTTTATCCTATATTATCCACTCATCAAGAGACTATTATATCAAACAATTACTACCTTAAAAAAAATTACTAGCTTCAAGAGGAATTTTCTTTATTATAATACAATTAATTAAATTATTAAGGTATACTTCCTAGGAGGTTTATCATTGAAGATGTATAACTCTTAACTGAGTACTATCGATTTTATTTATCCTTACACCTTATATAAGACTAATTTATAAATGATAACATGATTAATATAGTATCATAAATATATTTGGATGTTATTATTTTTATTTTTTGACTTTAATTCTTATCACAAACACATTATTCACGCATACGTGCGGACTACCGGCTCACGAAGAGATATATTTCATTTTTCATCACCACCTTTCACGAATGGTTATTAAGATGGATATAATATTTATATATAATATTTATTAAATATGTATTAGTATGTAATTATAATATATTACCTAACTTCTTACCTATCTATCTATTAGAAAATGATAACATCGCTCGTGAATACTTATGTACTACCATGCCCCAAAGCGATGTGATTTTTTTCATCCCTGATTTATATGAATAAATATAAGAGTGCATAAGATGAAAAAATATGATAATTATATCATTATTATGATTCTACATATGTTTAATCCTTTACCATGGTGCAAGTATCAGAACCATCAAATAGAAACATGCCTGGAAAAGGGACCAATTTTCACCCAAATGTTTATTTTTAATGAATAAATTAAAATTAAAAAAATAATTAGAATTTATAAAAAAATGATGAATATAATTTCATTTATGAATATGTTTATATAATATATTTATAATAAATATATATTTAATATAAAATATATTTAAATTCATATATAGGATGACATGACATCAGGAAAATGATTTATGTTACAAAATTATTTTTTGGGATTATTTATGATAAATTTATATTGAATATTTTATTATATTATCCATTAAAATCAATAAAATTTTTCCATCTATTTATTCTTGAAATTTTCATGTAATAGTATATAAGATCTTGGCATTTTCTGGATCAATCTAAGGCATGTTATCAGGTATATTTTGGTTGTTTAAAGTGCCTTTGGGTTGGGGTATGACCTTGGGTGTGTTTGGGTGATGTTTTTAAGAAACTATTGTAGACAAGGGTTGTGTACAGGTTGCACTTGGTTTGGTCAAACGGTGCACAATAGAACCCTGTGGATATTGGATTTTGGCATGGTTGGTGCATGGATTGATGAAATATGTGCCATCAAGCCATACGGGTAGTGGAAGACCACATAGTTGTCGCCCGGTTTTCCCTAACCATGAAAAATCCCTGGTGAAACCATGTGCGCAGAACAGCTTATTCTGAAAATTGGTTTTAAAACCACATGAACCCCCAAAACCTCTCTCATTTTATCAAGGCCCGGTATTGACAAATTTTAGCTATTCCCAAAATCCTTTCAGAGTGATTTAATGGTGATACGAACAAAGTTCTTCGAGATCGAAATCCTGGATCGAAGATCCTCTCCCCTCCTGGTAAGTGGATTTAATAACGTTGCTTCTCCCTTTATTCTGCTAATATTTTCTCGATATTTTCATGGAATATATACCCCATTTTCATGGAACTAAACCTAAGGGTAGAGATATAGAACTTGTATTGTGGACCTAGATCTATATTTGCAAGATCATGATTTCCTTGTTATTAATTTTTTTTAGGGGTTTAGATCTAAAGCTTGATCGATGACGTTGTTCCACTTGAATTTTGGGGATTTATACTGGGATAACATCCATAAATAAACCGAGGTAGGTGGTCTAAATAGAACTCCCATATTCGTGATTTTTATATTTTAATATTAGTTTAGGATTTTCTAGATTACCTTGATAAATGATTTCTTACATTGGAGTAATTATTAAAGTGGAATAAAATTGATGTTGCCTCAGTGATTAATAGATAATTGAATCATCGAAAATATGAAAGGGTTTTCCCAAGTAGATATTTTGGAAATCATTATGGGTTGTGAAATTGTAATTGAGTTATTGAATTTCTGTTGTGAAAGATAATTAATCAGGAGAATTAATTATTCATCACGATGTTGAAAAAATAAAATTAATTTAGAGAATTAATTATGTGTCATGATGGGATCAGAGATTATTAATTATGAAAATTAATTATGACATATTGATATTTGATATGGATAATTAGTTGTGAAGAATTAATTATGGAAATAGAATTGTTTTATTTGATTAATTAATTGGTGAATTAAATAATGGATTATGTGATTAATTAATTTTTGAGTTAAATGTTGGCCATTTTAATGTTTAATTGATCATTGGATTAGTAATTTAATGATGTGTAAAATTCTGGTGAAATAATGAATGATTAAATGGATGAGATTTTTGTGGTTCTAGACGTGGAATTCTAGACCAATTAAAAGTTGGGACTTGGACATGGCGTTCCTCCCCAATAGATATTCAATATTGATATAATGGGATTTTAGGCATGATGACCTACACTGAATAAGAAAAGGATTGCTAAGAATGAGGATCTACACTCAACGAGATTGTGGTTCTAGGTATGATGACCTACACCAAATGAATGATAATAATTAATGATGATTTAACGGGGATTTGTGGTTCAAGGCATGATAACCTAAAAAAGGATTAATGGTATTGAATGATGATTAAAATGGAAAAAATGAGATGAATTTGGGAATAATGTGATTATTAAACATTAAATGAGAATGTGATAACTATTTAAATTATGAGTTCTATTTATTGCTTCATAGAGCTGCATGCACTATCTTTTGACTAGACTCATTTTGGGCATCGTTGGTGGTGGCCTACTCAGTTGTACTCACACCCTATTCGGGCCACCTGATCGGCACCTAGATAGAATTTGTTGTTAAATGACATGATAAGGGAAAGGCCCTGAGATTGGTTTCTATTTGGGATTGGAGTTTGGGAGAGGGAAAAGACGTTTTTCAAGACCTACTTTGGTGTCTTTGTGTCTTTACGTTTAGTTTCACTGTAGATACTTGAAACTAGTATTGTGATAGAATGTTTTTACTTTCTGTTGAGTATTGTATTATCTGGTTTTGACAATCATATGACATGGCATTATTTTGGCTATTTATATACTTCCTCACATCATTATTGTTATTTTCTTCTATTGGTGTTTTATTATGATAAAAGAGAGTACAATCCCCCAATACTGACTTACCAACTCCTCACTGCTAGTTGGCACCCTTTGGTGTGTTGGGAGGCGTGCTTGAAGGCATGTGGACAATTGGGTCAGGGAACCGTTCAGTAGATCCCAGTTTGGGATATCACAATGTGTTATCAAAAAAGATTTATGTGTTATCTTGTTATTTTATATTAATGTTTTGGGAAAGGTAGACATGATACTAGGAAGTGTCGAGGCTTGATAATGAGATCATGAATGGTAGTTGGAAACCCATTTATTGGGGAAAATATGAGTACTCAAGGTGGGATTGTTGTGATTTTTGTTGCTGTTATAGTAGGATATTATTTCTCCTTGGGTGACGCACTTTTGGTGTGATGTGATATTTTTTTGATAATTGATGAATTTTTCTTTGTGGCCTAAAGGGGCATGATTCTTGAGTCAACATGCAACTTTATAGGGACACAAGTTTGTTGTGACATGCATCATTCTAGACACACACTTGAAAATAGGTTATGGGTAACATGATGGACATGAACTATTTTTCCATGTAGTGAGATTGAAATAATGATGAAAAATGAGAATAAATGGGTGTCTAATGAGAACCATGATTAATGAAATGGGTATTAGAAATTATTTAATTGTTGAATTAATTAATTTAAGATAATTTTATTAATTAAGGGTTGGATTAATTAATGGGAATTTTTTTACCCTTTTTATCCATGACCTTGGAGTAGAATGGTTAAGGGTAGTTATAAGGCCTCAGTGTTGACTGTGTAGTGATAAAAAAGGGAAAGTACATGTTGATACTTATTGAGTTAGTTTCCCCTCTTACATAAATATAATATGGTTGCATTATATACCTAAGACATGGGTTTTTCATTGTATATATATGCCTTCATGACGCTTGTTGATGGAGACTCTGAGGGGTATGGCCCGATATGAACATCAAGGCCGGCAACATGAGGCACCATTGGTGTATGTTGAAGAGGAAATGGAATAGTTGCAAGAGAAATTTTCATGTTTCATGCAATTCATCAAGACAGACCCAGGGCGAGTTCAGAAAAGCATGTTGGAGTTGACAAGGGTGTTTCAACTACAACACCCTCATATTTTTACTAGAGAGGATGGACCTCAGGGATCTGTATTCTGGATTGAATCCAAAGAGACGATATATGACCATTTGGAGACTCTAGATGAGAGGAGGGTCAATTTGGCGGCTTATGTGCTATGGGGTTTGGTGATGCACTAGTGGGACATTCAGCTACAATCTAGACAGACTGATGAGATGTTATGGAAGGAATTTCTGGAGAAGTTCTTGGAACACTTCTATCCAGACACACTGAGACAAGAGAAGGCTTCAGTTTTTATGCATATGACCCAAGGAATCATATCTATAATGGACTACGATTAATGCCTCACAAATTTACAATGTTTGTATCCATCTTTGGTGGTATATGAAGCTTCTTCAGCAAAACAATTTCTGGATGAACCTAAGTGTGAAATTAATTCCCAGGTGAACATCTCTAAGATGATGAAATTATCAGAAGTGGTTAATCGGGCTCTCATTACAGAGGGAAACCTAATGGAGGCTTCCAGTACGAGACCTGAGGGTGGATGAACAGGGATTGTGCCTTCCGAGAGTAGGAAGAATCATCAAGAGAACATTAGTAAGGATAGTGGAAAGCATGGTGACCGGTCAGGAGGAACAGTTGCACTGAATCTTTCTCATGCTTTTTTCCACCAGTGTGGTATACATGGACACTATCGTACACATTGTCCCTGACCACCAGTCATGTGCTGATTTTTTAGAAATATGTGACACCTACAGATGTTTTCTTGGAATCAGTATTAAACTAGTGTTGAGGGAGAAACTGCTCAGATTCAGAGTGTAGGATGGGGGTTTTCTATGCCATATTGGTCTGGCAATTAGATTTATAATGGTAGAGGTGGTAGAGGCAGTTTACATGGTGCTTTAAGGTATGAGTGCCCATATAAGCAGAGTGGTGATACTAAGGGGAGTCGAACTACCCCACAGGGAAGAGGGGATGGAAAATTCCTTGCAGTGAAACCTACACTTGTTTAGAGCGAGGCTGGTCCATCGACAGTGAGAGTTACAACTATGGTTTCTTCTACTTTATCTGTTTCTTTGTTTGATATTGGTTCCTATCATTCATTTATATTTGCAAATCATCTTAATGGTTTGAGCATGGAGGTGGATTTTTTATGTGGTACGAAAAATATCGATACAATGTTGGGAACATGGACTATGGATATTTTTTTTATGCAACGGATGTTGTCAAGAAATCAAAGAGTATCGTTTTCTTTGGTATATCTATGTCCTTGATATATCAAGTTTCGGACTGATTATGGTTATGGACTAGATAGTCGCATACCGTTCTCACATAGATTGTTACAGTATGATAGTGAACTTTGTATCTCCTGAGGGTGACCAGTATGTTCATCGTGGACAATGGTAGATCTATGTAGGATGAGTTGATCCAATTACTCAGCAACATGGAGAGCTCACAATCCAAGTTGCTGGTCTTTTTCTGGATGATGGGATTGGTTGGAAAGGTGTACTTCCACCAGTAATAGAATGGTTTTAGGTTTTCTATCCCAAATACTTATCTCGGTTTACACCTGAGAGAGATTGGAATTAACTATTGAGCTCATGTAGGGGCTGAGCCGGTATCTATTCCACCTTACATAATGGAACTGACTGAGCTTCCAGAGCATAAAACTCAATTGGAAGAGTTATTGGATAAAGGGTTTATAATTCCATGTACATCACCCTGGGGATCACCTGTTTTGTTTGAAAATAAGTCATACTAATGTTTACACATGTGTGTCGATTACTGGAAGTTGAATAAAATGACCATGAATAAATGATATCCTCTTACTCACATCGATTATTTTTTTGACCAGCTAAAGGGGGATTATGTGTTCTCTATGATTGATCTAATATCAGGTTATCATCATGTGAGAGTTATGAATTCTGATATACTAAGAACATTATCCATAAGAAATTATGGCCTTTATGAGTTTTTCGTAATGCTATTAGGGTTGAAAAATTCTCTATCAGTGTTTATTCATTTTATAAAAATGATCTTTCATCCATACATAGATATTTTTGTGGTGGGTTTTGTGGATGAAATCTTGGTGTACTCTAAGACTCATGATTATCATGACCAATATATTGAAATCATCATGGGTACACTAAGAGAGCATCAGTAATATGCCAAGATATCAAAATTTCAGTTTTGGATTGACTGGGTACACATTTTGGGGCACATCATCTCAGAATAAGGTGTGGCAGTGGACCTAGAAAATGTGTAGGAAGTGATTTCTGGGGAGCATGAAAATAATGTTTTTGATATCTGATTATTATTTGGATTATCTTGTTATTACAGGAGCTTCATCCGGGACTTTTCCGGATTCACAACACCACTTAAAAGTTTGAAAAAGAAAGGGATAAAGTTTTATTGTATTGGAGAATGACATAATGATTTCCAGGAGTTGGAGAAGTGCTTGACATCAACACCAATTTAATCTTACCTGAGTCATGTGAGGAGTACATTGTGTATTTTGATGCTTCTGGGATCAAAATTAGAGCTATGTTTATGCAAGGGTATCGATTCATTGCTTATGTGTCTCTACAATTAAGACCAAATGAATGGAACTACCCTATGCATAACCTCGATTTGGAAGTGGTGGTTTATGATCTTATGTGTTGGAGACACTATCTCTTGGGTGAAAAGTTTACAGTTTTTATGGATTACGAAATCATGAAGTATATCTTTTCACATTGTGACTTGAATATTCAATAGTGAAGATGGGTTGAGTATATGTAGTCCATTGATTTCAAACTGGAATATACACATGGAATGAGGAATAGTGATGGCTTATTATTTTAGTAAGAAATATCATACTCAATTGACATACGAGTCGAGTACAGAATGGAAGATGATGACTTTGATGGAAGAAATGCATGTGGTAGTTTAGGGGAGTCTGGAGAGGATGACTCTAGTATTTTAGCAATGTAGTATGCACTCTTGAGGCAGATCTGGGAGAGGAAGTGTGTTTATATGGAGTGTATAGACTAATGGAAAATCCTTAATGGTGATGAGACACCCTCGGACTATATAATAGTTGTGGATGAGACCATCTATGTTAATAATTGGCTTGTTGTGCCTACGAGTATGTAAGAGGAACTCATTCGAGAATTTCATGATTCAAGGTGGGTGGTACATCCTGGGGTTGAAAACATGTTTTGTGGCCTACGACATTGTTTTGGTGGCCAAACATGAAAAAGTAGTGAGTAGGGTCGATAACTAGATATTTCCCCTATTAGAAAGTGAAGGAAGAGCAACAAAAACCTGGAGGCCTATTGAAGTCGTTAACTATTTTGGAATGGAATTGGGATGAAGTGACTATGGATTTTATGGTATTACTTCCAAAGACTCATAGGAAGAATGATTCTATGTGGGTCGTTGTGGATCAATGAACAAAGGTATCACACTTCTTGCCTATCAGGGAAACCTTTATAGTATATCATTTGGGAGAACTGCACGTGAGTAAGGTAGTTCGTTTGCATGGGGTGTCACAAACTATAGTTTCAGATCGCGATTCGCACATTAATTCACGCTTCAGGAAGGGCATATAGAAGGAACATAGTAGACATGTTATATTAAGTATGACCATCCACCCACAGACATATCGTAATTCATAGCATAATATACATGTTTTTAGAATATATTTTGTGAGCATATGTTCTTGAATTTTGTTGATCTTGGGAGAAGCACTTGTATTAAATGGAGTTATCCTATAACAAGAGTTATCAGGAAACTATATAGATGGAACCATATGAGGAACTTTATGATAGACCTTTTAGATCCCCACTGTGATGGTTAGAGTTGGGTGAGGTAGAGATGTTGGGACCGAGTCTCGTTTAGGAGTCATCAGAGCTGGTACAGTTGATTCAAAAATGTATGGCTATAGCTCAGAGTAAGAAGAGGTCATATGTTGATTGATGGAAATTACCCCTAGAGTTTACAGAGTGTGATCATGTATTCCTTTGGGTGTTTCCTATATTGGTTCACCATAGGATACAGAGGTTGGGTGTGTTAGCGCCCAGGTTTGTGGGACGATTTCACGTGCTCGAGAAAATCAGGTTTGTTGTGTAACGATTAGCACTTATAATGAAATTCAGATCTTTTCATGATGTATTCCATGTGTCAAAAATATGGTGGTATCTCCCCGACCCTTCTCATGTGATTGATGTGGAATAGGATGACCTTGAGATAGATGCATCCTTTGAGGAGCATCTGATGCGGTTTCTGGGTCGCAATGAGAAAGTGTTATGGTGAAAGACTGTGTTGTTAGTTCATCTATTTTGGAAACATAGAAATGTTAATGAGGAAACATTGGAATAAGAAGCAGACATGAGGGATCAAAAGCCCAATATTTTTGGCTCAGAATCTTTGAGAAGTTTGGGAGTGAAACTTGAGGATGAGATATTATAAGGTGGTGAGATTGTAAGATATTGGCCTTTTTCGGAGCAATCATAGGTAGGTTTTTATGAAATTCATGTTTTTTAAGTGCCATTGGGTTGGGTTATGACCTGGAATATGTTTGGGTGATGTTTTTAACAAACTAAAGGAGACAAGGGTTGTGCATGGTTTGGGCACGGTTTGGTCAAACCGTGCATATGATAACCATGTAGACAATTGAAGTTGGTATAGTTTGTGCAATGTTTTCCTAACCATGCAACATCATGCTATGCAACTAGTGGAAGACCGCACAGTTGTTGCATGATTTGGCCTTACCATGTGGACTCATAGGTGAAACCATGCACGTGGCCTAGTTTGTCTGAAATGTGGTTTTAAACCAACCTGAACCCTCGAAACCTCTCTAAATCAACCTAGTCTCATGCTTTACATATTCTAGGTGTTCACGCAGCCTTCTGGAGGGATTTCAAGGTGATTCAAACACTCTTCTTTGAGATCGAAATCATGGATCAATGATCCGATCTCGTCCTAATAAGTGGATTTCATCCCATTTCTTCCCCTATAATTCCTATTATCTTTTCTAGATATTTTCATGGAATATCACTCCCGTTTTCAAGTTTCTAAACCATAAGGGTTGAGATATGTATCTTGGATTTTGGTTCTAGATCAATATTTTCAAGACCTAGATTGGCTTGAACTTAATTTTGGTTTATGGATTTAGATCTGAAGCTCGATCGATGACATTGTGCCTATTGGATTTTGGGGAATTCTTTTTTGCTAAATTCCATCAATAAAATAAGGTACATTGTTTTATTTGAACTCTCATAGTCATGATTTTGATATGTGAATGTAATTTTATGATTTTTTAGATTCCCTTGATAAATTATTTCCTAGATTGGAGTAATTTGGAAAGTGGAATTGAATTGAGATTCCCTCGGTGGTTAATTGATAATTGAATCATGGAACAAATGAAGGGGGTTTCCCAAATCGATATTTTAGGGATTGATATGGGTTGAGATATTGTAATTGAGATATTTAATTGATTGTGTGAATGATAATTAATCAGGATAAATAATTTTGTATCATGATGTTGACCAAAGATTATTAATTTAGAGATTTAATTTTGTGCCAGGATGTGATCAAAGATAATTAATTGTTAGAATTAATTATTACATGTTGATATTTGATGTGGATTAATTAATTGTGAATAATTAATTATAGAAAGAGATATGTGTTGATTGATTAATTAATTGATGAAAGAATTAATGGATTATGTTCTTAGTTAATTATTGAGTTAACTAATGGAATTTTAAATGTTTAACTAATTGTTGGATTTGTAATGGAATGATGTGGAAAAATCATATGAAATAATGAATGATTAAATGGCTGAGATTTTTGAGGTTCTAGACATGGAGTTATATACTAATTAGAAGTTGAGACTTGTACATGGCACTCCTCCCCAATAGATATCTAGGCATGAGATAATGGGGTTTAAGGCCTGATGACCTACACTGAATGCGAAAAGGAGTGTAGGCAAGACGACCTACACTCAATGAGATTGTGGTGTTAGGAATAATGAACTAATCGAAATGAATAATAATAATGAATGATTATTTTATTGGTATTTGGGGTCCAAGGCATGACGACCTACACTAAATGATTAATGATATCGAATGATGATTAAAATGGGATACATGAGTTCAAATTGGGTATAATGTGATTCTTAAATATTAAATGGAAATGTGATAACTTTTTAAATTATTCATTGTATTTAATTCTTTATAGAACTACATGCACTATCTTTTGACTGAATTCTTTTTAGACACCATTGGTAGTGGACTACTGAGTTGTACTCTCACCCTATTCGAGCTTCTTGATCAGCACCTGAGTATACTTTGTTGTTGCAGGACATGAAAAGGAAAAGGCCTTGGGATAGGTTGTTATTTGGGATTTGAGTTTGGGATAGGGAACCAGATGTGGTTAAGGACCCTCTTTGGAGTCATTGTGTCTTTACTTTTAGTTGAATTATAGACGCTTGACACTTGCACTGTCAAAGCATGTTTTAACTTTCAATAGAGTATTGTATTTTATGGTTTTGACTATCATATGAAATGGTATTATTCTGGATATTTATACAGTTATTCACTTAATTATTGTTATTTTATTATGATGGTGTTCCATTCTGATAAAATAGGGTATAGTATCCCCAATACATACTTACCAGAACCTCACTACTAGTTGGAACCCTCTGGCGTACGGGGATTCACGCTTGAGGGAATGTGGCCAACTAGCTTGGGGCACTGTTCAATGGCTCCCGGTTCGGGATGTCCCTTAGTACAACATTCCTCTATTTGGTACATAAAAGGTCACATATTGTTTTTTGAAAATTGACATTATTTATTATTCGTTCAGGAATCTTTATATAAAAAGTCCATAATATCTTTAAAATGTTTCCAAGATTTTTTTCTATTTTCAAATCATTAGTAAAGTAATATTTAACTGTATTTTATATTTCTATGAAATTTTTTAAAATAAATATTCTTGTCATTTTTAAAACATAGAATTTTTTGACCAAATTTTTGAATGAAATCCTTGTTTTAGCATTCTCCAACTGAATTAATTTTACCACTATGATGAATACTATTTGTTTTCAATCTTACATTACATTTATACAAGGTTATTTTCAATGAAAATTTGTTATTTAAAATATTCTATAAATTATTTTTATTAAATAGGTGATTTAAAAATAATGACCTTATTTTACTCAAGAAATGTTCTAGGGATATTTTAAAGGCACATTCATCTATAAAAAAACTCATTTATGTTTCCAGGGACATGAAGTAAGGATACTATAAATATTATTTCTCAATAGTTTTATTGATTATGATGATGAAATGTTTATGGAACCTATTTTCACTCACATGGGTAAAGATGTATTGAAAACATAAATTTATTACTAACATTATGGAATAAATATGAATAGATTATTATGTGAAGGGTGGATCTATTATATAACTCTAAGGATTTAGGAATTGTGATATTCATATCTCATGGGATTATGATAGTAACCATTGAGATGATTGATACTATCTATTTTCACATTTTTACGTGTGTATTTTCATTCTTTAACCTATGCTCACAGGATTGTACATGGTTATTATTAAAAATAGTTATGTTCACATTTTATGTGTGAGAATGAGTTTTTATAGCTATGCTCAAAATATTATGCATGGATGTTATTTTATATAACTATATTAACACGATTATGATTTCTTATTATTATGTTTACAAATGTCTATGTTAAGACTCTTGAATGATTCTTTATTATTTAAAACCCATATTGATCATCCATTTTGATATTAATTGATGATATAGTTTATGATCTATGATTTATGGGTATTAATATTATAAAATGAAAGCATGAAATTGATTATGTTATCATATCCTTACGATCATCTTAAACCTTGTGATTTAAATTGTCCTATGTTTTCCATCCACATGTTTTAATGGGAGGCTATAGGGATGATATGTATAGAAGGGTACAAATATGAAGATATTTTTGGGAGATGTTCATGATATTTTATGAAAAAATTTGATTATTTATGTACTCTCCAAAGACCTAAACCTTAATTTTCCATGAGTGTGAATAACTATGATATATATTGAATATTAATCTAGAATAATATAATATATATATATATATATATATTATTTTGGGCTCATCATAGTTAGTATCCAAACCAGGTTTCCTATCAATTACATCCCTATATTTACACTATAATGTGTATGAGGTTGTGGAACATATTAACCTAGTAGAAACTAATATTAATTTGGTGAATTGGGTATTAACTTGTTCTTTATAGGTAAAAAATGGGTGGGTCTAAGACTACACGCCTAGATAAACACTCTCTAGTGATATGATTTGGTTAATTGACATCCCTTTTATGAACCATAATGTTTAATGAGAGGTTACAAAATATTATAACCGATGCTCAATCATATTTATATGAGATGAACATAGAATGACATTTGGTGAAATAGTATGTCATAATTTAGGACATAATAAAAATAATTTTAATAGTCATGTGATTTATTACTCTAATTATTGATTTTTTATACTCACACTAAGAATTTTTTTCATTATTATTCATCAAATGGTTCTTGGATGAATCAAGTGGATAATGAATATGATTACAAATGAAATGACCATCCTCATAGGAAACTAAATGGATTTAGAGAAATTATGTAATATATTTTCTCTATACTCACTCAAAATTTTCAATCAATTAGCAATAACACAAAACATATTGAGCTTCTATATGCAGTAAGGGGGTGAAACATTACACAGAGTCTTTTATGTGATAACATAAACCCTTTTATATCTTTAAATCCAATAATTTATAATAAATGGCTCAATGTGATGAAAAAGAAATTTTTTATTCTTCATTACTTAGACCATGAGAAACCGGTCTCCAATGTTTATCAATTGGAAGGAAAATATGACAAATTTGGGAGTCAAATTAATTCATAAGGTAAGAGAGATAAATAATCTCTATGGAATGGTAAGTGTTTATGAGGGTATCTAAAAATAAATAATTTCCTCTAACTATTCATACTGATATGGAAGGTGTCTTTCAAGAGCTGAAACATAAGGATAATAAATCCATTGGTACATACAAAGAAAACATTAAAATAATTTAAATGTACAATTTTGTATCTTTAATCTACCTTGTGAGAAAAAATTATTGATTCGTCGTGTCTTAAAACCATATCTGGGAAATGCGCTAGCCAAAAGTGACTTTGGTTAATTTGAAGAAATTGATTAATGTGCTCCGAAGGTAGAAATAGAGAGTGGGAACTCCAATTATTTTTCTCGGTTTATTAACCATAACTAAAAAAATAGAGCTTCATAGGAACTTAAATTTCAAATCCCAAATATTAATTGAATTCCAACCACCTACATGACAACAATTATGAGGAAATAAAAAATAAAATTGTCTAAATGGAACTAATAAATTCTTTATGTATGGTAAGGATGTCCATTGATGTAGGGATTGTCAGGAATTTATAAAAATGTTATTAAATACAATATAGTTGTTGAAGGATTCTACCAATGAAGTTCAATGTTTTAGATTCATGGATAATGGTAATTATATAACAGAATTCCACAATCCAAGATCTAATGAGAGTAGTTTTCCTAAAAAAACACAAGATGAATAAGGATAAAATGAATTCACTTTCTATCACAACTGAAGTGGGTAAGGATAATTAAATGAAAAAAATGTATACTTACCATCTTCTATAGAATCTCAATTTTCATAATTGATTATATATCTATAATCACTTTACTATCTGATGTATTTTTTCTATTAAACATCAACACCTCAATGATATATGTAAATTTGACAATAAAAACTCTCAATGACATGATTATTACATCTCGAGTTTATAGATCCTATCCAATATATGTTTGTGGGAATTTGATTCCAAAAAATATTTCTATTCTCCATCTAGATAAAGTTTATTTTATATTGGGAATGGATCATGTAATGCCCCGACCCCAGTTACCTAGAGTCGGTGCATTATTACATAACATTGGCATGATCACAAGAAAGTGAAAATCTCGAAAGACCGATTGGTTTAGTATCCCTGGAAACACTAGATATATTTATAAGTCTTACATTACATCATAAAGTGAAAAACTACAACAACAATATATTTTCTCCACATTCCACACTCATATCCCCACATAATATCCCTGCAGGTCATTCATAATTTACTTCTTCACTTCCTGGGAAAAATAAAACATAGAAAAGGGGTGATCTCAAATGCCCAGTAAGGATAACAATATAGCTGAAGCTTTCATAAATAAGAATGAACATTTAAGGAAGTGTATAACTAAAACAAAACCCTTTTAAACACGAACATCAACATAGTATGACAAAAAATAAAATGAAATAATTCCATCTACTTATTCAGATGGATATTCTATTAATCGAATAATCACATGAAATATCAATAACCACTTTCATAATGATGGAATGCATAATGCCGAACTTTAATTTCATTATCAAGGCCTCGTGCCAAGGCCTATGGGCTAACTATAACCGGAACCCAACCCAGAGTGCATCTAATAACCAGACACCAACCCGGAGTACCTCTAATAACGGGACACCAACCCGGAGTGCCTCTAATAACCGGAAACCAACCCAAAGTGCCTCTAATAACCGGACACCAACCTGGAGTGCCTCTAATAACCGGACACCAACCCGGAGGGCTTAATTTTACCGGTCCCCAATCGGGAACATACTAGTCCAACACATTCATCTTAAGAAGAGGATGAAATATAATATAAAAATTTGTATTAAAACTAGCATGATAAATGTCAATACTTTACCCATAAACTATGAATGGTATAAAAATAACACATTCACATTAAAATATATCACAAAACCTTCAACACAATATGGAATATTTTTATCATGATAAATCTACTTCAAAACAAGTTTAAAATGCATTAAAGTATTTTGAAATAGAAGATATTTATTTGTAAAACTCTTTGAGAAAAATAACCCTTTTTCATTAATACATTTAAAAGTCACGCAATTTAGAAAAGAAGTCATTTAAAGACATTTTTGAATCAAAGTGTCCCATACCAGTTTGAAACTTTTGAAAGGAATTAAAATTAAATAAAACATTCCTGTTCATATAAATAAATCCATAAAAACCATTTTGAATACATGGACATTAATTAAAATGATTTAGAAATATAAATCTTTAAAACATTTAAAATTCTGATTTTGATAAAGAGTACTTTTCAGAAACTCTTAAAATATTAATTTTGAAATCATATAAAAGTCACATTATTATAAAATAAAACATTTACTTTGAAAATACCCTTATAATCTTGTAAGGTAAACTTCGAGAATTTTATAATGGTGGAAAATAGCCGCACCCTCCGTATAATTTAAAAAAACATTCTTACCTTAATTCTGTCGAAAAGGTTAAAAAGGACCTTGTTTGGAAAACGACGGAAAGATTATTTTATAAAATTCTTATCAAAAATCAAACAAGGGTATAAACGACTTTGACCCATATTCTATAAAATAGTAAGAATGTTTTGAAATACACTCTCAAGAAACATGGATGTGGATGATAAAGAGGTCCTAGTAGATTATTACGTATAAACAACCTTGGATAATGAAGAGATTGAGAAATAAACCCTTAACTTGTACATTTCCTTGGTTGGCGGTATCTTAAACTCTTTTATAATGGTGAAATAATTGTTATTAAATTATACAAGAATCATATACATTCATATGATAACATATATGATCTTTTAACATTGCTTTGTTAATAATATCTTAGAATTATCGTTGTTTCGGGTGTTAACTTACTCGTTTTCTTTTATATGTTTTGTTAAGTAAGATGTGGTTGTCATGGATAGGTTGTATCTTATTCATATCCAGAATGATATCAAGTCCTTAAAAATTATTTTTAAATCATCAAATGATAATTATACTTGAATGGATACGATAGAGAATGAATCTTATCGCGTTTGTGGAGGCGGTAGTCCGTACGTACGCACGAGCGACAATATCATTCTTTTGATATTAAAATAATATATAATTGGATAGTATATCATATATAAAGAATCATTATCAAGTTATATTTATTATTTACATGAGTTACACATCATTATTATACCCAACCATATAATAATATAATGAATAACAATTACACCACGACGTGGAGACGGTAAGCCTTATGTACGCACGTGTGGCGACATGTTATTCATGGGGTGGATAGAATACTGAATATGGTTGTACCATATTTATAATAACATCACAGTATATATAAGATACTGGAGTTGTTATTTTAGAATGGTAATAACAATGAAAGAAGAAGTGGAAGAAGAAATGAATTTGAAAAAGGCTGGTGAAAACATTACCTCTTCTTCGGGATCTTCCTTTTCATTTGATCAAAAGGGCTCCATAGGTTGGCTTTATGACTAAAGGAAGGCCTCTATGATGAATTGAGGGAAGTTTTTAGAGTATTTAGGAAGAGGTTGGCCGAACCAAAAGTCTTTTAAGGTGTGAATAAATGAGAAGGAGGAGTTCCCTTTTATAGGAGGGGTTAGGGGAACCTTTGGAAAAGCTAGAAATATTAATTTATAATAAATTAATATTTGGTTTATAATGTCTCCAAAGTTGATTATTTAAATTTTATGGTGGGTATAGGTCGAAAAACATTCAACCAATAGAATTTAGACAGGTTTGAGTTACTATATTAACCATATCTTTAAGTGTTAACTCTTAGTTAATTAGTTTGACATTTACCATGTCACTTTGTATTTTTATATTATATAGTTAATAAACATACTATAAACATCCAAGAGATCCCCAGGTGGTACATTAATGATACAACTATCATGATACATGTCTCTTGGACGAACCTTAGATTTTTAGGAATTTAATATCAATTAATAATATAATATTTCTTTTAAAAACTCTTTTATGTCAATTTTGACACTATTCAATAGTTGATTTTTGTGAAACTCATAACAGAATGATTACTTCGAAAAAAGTTAATTAAATCAATCCTAATATGTCATATTATACTAGAAAATAATTCAATTCATTAAATGTCTCAAATTATATTTATTTGGGTATTTATAATATCAATTATTTTAAATTTTCACTATTATGGTAATTACTGCATCATCATTTTGTCATAAATAAATTAACTTATGTAAACTCTAAAAATTATAAATAAACTATAATTATGTAGGAAAGATTTTTATCTTTCTAATGAATATATATAGTCTAAAATCCAACATATATAACCCTATGTAAAAATTGTTTTTCTAAAAGATATATGCTTGTGTCATTTTTGTATTCATTTTAACTTAATTAAAATAAAGTGTCCCTATCACCTAAAAGTGGCTCCATGGGGTCCCAAAATCGACCCAAAGATTACTATGGTCGAAAATTTATCAGCCAATTAGGCTACGACACGTTTTAGGGTAATTTATTATTATTATAATATTATTTTTTAACCCTTATTTACCGGATTTACCTTTAACCATGGTAAATAAAATATTTACAGAAGTAATTATTCGAAATGTCAAAAAATAAAAGTTACCTATTTACACAATTTGAAAATCCTGATTCCAAATATGGAATCCATTTTTCCAAATTCAAAACACAGAAGTGGGATAAATTAATTTAAAATTAATTCCCATTGTTAAAACAAAAAGCGTGTTTTAAGAGATAATAACTATCAAAAGATTGACACTTGTTTATGTCCGGTTTAATTGTAAAATTATCTCCAATGACCAAAATTGTATTAAATGGTAAAATTATATTCTAAATATACTTTAAAACCACTCAAATTAATTATTTATCACTTTTAATTATTTTTATTAAAAAAGTTGTTTTTAATTAAAATTTATTAAGTTTCACTATTCATCAAAATATTAAAGTTATATGAAAAGTACCAAAATTTCACCTTAGGCTAAATTAGATATTCTGTATCCAAAAATGAAGTCCATTTTGAGAGATAAAATTTCAAAAATTAGGTATTACTATTCATAATGGCTAGTTTGATCGGTTGTGGTGTGTGTTAAAAATCGAAGTTGCGTACAACACACGCTACTGTATTATTCAAAGGAAAGCGTACCGTGGAAGCTTGGGATGTTACATTTTCAATTTTTGATGTCCCCATTTAGTCAAAAAGTTTAAAATAATGTATTTAAAAAGGGTTTACTATTAAAAGATGATAAAACTGAAATACTGAAAATGAATTTGTTCTTGCATTATGTCTAAGAAACTCATAATATGGATTCTAAAATTATAAGGATATATTAGTTTAAAATTTAGTTAATACTATTCATAACCTCTTTTGAATGGATTGTTTGGTAAGTCATGGTGCTATTGAACTCGGTGTTGCGTGTATTGCAAGTTATTGAATTATTTTGAAGAAATAACACACTATGAAATCTTGGGGTGTTACATTCTCCCCTCCTTCAATAAATTGTGTCCTAACAATTTGAAATTGTTCTTAGAAAATAAAAGGTTGAAAATAGAAAATATCTTGGTGGGAAAACCCACATCGGAAATTAGGTTACTAAAATTTATTCTTAATATGTGGAAAATAGAAATGAAAGGGTCACCACCAAGTTATGATCTTGATTAGGAGAACATTGGTGGAAATTAGAGACATATAATTGGAGGGAAAACGTAAATATTTATAGGTAGTGATTGAGGTCATCAATCACAAACAAGTGTAAAATTGAGGTCCTTAAATTCCTCAATCTATTATGATTTGAAATACCATCGGTTCAACAAAACATAGTGTATTAGGATAACAAATTTTTGGTTTTAGGATTACTTAAATGAAGTATAATAATTAATTTCTTCATAGAATAATAGAAGAAGAAAATATATTCTTGACAAGTAGAGTTCCATCCTTTAACTAATTTCTATCACAAACTCATCTTTCACTCTAAAAGATAATAGAAAAAAATATTCTATTTAACCTATTCGTATAGGGTTAAAAAAAACGAATTTATAATTCATCTACCAGATTTTCTTAAAAAAACTACATTATTTAATCTCGGACATCATGTGTGTCAGTGGTAGGTGATACACCCTTGTCTCCCTTCGGTTGTGGGTTCAAGTCTCACGGCCTAACTGGACGCGACGGGTTGCCGCCCGACCTCCGGGTTGTCCTTTTATGGAAATCCAAAATAATCCAAACTAGAACTATCCAAAATACATCAGTCCAAAATTTATAAGGAAGGTAAAGACAATGAAGATACTTTTCTTTGCCGAGTAATAACATGTGATCACCTTCATCATGTATTTGTTTAAAACACTACAACATCCTGAATTATCATAAAACCTTATTGATTAAATTCATGATCCCTTATTCCTTATAGAATAATAGATATACTCCTTCAATCCAAAAATGTTGTAAACCCCAACAATGATGGAATATACAAATCATTAATCAGTTTCAAGGTAGTCAGGAATATCCAATATAATTTATCCAAAACAATCATTTATTATTCTAAAATCACTACCTCGGTATCAGAACCATATTATGGTTTATCTTTCACTCAATCATATATTTTCCAAAAAATTAACCTGCTATTGAGTCACTTTTCATTATTCCAAACAATATCAAGTCCATAATGAAATAGTACTGCAGTACAATCCTTATATACTAAATAATTATTATAACAAGTACATTGTTGATACAACACTCAAATGACATAATCAACATAAGAACTCTAATCATTCCTATTCATCTGTGGTAGTATCATTACTTGATTTTTATCCAATAGCATCATTTGCGGCATAGTCTGATGACTGAGACATAGGTTCTCATAGTGTCTAAACTCCATGCAAATGAAGCATTGTACATTTGAAACCATTTTCTTACCCTTGTAGTCACGTACATTGTGCCCTTTTCCTCCACACTTATAACAAACTCCCATTCCTTTCAGGAAAGTTCCAGGGTGTTTGTTCCTACAGTTATCACATATGGGAAAATTCTTCTTTTCCCTCTTACCTTTATCCATCTTTCCCTCTTCCATCCTTTTCTTCTCTTGCTTCCCTTCAAAGACATATGACTCAGTAAACTCTTTACTTATCTTATCAACACATGATATTATTTCTTCATAAGATGATAATACATGGGAGACTATTTCTCTTATAAATTCTAGCTTAATACCATGAATTATATGATCCTTCCTTCTCTTTGGATCATGTGTATTTCTAGAGTTCTCATTCCTTCTACTGGGCGCCATTTCTATATAATGTCATACACTAGATTAGTTTATGAATAACAATACCTAATCCCAAAATTATAAAACACATAACATAAATTAAATAGATTATGGATATAATCCAAAATCATAAAAATGTATCCTTTGAGAAAGTATATACTAATAAACCCTTCATAATGGTTGGTAAAGAAAATTAGAATTATCCTAAGCATATCCCCCGGGAGTGTCGTAACCAAGAGTGAAGCAAGGCCCGTTGTCGTGCACCAGTTCCCGTTCGAGTCTAGATCAAAGCGTTGTTTTCGGGTTTTACCCATAGGTACATCTATGCTAGAGCCGCCTCTACCTGCTCGTATCCAGACAGGGATGTATTGCTCGAAAAACTCACAAAATCTTTACAATACCAATATTCTAAGAAGTTCTTATATATTAATCCTGAAAGTCCATATTAAATATATGTGCTCTAATCAGAGTTTATATAAATCTAGATTCCAAGGTTTGTACTAAACTTCCTTTGATACCAACTGTAACGCCCCGACCCCAGTTACCTAGAGTTAGTGCATTATTACATAACATTGGCATGATCACAAGAAAGATCAATTCTCGAAAAACCGATTGGTTTAGTAGCCTTGGAAACAGTAGATATATTCATAAGTCTTACATTACATCATAAAGTGAAAAACTACTACAACAAAATATTTTCTCCATATTCCACACTCATATCCCGACATAATATCCCTGCAGGTCATTCATAATTTACTTCTTCACTTCCTGGGAAAAATAAAACATAGAAAAGGGGTGAGCTCAAATGCCCAGTAAGGATAACAATATAGCTGAAACTTTCATAAATAAGAATAAACATTTAAGGCATTGTATAACTAAAACAAAACCCTTTTAAACTTGATCTTCAACATAGTATGGAAAAAATAAAATTAAATAATGCCATTTACTTATTCACATGGATATTCTACTAATTGAATAATCACATGCAATATCAACAACCACTTTCATAATGATGGAATGCATAATTCTGAACTTTAATTTCATTATCAAGTCCTCGTGCCAAGTCCTAGGGACTAACTATAACCGGAACCCAACCCAGAGTGCATCTAATAACTAGACACCAACCCGGAGTGCCTCTAATAACCGGACACCAACCCGGACTGCCTCTAATAACCGGACACCAAACCAGAGTGCCTCTGTAACACCCCGAGATTTTATGAAAAATATTCTTTTTAATTTCATTAATTTCTTGTGTTATACTCTACACCAAAAGGAGCTTTCACAACACACATCCCTGACTTGGCTTGCATTACACGCAATCACGACCTTCCTCGATAGCGTGTGTTGTACGCAATACCGGGTTTTAATAGACAATGTTATATTATTATAATATTGTCATGAACTAGCCGTTATGAATAGTATTAACTAAATTTTTAATTTTATAACATTATTATTCATCTTACACATTTCTAGAAAATGGTATAAGAACAAAATAATTTTTTTAGGTAAAATAAGTATTTTTAAAAAAATGCAGTTTTGTCGCCTTTTGATGGCACACCCACTTTAAATCTAGTTTTTGACATGTTTATAGGTTCAACTTGACAAAATAAAATACTTATTTGGAATCAAGAAATAAAAATTTACTTTGGATAAATTTTTCATATTATTCTGGTAACTTTCACATTTTAATGAAAAGTAAAAACACGCTATATTTTAATTAAAAACAACTTTTTTCATCGTAATATCTTATGTGGTTAAATTATAATATTGAATGGTTTTAAAGTATAAATAGAATATATTTTTACCATTTAATATAATTTATTTCATTACCATTGATTTTACCTTGAATTCGTAGGTTAAATCAATTCAATCTTTTGCAATGTTTTAAACAAAAACCCATTTTTATTCGACAATGGGATTAATTTTAATTTAATTTCTGCAACTTCTGTGTATTGAATTTTAAAAAATGGATTCCATATTTGGAATCAGTGGGTTCAAATTATGTTAATAGGCTACTTTTTATTTTTGGGAATTATGAATAGTAACTACGGTAAATTTTATTTACCGTAGTTAAAGGTATATCGGGTAATTAAGGGTAAATATAATATTTTAAAATTACCCTAACAAATGTCAAAATCCTATTGGATGACTAAACTTAGACCCATATAACCTAAGGGGTGGATTAGATTCATTTAATTAAATTTTGTCAATGAAAATAATTTAATTATTATTAAAACCAAAGAATGTGACAACATGTCACTTTCTTAAATCTTATAAGTATAATAATTTTTATCTACTGATAAACTTCATGAAACTTCGAACATTAATAGTCTCCAGAAATCTAATACAATTATCTACATCATAGATATTTATTTAGAATTTTTGGGGATTAAATAATATCATTTATTATGACACATAGATGATGCAGTAATTGTCTTATTAATGAAATATTGACATAATTGATGTTATAAATGCCCAAATAAATGTAATTTGAGAATTTTTATGACTTAAACTAATTTTCTAGGTTAATATGACATGTTATTGTTGATGTAAGTAACTTGTTTCTAACTTATCATTCTGTTATAAATTTCATAAAAATCATATACCAAATAGTGTCAAAATTGACATAAAATAGTTTTTAAAACAAATATTATATTATTAATTGTTATTTTATTCCTAAAAATCTAAGGTTAGGCCACATGACTTAGATAAGATTATATATATTAATAATAAACAACTTGGGGTTCTTTTGGCTTGATATAGTAAGTTTATTAACCATATAGTGTAAGAAAACAAAATGACACGGTAAAAGATAAATTATTTAACTTAGAGTTAAATCTAATTGATAAGAGTAGAATAATAACCTAAACTTGTCTAAATCCTATTGGATGAGAGGATTTAGACCCCTCCCCACCTTAGCCTCGAAATAAATCAATTTGGATCTATTTAAAACCGAACTTGACTTTATAATAAAATAATATTTTTAGTTATTTCAAAGGTGCCCCTCTCCTCCCTTATAAAAGGGCACCTCTTCCCTCTCCTCCTCACACCAATTTGAGCGTTCAAGATCGGCAAAACCCTGCTAAAATCTCTTCTCCACTTCCCTAGTATCATCCTAGAGGTCCTGGTCTTCTTCAAAGACCATCCTTAGTTCATTAAGTGGAGGTTAAGTGAAGGCGCGTCAAAAAGAGGTAATATCCATTACCGATCTTTTTCAATTTCTTTCTTCTTCAACTTCTTCTTATTTAGTTGTTTCATGATAAAGTAATAACATCAGTATTTCTTATATACTGATATGTTATTATAAATTTGAAACAACTCTAATTATCCTTCTATCCATCCTACGGAAAAAGGAAATCACCGCGCGTGCGTACGTACGGAATACCGTCTCCACGCCGTGGTGTAATCTATTTTCCGCCACCACCTTAATTGGATGGGTATAATGGTTTAATGAGTAACTATATATGATTATTATAAAGTGATATTAATACTGAAATAGTATACACACACTTTAACACAATTCCACGACCATGGGAACGATATCATCGCTCGTGCGTACGTACGGACTACCGTCTCCACGACGCGATGAGATTCATTCTCCACATTAACCATTCATGAATGATTATAAAGTATATATAATAAGTACTAATGAAATATATGACCTAATAATGATACTGGAATTATTTATATTTATATGTATGTCATCTACTTAATTCTATTCAATTCAATAAGGAAACGAAAACAACGTTCATGCGTACGTACGGACTACCGTCTCCATGAACGGTGTATTTATTTCCATTTACTGATTTATTATATATGTATATTATGAATATATATATATATAAATCATGTTTTATATTCTGGAATTATGTAATCATGATCTAATTAATCATATGAATAATTACAAGTCAAAAACACGAACGACAAATGAGACGATTTTACCCAAAACGCAACTTTAACATGAATTTACAAAAGAACGAGTAATATAAAGTCATAAGTGGACCATATACGATATAATAACAATGAATATGATTCTGGAATAAGTCAATAACATGATTTAAATCATTATACAGGAGGTTCGGACACTTACAAAGAAAGTCGGACCTAAGGTAATGGAAATATCACAATCTCAATTTTTATCCGAGATTGTTTATACTTTGAAATTTACTGGGGTGTATTTTATCATCCACATCCATGTTTCCTAGATATGTAATATTATTTACATCCTCCTACAATTGTTTAAATCCAATTTTACCCTTCGGTGAGTTTTTAGTAAAAGATATGAAAGGAATCTTTTATCGTTTTTCATACGAGGTACTTTTTTGACTTTTCCGACAAAAGTACGAGAAGAATGTTTTTTTTAACTTATACGGCATGAATGGATTTTTAAAACATTATTTCCAAGAATCTTCCTTTACAATATTTCAAGTTTATTTTTAATAAACTTCTTTTAGTTATAATTTTATGACATGTTAAGAAAAGAAAAGTGTTTTTGAAGAAGAAAGGATATTTTCCTCAAGAATGGAGTTCAAGTGTTTTATCAAAATTATTTTCCATATAAGATAATAAATGGTTTTATTTTTATCCCTATTATTACATTGATTTCATTATGTTGTGATGGAATTATTTTTATGCATTCCTTTATCTTATGTGAATTGTTTTATGATGTCATGATGTTTAAGAATCCCATTTTTATTACATGGGTTATGTAATGATGTATGATTTATGATTTTGTGGCACACAAAAGAATGGTATCATTATGAGATGGGTGGGACCTATATCTCCCTCCAATGCATTGGGTAAAGATTTGATATCTCATTAGATAGACATGGCTGGAATGGTAGGTTATACCGGTTCAGTGAAACAGGACTAGAACGAGGGTGACTCAATTCAGAAAGGGACTTTGTCCACTAAGATAGTCTTGGAAATGAGTCTTGACTAACAAGAAATGATTCTCTATGATTATGTGTGTATGCCACAAAGATTCATGTTTTAAGTTATGATTATTGGGATTACATTTCACTTCTATGATTTATCCCATGTTATGATATTATGAGCTTTTTTGCAGGTTAAGATTTCCAAAAGCAATATTCTTATGTATATGATGTGATTGATATTTCTTTTGTTTACCCTTACTGAGCATTTGAGCTCACCTTTTTATGTTTTCTTTTCCCCAGGATATAAAGAAAGGTTTTAGAAAAAAAAAGAAGATCTTTATGGGAGATATTGAAGATCTTTCACCACGATTAGAAGATTTTATTCCGAGTATCCAAAGACACTAAACTATTATGGTCCTTGTGTGTGTGTTTTGTTATGTACTAAGTATTCCGCAAAAGTAATGTAATATCTATGTATGTTAAGCTTCGGGTCTCTAAAGTTGGTATCAGAGGTAAGGTTTAGTCAACCTTTGGAAACTAGGATGCGAATGCATTAGTGAGATCCCTAGATATATTTCTAAGGTATATCTAGGGATGTCCCTAAGGATAAGTATGCGTATAAGATACAGTCCTAGAACTATGGTAACGATCATATAATTTAACTTAAGAAGTTAGATATTGAGGATAATCCCCCTTTATAATGTTGTTTTCCCTAGCATGATTTTTGCCTCTCACACTATTCTTTTTGGGTTTTAGACGATGGCTGGAACCCGAAGGAACTGTGTTGATCAATGCAATGGACAATGCAATGATTGTCCTCCTAAACAAACAAATGTTATGGGAGATGGAGTGCAAAATCCTATTGCTATACTTACACAAGCTATGAATCATTCTGGACTTCCAAATGAGCAGAGAAGGGAACAATATTCTATTGAGTCCTTTATGAGGCAACGTCCACCTTCTTTCAGTGGGACTTCCGATCCACTTGTTGCTGAACAATGGATCAGTACCACTGAAAAGATATTTTCAGTTCTTCAATGTTCTGAACATTATAAAGTCATCTTAGCAGTATATCGTTTGGAAGGTGAAGCTGATCAATGGTGGAATCTTATCAAGAATACGCGGCCAAGAGATGAAATTGAGTCCATGGAATGGGACAAGTTCAAGAACTTGTTTTTCAGTAAGTACTTCCCTCGTATTCTTCGAACAAAGATGGAGAAGGAGTTTCATGAACTAAAGCAAAAGGATGATGAATCTGTTGGTATATACGAAGTGAATTTTACAAGACTTGCAAGGTATGCATCTGGAATTATCATCCAACCTGAAAGTAAAGTTGATCGATTTTTCAGTGGCTTAAAACCAAGTCATCGAAGGGAATTAGCTATATGAGACTTCAGTAGCTATAAAGAAATTGTGCGTTGTGCTATCAAGGTAGAAATGGAAGTTGGTGTTACATATCCATCTCATGGTTTTGACAAGAAACGAAAGATGGAGTTCAAGGAGAAATCTCAGAATAATGGTGAAAAGAAGATGAATGTTTCCTTATGCTCAAAGTGTGGAAAGAAGCATGGTGGAGATTGTCTTAAAGGGACTAGAAAATGTTTTAAGTGTGGAAAAGAAGGTCATAGAGCAGCTGAGTGTCGAAGTAATGGAAAAAGGGTTTCTAATGATGTGAATAAAGAAAACACTACAGAGAACGCACCACCAACACTTCAATGCTTCAAGTGCAAGGAAATGGGGCATTATGCTAATAAATGCCCTAATCCAAGGGTTAGTGATGATCAACATGAGCAACCACTGAAGGCAAAGGACAAAGGGAAGTCACATGCGATTACTATTGGCGATGTTGAATATGACAATGATGTGATGGAATGATTAAGTGTTTATGTAATGGGATTCCAAAATAATATTGTATCATGGAGTATTGGAATATTTATTTATTGGTCTAATGTGGTATTCAAAGTGATTGAGATATTATGCGCATAATGAAGGGAAAACGAGAAAATGAAATGTTTAACAGTATTCATGATCTCATGATTGATATAAGGACTAAGTGATATCATGGTTTGAGTATATAGAATTTTGAGGATTTTGGTATGTGGAAGGTGTTAACTTTTAACTGCATTCATGTTTTCACTAAGGTATTCAAGAGAATACATGATTAAGGACTTTGAATGTTTGGAATGTGACCAACAAAACATATCTTATGATATATGGGGATCAACGATGGTATTAAATCTCTGGTAATCGTTTTCACTATGTTTTGAGAGTGGACTGCAGTATTATGGATAAGACTAAAGATTGGAATGGATTATGTTGGACATAAGTTATTATTGTTTAAGGATAGAAGTTTTTTTCGATATTATTGATGGGATGTTATAGTAATATAGTTTAAAAAAAAGACAACCTGCAGGACGGGCGACAGCCCATCGCGTCGGACGAGGCTATGGAAATTGAACCCAAACCGAAGTGCGACTGGCCTTTATCACCTACCACTGTCCTACAGGAAGTCCCTGTTTAGTAGAAACTAGTTTTATTATATTAACCAGTATGATATATGAAGTATAAGTCCATTTTAGGAACCATATATGATTAATCTCACTATAGATCGACTTATGTATATAATATTTGCTAACCTTTTGTTTGAGACAGATGGAATGACCCATCATTCTATCACATGATCTGCTAACACTTCACGAATAACAAATTCAACTTAATTTATTTAAGAGATGAAGTGGAAATTGTTCAAGGCACGAACAACAATGAGATTGTACCAAAATAAAGTAAGTATTTATTCTAATTCAAAATTTTCAACTTTAGGGAAATGATCTGGAAAACAAAAAATGTTGTCCTAGTTCCCTTATATCCGATGAATCAGATGGTACCTTAGATCGTCACAATTTTATGGATTTGTGATTACTGGGTTTTCCATAGCCATGTTCTCTTCCACTCTCCATCAGAACATGATGGTTAGATTTCTCTTCCATATCCATATTTTCACCTATGTGGAAAACCAGTGATTAGTTTATTTGGGTAACCGTTTCATTTCATACTTTTGTTTTTTAAAGATTGTCTTTGGTATTCCTTTTTACGATGTGGGTTTCTATTAAAGAAACTTTCGAGTAGTAAACCATTTATAACCCCGACGAATTTCGAGGGGAAATTCATTTTAAGGGGGTAGAATGTAACACCCCGAGATTTTATGAAAAATATTCTTTTTAATTTCATTAATGTCTTGTGTTATACGCTACACCAAAAGGAGCTTTCACAACACACATCCCTGACTTGGCTTGCATTACACGCAATCACGACCTTCCTCGATAGCGTGTGTTGTACGCAATACCGGGTTTTAATAAACAATGTTATATTATTATAATATTATCATGAACTAGCCGTTATGAATAGTATTAACTAAATTTTGAATTTTATAACATTATTATTGATCTTACACATTTATAGAAAATGGTATAAGAACAAAATAATTTTTTTGGGTAAAATAAGTATTTTTCAAAAAATGCAGTTTTGTCGCCTTTTGATGGCGCACCCACTTTAAATCTAGTTTTTGACATGTTTATAGGTTCAACTTGACAAAATAAAATACTTCTTTGGAATCATGAAATAAAAATTTACTTTGGATAAATTTTTTATATTATTCTGGTCACTTTCACATTTTAATGAATAGTAAAAACATGCTATATTTTAATTAAAAACAACTTTTTTCATCGTAATATCTTATGTGGTTAAATTATAATATTGAATGGTTTTAAAGTATAAATAGAATATATTTTTACCATTTTATATAATTTAAGTCATTATCATTGATTTTACCTTGAATTCGTAGGTTAAATCAATTCAATCTTTTGCAATGTTTTAAACAAATACCCGTTTTTATTCGACAACGGGATTAATTTTAATTTAATTTCTGAAACTTCTGTGTATTTAATTTTAAAAAATGGATTCCATATTTGGAATCAGTGGGTTCAAATTATGTTAATAGGATACTTTTTATTTTTGGGAATTATGAATAGTAACTACGGTAAATTTTATTTACCATAGTTAAAGGTAAATCAGGTAATTAAGGATAAATATAATATTTTAAAATTACCCTAAAAAATTTCAAAATCCTATTGGATGACTAAAAGTAGACTCATTTCACCTAAAGGGTGGATTAGATTCATTTAATTAAATTTTTTCAATGGAAATAATTTAATTATTATTAAAACCAAAGAATATGACAACATGTCACTTTCATAAATCTTATATGTATAATAATTTTAATCTAGTGATACAATTCATGAAACTTCGAACATTAATAGTATCCAGAAAGCTAATACAATTATATACATCATAGGAATTTTTTTTAGAATTTTTAGGCATTAAATAATTATCATTTATTATGACACATAGATGATGCAGTAATTGTATTATTAATGAAATATTGACATAATTGATGTTATAAATGCCCAAATAAATGTAATTTGAGTCTTTTTATGACTTACACTAATTTTCTAGGTTAATATGACATGTTATTGTTGATTTAAGTAACATGGTTAGAACTTATCATTCTGTTATGAATTTCATAAAAATCATATACCAAATAGTGTCAAAATTGATATAAAATAGTTTTTAAAACAAATATTATATTATTAATTGTTATTTTATTCATAAATATCTAAGGTTCAGAAAAATGACTTAGATAAGATTATATATATTAATAATAAACAACTTGGGGTTCTTTTGTCTTGATATAGTAAGTTTATTAACTATATAGTGTAAGAAAACAAAATGACACGGTAAAAGTTAAATTATTTAACTTAGAGTTAAATCTAATTGATAAGGGTAAAATAATAACCTAAACTTGTCTAAATCCTAATTTATGATATTATTTCGACCCATCCCCACCTTAGCCTCGAAATAAATCAATTTGGATCTATTTAAAACCGAACTTGACTTTATAATAAAATAATATTTTTAGTTATTCCAAAGGTGCCCCTCTCCTCCCTTATAAAAGGGCACCTCCTCCCTCTCCTCCTCACACCAATTTGAGCATTCAAGCTCGGCCAAACCCTGCCAAAATCTCTTCTCCACTTCCCTAGTATCATCCTAGAGGTCCTGGTATTCTTCAAAGACCATCCATAGTTCATTAAGTAGAGGTTAAGCGAAGGCGCGTCAAAAAGAGGTAATATCCATTACCGATCTTTTTCCATTTCTTTCTTCTTCAACTTATTCTTATTTAGTTGTTTCATGATAAAGTAATAACATCAGTATTTCTTATATACTGATATTTTATTATAAATATGAAACAAATCTAATTAACCTTCTATCCATCCTACGGAAAAAGGAAATCACCGCGCGTGCGTACGTACGGAATACCGTCTCCACGCCATGGTGTAATCTATTTTCCGCCACCACCTTAATTGGATGGGTATAATGGTTTAATGAGTAACTATATATGATTATTATAAAGTGATATTAATACTGAAATAGTATACATACACTTTAACACAATTCCACGACCATGGGAACGATATCATCGCTCGTGCGTACGTACGGACTACCGTCTCCACGACGCGATGAGATTCATTCTCCACATTAACCATTAATGAATGATTATAAAGTATATATAATAAGTACTAATGAAATATATGACCTAATAATGATACTGGAATTATTTATATTTATATGTATGTCATCTACTTAATTCTATTCAATTCAATAAGGAAACGAAAACAGCGTTCATGCGTACGTACGGACTACCGTCTCCATGAACGGTGTATTTATTTCCATTTACTGATATATTATATATGTATATTCTGAATATATATATATATATATATTATGTTTTATATTATGGAATTAATTAATCATGATCT
This sequence comes from Viscum album, assembly GCA_963277665.1. Lineage (NCBI taxonomy): Eukaryota > Viridiplantae > Streptophyta > Magnoliopsida > Santalales > Viscaceae > Viscum > Viscum album. The sequence continues at coordinate 667,549,058 of OY728135.1, read as the reverse complement.
AAGTAATCATATGAATAATTACAAGTTAAAAACACGAACGACAAATGAGACGATTTTACCCAAAACGCTACTTTAACATGAATTTACAAAAGAATGGGTAATATAAAGTCATAAGTGGACCATATATGATATAATAACAATGAATATGATTCTGGAATAAGTCAATAACATGATTTAAATCAATATACAGGAGGTTCGGACACTTACAAAGCAAGTCGGACCTAAGGTAAGGGAAATATCACAATCTCAATTTTTATCCGAGATTGTTTATACTTTGAAATTTACTAGGGTGTATTTTATCATCCACATCCATGTTTCCTAGATATTTAATATTGTTTACATCCTCCTATAATTTTTTAAATCCAATTTTACCCTTCGGTGAGTTTTTAGTAAAAGATATGAAAGGAATCTTTTATCGTTTTTCGTACGAGGTACTTTTTTGACTTTTCCGACAAAAGTACGAGAAGAATGTTTTTTAACTTATATGGCATGAATGGATTTTTAAAACATTATTTCCAAGAATCTTCCTTTACAATATTTCAAGTTTATTTTTAATCAACTTCTTTTAGTTATAATTTTATGACATGTTAAGAAAAGAAAAGTGTTTATGAAGAAGAAAGTATATTTTCCTCAAGAATGGAGTTCAAGTGTTTTATCAAAATTATTTTCCATTTATGATAATAAAGGGTTATATTTTTATCTCTATTATTACATTGATTTGATTATGTTTTCATGGAATTATTTTTATGCATTCCTTTATCTTATGTGAATTTTTTTATGATGTCATGATTTTTAAGAATCCCATTTTTACTACATGGGTTATGTAATGATGTATGATTTATGATTTTGTGGCACACATAAGAATGGTATCATTATGAGATGGGTGGGACCTATATCTCCCTCCAATGCATTGGGTAAAGATTTTATATCTCATGAGATAGACATGGCTGGAATGGTAGGTTATACCGGTTCAGTGAAACAGGACTGGAATGAGGGTGACTCGATTCAGAAAGGGACTTTGTCCACTAAGATAGTCTTGGCAATGAGTATTGACTAACAAAAAATGATTCTCTATGATTATGTGTATATGCCACAATGTTTCATGTTTTATGTTATGATTATTGGGATTACATTTCACTTCTATGATTTATCCCATGTTATGATATTATGAGCTCTTTTGCAGGTTAAGATTTCCAAAAGCTATATTCTTATGTATATGATGTGATTGATATTTATTTTGTTTACCCTTACTGAGCATTTGATCTCACCTTTTTATGTTTTATTTTCCCCAGGATATAAAGAAAGGTTTTAGGAAAAAAAAGATGATCTTTATGGGAGATATTGAAGATCTTTCACCACGATTAGAAGATTTTGTTCCGAGTATCCAAAGACACTAAACTATTACGGTCCTTGTGTGTGTGTTTTGTTATGTACTAAGTATTCCTCAAAAGTAATGTAATATCTATGTATGTTAAGCTTAGGGTCTCTAAATCCTCTAATAACCGGACACCAACCCGGAGGGCTTCCTTTTACCGGTCCCCAACCCGGAATATACTAGTCCAACACATTCATCTTAAGAAGAGGATGAAATATAATATAAAAATTTGTATTAAAACATGCATGATAAATGTCAATACTCTACCCATAAACTATGAATGGTATAAAAATAACACATTCACAGTAAAATATATCAAAAAACCTTGAACACAATATGGAAGATTTGTATCATGATAAATCAACTACAAAACAAGTTTAAAATCCATTAAAGGATTTTGACATAGAAGAGATTTATTTGTAAATCTCTTTGAGAGAAATACCCTTTTTTCATGAAAACATTTAAAAGTCACAAAATTTAGAAAAGAATTCATTTAAAGACATTTTTGAATCAAAGTGTCCCATACCACTTTGAAACTTTTGAAAGGAATTTACATTAAAAAAAAATCATGTTCATATAAATAAATCCTTAAAAACCATTTTTAAGACATGGACATTAATTAAAAAGATTTAGAAAGATAAATCTTTAAAACATTTAATATTCTGATTTTGATAAAGAGTACTTTTCAGAAACTCTTAAAATATTAATTTTGAAATCATTTAAAAGTCACATAATTATAAAATAAAACATTTACTTTGAAAATATCCTTATAATATTGTAAGGGAAACTTCGAGAATTTTATAACGGTGGAAAATATCCGCACCCGCCGTATAAGTTAAAAAACATTCTTACCTTAATTCTATCGAAAAGGTTAAAAAGGTCCTTGTATGGAAAATGACGGAAAGATTCCCTTATAAACTTCTTATCAAAAATCAAACAAGGGTATAAATTACTTTAACCCATATTCTGTAAAATAGTAATAATTTTTTTAAATACACTCTCAAGAAACATGTATGTGGATGATAAAGAGGTCCTAGTAGATTATTACGTATAAACAACCTCGGATAATGAAAAGATTGCGAAATAAACCCTTACCTTGTACATTTCCTTGGTTGGGGGTAGGTTAACCTCCTGTATAATGGTGAAATAATTGTTATTAAATTATACAAGTATCATATACATTCATATGATATCATATATGATATTTTAACATTGCTTTGTTAATAATATCTTTGAATTATCGTTGTTTCGGGTGTTAACTTACTCGTTTTCTTTTATATGTTTTGTTATGTAAGCCATGGTTGTCATGGATAGGTTGTATCTTATTCATATCCAGAACGATATCAAGTCCTTAAACATTATTTTTAAATAATAAAATGATAATTATACTTGAATGGATACGATAGAGAATGAATCACATCGCGTTCGTGGAGACAGTAGTCCGTACGTACGCACGAGCGACAATATCATTATTTTGATATTAAAATATTATATAATTGGATATTATATCATATATACAGAATAATTATCATGTTATATTTATTATTTACATGAGTTACACATCATTATTATACCCATCCAAATAATAATATATTGAATAACAATTACACCATGACGTGGAGACGGTAAGCCGTACGTACGCACGTGTGGTAACATGTTATTCAAGGGGTCGATAGAATAATGAATATGGTTGTACCATATTTATAATAAAATCATAGTATATATAAGATACTGGAGTTATTGTTTTATAATGTTAATAACAAATAAAGAATATGTGGAAGAAGAAATGAATTTGAAAAAGGGTGGTGAAAACATTACCTCTTCTTCGGGTTCTTGTTTTTGATTTGATCAAAAGGGCTCCTTAAGTAGGCTTTCTGACTAATGTAAGGCCTCTAGGATGAAGTGAAGTAAGTTTAGAGAGTATTTGGGAAGGTTTTGGCCGAACCAAAAGGCTTTGAAGGTGTGAATAAATGAGAAGGAGGACTGCCCTTTTATAGGAGGGGTGAGTGGCACCTTTGGAAATGCTAGAAATATTAATTTACAATAAATTCAAATTTGGTTTCTAATAGCACCAAAGTTGATTATATAACTGTTAAGGTGGGTATAGGTCGAAAAAAATTCAACCAATAAAATTTAGACAGGTTTGTGTTACTATATTAACCTTATCTTTAAGTATTAACTCTTAGTTAATTAGTTTGACATTTACCATGTCACTTTGTATTTTTATATTATATAGTTAATAAACATACTATATACATACAAGAGACCCCCAAGTGGTCCTTTAATGATACAAATATCATGATACAAGTCTCTTGGACGAACCATAGATTTTTAGGAATTTAATATCAATTTATAATATAATATTTGTTTTAAAAACTCTTTTATGTCAATTTTGACACAATTCAATAGATGATTTTTTTGAAACTCATAACAGAATGATTACTTCGAAAAAAGTTAATTAAATCAGTCCTAATATGTCATATTATCCTAAAAAATAATTTTAATTCATTAAATGTCTCAAATTATATTTATTTGGGTTTTTATAATATCAATTATTTTAAATTTTCACTATTATGGTAATTACTACATCATCATTGTGTCATAAATAAATTACATTATGTAATCTATAAAAATTATTAATAAACTATAATTATGTAGGAAATCATTTTATCTTTCTAATGAATATTTATAGTCTAAAATACAACATATAAAACCCTATGTAAAAATTGTTTTTATAAAAGATATATGCTTGTGTCATTTTTGTATTCATTTTAACTTAATTACAATCAAGTGTCCCTATCACCTACAAGTGGCTCCATGGGGTCCCAAAATCGTCCCAAAGATTCCTATGGTCGAAAACCTATCATCCAATAATGCTAGGACACATTTTTAGGGTAATTTAGTATTATTATAATATTATTTTTTAACCCTTATTTACCGGATTTACCCTTAACCATGGTAAATAAAATATTTACCGAAATAATTATTCAAAATGTCAAAAACTAAAAGTTACCTATTTACACAATTTTAACATCCTGATTCCAAATATGGAATCCATTTTTAAAAATTCAAAACAAAAAAGTGGCAGAAATTAATTTAAAATTAATTCCCGTTGTTAAAACAAAAAGCGTGTTTTAAGAGATAATAACTATCAAAATATTGACACTTGTTTATTTCCGGTTTAATGTAAAATTATCTCCAATGACCAAAATTGTATTAAATGGTGAAAATATATTCTAAATATACTTTAAAACCACTCAAATTCATTATTTATCACTTTTAATTAGTTTGATTAAAAAAGTTGTTTTTAATTAAAATTTAGTAATTTTCACTATTCATCAAAATATTAAAGTTATCCGAAAAGTACCAAAATTTTAACTTAGGCTAATTTAGATATTATGAATCCAAAAATTAAGTCCATTTTGAGAGATAAAATTTCAAAAAGTAGGTATTACTATTCATAATGGATAGTTTGATCGGTTGTGTTGTGTGTTAAAACTCGAAGTTGCGTACAACACACGCTACTGTATTATTCAAAGGAAAGCGTACCGTGGAAGCTTGGGATGTTAAATTTTAAATTTTTGATGTCCCCATTTAGTAAAAAAGTTTAAAATATTGTATTTAAAGAGGGTTCACTATTAAAAGTTGATAAAAGTGAAATACTGAAAATGAATTTGTTCTTGCATTATGTCTAAGAAACTCATAATATGGATTCTAAAATTATAAGGATATATTAGTTTAAAATTTAGTTAATACTATACATAACCTCTTTTGAATGGATTTTTTGGTAATTCATGGTGCGATTGAACTCGGTGTTGCGTGTAGTGCAAGTTAATGTATTATTTTGAATAAAAAACACACTATGAAATCTTGGGGTGTTACAGATCAAATTTGTTTATATAAATTCCATATCAATTTTCAAAAAAGTACATAAAATTTAATATTATATATCAACTTATGACTATCTATTGTTGTGAGGATGAACGTGTACATACAATGGAAATTACTTCTTTTGTATGGGTATTACTACTTCTTATTAAAATATATTTACCTCAAATGATTACGGATAAACTCAAACTTGACAAAATGATTATTTTATGGGATTATGCTAAGGTATTTCGTGAATAATTTCATAATATTCACCTAAATTGTGAATTTTAATTTCCAACAGATTTTATATATGGTTATAAACATATTTCCAAGACTCTATATTGAATAGACCCAATTGAGTTTCATGGATTTAATATGGTACATTAGAATCTTGAAAAATAATTCATATTACCTAGTTCATCACAATGGGTGCATTGATTATTTTTAAAGAAGAAATATGGGTCAATGAATATTATCTTTAACTATAAAGAAGATAATAAAATATCTTTCAAGAACAATTATCCTTTTCCCAATATTGATGAACTACTTTATCAACTTTATTAAACACAATACATTTACAGGATGGACCTTTATTCTAGATATCATCAATTGTTAGTCACGAATGTGGAAAACCCCATGAAAACTATCCATATAAGTTTTGGTCATTATGAATTTATAGTAATGATATTTTTCCATACCGATTCCCCCATTATTTTTCTAGATCTAATTAATAGTCTATTTGGATATTACCTTGGTTATTTTTTGGTATCCTTTATAGATGATATTATTATACATTCAATGAGAATGTAAGATCATAAATTTTTCATGGAAATTATATTGATGTACCTAAGGAAAGATAATTTTACTCCAAATTCACCATGTGTGAATTTTGGAAACTAATGGTTTCATTATTATGGTATATAATCGCATGTGAGGGAATATAAATCTATTTTTCAGTGATGAATGTTATTGGCCAATGGACTAGACCATCCACAATGATTGAGATCTGCGGTTTTCATGGATTCACCTATTTTTCCCAGTTCATTGTGGAAAATTTATCCTAGAAATCTTATCCACTCACAAATTTCACATGGATTGGATGTAAGTTTATATGGAAAGATGAATGTCAGTAAAATTTCAAGGATTTGAAAATAAGATTGTCTATTACACCAATAATCACACTAACCTATAGTGGACAATGGTTTATGATCTATATTGATTCATCAAATAAGTGTATGGTTTTCATCCTCATGTAGAATGATACGGTGATGTATTTTTCATCATGGTAATTGATAATTAATGAGGAAAAATATCTGACATGTGATTTGGAGTTAGAAGTGGGATTTTCTAAAAAATATAGATATATTCTCATTATGGTGAAATGTGGGATATAAAATGTTCATAAAATCATAAAGTCTATATTTACACAAAAAGATTTGAATTTGTGCCAAATGAGATGTATGGAATTGATTAAGGATTATGACTTGTGAATAAACTACTAGCCTGGGAAGGTGAACAAGTAGGACACTGCTCTGATTCAAAAGTACCATAATAATTTTTCCATGACAAGGATAGAAAAATTTCAAATATTTATGGATTTATAGAATATCGTTGTTGATATCCTGAACAAAGGTAATAGAACATATCTTTCTTAGATGAATGTTCAACCATCCATCCATTTGAGGATTGAATTATTTCACAATGAGGTTGTGTAATTCTAGAAAAAGTAAAGAACTTTTTTGAGTTTAAACATAATTTATATAAAATGAAAAGTTTCAAGAGTTGAGTATGTGTCCCATTAATGCAATTCATTAAGTAGGGGTTGTTGGATGAAACAAATAGTTTATCATTATCTATCAACCCTAGAATTAAAAACATGTATAGATATATGAAAGAGTATTTCTAGTGGGATTACATGAAAATAAATTTAGCAAATTTTTTATCTTGGTATGTGGATTATTAGTACGTTAAGAAAAGAGATATATGTCCAAGGGGATTTCATAACCATTACTCGCACTAGAATTGAAATGGGAAAATATTACAATGTATTTTGTCATCAGACTCCCCCAAAACATCTAAAGGGAACAATTATATTTGGGTTGTAGTTTATTTTGTTAAAAGATTATCATATTTCATTACATCTAGAGAAGATTTCACTTTTTTCCTTTCTAGTGGAACATGTGCCTCAGCCCGATTGGTGAGGACTCCTTAAGTGCATCTAGTCGACCTGGGAACAAATCCAGGTGGAGGCATAATTTCAGGGTTACTGTAGTAGTGATGTAGTAGGTACTATTTGTCACAATAGCAGTTAGAGATATTCCTCTATTTGGGACTTCGGGCCGCCGATTTAGTCCCCAAGTCCTTTAAGTCCTTTAGGCCACCCATTCCTTTGGGCCATTAAGGACTTTGGGCCACCTCAAGGACTTCAGGCCACATTAAGGCCTTCAAACCACCTTAAGTGAACATGTAAACCAGACAACCTACAAGGAACAAGATCCAGAAAGAGGATGGCCAATGAGTTTTCACCATAGCAGAAGGTAAAACGATTTCAATAATTAGAGGGTATGTCACCTGTCATCGGGACAAGTTTGTGCATGCACGATGAAGCCTAGACGAATAGCCACACGATGGTGGAGAGTAGATTTCACGATGAAGATGCTAGGGAGGGGCAGTTCCAAGTAGTTTGTCTGGGTTGTATATAATGTTTTCAGGCCTACAGGAAATGAATTTTCTAAGGCCTATGGGCGATGTAATTATGCCTACACGCCTTGTAAGGGTTCCACATCACCCTTTGAAAGGTGGAGTATAAAAAATCAATAAAAATGAAGGCCTTCGGCCCATTGGAGAGAGATATACTTTCCAGGGTAATCATTAAAGAAGTGGTAGGTTTCATGGAGTGACACATTATATTGTATCTGATTAAGATATGTGGTTCACCTTAATGTATTATAGAATTATTCAAAATTAATTTAATTCAGATTTGAACAATAACATTTCATATCAACCTCATATAGAGGGTAAATTTGAGATGACCATTCAAGCATTTAAATATATATATTTAGAGCATGCTCTTTGTTTTTCAAAGCTTGTTGGGTTCAATATATTTCTCTAGTATGTTTTTTAGAGAATAATATTTTGTACTCAAAAATTCAGAAGGATCTTTATGAAGTTAAATATTATAGTAAGTGAAGAAATAAAATTTTCTAGGTTGAATTTGGAGAAAAATGTTATTGGAACATGAGTTAACTAAGGAAGTGGCTTAGAATGTTTGATTTATTCAATAGAACATCAGGGTAGCTTTAAGTTGAAAGAAATGTTATACTGGTAGTCAATGGTGATATATATAGTTAGAAGTCGATGATAAAGAATTAATAATATTATCAACTTAGAATAAGATTATAAAAAAATTTAAATAATGGAAATATGATCCCTATATATATTGGTCTCTTTGAAATTATTGATCGTATTGGGATAGCTGCAAATAAATTCATGCTTCCACGGGGTCACTCTAAAGATGAATATGTGTTCCATGTATCTCCCCTAAGGAAGTACATGGTTTATAATTAATAAGTACTATAATTAAATGTAATACCATTGTATCATGATCTCTCTTATAAGGATAAAATGGTGGGGATTTTGGATTGAATATAGAATGTTCTACATAATAATATTACACACCTGGTCAATGTTTTTTTGTTGAAATCATAAATTATATTAAGCTATATAGTAACCCAAGGATTTGATGAGGTAGAAGTATCCATAATTTTCTTTCCTGATTAACTAAATTTTAAGGGTAAAAATTATTATTTTTTGGTAAAATACAACACCCTGAAATTTTAAATTATATTTCTCCTTAAATTATTTTTTATTTCATTGAAATTTTTTTACATAAAACTACAAGTCCAATTAAAATAGGATATAGTATACCATTATAAAAAAGCTGTTAAATTTTTTTTAGGTATATAAAGACACTAATTAGGAAAATATGTATAATGGATTTATATAATGTATTTATAAATTCATTATAAATAAGTAATCAATTTTTAGTAATGTCATTTTATACCGCAGAAATATATTTTCATCAAAAATCATTTTTATTTCATTTTGTGCACGAATATTGTAATTAATTTATACCACTTATTGGAATTTTATTTTATATAAATTATAGCAGTTTTTAAATCATTATCTAAAAAGTATGAAAGGGTGAAATTTAGGTATTTCTCTCAAAATAATAATTTTTCTATAAATATTTAAAAAATACTAATATTATATAATAGTTTCCATTCTATTAGAGTATTTCAAATTTTCAATTTATATTTGTATTTTATTTAAAAGTTAATTATTACTTTTGATAAAAAAATAATCCAATTTATATCATTGTAATAGAAAATATTCTTAATTTTTGTATAAAATCATTTCTATACCTAAATATTCATTTTTCTGGAAAACTATTTTTTGATATCATTTAGGGAGTTTTTTAATTAATTTATACCTAATATATGACTTTAATTAAGTAAAATCAACTTCATTTTTTGAATAATTAATTCCAAATTTTTTAATGATCCCACATTTATTATATTCCATTATGGATAGTAGCTTTAGAAAAAAGTCAGTTCCCTTGGTGATAGTTAATACAAGTTAAACGGGTTAAAACTAGAATGATAAGGATTAAAATGACTTGAAATTTTATATCAATCTAATTTGATGTTATTATTTTTAAACTATATAATATTATATTCTAATACAAGACATTTAGCATCATTTACATTTTCTATCAAATTTTAATATATTAATCATTCGAAAAATTTCATGCATGTCTGCTCCCTCACTTATAAAAGGAATCCATATATCCTCTCTTCTATACACTTCAATACCAGAATATATTTTTAAATATGTATAAAATTACTTTCCTAAAATCTCTCCTTGTTCCCCATAGGTCTGTTTTTATCATAATATCATCATTTCAAGGCTTAATGTGCAATCCCAATACAGTTTTTCAACGAAACGGTATAACTCTTAACAAAGTGATTTCAATATTAATTCAGATTACACCTTATATAATCATATTTTATACATAACAACTTGATTAATCTATTAAAATAATTATAATTAGTTTTTTATTTTGATTTTAAAACCCTTATTCACATCTTTCTGCATAAAATGGGAAATAATATCATTGTTCATGCATACGTGAAGACTACACCCTCAAAAAGGGGTGTACATTGCTTTTATCAATACCATTCATGGTTGGTAATTATTATGTATATCATGTTTATATATGATATTTTTGTAATGATTATTCTTCATTAATTAGTTTAATTATCTACCTTATTAAGTTTTCATCTATTAGAAATTGACAACATCTCATGTGTGTATGTATGGATTCCCGCCTCCACAAATCTATGTGACTAGTTTTTCTTCATTGATCTATGTGCAATAATATGAAATCTATATGATGAATAATTATGGTACTAATGAAATTATTATTATTCATGATATGAATATTCCATGATCAAGGTGTAATTATTGGAGTAATCGAACTAAAACAAGCCTGGAAAACAGACACGTTGCCACCCAAAAAGTTCATTTTTAATGAAGGAATTGTTGAAAAATAGATAATTTGAAATTATAAAAGAATGATACATATTATGTTATTTATTAATATAGTTCTATAATATATTTAATATAAATATACATTTATGTTACTTGATATTTAACTGTTTATATATCATAATGGGACTTGTGGTAAGGGATTTACGTTGCAATCTAATTTATTTTTGGGATTATTTATGCAAAATTTCCGTTGATGTTAATTATATAGATCCTATCCATAAAACCAAATATATTTTTTCTACTCTTTTAATTCATTAAATTTTCATGTAATAGTACAATTTTCCAATCATTGTTACATAAAATGATTAAAAAATGTTTCAAAAAAAAATACATTATTTACTATTTGGTGATGAATCATTTTCTTACATGTCCATATTCTAATTAGAATTTTTTCAATATTATTTTTTCTTATTAATCAGTGAATTATTAAATTCATTTTAAACATAATTTACTTTCTATAAAAAAATTTAAAATGAATATGATTCTAATTTTATGAATGAGGTATTCTTTTAACAATAGTCTGAACATAATCATTGTTTTAATGTACATTGTTTGAATTAATTTTCCTAACATCATGAATACTCTTTATTGTTAATATTAATTTACAATTTTCATTTTTTAATAATATATATATATATATATATTACTTTTATTATTTTAATTTTTATTTTTTAATTATGTTATTTAAAAAATAAATGGACATTTTCCTTGATAAATTTTTTATTGATCATTTAAAGGTATTTTCTAATATTATAACTCCAATTGATATCACATGCGATATGATTCAATGGCACCGTCTCTATGATCATGATCTTTTATAGAGGTTCATAATTGATTAAATTTTGTTTAATCCTCATTTGTTTTGACTAATGAGGTAGTTCATGGGTGTATGAGACGTTTTCGGGGTGTCTTGGGTGTTTGGGATGTGAAGAGAGGACGAAATTGAAATCTATTGCTTGTTTCAAAGTTGAAACACGATTAGTAGTAACCGTACACCTTAACATTGTGGTCCTTGGAAGATAGGTTCATGGTTTGGAAACCATGCAAGGGGGAGCATGAAACACTTTAGTCTTAGATAGAGGTATACCACATGACTACAAAATGGGTTTTGAAACCATACAGACTCCCTGAAGACCATATCACCTAGGGCCCCTCTAGGATAGAGGGTGGATCAAGGTTGGAGGACGGTTTGGCCAACTATGAAACAAAATCATCCCCCTCTTAAAATAGTTATAATTTTAAACCCCCCCCCCCTTGGATTTTATGAAACCTCACCTGATATTCATCTAATGTCACTCTACTATAACAAGGTTTTCAAACCTTTCTACCCGAATCTACCAATAGGAAAATATTGCTCAATTTTCAGGATTTTGGAGTGTCTATTGGTGTGAATTGATGCTCTGATTGATTCTATCATTCCCACTCCTTATATTTTCTAAACTAGGTATTTGGGAATTGTTATTCACTTTTATAATCCCTAAATATAAACTTTTCCAGTAGATTCTATGTTAGGTTTTTGATGGTTTTTTGAGTCCGAATCAAGGGCTAAGATGAAGTGAGTGGTTTCCAAATTAAATGAACTAGGTAGTCTTAAAAATTTTCCCTATATTCTCAATGCTTATTTGTGTTTGTGGTTGAGCTAATGTAATTTTTTTTCTTCAGATAAGGAATGGAATTTGGGCCTCATTATGTGGTTGAAAACACTTTTCATTCTCCATTATGTCCATTGATTATTTAATATTGGACATAGGGTTACCCCTGGGGTATACCAAAACATTGGGAATGGTGATTTTCAAAGGTAAACATTGAGATAGTTAAATACCAAAAAACATTAAGTTATTTTGTTTAAATTGGTTTTTAGGTATGGTTAAAAGGGGGAAATTGAAATGATTTTTTTCTTATTTTGTGAAATGGATAAGGGTATTTTATAAAGGGGTTAAATGATGTGATTTAGTTGTTGATCCAATTATGTTTTAAAATTAATATTATGATGTATTAAATGTGGGAAATATTTTAAAAGGAGGTAATAGAATAATGTTAAATTAGAATGTGGTTTTCATTATGGATTTTAGCTGATGTTTCGAAATGAGGGTGTCGTTCTGTTTTGTTGAAAATACATTAATTATTATTTTAAATGGATGGTAACAGAATTGAAATCCTAGGAAATGGTTTAGTTTTTCAATGAAGAAGGCATGTCTTTTAAAGGGGTGTCTACAATATGGGTTTAAATGAGTATTTTCATTTTTTTTCATGGATTATGAAAATAAATTTATGTTAACTTTTATTATTTGTTAATATGGAATAAGGTAGAATATAGTATGAAGGTATATGTGTTTAATGAGTAAGGGGTTGTAGATGGTATATGTATTGAAATGTGTTAGGATATGTAAATGTTAAATATGTTAAACAGTTAAGGAAGTAGGTGCATATGAATTATTGTTTATTTTCTAGTTAGAATACTATACTAAGGCTTCACACTCATAACTCATGGACTAAGGATCCGTGTTTGGGTTGGAATGACTGATTATCTATGCCCAACTGATTTATTTTAGATGAGGATCCATATTTGGGTTGGGACGAACTAAGGCTCCAGTCCAATGATGGATTGTATGGTTTGGGATGCCATACTGAGGTTCTATGCTTCCCAAACTCATGAAAATGGCTTGATTATCATACATTAGATCCAAGGAAATTTGATTAATTTCTTGATTAGTAAATTACACCTATGATTATATGTATGTAACCTATTATACTATGTCTTAGTCTTCTAGTGTGACCTGATAAAATTTAGTTTGTTGGTTGATCCTGGAGAACATAATGGATAAAAATTTTATTTCATAATTTCTTAAATGTGAGATATATTTATTTTGTTGACTTGTTAATTTGTTTCAAATAATTTATCTTCATACATTTTTATTACAATATGGTTATTTATTTAGATACCATTGATTGTTTCATATTGAGTTGTACTCAAACCATGCTCAGGATTCCATAGAATTTATGAACCCATGGATATGCAACTTTTTTTTCATGTATAGGTTCATGATAGGTACCTCATGTATGGTTCATGCATGGGCTATTTGGATGGAACATGATATATCCTGACCATGTTGGGACTGGGGTTCATTTTTTGGAATTTTATTTTGGTTCTAGAAATTTTATTTTTATGCATACCTAACATATAGAATATACATATCATCACTATATCATGTTTGAATTTGGTTATTTTTGGAACATGTCATGTGTTGTCCATTTTTTGTTCATGTGGGTTATTTTATATGTTTATATTACCTATATTGCAAAATCACTCCGATAATTGGGTGTAGTCTCGCCATGATTGTGTTTAGACCCAAGTTGTTGGTCAGAAGCCTGAGGCATACATGAAGGCATGCCTGAGGTCATGCGGCTACCTAGATCGGGGAACTGATTATAGTGGATAATGGGTTAGGGAAGTTATAATGTGTTATTATAGGTGGTTTATTTGGCTTAATATTTTGGAATGGTATAATGGAGACTATGATCTTGTTGGGGCTTGTCAATGATCTTAGCCCTAGTTTCCTACAACCCCACATGTGAGGAAGAACTAAGATTCTAGGGGTGGGGAATGACATTTGGTTCTGGTCAATTACAATTTATTGATACCTCCACCTCGGGTGGCACACTGGGATGTGATGTTGTTGATTTATGGGGGTTCATATATTGGAACAGTATATTAAGAGAGGGTAAGTGAGTTCATGAAGCATGATAGGAACATAGGTTTGATATTTGATATGTATGTTCATTTTGATTGATAGTTATTTTTGGAATCACATGTTATAAGTGTAATTTTGTACCTATGGTTACAAATGCTGAACTATATTTGAAATGTTTTTTTGGGAATATTTTTTGAAATTATAATCTGAAAGACGATAATTTTTTTGAAATTCTGGGATAACAAAATGGGTTTCTAAAGTGCAAATGATTTGGTTTTGAAAATTAAAAAAATTAAATGAAAAACCATGCCATTTAAATAGAGCAGTTTATTTATGAAGGGAAATGGGAATCATGAAACCTGCTGGGACAATATGAATGGATATCTCTAGTGTAGTGATCGGGCCCTGTCTCTGGGTGTATTTCTGTAGTGAAAGTTCTCTAGTTTGTGACATTGGATTTTGGGAGCGATATCTTGTGAGGTTTGATGTATGATAAAAGGGATGTGTCTAATGTGCCCCCAATAGGGTTGTGAACTTGGGATATGAGTTGTTGTATGGTAGTGTGGGTGTGGTAACCCTTATGGGTTGTTATCCCTTGTTCTATGTTTGGGACCACAGAGTAGGTGTTTTGAATATAGATCTGATATGTGTGTATGGGTATCATTGGTGTAAATTATAGAGTAAATGATTTTATGGATTCTTTAGATACAATGTTTTTTGGAATTATGGAAGAAGTGGTTCATGTGATAACAATTTTTTGTGATTTGATGTGTATGGATTATAGAGAAGAATAATGGTGTTTTCTTGACCTGACCCCATTTTTGGGATTTGGTATCATTAGAATTTTTAGTCGACCTTTGAGAGGTTTCGGTCGGGGTTCCTAGTTCCTTTGGGTGCATATGGTACAAGTGGTTGTTTTGGAAATTAGAAATGGAAAACAAATAAATGTTTCCAAGAACAGTTTTATCCTATAGGGATATGTGGAAATTATTAATGGTTTTGGATATGTGAATCAACTTGTGGATACAACTCACTAGTCTTGGAAAATTGAGGGTATCCCCAAAGAAGGATAGCCTAGTATTGAAGGTGACTTGGAATACAATGCACAAGTTGTAGCTTCCAAGGTATAACCGATGAAAGATAGGTTCTATTTATATTTTTGTACAAGTGAAAGTTCATGTCTTGGTTTCTTTCTCAAGGAGTCACATGACTTCTTGTAGTAGGTTGTATGGTTTGTTTCCAAAGTATAGATTGTTTGAAAGTCATCGATATATATTTTGATGACGATTAATGGAGGCCACAATGTTAATTTTTGGGTATATAAGATAAGGATATCTCAATAATGGATGGACACTTTTGTTGTGGAGGTGACACCCAATACAAGGGTGGTCATGTTGTCAGGCTTCTTTTTACGAATAGTTTGGTTTAATGGGAGAGAAGTTAATAATTCCTCGAGGGTAATAGTGTTGATGGATCACAAGTCCTAGTTGGTTGCATGACTAAGAATTTGGGCCTGGTGAATTATAACTCATGGAGGCTAGAGTTCTGTTCAGTGTGTAGCCATCGGAATGTGTGGGACATTGATGGTTATGATGGGAACCTAGTTTGGGGATCATACAGGAGGTTCACAATTCCATGCAAGTAATTTGAACATGTTTCTTGGGAATAAGAACATTTCATTTCTATGAAACAATGTGGGAATAACTGTTTATAATGGATAATGGGTGGTTTTTTTATTGGTGTATTGGATCATTTTGTTTCTATTGTGATTCATCAAGATTGTACTAGAATAACTTGAGGGGCATGACAGTGGTAGTGCCACAAGAACCGTTGGTTCACGACTTCTTGGTAGAGAATTGGGAAGAAGTGGTGAGTTCAATTAACAATCCAAATTGTGTTTTAGTGGAAGAGTGGTAATAAGATGTCGGCAGGGAGGAAATCTTGAGAATTTTATCTTGTCATGGTGTTCCCATTGTGGGTGGTGACCACAGTGACTAGTAATTTTTAGTGGTGTTCATCGATAAATTATTAGTGTACTTTTAGTTGGTGATGATCTTGTTCAATATTTGGCCATTTTCCCAAGTATTCTAAGAGTGATTATAATTTACACCTAGCTACATAAATTGTATTGGATTAATATGACATCACTTGGATGGTATTCTCATGTAATAGTATATTTAGATCATGATTGTGGGAAGTACAACATCAAACATTTATGGTTGATGTCCTCAGAATGGATTAGATGTCGATGAATTCTTTGGGATCCATTCTAGGAAACTGGGACCATGTGAAGTTGATGTTTTCTCTCTAATTGAAGCTATATGTTGACGTCAAAGATTAGGGTTCGTCTTATGATCATAGTTTGAGCCATGGTGGTTGAAATTTCTTGAGGAAACCAATGAAAACAACACTCCCAAGGTGGGGAGCAGTATGTTGGACAAGGATGTGTTGAGAAAATCATGGAGTGATGTGGTGGAATTGAGATACCAAGGAAGAAACAATGAGGTGCATGCTTGGATTTCTTAGTAAAGGACAAATGGGCCTTGGATGTGGTGGTTGATCGAGAAAAGTGTTGTCTTTAGGATCAATTTTGTTATAAAATAAATTCAAGATGCCTGTTTTATAGTCTTTTATAGGCCTGATAGGTCATGAAAAATGATCATTGAAATTTTTGTTTTTGTTCTCAATCTTTTGGGAATGTCGTGGTATGACTTCAGTAGGTGATTCAGTTGATGGTGGTAATCCAAAAGTAAAAAAGTGGTTATATGTATAGGCCACCTATGGATTGAAGTTTTAATGTAAACCATGGAATGGAAATAAAAGAAAAAATGAGAGA
Organism: Viscum album; assembly: GCA_963277665.1. NCBI lineage: Eukaryota > Viridiplantae > Streptophyta > Magnoliopsida > Santalales > Viscaceae > Viscum > Viscum album. Next base: position 667,531,672 of record OY728135.1, on the reverse strand, counting down.
GAAAAATAGGTTCTTAGTCATAAAATGGATGGTGAATTCATTTCTGTTCTTTGTGCTTTTGGAGAAAGGATGGAAGATAATGTTGGAGGGTTTTCCTGTGGATGTTTGGGTGTGGTGAGTTGGGAAACATTTTAGGTATGTTTTTAAAGTATATTTTAGGTTATGTTGGTCTCTTTTCCAATGTAGTAGGTGACAAAAAATGGGAAATTGTGGTGGTGAGCTAATGTTTATGCCGAAGGAGCTCCATACTAGGAAAGCGTTTTGTTGGTGATGCGAGTAGTGGAACTGGTTGGATGAGCACGAGTGAGATCCATATTGGGGTTTCGATTTTGGAAATGAGCATTGGATCATGTTTTGAATAGTTGTGTACCTTTAGATAAATGTTAGTATTTGGTTTTTCTTCATATGTTTTGATATCTATTAAGCTCATTGGGCCTTGAGTTTCTGATAATTTAGTTCAAGGAATGTGGTTGGAATATATTTTTTCCTTCAGTGACATAGAACATGGGTTATTGTTAGTAATTTGGGAACTAGTTGAGATGGAACCAACCGATTTGGGGCATGAGGTGTGGAGAGTATCAGACCGAATGTGTTATGATTGTCTCTCCCGAGGTAGAATATTTCTTTTCTAGTGTTCCCTTGTGCGGTGGTTCAGTGATGTTACTCTTAAATTTCTTTTATGTTTGATGTTGGTAGTGATGATTTTGACATGGATGCTTTATTAGAGGGGAATTTAATTTGTGATTTTGGATCAGAGTGTGAGAAATTTCTTTAGTGTAGGTCTACTTTTTTGGTATTAGTGCGGTGATGGCATGGCCATGATCAGGAAAAAAAATGGGAGATGAAGGTTGGTAGGTGGGTCACAAGGACCTAATGGTTAGTCATGAAGACTCAGTATGTCTTGGAAGTGCATATTGAGGATGATTCAATACATGGTGGGGAGGTTGTAAGACCCTGACCTCATAAAGAGGTATATCCTTGTTTAAATTTTGTTTAAAAATACTTCTTTTGGATAATGAACCGGGAATCATAAACATGAATTCCTAGGATGATATGTGCATGATTTTGAAATAGTATAAGGGATAGGGCTTGGACAGAGCCATCCCCCCGGGCTACAACAAGGATTTTCTAACCATTTAGACTCCCAAGAGACCATGAAACCCATACCCCATGTTGGACACAAGGTGACACATGGTTGGTGAATGGTTTATCAAACTATGTAGCCAAAATGTGTGACTCATGAAAGAAGGGGAATTTTTCCATTTCCCACCTTGAGATTTAATAAGACTCACCTAAGTTTCCTCCCATTTCACCCTACTATAACAAGGGTTAAGATCCTTTCTCCCCCGCACTTTTAAGGGACGATTACCCCTTGATTCTTAGGCATAAATAATTTCATTTTTAGTAAATATAATCTCTGAGTGAGTCAACCACTCATCTTCCTTCTATTTTATGGGATAGGATTTTTAGGTTTTTTATAATTCTTAAAATTCCCTAAAACCTCACTTTTACACCAGATTCTATTATATGGATCTAAAGGTTGTTGATTCAAAAATCATGGAATAAGATGAGGCGAGTGGTTTCCAACAGACATGAGGTAGGTTGTCTTAAATAATTTTCCTATAGTCTCAATATTTAATATATTTATATGGTTGTGACAATGTAATATGATGCTATATTTTTATGTCATTAGAAATGGAAATAAATTTGGTCCTTAGTGCAAGTTGTGAAACCCTTTATAGTTCCCATTAGGTATATTGATTATTCGATATGAGACTTATGAATATCAATGGGTTCTTCAAAACCCTTTGGAATGGTGAGTTGAATTGGTAAAAATTGAGATATGGAATTTCAAAAAATGATTAAGATTTTTTTGTTTGATTTTTTATGGTTATGGTTAAAATGTAGAAATTTAAACGATTGTGTGCTTATTTTTTTCAAATGCCTAAGGGGATTTTTAACAAGTGTTTAAATGGTGGGTTTTGGATGTTGATCCTGTTATGGTTTAAAAGAAGAATATGTTTCATTAAAATTGGGTAATATTTTATAAGGATGTGTATTCCTCAAGGTGACTTAAAAAGTGGATTACTTTAAATATTTCATATGATGATTTTAAATGAGGGTGATTTTATGTTTTCATGATAATTTCATAATAAATTTTTTAAATTGTTGGGCATAGAAATGAAAGACATGGGAATGGTCTTTTTCTTCAAATATAAATAATATTATTTTAAAGTGTTGGGTTCAAATGGTTTTAAATGAGTCTTCTTATTTGTATTTTTTCATGGATTGTAAAATAAAATTGATGTTAATTGTTTTTTAGTTGTTAATATTTCATAAGTGGATGTTTGGTATGATGTTATATGTTTTTAATGAGTTATATGTTTTAAATGGTATATGTATTGAAATGTTTTATGACATGTGAATTGATAATAATTTACATAGTTAATGAAGAATGTGAACATGTATTATTTTTGAATTGTTGATTTTTAATGTCAGAATGAGGTTCTACGCTCCTATCTTTGGGATTGAGGCTCCTTGTTTAGGTTGGGATAGATTAAAGATCTAGCCCCCACTGATGTATTTTATGATTTAGGTTGTCTGAATGGGTATCTATGCTCCTATCTTGTGGACTCAGTCTCCATGTTTGGGTTAGGATGGAATGATTCTCCAACACACTAATGGATTAAAATGTTTTGGGATGTCAGAATAAGGTTCTATGATTTCCAAACACATGGAAATTTCCATATTAGTTTAATAAGTCTCCAAGGTAAGTTCATGAGTTTATTTATTAGTAAATTCCATTTATTACTAAAAGTAGTAACCCCTTAGGCGATGGAATTGGATCCCGGCACAACCATAGAAAGTATATTTGGTTGGTTCCCCCTAGATAACATTTTGGATAAAATAGTTATTTGATAATTGCTAAAATATTTGATTTATTTTTTTAGATTTTTTATTCGATGATATTAATTTATCATCACACACTATTGTTCAGATTGGTTATTTCTTTAGACATCATTGGTGATGTCCTGTTGAGTTGTACTCACACCCTACTTGGGGACACCATGGAACTTGGGCACCATAATGATGCTACTAGTTTTTAGGTATTGGTTTAGGATATGGACTTCTTGAATGGATTATTCAGGGTTTTTTTGGTTTGAGAATGGGATGTCAGGACCGGGTTGGGATCCAGGCCTGTGTATGAGATCTCTTTTTTTTGTTCTATAAATTTTATTTGAATGAATTCATGACATATGGAGTATACAAATATTTTTGTAACATGTTTCCCTTCGTTTATTTTTATCCCTTGTCGTATGTTCCCATTTATTACCATTTCTAGTTATTATACCTTTTTCTATTACTTTGATAGTGGATTCACTCTTATAAGTAGGTATAGTCTCCCCATGTTTGTATTTATACCCACAATACTAGTTGGCAGCCTCTGGTGTGTAGGGAGGTTCACATGAGGTCATGTGGTGGCTAGACTCGGGGAACATGTTATAGTGTATCTAAGGTCAGTGAAGTTACACCATCCTTATTATTTCTCTCAATAGTTGTTTATTATGATGAGGAAATCTTGATGTAACCCATTTTCTTATCCAACAGTTATGCTATGATGAAATGATAAATGTTTTAAAAACCATCTGGCATATACTAGAATATAATATGATTATGTGATGGGTGGGTTAGTTTTATCCCTATAATTCATTGGATAATTTGATTTTGATATCTCATTAGATAATGTAGAGAAGTGTGTAAATGAATGAAAATATATTTTTCCACGTTTTGATTCATGTGAATGATTGTGTCATTCCATGATCATAATATTATGAATGGACATTATTGCTAATAGTTATGTTCACATTTTTATATGTAAGTATGGTAGATTATATCTATTGTATAAAAATTATGTGTGGATATGATTGAATGTAGTTATGATCACAATAATATGATTTATTATAGTTATTATTCCACAAGTCTACATTATGACTCTTGAATGATGATTATTGATTTTACACACATATTGATAATATTTCTGGATATGTATTGATTTTGGAGTTCACGATCAAATATTTTCTAGGAATGATTATTTTACATTGATAATAATCACATAATTTTTTTATCATGCCCTTATGATCATATTATTCTTTTATGATTGATATCTCCAATGTTTAACCTTACTAAAAATCTAAGCTCAATATTTCCTATGATTTCCTTCCCTATGTTTTAATTGATGAAACTATGTATGATTTTCCTATAAGGGTACCAATATAAAGATTTTTATGGGGGGAAATTGATGATAATAAAATAAATAATATTATTATATATCTACTCTTCAAAGCCACAAAACATTTTTTGTAAGGGATTTTATCCATGTGGATCAACCCTTTGTGTGTTTCAATGATCGGAGGCTTGGGGTGGCTCAGAAGAAGTTTGGAAAAGTTAGGATAAGTAAAAGCCAAAAGGAGGGGATACGTGCCATGTAACATCATTATATGATTGGAAATACTATTTCATGGGTTGTTTCGGTGCATGAAATAAGGGTTAATTGTGTTAAATACTTCGAGGTAGGAAAAATAAAATAAATAATTTAGGTGACATGTTTCTGGAAGAACATTACCTCATGGAATTACATGACATGAAATGGGATTATATGTCATTTAATGCCCTTGAAGCTATATGTTTTATGTTTTTTCTAGTAGATCAGGGGGGTTTCAAACCATAACTACTGCGACACTCCCTCGACCCCATGCAACTCCATGAACCTATCTTTAGAGTTTTAAAGATTCCTTTATCAAACAATGATCCCTAGCTCTCTCTTTCAATCTGTTGTGATATATCATTAATATAAGGGATGATGTACCTATGTTCTTGATGTTTCATTGATATTTTTTCTCCCATTTCTCTTTTCCATGTTATGGAACATTATATCCATGTTTATAATTGAGTTTTCTTTGTGGTTGGTTGGTGCGGTTGTGCCACAACATCCTCTCATGGATGCAATTGTTGTGGGAGAGGTTATCATGATCTGTTGCTTTGATCCATTATTGTGAGAAGAATATCAACCACCCTTTGAGGTTGTGGATTTGTTCCTTCCTTATTTACTTATGTTAAATTGTAAGGTTATCATGATTTAGACCCTTGGATTATACTGAAATTGACCTAATTATCATACGAACTGGACTGTGGAAATTGGTATTGATCGCATAGAAATGTTTTTTCTTTATATCATGATAAAAATTTTCCTCTTATTTTGTTAGATATTGTGATATCAATTCCTTTCTTGAATTATCATGTTGTTCTTGACGGAATTTGGTAATGAACATAAAGCCACAATTAATTGATAATTAATTGTCTAAATAACAAATAGGCATGTTTAATGGATCTGGTTGTTGTTGTCGTAATTTGATGATAATCAAATTGATGAAAGTGATATGGTTTAATTGAATTTTTTGAATAATGTAAATCATTTTGATGGTTTTTGATAAAATTGTTAAAGGAATGATAAATTAATTTTTTTATTAATTTGGTGATAGCTTCTCATATATTGTTTCTTAGGTTTCCTAAAGTTGGAACCCATTAATAATGAATCATTTAATTCAGGATCGAATAAGAACTGGTTGTGTGATAAAGTTATTGATGTGTAGGGACTATGATTCCCACTTTCTGTTATAGTACATGTGCATATGATTTGGACCCATGAGCGATCATTGTGTGTGAAGGCTGAATGCCTTACTTGGGGGTCACGATCTCATTGTTATATTTTTTCCAGCTATATGTGATGTGATCTGGATATGAGACTTGAGGTTGTTGGGGTAGGGAGGTATGGATGTGATGTGGTCCTGGGATGGTTGAGCCTAGAGGGAAATTGTGGTATGTGGGGGAATGGATTCCCAATGGTTGTGGCAGTATTTGATTCCTAGAGTAGCGCGATGCATCATTTTATGCTTGTTCATGTTGGGGAGGACATCAAGGATGATGGAATGAGTTGGAGCTGGGATTACCCGTTGATGTGAAATTGGTTTCTATTAAATATCTTTTTTGTTTATATGTTTTACTTTCCATGCTACTTGAGGCAGATGTCCTTGATTACCCTCCTTAAAAAAAGTTGAATATGCACGCAGTATGCCACATGCTTTCCATGCTTAGCTTCACAAGTATGGATGAGTCTACACGACTTCTATAGGTGGAAAATAATCGATCAGTAGCTCAACTACTCACTATGTTAATTCCCTTGCATTTGGTAACATAGATAGTTTTGTAGAATATATGGGAATATGGAAAATGGGACTGCTGTTAAATAAATTAATAAATGATGTTTAACCCATGGGGATAGAGATTGTTGGGATGTAGTGAGGAGGTTATTGTTTCTAAGGATATCTGGACTCAATCTTTTTATTCTGGGAGGGAATCGAACTTTGTTGTGATGCTAATGAAATGTTATGTGAAAAAAAGATAATGGTTAATTAATGGTTAAATAATTAATTAATGTAATGTTAAATTGTTAAAAATGGATAAGGTAACTTAATGTATCTCTTTAAATTGTTTTGTGATTATATGATATATAGTCTTAGTAGTTGCAGCAAGGAGTTCGAGATACATTAGCTATATATGATTATAAGACTATGTTTTCCCTATAGTGTGGTTGTTTGATATATTAGATCCTATAATTTTTGAGTTTTGATTTGCTAATCCACCATATCGGTTAGGAAAACTGGCCCTGGGGAGACTCTGAGCCCTGGGGGGTGTGTTTTTCCCACATCCTGATGGGAGAATGGATGGAGGACTACCCACTCTGGCCTCACTCTCTTATCTTGATAGTTACTTGTGCGGGTATGCATGGTGGTTATTTTTTCCCATCTATATGTGTAGAGGGATGTAATTTCTTCTAGTTATTCACACACATATAGTGTGGATATAGTTTCATACGGACTACTATAGGTGTAATATGTATAGGCTATAATGGATTGAGGATCCTTACTCGGTGTGTGGGTTTTAGTGGCTTGAGGTACAATACCCGACGTATGATACACATTTTATAAACATTGGTTGATCCCATAAAATACTTGGTTACATTGGATAGATGGACGTGGTAGTGTGATAAATGAGGTTCATGTTGATACATGAGGTGGGTGTTGTGGTGCTTCACCCAGGTGTCTATGGGAAAGCCTTTTTAGAGAGAGATTCTAAGGATGTGTGATGTTTGGGAAAAGTGGAAAACCTATGGGGAAGTTGTTGTGGGGTACCAATTATATTCTTCATTAAATTTTATAGTATTGAATTCGATACATAGTGAGAGTAACCATGGTGAGGTTGGGAACATAGTATACCTGTTTATTTTATGAGTTAGTTTTACTTGTTGATCACTAGGATTTATCATGCATTATTTACTTTTTCATGATATGCTACGCGGAGGATCCTAATGAATATACTGTAATACTCACCATATTTTATATAAAATGTTTTTATGTCAGTTGAAGAAAGATGGAGATCATTCTAGTTACTACTATATTGTTGGTTTCATGAGCGATTTGGTCTTCGTGGTCGCTGCCATTTTACTTTCATTTGGTACTTGTAGATTTACCCCATTTATTGTAGTATTTTTTCATGACATTACTTATATGTACTTGGGATTTAATTTATATTGTATTCTGAGAAATAATTAGTTGGTTTCTATCGTATCTATCTCTTTCTTATGTATTCTATTAGAGGTTAATGCCTTCTATCGGTGTGTTTACTATACCCTTGGTGCAAGTCACCAACCCGATGCCAAATAGAGGTTAGACTCGAGGGCTATTATCTCTCTTCTCACATTTCCATTCCAGGAGGGGTACACTTTGTTGGAGGGGGTCATGACGGAGTGATATTAGAGGTCTGGTTGAGGGATATGATAGAGTTTGGAGTTATGCACTAGTGAGGTTCCATGGGATGGTAGGGAAACTGTGTCATCTAAGTTTAGAAAGTGCTATAAATAGAATATACCAGATGAAACATATGTATTTAGGGGCCCTAGAGATATGATTCACGAACCATTATGTTTACAGTGGAAACTAAAGGATGTGATACATATTGTAGGGTAGAAATGTATGAAAGGATCATTCATCATTCTTCTATTCATGTATGTTTGAATGGGTTACCTTGGGATAGGTTAACCTAAAATGAATAAAAGAAAACAATTAATTAATATTATATTAGTTTATATTTTAGTTTTAGGATATTTTAATGTTTTTTCTTATATAGTTGTGCCTTCAGGTCAATGTTCATGTCAGGTTTGCATGGATGATGTTCAGCAGGTTTCACTAGCAGATCACCACATAGTAGAGGATGACGATGCTGACACATGGAGGAGGACACTCTGAGAGTTTTAGTGCTAGTGTTTGCAGAAGTACAAGGGATCAGTTTTAGATGCATTCATGGATGGTAGTGGTGTTTCTTGTTCACCGAGTATCATAAAGAGTCAGAATTCTCATGGGATTAGTTTCGAGAGAATTTTATATCTGAGTTTATTTCTTTGACCGTGAAGGAATCCAGTCGCCAGGATCTGCAAACCCTTTGGATGGGGAGATCAGTTGTAAAAGACTTTGGGATCCATTTTAGGAACCTTTTGTGATATTCTTCGTACCTATTTCCATATTAAGAGGCCAGGGCAAGGCTTTTTGAGGAGGCTTTGAATCAAGAGATCAAGTTCCAGGTCACCCAGTTTATGATGACTATATATTTTGAGGTATTGGTGAGGGAATAGGTCATTGGGAGGATGTTATCCAAAACTAGATCTTCATGAGAGGGGAGTCATCATGATTACTCATGAAGTAGAGTTGTGGTCTAGGGTTCCCAGTTTTTAGGTTTAAATAGTTTCTGACCATCGGGGGGTAGGTCCTATCCCTCAGTATCTCTTTTTGTTTGGGATAGCAACTTTAAGGAATATACTAAGGGATCATGCATTATTATTATTATGGAGGCTGAGGTCATAATCATGGAGAGTTACAAGCGTTTTTGGGATGTCATCATGTGTCAGGTGTTCCACTTAAGGATCCTCTATTGAGGCAATTCAAGAAGAGATAGAAGCAGCAGGTTTCACATGTTCTGGATTAGCAAATAACAGAGCGTAGCCATGGAGGTTGTCACTATTAGGGTCAGGGAGGCGATGGAGTAGGTCATGGATATCTTCATATGTTAGTGATGCTAGTTCCAGGTGATCCAAATGTCATTAGAGGTACCCTTTCCTTGTTTTACAATTGTGTGCATGCCTTGTTTGATTCATGGGTGGCACACTCCATCATATCACTGACCCTTGTCCATGATTTTGGAATATGGGTTGATAGTCTTACTATTCCCTTGGTGTTGAATACATTATTTGGTGGCCGAAGTGACTTGTTTGAAGTATGTAGAAACTACAAGATAGTGGTGGGACAACACTGATCTTGGGGATATTTTCTATGTTTATGAATACAACCATATGATTTCATACTCGGCATAGATTTCTTGTATTAAATGTAGGTTATTGTGGATTTGTTCTAGATGCATGCAATTTTCTTGGATTTTGATGGAGAGCCGGCGGTTTTTTGATGCTGATCAAGACCCTCAGATGGGTCAAAGGTGTGTTATATCCTTATCATCCTTGATGGCTGAGCTGAAGCTATGTTCAACGGAAGTTTAGCAGTTGGTTCTTACTATAGTCATAGAAGAGTAACATGATGTCTTTCCAAAAGTGATTTTAGAATTACCCCCTCGATGAGCAATCGATTTCAGGATTGAACTATATCCAGGTGCATAACCTATATTGATGTCTCTGTATAAAATGGATCCTTATAAGTTGCGGGAGCTACATATACAGCTCGATGGTCTATTGTGGTGTGGTTTTGTTTGGTCAAGTGTGTCATGTGGGGGTGCCCCGGTTTTGTTCATGAAGAAGGATGATGGCAGTATGAAGTTGAGTGTCGATTATCTTAGATTAAAAAATCGACAGTGAAGTGATACTATCCCATTCCCCAAATTGATTATTAGATCGATCAACTAAAGGGTACAAGTTGGTTATTGAAGATCTATTTATGGTAAAGATATCATCAGATTCATGGGAAGGATAATGATTTCTCGAAGACATCTCTCTATTGTCTTCATGGGCATTAGAATTTTTTTTCATTCTATTAGGTGTGACTAATGCTATAGCTATGTTCATGGGGATGATTAAATCTATATTATATGAGATCATAGATAAGTTTATGGTGGTCTTCCTTGATGACATCGTCGTGTAATCCACATCTAAGGAGGAACATGTAGAGCATCTACATGTTGTTTTTGGTGTTTTTCGTCATCAACAGTTGTTTGGGATGTTGTCCAAGTGTGTTTTTTAGCCTCGAGAAATCCGTTTCGTGGGGCATGTTGTATCCTGGAATGGAGTAGTGGTGGATTCGTCGAAGATAGAGGCAGTTGTGTCCTGGAAATCCCCCACGACAGTAGAAGGGGTGTGGAGTTTTCTTGGTCTTACATGCTATTACAGGAGGTTCGTAGCTAATTTCACTCGAGATGAGAATCATATGATAGCATTGACCCAAATCAATCATGTGTTCATATGGAATGATCAGAGTCATGATGAATTTGAGTATATGAAGAAGAAGCTGTCCATTTCTATTGTTATTTTACTACCAGTAGAAGGAGATTAGTTTGATGTTTTTGTCTGATTATTCACATGTGATGTTAGGCTATGTTCTAATGAAGTAGAGATCAGTTATTTCACGTGGTTCCCATTAGTTATTTCCATATGAATGTAACAATTCCACCCATTATCTCGAGTTGGCAGCAGTGGTGTTTTCCTTGAATTTTTGGAAAAATTACCACATTGGACAAAATTTTGTGGTCTTCACTGATCACAAGAGCCTCAGGTATGTTTCACTCCAAGCATGACTTCAACATGTTCTAACATTAGTGGATGGATTTTATACAGGATTACGACATTGAAATTTCATGTATGATTGGAAAGGGGAATGTTATATCTGATATGTTGGGTAGGGAGTCATGTAGTGATGCAGTTCTTGAATCTGGTGATTCATGTAGGGTGATGTATGAACTCTCCTCATTACATCTGGATGTGGGGGATGTTGCGGGGAAGAGGTTTTCTTTTTCAGATGACGGTTCATTCATCTCTGGTGCAGCATGTAGAAGAGTCCATGTTGGGGAATCTTAAGGTAGAGGTCCGGAGATAATGAGTTGTTTGTGGTGAGGCCCTTGATGATAGTTCTATGGATGAATAACATCAGGTGTTTTTTAGGGATGATCTTTTGTTCTTTTGGCCTCACATGAGATGGTTCTCATTGAGTTTCATAATTTACCATTAGCGGTAGATCCTATAATGAAAAAAATGAACCATGATTTGAGGAGTCTACTTTGTTGGGCTGGGTTGAAGCATGCAGTTACAGAGCTTGTGTCACAATGTTTGGTCTACTAGTAGGTGAAGTTTGAGCACCGTGTTGCCAGTGGTTCTCTCTAGCCGTTAGATATTCCTCATTGGAAGAGGGGGGACATATCAATGGACTTTTTTACTGGTTTACCTCAAGCTCATGGAGTCCATGACATTATATGTATGGTTATGGATCATTAGATGATATCATCCCACTCCATAATAATAAATGAGTCAGACTCAATAGATTTTCTTTCAAGGAAATATCTAGGGGATGAGATAAGGCTCCACAGAGTCCCGAGGACAATCATTTTTTATTGAGATCCTTGATTTAACTCATAGATGTGGAGAGGAATCCAACATGATTTTGGTTTCAAATATTCCTTAACACTAATTTTCATCCACAAATAGATAGTCAAATAGAATGAAACATACATACACTTACAGAAATGTTGGACTCTTGTGTCCTAGATTTTAGAGGTTCGTGGTTGAGAAACCTGCCTTTGGTATAGTTATCTTATAAAAATAGTTTTTACTCCACCATTGGAATGGTTCTGTTTGAAGCATTGTACAACTGACCTTTAAATTCTCTATTGTGTTGGAATGGGGTTGGATAGTCAGTATTAATTAGACCAGAAGTGGTATAGAATATGAAATAGATGGTTCAAGAGATTCACGAGCTGATGAAGGCATTGTAGGATCATTATAAGTCATATAATAATGGTAGGAGGTGACCTTTGGAGTTGATGTTGGGGATCAAGTGTTTTTGAATGTGAATCTCGATCATGGGAAGAGATGGTTTGGTCATAGGAGTAATCTTTCTCCATAATTGTTTGGGCCTTTTGAAGTGTTGGATCATGTTTGATTTGTTCCATATTAGGAAGCACTTCCCCCACAGATGGGATGGATACATAATGTTTTTCATGTGTCATAGATCTGTCTTTATCTTCATGACAACTCTCACATAATCTATTTGTGAGAGATCGATGTTGATGATGATGAAAACTTTGAGGATAGGCCTATAGAGACCAAAGATAACCAAGATAATTTATTGTGCAATAATATTATCCTTTTGGGTTGTGCCTTCTGGTGGCATGGTGGTGTAAGCGAGAGTACCTAGGAACGTGAGTCGCAGATATGTACTCAGTACCTGGAGTTGTTTTACGTTTAGCACATCTATTTAATGTTGTTCATTTGGTGGATTTAGACCCTTTCTATTATGATATGTATTAATCTTGTTGATTTTTGTGTATTTTTATCTTTTTATAGGTATATTGTTTTAGGACATGTTTAGAAGCTCGTTGTGGTTATTGATTGGGTTTTCACTTGTTCCTCTAGTGAGGTGGTGAGCTACTGTGGTGGAATAATCTATGAGAGGTATCTCATGGGGTGGTTATTTAGATAACCCTTTTATTTTTCATATCTTGGATTGTTTCGGATTCTCAAGTATGAGAATTTTTTGAGAGGTATCTCATATATGGTATCAGATCCATGTGGATGAACCCTTTTCATGTTTCTAAGATTAGTGTTCTTGGAGGTGGCTCTGAATAAGTTTGGATAAGTTTGGTTAAGTAAAATATGGATAGAGGGGATTATACATCATGTAACTACATTACACGACATGGCATCCTATTTCACGGGTTATTTTATGGCGTGAAAGAAGGGTTCACAACACAAAATACTTCAGGTTCATAAAAATAAAATATAGCATTGAGGCAATGTGTTCATAAGTGAACTCGACCTCAAGGAATTACATGACGTTACAAGGGATTACATGTCATGTAATTACCCAATGCAGTATGTTTTATTTATTTTATAGCCAATCTGATTTTGTCAGTCCTTTGGATTTAGTGGATCTCCCTCAACTCAAGGCGAACAAACGACCTTCTATTCATCATTTTGGGGATTTCTTCATCATGTAACGATCCCTAGCTCCCCCCTTTTATCTGCAACGATCCTTCTTCGACATAAGGTATTATCTACCTCCATTCAAGAGGCTTCTTCAATTGGTTTCCTATTATTTCACTTTTCCATGTGACGGCATGGGATCTCAATGATTATTATTCATTTTTCTTGGTGGTTGTTTGGTGTGGTTGTGTGCTGGCATCCTTAGGTTGATGTAGCTATTGCAGGAGAGGCGATCGTGATCAATTTCTTGGATCCATTCTTGTGCAAAGTAGTTCAATGAACTACTGAGGTGGGGTATTTCTGTCTTACCTATTTTTATACGTGAAATTGTATATTTATCATGTTTTTCCCCTTGTATATTAATGAAATTGACCTAATAATTACATGAACAAGATTAACGAAATTGGCAATGATCACATAGAGATGTTGTTTCTTTATACCATGATAATGGTTTTCCTCTATTTTTCTAGATAGTGTGATATCTATTAATTTTTCATTTATCAAGTAATTATTTATTAAAGTTACTAATGTACTTAAATTTAGAATTAATTTAAAAATAATTGGCTAAAAGATAAAGTGTCACATTTAATGAATCTGGTTTTTTTGTTGTAATTTGATGATTATCAAATTGATAAAAGTGAGCATGTTTAGTTGAATTTGTTGATGAACCTGAAGCATTTTGATTATTGTTGATAAAAGAGTTGGAATGATAAATTAATTGTATAATTAATTTTTTGTTATCTTTTTTTTTCTGGGGTTTCCCGTTGTTAGAACCTATGTATAATGATTTGGTTAATTTAAGATGGAATGAGAATCGTTTGTGTGATAAAGTTAATGCCTTTTAGGGCCTGAGTTTCCAGCTTGTATGTAAAGGCCAAGTGTTGTTGATTTGTAGTCATGAGATCTCATTGCGTGTGATGGATGAATTCCTTGCTTGGGGGATAAGGGACTATTGATATTTTTTATTTCTTGTGATTTCATTTGGATACAAGACATGTGGTTACAGGGATAGGGAGGCCCATTTGTGACATGAGCCTTGGATGGCTAATATCGGATGTCTATTTTGGTATGTGGGGGAATATATTCCCATTTTGTGTTGTAGTAGTTGATTCCTAGCATGAAAATATGCATCATTTTATGCACGTGGGTGTCAAGGATGGCACCGTGGTTGATGGAACAGGTTGAAGCTAGGCTTACTTGTTGATTTGAATGTGGTTTTTGTTGAATATGTTGAATGTTTATCTACTTTACTTTACCCACAACTCGAGGAAGATGGCCTTTCTTACCATCCTACCAAAAGAGGGAAAGACATTCAGGTTATTCAATGTTCTTTCTGGGTTTAGATTCTCGATCATGGGCAGGTCTATGGTTCTGTTATAGGTGGAAAAGAATTGATGGGTAGCTCATCTAATAAACATGTTGAGATCCTTGGATTTGGTTACTTAGAATTTATTTCTAGAATTCATTGGAATATAGAAAATATAAGAGTTAATAAATAAATAAATTATGTATAATGTATGGGGTTGGAGGTTTTTGGGATGTAGGGATGACGTTATTGTTTCCGAGGAGTTGTGGACTTGGTTTGGTTATGCCTGGATGGCATGGAACTTTTTTGTGATGCTAATGAATTGGGATGCGCAAAAAGTATAATGGTTAATTAATGTAATGTGAAATAGATAACAAGGGATAAGGTAACTTAATTTATCTCTTTAAATGGTTGTGTGCTTATAGGATATCTAGTCATAGGAGTGGTTTCTAGGAGTCTGGGAGACGTTAGTTGTAGATCATCCTAAGGCAAAGTTGTTCCCATAGTGTGGTTGTGAGATATATTATAACATGTACTTTTTGTGTTTCGATATGCTACTCCACCATAATAGGTAGGGAAACTGACACCTCAGGGATTCTAAGCCCTAGGGGTGTGTTTTTTCAACATCTTGAAGAGGGGATGGATACACTTTCACTATTTTATGGAAAAAATATTGAAATATTTATTTAATCTTAATTATCCGTTGAAATTTACATATATATAATAATTAATTTAGATGAAATTTATACTAATGGTTAATAGAAAATAGCATATAACTTTTCAAAAACTTTTTTTAAACGAAATCTTATGGATGATGTAGGGAAAGTAAAACCCCAACCACTAGGTATATACTCACACATCAAAAACAAGAAACCTAGGATGAATTTATTTTACATAGTGATAAGGAATAATTTAATATACATTTTAATTAGTATTAAATTTTATGACATTACATGTATTCATAAATTTGTTTTAGAATTGTTAATTTATAAAATAAAAAATGAGTAAAAAAATCGATAACATGCATTGAAACAGACATACCCCTACCGAAAATAGAGGTTGAGGTGTTCTTTAAATGATAAAATAGAACGTATTTTAAATTTAACATAAATATTTTAAATGATTAAAAAACATGATTGGGATTCTTTATATATATATAGTTTGATGAGCCTAAATCTCAATCCATTTCCTCCACAAATCATGTTCCATAGAAGGAAGCTCATCTAAATGGAAAGGGACAAAGAATAGTTGAAAACACATAAATAATATGTGGATCATATGTAGTGATGAATTAATAGAAATTTTTTCTTCTCTATAATAGTCTTACATAAAAATGAATGTAGATTTTCCAATATTTATTTATAGCTTAGTTATAAATATCATTATCTTTTTTACTTAATGATAAAATACTTTCTGTGGATTTGAAGTTGATCGGAAAATATTGAAATGTTAAAGGTAAATGTTGGGGAGTGTCACCCTGATTTTTTTTGAAAAATCAAATCCAAGGGGGATATATCTATAAAAATGAAAATCTAGAAGTCCGAAAAAGATATAATAAAAAGTATGGTTAGTTGGTATGATGATGTGATAAAATATTTATTTAAAGGGAACAATGATATGTGTAAACACATCAACCAACACAAGAAAAAGAGTCACCCCTATCTTTGTCACTATCTATTCACCTCAATATCCTTCTTCACGAGAGGTAATTAATTTTTTCACAATTATTTCAAGTACATGTGAATAAAAAAACTACATATACCTTTCTTGTACTTAAATTATAATGTTTGAAATTGTTTTTACTTTATATCTTTCAACACACACTCATCTACTTGTTTGAAGATGTAAAATGTTTAATATCTAAACGTTATTATATATAATAAATAAATTTCAAAACATCATGTGATATTATAGATTCAAATAGAATATGGGATGATCATTGAGATACATGTTTTCCCTTTTGATCTTGATATTCACATGGTAGAACATACTATTTAAACATTAGAAGTATGATTTGTAATCTTATAAAGATATATGATGATAATGAGGTATGCCTGTTCTAGTTTATTTCATATTAAAAAAATTAAAAATTAAATAAAAATCTATAAAATACATTTTGTTATTACAAAACGAGGAATAGGAGGGGAAACTTATGGTTTAGTTAAGATAATATTGAGGAACAACTAAAAGATGAAAATTTACCTTACAAAAGTTCCATTAACACCAATATTTCATAAAACTATTTATTAATGTTGCAAGATCATATAGATACAACATTACTAGAAAACAATATGGCCTCAATTGAATTTGACAGAAATATATTGGGATATGACACTACATATATGATTGGTCCTGAGACTATAAATGAAATTATAAAGTATGAATGTAGGGATAATTTGTTTTGAATTCATACACGAGGTACATTTTTATATTATAATTTTTTAATAATTTTTCAACTATATTAATTATCATTTAATAATATTCATATTTTCTATAGATATTTTCATCAAACCAATATAAATCAAATAACCTATAATTTTTTTTGGATTCATTCATCCCCATGCCACTTTTATACAAGAAAAATTAATGGTGGAATATGAAACTTTAATAAGAGAATACCAAGTTGCCACAATGTTTTGAAAGAAAATAATATAAGAGGAAATCTTCTTCCCATTACTGATTCATTTATAATTTTTAGGAATCATCAGATAATCACTGAAAGGAATTTAAATACTCTAAATATATACATTGTTGGATCCACATATTTGATATCCAATAAATCCAACACAGATAATGTACCTTGTGAATTATTAACACACTTTATTCAAAATTTTACATATAAAATTAAATTTCTATGTTTTATATTATGTTTTAAAAACTATTATTTTATAATAGAGAAATGTTTATTAATGACTAAAAGCTTCATAGGAGGATGACAAATGAACATAGTAAACCTATAATATCTAAAACATAATATGTATTAGGGTATATATAAGTTGATTTATTTATGAAAAGCATATATAAAAAATGAATTACTTTACTTAAAGTTTATAAAGAATCTAAAATAAAATAATGATAATATTTTTTTATACTATTTGTAAATATTAAAAATATATCGTATTCAATTCACACATTAGAGTCCTTGTAGAGGTATTTTCAAAGGTAACTACAATTTTATTTAAAATATTTTTTAACCATATGTATAAATATATTTTTCTAGTTCATCTATGATTTTATATTGTCCAAATATTCAATAGAGAAAGTATATTTTTTTAGGAATGAGTATGATGCTTAAAAGGGGTCATAATATTTGAAGAAGTTATGAAGAGGTGATTTTCGATCAATTTTTTTTATTTCACAGATATCATGAAGAGTATTTTATCTATTCTTATTAGTTTCTTTTATAATTTTATATTATATTTTTAGAGATAAAAATTACAATCAATATTTTTTCATATTTGTAAGAATAAGAAAAAATATATAGTGTTTCATTTTATGAAATTATTTATAATAGTTTTATAGATGAGATATTGGGATCCAATTTTTTTAAATATTTGATATTTTCTTGATATTTAGGATCATTTATGTATTGTGTTTCATGGAATATAAAAACTCTTATTAAACATAATTGAAATGATTAACTAAATAAAAATCCAATATCACCAATCTAGATAAATGAAATCTCATATAAAATATAAATGAAGAAACTCTAAATGTGTTTCCTACAACATTTCTTCCATATAATCATCTTAAAACATCACAATATGGGGTTGATGAAGATCACCAAGATGAAACTATAATATACACCACCACTATATTTATCCATCAGATTGATAATCACTCGATTTTTTGTGGGATCCCTTTTAACATTGTGGTGTGTTAGCACCACGTATTGAAATGGTAGAAGAAAATAGATCATTGTGGTGAGGGAGTTTCATCAAATTATGAATGAGTGGGAACCACCGACATAACATGGAAGAAGGTTCTTTAAAAATACCACATGAATTATCTTATCCTGTATAAAAATTAACTAACCTCTTATGAATTAAAACATGGACAAGATTTAACTTCTTCCAATTATTGAAACTACCATATGAATGAATCTCCCAACTATGTAATCCTATGAAATGATTATTTATTGATAAATAGAAATAAAGTGATTCCAAAATGATAACTATTATCATTCATCTTTTATATGTATAAAAAATAATAGCATTGTATTAGATGATTGCCTTATAATAGGTCCAATCATATATTATGAATTTAAAAGGGATGAAAAGTGTATTTAGGACAAATTTATTTCAATAACATGGAGATATTAATACAGATGTCACTCATAGGGCACACCGATTTCATGTTTTCAATTTAAAAGTTATATTTTGTTCAATAACTGAATCACATTATCCATAATAAGAACATGTTATCATATAATCATAATTTTTTTAAGATAATTATGGTTTATTCATTAATGATATAAATGAATTAACCTCAGAACAATGTACCACATGATGAGTTATTTTTTGAACAAAGGTATATTTTTTCATTTAAAAGCGATTTTTTTGGTCAGAACATGGGTTGCATACTCAAAAAAAGAAAATATTATTTGATTATATTGATATGTTAAAATAATGTTCAATAATTACTTTTTGATGTGATGGAATAAATCTCATGTCAATCCTATACATAGTGAATCCAGTATGATTGAAAGTGAATGCTTTTATTTTAAAAGTGACATTTGAGTTTAAAATAAGAATTACATAATCAAATCCAATCAAGAATCATTTATATTTTCAAGATATATTTTTAAAAACTAATTAATAATTATTTATTGAAATGTATGATTTAAAAATAGATAAATAGGACACACATTGTGGTTGGTATGACTAAAAATGATTTTTTTATTTAGAAGTGAAATTTTAGTTCAAAATGAACATCACATACTTGAAACTATTTAATAACTCACCAATTTTCAGTATTATTTAGGAAAAAATATTGGTTATTAATTATTGAAAAATAGGAATGAATGTAACACCCAGAGATTTTTATGAAAAATATTCTTTTTAATTTTATTGATGTCTTGTGTTGTACGCTACACCAAAAGGAGCTTTCAATACACGCATCCCTGACTTGGCATGCATTACACACAATCACGACCTTCCACTATAGCATGTGTTGTAAGGAATACCATGTTTCACTAAACAATGATATGTTATATAAACTAGCCGTTATGAGTAGTAATACCGACTTTTTAAAATTTTATAAATTTTATCTTTTGAAATGGACTTCATTTTTGGATTGAGATTATCAAAATTAGCCTAGGGTGAATTTTTGGTATTTTTCTGAAAACTTTCAATTTTTGATGAAAAGTGAAAACACCGGGTTACTATTTAAAACCCAAATTTTTATTTAAATAATTATATATTTTATTTAAATTTATTTTAGGTAATAATTGATACATAATACCTATATAAGTTCAATTCAATTCATTGGAGTCATTTTATAATAATTTTAGATATATAAAAATTTTATTGAACTTTTCACAGTCTTTTACCCACCTCCTAGGAGAATTTGAAAATTCACATAAAACATAATTTTACGGCTTATGTGAGTAGAATTTCAGAAATCTGAGAGACACGGTTAATATCAAGGACTAAAATTCGGTTCAATGAGATGAAAATGATTTTTGGTAAATAGTAACTTTTTACTTTTATTTACCACGGTTAAAAGTAAATAGGGTAATTAATGGTAAAAATGACCTTATTATTACCATAAAGCATGTCCTAATTCTATTGGATAAGTGTAATTAGATCAAAAACATCCTTAGTAATAAAATATGACCACTTAGGTCCACTTGGATTATATTAGTACATTTATTGTTAATTTATTTAAAGAAGTGTTAAAATAGTTAAAATCAAAGTTAAAATACTAATTTTTTTAGTATAGTGTTATACATAAGATAAATTCGACTATAAATATTCATTAGAAATATAAAAAGATTTCCCACCTAATGGTAGTTTATTTATAATTTTTAAACATTATATAATTTATGTTATTTATGACACAATAGTGATACAACAATTACCTAATTAATGAAATATTAAAATAATTGATATTATAAATACCCAAATAAATGTAATTTGAGACTTTTTATGAATGAAACTGATTTTATAGGTTAATATGACATTTTAGTATTGATTTAATTAACTTTTTGAGAACTAATAATTCTGTTATGATTTTCACAAAAATCAATTACCAAATAGTGTCAAAATTGACATAAAATAGTTTTTAAAACAAATATTATATTATTAATTGTTATTATATTCCTAAAAATCTAAGGTTCGTCCAATATACTTATATAATGATATTAGTATCATTAATGGACCACTTTGGGGTGTCTTGGATTTATATGGTATGTTTATTAACTATATAATATAAAAATACAAAGTGACATGGTAAATGTCAATCTAAATAACTAAGAATTAAAACTAAATGATAGGGTAAATATATTGACTCAAACCTATCTATAATCTATTTGTTGAGATTATTTTGAACCATCCCCACCTTATCTTCGAAATAAATCAATTTGGAGTTATTAAAAACCGAATATGACTTTATTATAAAAAAATATTTTATGTTTTTCCAAAGGTGCCCCTCTACTCCATTATAAAAAGGGCACCCATTCCCTCTACTCTTCACACCCTTTTGATAATTTAAGCTCATCCAACCACTGCCCATTTCTCTTCTCCATTTCCCTAGAAAAATTATTGTGGTTCTGGTCTTCTGAAAAGACCAAATCTACTTAATTAAGAGACGTCTTAAAGGAGGTTCGTCGAAGAAGAGGTAATCTCTTCTTCTGATTCTCTCAAGTTTCTTTCTTCTTAAACTTATTATTCATTATTTGTCACATTATAAACTAATAAAATAAGTATTACTTATATAATGATATGTTATTATAAATATTAAACAACCCTATTTCACCTTCTATCCATCCTACGGAAAACGAAGTCACCGCACGTGCGTACTTACGGAATACCGTTCCCATGCCGTGGTGTAATCTGTTTTCGACCACCACCTTACTTGGATGGGTATAATTGTGTAAATAAATAACTATATATGATTATTTTAAAGTTATATTGATTATAAAATATTATACATACACTTAAATACAATTCCATGATAATGGGAATGATATCATCGCTTGTGCGTACGTACGGACTACGGTCTCCACGACGTGATGAGATTCATTCTCCATGTTAACCATTAATAAATGATTATAAAGTATATATAATGAATAATAATGAAATATATGACATAATAATGATACTATATTTATTTATATATATATTTATCTCACTTAATTCCATTCAATTCAATAAGGAAATGAAAACAGCGTTCATGCGTACGTACAGCCTACCGTCTCCATGAACGGTGTATTTCATTCCTTTTATCGATCTATCATATATATATATATGTGTATATTCGGAATATGTATTATATATATAAATCTTGTTTTACATTCTGTAATTAAGTAAATTCGTATATAAGTAATAATATCAAGAACCACATGTCGAAACAAGTACGATAAATGAAACGATTTTACCCAAAACGCTGCTTTAACATGGAATTTACAAAAGAACTGGTAATGTAAAGTCATAAGTGAACCATAAATGATATCATAACAATGAATGTGATTCTTTAATAATTCAATGAAATTATTTAAATCATTATGCAGGAGGTTCAGATACATACAAATCATATCAGACGTAAGGTAAGGGATAATGTTGCAATCTCAATTGTTTTCTATCCGAGATTGCTTATACGTAAGTATTTACTGGGGATATATTTATCATCCATGTCCATGTTTTGTAAAAATGTTTTCATGAATTTTTAAAGTCATTTTTACCCATTTTTTACTTTTACTACATGGTATGAAAAGAATATTTTTTCATTTTTAGTACGAGGTACTTTTTGACTATTCCGGAAAAAGTACTAGAAGAATGTTTTTTAACTGATACGGCATGAACATATTTTTACAGTTTCATAACACCTCATTTTCAAGAATCTTACTCTGCAAGATTTTATGAATATTTTCAATAGAATATTTTTCTATTAAAATTTCTTTGAATTATGTGAAATGAAAATGATTTTGAAGAAGAAAGGATATTTTCCTCAAGAATTAACTTCAAGTGTTTTATCAAAACCATTTTCAATCTAAGAGGACATTATTTGATATGTGTATGTTTCAAGTATAATGTCAATGATTTAAATGGTTTTACTTCTCTTGTGATGAAATTATATCCATTTTTTTTATATGGATTATGTTATGATGGGATGATTTTTATGAAACCCATTTTATTCTTTGGGTTATGATGAATGTTTTAGGTTTATTTTGTGGCACAAGTAAGAATGATTTCATTATGAGATGGGTGGGACCTATCTCCCTCTAATGCATTGGGTAAAGATTTATATCTCATGAGATAGACATGGTTGGAACGGTAAGTTAATCCAGATCAGTGTTACAGGACTGGAAAGAGGAGTGAACTCGATTCAGAATGGGACTTTGTCCACTATTATGGTCTTGGAACCAATGAATTGGATACTATGGAAATCATAACATGTGCTTAATGGATTCCACAATTACTTGTTTTATTACCATGCTAGTTTATCATGACTAATGTTCCTTTCTGATCTATTCCTTGTGTACTTCCATGAATTATGTCGTTGCTCATGATTTTGATGTTTAGATTTTATGTTCATGTTTTTGCATTGAAATGTTTATGGATTGTTTTACGTTCTCTATGATTACCCTTACTGAGCATTTTAGTTCACCCTTCAAATGTTTTCTTTTCCCCAGGATTTAATGAAAGGTTTTAGGTAAGAAAAAAAAGGGGAAGATCTTTATGGGATATGTTCAAGATCTTTCACCATGATTAGAAGATTATTTTCCGAGTTTCCAAATACACTAAACTATTACGGTCCTTGTGTGTATGTTATTGTTATGTATTAAGTATTCCCCAAAAGTAATGTAATGTCCATGTACATCAAGATTTAGGTCTCTACAGTTGGTATCTGAGTAAAGGTTTATTTAACCTTTGGAAACTAGGATGCTAAAACTTTAATGATATCCCTAGAGATATTTCTAAGGTAGTACTAGGGATGTCCCTAAGGTTATGTATAAGTATAGGTTATAATCCTAGAATTATGGTAACAATCTTCAAATTAAACAAAAGATGTTAGATATTTAAGGTACTCCCCCATTATTGTGTTGAATTCCCTAGCATGATTTTCTCCTCTCACACTATTCTTTTTGGGTTTTAGACGATGGCTGGAACCTGAAGGAACCGTGTTGATCATTGTAATGGACAATGCAATGATTGTCCTCCTGAACAAACCAATGTTATGGGATATGGAGTGAAAAATCTTATTTCTATACTTACACAAGCTATGAATCATTCTAGACTTCCAAATGAGTAGAGAAGGGAACAATATTATATTGACTCCTTCCTGAGGAAACGTCCACCTTCTTTCAGTGGGTCTTCTGATCCACTTGTTGATGAACAATGGATTAGTACCATAAAAAGATATTTTCAGTTCTTCAATGTTCTGAAGATTATAAATTCATCTTATCATTATATCATTGGGAAGGTGAAGCTGATCAATGGTGGAATCTTATCAAGAATACGAGGCCAAGAGATGAAATTGAGTTCATAGAATGAGACGAGTTCCAGAACATATTTTTCAATAAGTACTTACCTCATATTGTTTGAACAAAGATAGAGAAGGAGTTTCTTGAACTAAATCAAAAGGATGATAAATCTGTTGGTATATACGAAGCGAATTTTACAAGGCTTTCATGGTATGCATCTGGCTTTATCATCCAACCTGAAAGTAATGCTGATCGATTCTTTAGTGGCTTAAAAGCAAGTCTTCTAAGGGAATTAGCTATAAGAGACATCAGTAGCTATGAATAAATTGTGGGTTGTGTTATCAAGGTAGAAATGGAAGTTGGTGTTACATATCCATCTCATGGTTTTGACAAGAAACGAAAGATGGAGTTCAAGGAGAAATCCCAAAATAATGGTGAAAAGAAAATGAATGTTTCCTTATGCTCAAAGTGTGGAAAGAAGCATGGTGGAGATTGTTTTAAAGGGACTAGAAAATGTTTCAAGTGTTGAAAATAAGGTCATCGAGTAGCTGAGTGTCGAAGTAATGGAAAAAGGGTTTCTAATGATGTGAATAAACAAAAGACTACCGAGAAAGCACCACGAACACTTCAATGCTTCAAGTGAAATGAAACGGGGCATTATGCTAATCAATACCCTAATCCAAGGGTTAATGATGATCGACATGAGCAACCACTTAAGGAAAAGGACAAAGGGAAGTCACATGTGATCACTATTTGTGATGTTGAATATGAAAATGATGTGGTTGAATGATTATGTGTTTATGTAATGGGCTTCCAAAATAATGTTGTATATAGTTTCGTGGAATATTGGAATATTTATGTATTGGTCTATTGTGTTTTTCAATAATTTTATGGTTCCAGTAACCATGGTAAGTGATTGATATATGCACATAATGAAGGGATAAGGAGAAAATGAAATGTTTGAAAGTATTCATGAGCTCATGACTGATATAAGGAAATAGTTATATCATGGTTTGAGTCTATAGAAATTTGTGGTTTTTGTATGTGGAAAGAGTTAAATTTTGACAGCACTCATGTTTTCACTATGGTTCAATGGGTATTCATTTTTCTAGAGAATACAAGATTAAGGCCTTCGAATGTTTGGAATGTGACCAAGAATACATTTCTTATGATATATGGGGATCAACGATGGTATTAACATGATTGTTATATGAACTCTCTGGTAATCATTTTCACTATAATATGTGAATGGATAGTAGAATTTTGGATAAGCCTAATGATTAGAATGGATTATTGTGGACATAAGTTAGTATTGTTTAAGGCTATAACTTTTTCAATATTATTAATGGAATGTTATAATATTGTATTTTTAGAAAAAAAAGGAAAACCAGCAGAACGGGTGACAACCTGTCACGTCGGACAAGGATGTGGGAATCGAACCCACAACCGAAGTGCGATAGGAAATTATTTCCTACCACTGGCCTACAAGAAGTCCCTGGTTATTAGGAACTAGTTTTATTAAGCAGTATGATAGATGAAGTATAAGTCCATTTTTGGAATCATATACGATTAACCTCACCAAATATGGACTTATGTATATTTGATAACTTTTTCTAACCTTTTGATTGAGACAAATGGAATGACCCATCACTCTATCACATGATCTGATAACACTTCACGAATGAAAAATTAAACTTCATTTCTTTAAGAGATGAAGTGGAAAAATATTCAAGGCATGAACAACGGTGAGATTATACCAAAATAAAGTAAGTATTTCTTCCAATTCAAATTCTTCAAATTTAGAGAAATGATATTGAAAACCAAAAATGTTGTCCTAGTGCCCATATATCCGATTAATCAGATGGTACCTTAGATAATCACAAATTTATGGCTTTTTGATTGTTGGATTTTTCATATCCATGTTCTCTACCACTCTCCATCAGAACATGATTGATAGATTTCTCTTCCATATCCATATTTTCACCTATGTTATCCTACATGGAAACCCAGTGATTAGTTAATTTGGACAACCGTTACGTTTTATACTTTAGTTTTTAAATATTGTTTTTGGTATTCCTTTTTACGATGTGTGTTTTTATCAAAGAAACTTTTGAGTAGTTAACCATTTATAAGCCCGGCAAATTTCGAGGACGAAATTCATTTTAAGGGGGGTAGAATGTAACACACCGAGATTTTTATGAAAAATATTACTTTTAATTTTATTGATGTCTTGTGTTATATGCTACAAAAAAAGAAGCTTTCACTACACGCATCCCTGACTTGTCTTGCATTACACGCAATCACGACCTTCCATGATAGCGTGTGTTGTACGCAATACCGAGTTTCACTAAACAATGATATGTTATATAAACTAGCCTTTATGAATAGTAATACACACTATTTAAAATTTTATAAATTGAATCCTTTGAAATGTACTTCATTTTTGGATTCCGAATATCGAAATTAGCCATGGGTGAATTTTTGGTATTTTTCTAAAAACTTTCAATTTTTGATGAATAGTGAAAACACTGGGTTACTATTTAAAAACCGTCTTTTTATTTAAATAATTATTTATTTTATTTAAATTTATTTTAGGTCAAAATAGATACATAATACCTATATGAGTTCAATGTAATTCATTGGAGTCATTTTATAATAATTTTTTTTATATAAAAATTTTATTGAACTTTTCACTGTCTTTTACCCACCTCCTAGGAGAATTTGGAATTTCACATAAAACTTATTTTTATAGCTTCTGTGAGTGGAATTCTGAAAATCCGAGAGACACAGTTAATATCAAGGACAAAAATGTGGTTCAATGAGATGAACATAATTTTTGGTGAATAGTAACTTTTTACTTTTATTTACCACATTTAAAAGTAAATAGGGTAATTAAGGGTAAAAATGATTTTATTATTACCCTGACACATGTCCTAATTCTATTGGATAAGTTTAATTCTACCAAAAACAACATGAGGAATAAAATATGACCATTTAGGTCCACTTGGATTAGATTAGGAAATTTATTATTAATTTATTTAAAGAAGGGTTAAAATAGTTAAAATCAATGTTTAATAACTAAAACATTTTTAATATAGGGTTATACATAAGATAAATTAGACTATAAATATTACTTATAAAGATAATAATATTTCCTACATAATGGTATTTTATTTATAATTTTTAGAAATTAAATAATTTATGTTATTTATGACACAGCGGTGATACATTAATTACCGAAATAATGAAATATTAAAATAATTGATATTATAAATACCCAAATAAATTTAATGTGAGACTTTTTATGAATTGAAATAATTTTATAGGTCACTATGACATGTTTTTATTTATTTAATTAACATTGGTAGAACTAATCACTGTGTTATGATTTTCACAAAAATAAATTACCAAATAGTGTCAAAATTGACATAAAAAAGTTTTTAAAACGAATATTATATTATTAGTTGTTATTATATTCCTAAAAATTTAAGGTTTGGTAAAGATACTTATATCATGAAAGGGGTTTCATTAATGGACCACTTGGGGGTCTCTTGGATGTATATGGGAAGTTTATTAACTATATAATGTAAAAATACAAAGTGACATGGTAAATGTCAATCTAATTAACTAAGAAATAAAACTAAACGTTAAGGTAAATATAATGACCCATACCTGTGTAAAATCTATTGGTTCAGAGGATTTCGACCCATCCCCACCTTAGCTTCTAAATAAATCAATATGAAGTTATTAAAAACCTATTATGACTTTATTATAAAATAATATTTTAAGTTTTTTCAAAGGTGCCCCTCTCTTCCCTTATAAGAAGGGAACCCCTTCCCTCTTCTCTTCACACCCTTTTTAGAGTTGATGCTTGGTCAACCCCTGACCATTTATCTTATCCACTTCCCTAGAAACATTCTGGAGGTTCTGGTATTCTCTAAATACCAACTCTACTTCCTTAAGAGAAGTCTTAAAGGAGGTGCATCGAAGAAGAGGTAATCTCTTATTCCGGTTCTCTCAAGTTTCTTTCTTCTTAAACTTATACTTCTTCAGTTGTCAAATTATAAAGTAATAACATCAGTATTAATTATATACTTATATGTTATTATAAATATTTAACAACCCTATTTCACATTCTATCTATCCTACGGAAAACGAAATCACCGCTCGTGCGTACTTACGGAATACCGTCTACACGCCGTGGTGTAATCTATTTTCGACCACCACCTTACTTGGATGCTTATAATGGTGTAAATAAATAACTATATATGATTATTGTAAATTTATATTGATTCTGAAATATTATACATACACTTCAATACAATTCCATGATCATGGGAATGATATCATTGCTCGTGCGTACGTACGGACTACCGTCTCCACGACGCTATGAGATTCATTCTCCATGTTAATCATTCATGAATGATTATAAATTATATATAATGAATAATAATGAAATATATGAAATAAAAATGATACTTGATTTATTTATATGTATATATGAATTTCATCTACTTAATTCCATTCAATTCAATAAGGAAACGAAAACAGCGTTCATGCGTACGTACGGCCTACCGTCTCCATGAACGATGTATTTCATTCCATTTATCGATCTATCATATATATATATGTATATTCTGAATATGTATTATATATATAAATCATGTTTTACAATCTGTAATTATGTAAATCAGGATATAAATAACAATATCAAGAACAACAAGTCGAAACACGTATGATAAATGAAATGATTTTACCCAAAACGCTGCTTTAACAAGGATTTTACAAAAGAACGGGTAATATAAAGTCATAAGTGAACCATATATGATATCATAACATTGAATATGATTCTGTAATAATTCAATTACATTATTTAAATCATTATATAGGAGGTTCAGATACATATGATGCATATCGGACGTAAGTTAAGGGATAATGTAGCAATCTCAATTGTTTTCTATCCGAGACTGCTTATACGTAAGTATTTACTCGGGTGATATTTATCATCAATGTCCAAGTTTTATAAAAATGTTTTCATGTATGTTTAAATTCATTTTTACCCATTTTTACTTTTACTACATGGTATGAAAGGAATCTTTTGTCATTTTTAGTACGAGGTACATTTTGACTTTTCCGGCCAAAGTACGAGAAGAATGTTTTTTTAACTTATTCGGCATGAACGGATTTTTACAGTTTCATAACAACTCATTTTCTTGAATAATACTCTACATTATTTTATGACTATTTTCAACTGAATACTTTTCAATTAAAATTTCATGTAATTTTGTGAAAAGAAAATGATTTTGAAGAAGAAATGATATTTTCCTCAATAATTAATTTCAAGTGTTTTATCAAAACCATTTTCCATCTAAGATGACATTATTTCGTATGTGTATGTTTCAAGTATAATGTCTCTATGATTTACATGGTTTTACTTCTCTTATGATGAAATTATATCCATTTTTTTATTTATTATCTTATGATGGGATGATGTTTATGAAACCCATTTTATTCTTTGGGTTATGATGAATGTTTTCAGTTTATTTTGTGGGAAAATTAAGAATGATATAATTATGAGATGAGTGGGATCTATATCTTCCTCCAATGCATTGGGTAAAGATTTATATCTCATGAGATAGACATGGTAGTAATGGTAAGTTAATCCGGTTCAGTGTTACTGGACTGGAATGAGGAGTGAACTCGATTCAGAATAGTACATTGTCCACTAAGATGGTCTTGGGAACAATGTCATGGCTACTATGGAAATCATAACATGTGCTTAACGGATTCCAAAATTACATGTTTTATTACCATGCATGTTTATCATGACTAATATTCCTTTACGATCTATGCCTTGTGTATTTCCAAGATTTATGTCGTTGCTCTTGATTTTAATGTTTAGATTTTATGTTAAAGTTTTTGCATTCAAATGTTTATGGATTGTTTTATATTCTCTATGCTTACCCTTACTGAGCATTTGAGCTCACCATTTATATGTTTTCTTTTCACCCGGATTTAAAGAAAGGTTTTAGGTATTAAAACAAAAGGGGAATATATTTAAGGGAGATGTTGAAGATCTTTCACCACAATTAGAAGATTATTTTCCGAGTTTCCAAAGACACTAAACTATTACGGTCCTTGTGTGTATGTTTTTTTTATGTATTAAGTATTCCGAAAAAGTAATGTAATGTCCATGTACATCAAGCTTTGGGTCTCTACAATGAACCTCAAAACATTTTAAAAAATGGGTATCACTTTTATGACATAAAGTGTGTGTCATCATTTAAATATACATATTAGTTCATAATGATTATAATATTCTCCCAACTAAGAAAATTTTCTAAAATTATATTTTTAGTTTATAAAAATGATAAATAATTCATTTTTATGTCATGTAATTAATCTCATTTCAACTTTATACAAAATGTGAATTATATGATTCAAAGATAATGTTTTCAGGTTAAAAGTGACATTTTAGTTCAAAAAATACATCATTTTCTCAAAACTTGGAAAAAACTCATATATTAAAGATATATCATTAAACTTGTTGACTTTTTATTTGATGCATGTAATATCTAACTATTTTGCAATCTTACATACAGTGTAGTTTGTATTTTTTAAGTTCATTTTTACATTTTAAATTATACCTTTAGTTAAAAACACACAACTCATACTAAAAAATGTTCCAAAAAATATTAGTTTAATGATACCTTAGAAAAAAGTATGTTTGTTAATTTTTTTTACTTATAGGATGTAACCTCATGTAAATCTGGTACGCAGTGTGACATGTATGATTGAAAGTACATGTTTTAATTTTAAAGTGAATGTAACATTCTTAAAACAATGAAAACAAACTATAATTTTCTTGATACTTCAAAAAAAGATCTATAATTTATTTTTAATGGTGAAGTATTAATATAACATCAATTATACATACAATGTGTCTGGTTCAATTGAAAGTGTATGTTTTTA
This sequence comes from Viscum album, assembly GCA_963277665.1. NCBI lineage: Eukaryota > Viridiplantae > Streptophyta > Magnoliopsida > Santalales > Viscaceae > Viscum > Viscum album. The sequence continues at coordinate 667,500,442 of OY728135.1, read as the reverse complement.
GGTAAAAGTGATTTTTATTTTATAATTTTCATGAAAGACTCAAAAACAAAAAACTAATTAGAAATTTATCAATTCTTTTTACATGATATTTCATTTTTAGCTTTTTTAATGAAATGTTTGAAATAGAAGAATGTTCCATTCCAATGGAACATTGAATTATAGAAGTCTTTTTAATTACTTAATGTTTTCCTTACATAATAAAAAATATTGATTTTTCCTAAATCAGGAAAAGGGTATGATGTGTATTGTGATTCTTCAAGATATGTATTAGGGTGTGTTATCATTCAAAGATATCATGTTGTTTCATATGGATCATGGTAGTTTTGATTTAATGGGAAAACAACCAACATGTGATTTAGATTTAGATGTTGTTGTCTATTTGTTGAAGGAACGGTGTCATTGTCTATTTGGTGAGAAATTTTCAATGACTACAGATCAGAAGATCTTGAAGAATATTTTATAAAATCATGTTTTGGACCCAAGATAAAGAATATGGACAGAGTATCTCCAAATTTTTTACATTTACGTGATGTATAAGGACGAAGCAATATGGTTGAAAATTCATTAAGTAGAAAGTATTATGATTAGTTGGAAAATAGGCTTCAGATTAGTGGTAATTGGTGTCAGTGATTGAAAATATGAATTTTGAATGTGAAGAAAAATGTGATATTTCTTTTTTCATTCAAATTTCATTGGTTCTCGATTTGGTAAATATGGTTAAAAAGGCACATACATCGGATTTAGAATTTACAGAAATAATGTTAAAAGTCAATGGTGGGGGACCATTGAGTGATGGAAACATAATGGGAATTCAGAATTATTGTTTAGGAATAATATAGTTAAACCAATTTCTCTTCATGAATAACTTCTTCATTCTTACTGCCATTCAATATGGTCTATTCATCATAGATTACATAATATGTATAAGGTGATGAAATAAAATTTTGGTGGATCAGTATGAAAATAATGGTAGATGATTTTGTTTCAAGAAAATTAAAATGTCAACTGGTTAAGGAAGAGAATCATCCAAAAATAAGAATATTACTATCTTTACATATTCATGTTTGGAATTGGGACCCACTAGTTATGGATTTTGGGACTGTTATCCCAAGAATAGTTCAAAAACGTGATTCCTTATGGGTGATAGTGGATTGGATCAAAAATTTGGATCGTTTTTTCACAATATGTGAATATCATATGATGGAGGTCATATTGTAAATATATATCCAAGAAGTGGTAAAGTGTCATGGTGTACTCATTTTGATTGTTCCCCACAGAGATCCACAATTTACATCTTGTTTCTAGAAATCATTACATAAATTACTTGGGAATTAGTGGACTATGAGTATGGAATATCAACCTGTGATGGATTGCCAATCTAAAAGAATGATTCAAACATTGGAGGACATGTTGACGTCTTGTGTAATGGATTTTTCTAGCTCATGGGAATAACATGTTCCCTTAGTGGAGTTCTCATATAATAAAATATTTCATGATATAATAAAAATATCTCATTTTGAATCATTTTAAGTCCTTATCATTATATAATTTGTTTGGTGGAAATATGTAAGACTTCACTGGTTGGGATGTGCATTGTCCAAGAAACAATAGAGAAAATTTAGTTTATCATGAAATAGTTGGAGGTGGCTCAGAGTCCTCAAAAATCATATACAGATCATCATCGATGATTATTTTCATCTACGGTGAGTGATCATGTGTTATTGAAGATATTATTAAGGCATTTAAATCATTATTTATGGATATAGGTAAAGTTATATCCTTGATTAATATTACTTTTTCATATAATAGAACTTTTTTGTGATGTTGAATATCGATTGACATTTCCACCACAATTATGTGTGGTGAATAATGTTGTTCATGTTTCTCAGTTAAAGAAGTATCAGTGAAATCCTGACCATGTGATTCAATGAGATCATATTGACCTAGAGGTGGATGCTTCATTAGTGCACATGCTAGTGGGGGTTGTGGATAGAAAAAAGAATTTCTTGTGTAGAAAAAGCATCGGTCCAGTGTGGGTTTTGTGGAATCACGGTCATATTATAGAAGAGACTTAGGAATGAGAGAATCAAATGAAGCAGCAATGGTCAATACTCTTTTGAGAAAACAACAATTTTCTACTTTCTAGAGATGGAAAGGACAATATTGGGGAGAATGTAACTCCTTGGTTTCAAGTAATTAACACTTTATTTATTATTTTTTTAAGTATGTAAATTATACGAGTGAATTTGGGGAGACTTTGGATATCTTTTTGGATTTTTTAGGCTCTTTAATGGTGCATAGTTTTGAAAAACCGTTCAACACCTATAGTAAACCATTAATAATTACATAATGGACAAAGGGAAGGTGCATGGGCTCCACACATTTTTTTTCAAACTGTACAATAGACAAGAAACAATTGTGAAAATTGGGAAAGTGTTATTTGGAATGTATGTAGCACAGATTGGAAACTATATGAGCCAAATCTGCAAGGTTCGTCTTTAATGCAGGTGCTCGCACACAGTTAGTGTACAGTTTTACTAACAGTGTAACTCACTGTGCATGATTTAAAATCTAAATCCAACAAAAGTGGATCTCGATTGGTTTAAAGTTTTAACACCTTGTTTTTTCCCAATACAACCGTATATCAGTATTTTTAATTCTTAAAGGATGGAGAACATCTCTTAATATACCCTAAGGTGATCTGAAGGCTTCTATTGGTTTTTGAATAAATATTATTGCGTTAAGTGTTCATTCTTGGTTTTTTGGTAATTTTCATATATCTAATTCTCTCCTGCTCTATCTATTGGTTTCATATATCTGTAATCGTTGCGGATATATCTAATGTTTTGGTTTCAAAATATGATTATATTTGGATTTTCTTATGTTATTGGAAGAGATATAAGGTGGGTTCTTTGAATTTTAACCCAGTTTCAAGGACATTTTTCATTCCGTTTATTGTTTTTTCCAAATTCCCCATCTAGGTGGATTCGCACTTGACTCCTCTATTTAGAATATGAAGGCTTAGTTTCAAATTGATTAAATTTATTTTAATTGATTATGATATTTTTGTTCAAATAATAGTAGAAACCCCCTTTAGTGATGGTCTATGGTTTCGTGTGAAATTGTGGAATTTTTGTGAAAATTGCTTTGATAAATTATTTTAAAATATTGATTTTAAAATAGATTATTAGTTCAACATATTGAAAAATAGATATAATAAAAATGTTCTTTATTGAAATAGTATTAAAAGTGAAATGGATTTGGAATTGTCATTATTTTTCAATGATTGTATTGAAATGTTTTTGGGAAAACATGGGGGTGTGTATTCATATTTCATTATGAATATTGGTTTATATATGACTTGGGATCATTGCTAAATATGTAATGGAACAAGGGATTAAATTACCTTGTGATTAATTTGTAGATCTAGGATAAAACTCTCATGAGTAAGGAACTATCATAATGAAACATGCATGGGTGGATGCATGGGTTTTTGGATTGGAATGGGTTGTGCAAAATGACATTTTTTAATTGGTTTTAGAAAAATTATTGGTTTCATTCAATTTAACTTGTTATTATTTTGATAAAAAAATTTCTTTTGAAATGGTTTATATTTGTATATTAAAAAATTTTAGAAATTGTTTTATCTAAACTATTTTATATAGATGTGCTAACATGTTCTATCCTAGAGGAATGAGTAGTGAAGTCATTTGGAGAAAACCTAATGAGTATCATTACTCACCACATACTTTGGAACTTTAGAGAATTTGTATTTTTTTATCGAGATATGGAAAAATTTAAAATTTCACAAATCTTTAGAAGAACTTTCAGATACATGGGATGTTTTGTGGAGTTAGAGCATTGGTCATGTTTGGATCTCATAGTTATCACTGGTGTCCTTGAGTTTTGTCTTCTGCTATTTACTTTGATTAATTAGACTTTCATTGTGGTACATGGTCTTTTTTTATTTTAATAAATGATATGTTTAGTTTTCTTTTATTGTAATCATGTATCATATATTGTGGTTTACATGATTTTGCCTTGTTTTTTTGTTTTTTTGTTTTCAAAGGGAAAATCATCCCCCATATATTAAGGTAACCCATGGAATTTGTTGACAACCTTTGGAATCTTGGGGATCTTGGCTAAGACCATGTAACATTACATCACCTTCTCAAGCCAATGATGAGGGGTTGGATGCAACAGTAGCACTATGAAACAATTGAAATTGGCCTTCATCAGCACCTGGTGTAATGCTGATAGAGGAATACTTTATTAGTGTAACAAAGAATGGTGATAAATTTCCCTATTAATTAGTGTTTTATCAGTTATAATGGGTTTCATTGTGAAATATTTTTTACCAGTGATAAATGTACAAGTCTATAATCAATTCATGAAATATAAATTCTTTTTTAGACTAAATGAAAACAATTTCTAGTGATTTTAAAGGCATTATCTACATTAACTGTTTACAAATTTTTATTATATATTTGAAATTTTATTATTATAATTAAAATAATATTTACAAAATATATGATATTATTAGAATAATTTATGTATATAGATGTTTAACAATGATTAATACTCATCTTGGCTAATGAAAAAGTTTTGGAGTCTCTCTATGTAATGACTTCTATCTGGCTACTCGGGTCACCTATAAACTTTGAAACACCTCAATTTCACCCATATGGTGGTGACTAATCTTAGATCAATAATCAAAGATGTTATTGGGATTTTCTATATATAAAAATAGGATACCGATGGGTGGCATGTTGGTTTTTTTATATCATGTCATGTTTCATGTGGGCATGAGTATTGGTGTGCGGTGGTATCTCTATAGGGGCCATAATGTTTTTGATAATATGTTTTTGGGGATCTTGGAATTTTTTATTAGCGGTCCTCAAATAGAGGTGTTGAATATGATTCTTGGTTTTATGTCCACTAAATATGGTTCCAATTGTTTGCGGCTAAAATAGAAAACATTTTAATTTTTCATTGAAAAATTAAACCATATCACTAATTTAGGGGACCTCGTGTGGTAATGTGAAAAGTATGGGTTTGGGTGGTGTGGACCCAGCCCATGTGAGCACGAACCTATAAATCCGACTTGATAAACATGTCAAACTATCAAGACATATCCACATTATAGTGGATGTGGGAAATAATTTGGGAATCGAATAATATTTTAAGATTTTATTTTGTTGAATATGATATAAATTTAAATTTTAACTGAAAATGGAAACTATATATCTCATTTTTGGGACATAGTGTGACCACCATTCCTATCACGATATGTTGAATGATAAAAAATAAAAATTGGGGAAACCCAAATCTTAACTCAATTTTAGCTTAGGAGAATAAATGTCCTTTAGAATATGAAACATCATTATTACATGCATTGATATATAAGAGGAATTAAAAAAATTTCCTGAAGCACATATGGGAAAGCATTCATTCCCCCAATCCTTATATTGACTTGTTATATAATATTATTAATAATATATTAATAAAAGTAATAATATTATTATTCTTGGAGTAGTAGGGTTATCACCTTATAGTTAATGTGTCCCCATGATCCTGCATCAGACTAGGATTTAAATGCTAATAGCCCCTTAAGGTGATTTTCAGAGAATAATGTAGGATGCAGCTAGTCGGCCTTTGGTACAAGATGAAGGGACCTATGGGAAATGGAATTCAAAGGATTTAGACAACAAAGTGCTAGTTGTCGAGTGGATAAATAATTAGAGGGGGTGCGGTCTATCATTTTTAATCTATGGATGTGTGTTTTTTTTCATTTACTTGTAACCTCCCAGACCTTAATAAATTATTATTTTAGGTCAACTCCCATTAATATCTTATTTTTATTACATTATATTTTTGATTCATTGATGAAAATATAATAAATACATCATTCTAACTAAATCAAGACCCATATATAGTAGTCTATTCTAGATTATATCATGGGACCTCAGCTCACCACATGACCATCTTTATGTCTAAATTGAGATAAAATATAAAATTTCCACCCAATATTTATTGTTAGTAAATGATTAGACTTTTTATTATTTTTTTCATGTTGATAAAAATGATGTGATTTTTAAGACCAATGAACAGCAGTTAAAATATATATATATGGAATTTTAATGGTTTGGACACAGTCATTTATAACTCATGTTGATGGAATTATAAGTGTACCAATTCAGTTGTTTTCATGATTAAAACAAAAAGGTAATTATTTTTGGTCATTTAGTGCTTCTGAGATTGTATTTTAGATAATGTAAGATTTTATATGTGGAAATGAATGTCGACAATCTGATGACCATCACCACTACCAAGACACATGATGATCACTAGTGGAAACTATGATCATAGGTAAAAATATAGAATATAATTTAGATAAGAATTGTAGATCAATGATTATTTTTTTAAACATTCTCAATTTTAGTGAATCATTTTGAATCATTATTTTGTTCACCAGGTTAGGATCTTTCACTAAGAATTTCATGTTAATGAATGATTAAAATGAACTTCTAATCAATAACATGATACAGTGTGAATGCTTGAAAGATTAAATGTGATTCAATGTGATATCAGATGTTTTGGTACTTATATATATATATAATTCTATATATTCAACTTGTGTAATATGAGGTATGATTTACACTATGTGGGAATTAACCAATGGTCCCCTATGTCTTTTGATGGGATAAATGACTTGAGAATGGAAATAATTGATATGATATTCAGTTCACTAAATTAATTGATAGTTGGGAATGAAATTGTATGAGTGATCTTAAATGTTGATTGTGGAAAAAAGTGAAATTTACTTATTTTCAACATGACTTAATATGAGATGCTCAATAAATTTATTTATGGGTGAGGATGTAAAGATTATTAAAAATGTTTCCCTGAGAATTATATAATAAAAATTAACTTGTGATTTTTCTCCTCTAATTAATTTTCGTGAGAATGATTTGGGGTGATATTTCTTGAGGGTTTAATATTATTTTAGCAATAATTCTATAGTGGACCACCTCCCAAGGTATAATTCTCAGTGTAACCATATCATGAATATTGGGGTCTTAGTGGACATGTTTTGGGAATTAACTAGACATATATGATCAATATCACTTCTAATTGAGCACACTATCGATGGGGTTTGATCCCACCAAATAAGGAATGGAGTTAAGTTGTCAACTATTTTGATAGATAAAAAAAGGAGTATATAAACCATATGAGATATGGATTTTAGGCACTCTAGTAATAAATTTTACCATCAAAATGGGATGATTACCTCATATAATAGATAAGGGTTTGGTACTCCACTGATCAAAACTGTTTGATTCCTATATAAGAGCAGTCAAAAATTATTCCACTGATACTTACCCTTGTTGTATTGTGGGTCCTAATACTCAAATTAGTGCTTAGAGAGAATGTTTTTATGATACATGATGGTTTATTATTCCTCTTAACAAAAGGTGTAGTTTTTTTCAGTGTCCTATTTTAGTGTGTGCATCTTTGTGAGCAATAGTTTTTGGGAAGATATGTTTAATGTTAGATTATAATTATATTATATGATGATATAAAATTATGATTGATGATTTTTATAATTATGGTATGAGTTATAATCTTTTATAGAATCCTATAAGACGTTGAGGATGAGATATTCCCATAGAATGTTCTTTTAACAATGATTCCCATTGGGTGATATTGAGTTGTGAGGCCAAGACATTATATTATAATTTAATATTATTTTATTATTATGAGTTTTTGAGCATGAATTTTATGTTCACCATCATTTGGATTGTCCTATAGGTTCATGACACTCACCCCTACACAAGTAGTAGAACTGTGACATACATGGGTCTCTATGAGATTCTAAATAATTGTAAGAGGTCATGATATTGTGTATATGTGGGCTTTAGAATTTAAATTAGGATAATTTGGTGGTCATTTATGGTGTCTGAATATAATATTTATCATATACTCATTTATGGGTCACATAGAGTTCAATTTTTCTCCCCTTTCAAAACATTTTATAGTCTATTATATCCTTTTTCCCTCCCTACACTGATGGTATTGAGATTCTCTTCATTAGGTAAGAGAATATCAATTATTATATTTTTGGGACTCTATATATTTATGTTATGTATCCATTCCATGTATTAGCGAGAATTAGTTAGGAGTATGGATATTTTCACAGTAATTCCTACCAACACCCCATTTTAGATATGATTTAGTTGATAACTTGGAGTTGAATTTTAAATTCTGGTTTATAGTATATTTTTAGAACTGAATAATATATACCTTTTAATAAACAAATTATGACTTTTTCTATACTTGAGTATTGGGGATTCATATTTAGTATCATGTTTTTTTGTTCACTTGTGTGTGATCATTTCCTATTTTGATTTCATTTTGAGTTGTAGATATTTTTATTCATAGATTTCATGGGAAAATTCATACATCTTTTTGTGTCACACCCCTTACCTCTAATCACCAAAACACACCCTCTTTTTTATATTCAATTAAGGAAGTACACTTGAATTGGACCCACTTCTGGGTGAGTTCCTGGTAGCATAGTTCATGCTAAATAATATTGATCAACTTGTCTATATAAATTTATATGAGATTAAGGTTAGTAATGGATGATTCTTATTGAAAAAAATATAAATTTTACATTATTTACGTAGGTGTATGAGTCTAATTTTGGAAACTCTATTTTGGAAGTGAGTATAGATAAGATAGTCAACAAAGATGCTCTTGATAGTTAAACATGGGATTAAAAACATCACTTGTTTCTTCATGAGATGTTTTATGTTCCTCATAGACTGATGAGATAATTTTTTCATGAGATACATAACATAACATTGGAAATAATTCAAGGTGTTGATAAGATTTACTATTCGACGAAAAGTCAGTTTTTTGTCCCTGAACCAAGATGTCAATGGAAGGGTTTCTTTTTAGATGGATCTAAAACTAATAAGTGAAGGCCAAACATTCAGTTCTAATAGGATTTTCACCACCTATATATTTTATTAATTGAAGTGAGAGAATGTATCAATATAATTTTTATAGGTTTAGTATTTTGTTGAGAGGTAATTATGATATATATGTGGTTAATGGAAAATAAATAAAAGAAATAAACTCCTTTCTTACCTATCATGGAATGAAGATTAATGAATACTTCGATTAGGCATTATAAAAAAGTGGTATTAAAGAATCATGAAATTAAATGAATGATCATTTTAGTCTATAACCATTGTGTTAAATGACAAATATAAATAATATTTGAATATATATTTTTTACCTAATTTTTCTTTAAGACATTATTCTACCCAATAATTGATGGTCATGCCATGTAAATGATTTAAAAATTATTAGAAATATTTAATATAGTTATTTTATATTTGGGTGGATCGTTGTACTATAATTTACAATATTTTATTTTTTTTCAGAATAATAGCTATCATGAATCAATTGGAATGAATCATTTTTTATCCTTGAAAAGTTACAGATTGTAGGACCATATTTGGTACATTATATACTAATGAAATTTTAAATTATTTGAGAGTGAATGAAGGCGGTATAAAGTTTTTAGAAATAAAATGTTAATTAGAGGAGGTTATCATTGGAAATTTTTTTGGTTACCATTATTTTTTATGTTTTCACCTTGTTATTAGAACTGTATATTTTTCTATGTTAACAAGAATTATATATTATTCATTAAACAATATGAGGTGTTGGAATATGTTGGCAAAGTGGAATACTAGTTAGAAATTGAAACTATAACAAATTCCAAAGTGTATACATGAGTATTACCATGCGATTTACTGGATTGATATTTATATTAATTTGTATGATACATTTATTGAGTAGTTTAGTGAAAAAGAAGACTGTCCAGTGAAGTTGTCACTTGGATTAATCATTTCATTAGTGTTATTTCTATAGAAACATGATGTTTTAAAGGAAAGAATGTGGAAAAATAGTCAAAAATAAAATTATAATATCCTTATTAATTTTAACCCTATTTTATATAACATATAGTGTAATTGAGAATTTTAAATTGAATTTAATTAATGATGTGTTTTCTTTTGCATTGATATGGTTAATTTTTTCAGTGGAAAAAGAATTTAAGAGGTATATAATGTGATGATTTGAGTTTGAGTGAGTCATTTATTATTTTAAAAGTACATGTTAATTTTTTATCGAATTTTTTAAGGGGAATATAATTTTTAGTATTAGGAAATATATTAATTTACATTATGATTTTTAAATTCACTGTAGAATAAAGAAGAAAAATGAAAATTTTATTTTTTAGAGAAATTCAACATAACCAGAAAATCATTTTGCATTCATTAGATAACATCTTATTGTTTTTTATAAGAGAGGGTATGTAAATAAATGTTTTTTTATTAGAAAATATGGAAATTTAAGTAGATTATTTTTGGAATGGTATGAAAAACATCTCATTTTTTAAAATACAATAGGTTTTCGCTATAAATGTTTCAATTAGGAGTTCTAGATTGAGATTATTTTGAAATTGATATCAGATTTATGGAATGAAAAAAATGATGTGTTGTACATGAAATATTATGTGTTGTGTTATGATGATATATTAGCATGTTATAAAAACATCATCCTGAATATACCCTAATAAGGGATGGGTGTGAATTTGGGTATGAGAAATATTATTCAGTTTAATTGGATCTTGTTCTGGTATTTGAAAGAATGATATAAAGTGTTCACCATATTACATGAATAAAAAAAATAAAATTATGAATTCAATTTAATTTATATAGGAGTGATTACATTCTTCACCCATGATGGTTACATCTAAGGATCATACATCAATGATGTGTTGATTTACCAAAATATATATTCATTGTATATAGTTATATGATTTTAAATTATTCAATATTAATTCATGGGTTACTATCTTATATTATATATCTAATCACTTCTATTAGACATGTTACTTATAAATATTAACTCAATGGATACTGACTATAATTTTAATAGCGTAACACCACTGTTAGAGATCACTCACCACTAACCCAACCATTTTGGTATATAGCCTCATGTGTGAATCCCCACATAATAGAGGCCATTAGTTATTGGTGAGGGACTAAATTATAATTTGGGGAGACTATAATCATGATATAATAGGAATAAATAAAAATAAAATAACTATACATAATACATATAAAACATTACAATATGGAAAAAATAAACTTATCCATATTATAAAAAAAATGTAATGTAGCATACAGACATACAATTCAACTGATCCCCACTAGGGTGATCACCTTCATATGATAAGAAAACAACAAAAATACATAATATTCCATATTTCTCTCCAAAAGAATTACCTTAATCACTGTCTCCAATACCCAATCAAGCTATCCCATCTCAATCCATCACACATTCTATTCTTTGAAATGAAAATAAGACATAATGTATGAATAAAAAGAAGAGTTCCTATATGGTGTGCGGGAAATAAATCATAGTATGGTATTACCAAGTGACCCAAATATAATTCATCATATGAATGTATTAAATAAGAAAATAAATGAATATAAGATGCTCTCAAATGTTCTACCAAAAATTATGTCCTAACTAGGACACCATGATTCAATTCACATTAGGGAATCATGTGATAACCAATCCCCCATGAAAACTGATCACACCCATATTGGAATAAGATGAAATCTAGTCACCACATTCCACCAAGCCCATATCCTAACCCAAATATAAAGACTTAGTTTATGGTACCCCACAAATCTGTTACCGCTATAAGACGGTACACGCAGTGTCGTATGTCAATGTCATATACCTTTCATATCACTCAAGGTGGTCCCCCCAACACCTTCTCACTCAGGATAAGAAAACCTTCCAAGTCCCAAAAACTACCATTTCCCTCAAGGTAGGATCCCATACCAAATATAACACTACATCATGATTGAACTAGATTTGGGACTCAAGGATGTATATTCTAATATCTTCTAACTCATGATGAAGAAATTATCCGGACCACTAACATATCACTCATGGTATGTCATGATGACACATCACAACCTAAACATAATATTACCAAACATGGTAGGGTTCATATGGAACCATTACACTCATAATGATTCCATTATCCTATCTATTAACTTATCATTCAAGGTAGGGTTCAATATCTCATTCACACAGATACCTTATCACATAAGGTAGGGTTCCACCAACACCTCATCACACAAGGTGAGAAAATTCCATAGGATCAGTCATTGATTTTACATATATCTGTCACTAAATACGTGAATGAAATCAGTACACCCATGAAACAACAAGTGGGGGACACAACTAGTCTCATAAGCTCAAAATATCTTTTTAGGGTTCTTTTCACTTAACATTGATCCCCTCATCCAAAAACTAACTCAGTCTTTGTATTCCCTTATAGTAAAATTTCTTGATGATCATACTGGTCTCAAAATCACAACTTACTAGAAAACATGAAATTATTATATCATCCATTAGTGAATCCACTAGGGCCTTTCCAAACAGTTCTAGCTCATCGATACTCGTACACACTCGTCACTCCATAGTGACATCACTACCCATAGGTTCTTCCTATTTATATCCGAAAATTTAATTTCCCATACACAACCAATTATTATATTACAACTTGATCCATCTACTATAGTACCATCTCGTGCAGAGATTCTCTAATCCCCTTGGAAACCCCACGCCATGTATCCTGAAAAAATCTATCAACATCCACCTAGGTCCTTTATTATATTTATCTTGGAAGAGATCCCAAACCATCTCCTAGTGGAAACCATCCTTATTATTTTTTAACTAGTACTAGATCACTCTTCCCAACCATAATGCATAAAAATCTCAATATAGACTCATAAGGGTTCTTCTTACCATGTTTGAGATGTACGTCAATCTCACCCATCACTTCTATTCCCAAACCTCTAATTCCAATTCAAATATAAATTGGAAACCAACACATGATATCCAAACAATGTCCTTTATCTTAAGACATTCTTGAATTCTTTCTCTATCTCTATCAAATATTTAAAACCATAGAGATACAGTTTCAATGAGATTACCATTAACTAAAAGTGATAGAGTGAATTTTTTCTAGGCATAATAACATCGATTCTTTTTTATATATTTCTCAGGGTAACTCATTATTCCAAACTCTTACCCATTCCTATGAAAACATAAATACATGTATAGTCATTCATAAACAATAATATGTTCTTTTGTTAAATGGACCGCATACCTCCATCAGGTATTATCAGTACTTATAGTTATCTACTCAACCTCAATCAACCTCATCCATTCCTCAAACAAGATTATATGAACCCACCGTGATCCTATATCACACCACAACATCTAAATAAAAATTTATTATATTTAATACAATAATTTATAAAGGATAAAAAATCATCAGTCATTATCACTTTATTTAATCAACACAAAACTCTAAATGTTCATCCTTTTAGGATCCCATATATCTATTCAATATATAAAACCCCATCATTCCTGAATTATTATGCTATTCTATGATGGAATCAACACAAAACCATGTACTAAAATGACACGAAATCCAGGGTATAAAAAAGGGGAACCAAAAATTGAAAGATATGGGTGGAGGATCATACCTTAAATCACTACAGAAATCAAAAAAAGCACCCCTCTTCCAGGGGGGTTGAAATGGGGGAATAAATGATATCATATTTTTTCAAAATTCCCCACCCTAATGCCTCTCTATTATTATAGTCAAAGGGGGACTAGCAAGTAAATTATTTCTTTGCCCTTACTAAAAAAATTGTCATGTAGATCAACCATTACATGACTAGGTTTGTTTCACCTTGAATCTCTTTCTTTCAACCAGTTTACTACATGACCACCCTATGCAGAGGGACTGAACCTCAGTCTACCTCTATCATGATTCCTACACTATGGTTTATGCTGTGACCACCCTAGGAAGATGTCCAACCCCTTTCCTAACAATATAACATCATGAACCCTATAGGTCACAGTGGGAAGTGCCTCACTCAAGGAGGTCCATGCCTCTATGGTGTTTCATCCATCATTTGAGGGGTGACTATCCATATTCCCAAATATAATGAATCCCCAGTCGTATGTTGTCATAGCATTAAGTAAGGGTCACAACATGACCTAAGGGTCACAACATGACCTACTTACATCTACTCAAATTCATCTAGTGGTTCACCCTAACCCAACTCCTACAATCACTAGATCACTTGAAATATATTCTAGTACATGATCCACCCAATAAATACACAAATTATGATGTCCCAACCCGTAGAATTATTATATGAGTTCCAATTATCCAAAAATCCATTTCAATGGTATAAAAAAATAAAATTCTCTCTGAAACAACAAACTGTAAAATTTTTAGGGGATTACATACTACCCACCATAAAATTTTCTTCTTTGAGAAGCCATAGTGGTCATTAATCCAACATTCCTGACCTACCATGGTTGTAGATTCACTAGTTTTTCACCATGTTTCATATTCAAATATCAATCATTCATTCAATAAAAAACTCCAAATACTAAGACGTATAATCTCAAAAGATGAGACATGCTCGTTACCATCACTAACACTATGTTGATTCTTAACCACCCACATCAACCCCAAGGACTAAAAAACAAAAAAAAATTATTGCTAGACTTATGGTTCTCCCCACCATAAGAATCCATTTATATGGTTAAATTCCCAATCATAATCCCCCTATATGAATTTCCTACCAATAATGCACTTCCAATGGTTCATTAACATGCTTGATGTAGTTTTCAACTCACCACACCCAATTCCATGGAAAACATTGACTGATATTAATTTGAATTACCACCACTAAAATGTTCTTGGTCTCACCCACATCAGCACTATCACACAAAAAGATCAAAATTCTTTAATTCTTGGATGAATCAAGAGATTTTCCAACTTTACACACCAACACATGAAAACATAATTAAGTGTCATAACATTTTCTTATCCTTAATCAACATATCATGACATCATAATCTCTCCATGATCATTGAAAAACCTCTGATTTGACTCACTCTTAAATCAAAAAAAACATCATCAAAAACATGAAACCAAAACTATAACTCCATCGACCACAACATAAAAATACCCAAATATATATTTTACAAGGAATAAAATCACATAAAAATTTTCCTTAATATTATAACCCTAGCCATTTACTAACCATCCACGATCTGGTCTCACCACATACATGACCCGTTCAACTTGAGAGTAATTCACCTGTGACTGACTTGAAGCTCCATTCCATGGGGGCCTCCCTATCACCACTCCAACATACCAAATAACTAATACCCATGGGACATGTCCTATATATTACAAAAAATAATGACTATATTTGTCCACCCCACTAATACATGATCATCAATATGAAACACTGATCAATACTCATACCTAGATTATCGGTAATTTCATCCTTTATATTTTCAATAATTTAGTTAAAAGGAGGGTTATTCCCACTTATAGACTATGGAATTATCCAACTAAATTAGTTCTCCTAAACATTTCCATTAGAAAAAACCCAAATAGATCCCATCATTACACATGTGTCACTATTCCAAAGTCAATCTCACTAAAGTAGAATATCCCCTATCAAGGCACTAATCCTTATTAACAAAACCATAATACCCTGATCAATCCATGATATAACCATCCATTACATATGTGACAGTATTGATCACCATAGAAGCCCCAAATGTCCATTTTATAAATATGTAAATCAAATTACTTCATTTATTGCCCCGCACATGCTCACCAAATTATCCAAAACTCAAAAGGCACTACGTATGACATGAAAACACTCACACTTCCACATTACTGATTTCACTAAACATCCATTAAAAACCTAAATATTATCTTCCTGGATAGAGGGAAACACTAAAAACACTATCACATGTTATTACCCATCATCTACCTTAGTCTCACTCCAATCCAATAGTTATACACTACCCTACCACCAGATCAATCCAAACAAATCATTCTCCCTTGAATCATGTCTACCTAAACCTAGTAAATTTCACATAAACCATTAACCTTACCCCATTGAATGTAAATATAATTTAATAAAAATTAATACCCAGTGCATTCTTTCCAATATAACTTTGGCATCTAACTCATTCCAACACATACCATATGATCATATATCACCCAAAATTCATTCAAAACTAGAGGTGTTTACCCATACCTCTAAAATTCTATTAGAAAGTTCACCAAGGATAAATAGATTTAGGAATCCAATAAATCATTCCTTCAAAATATAATCTCAATAATAGATGAACTCAAAGTGCTTCACATCCCAAGATCTGAAGGAATTTTTACATGAAATTCTTCAACCCTCTCATGGGTATCTGATTCCTCATTGAAACCAGTGACCATCCATGAATCATCTCTTATAGAGATACCCCACCTACGAAAAACCCACTAGGGTCCACTAACAAGTCATTTCATTCATTAACATACACATTAAGGATAACTATATGTCTCTTACAAGGAGGTAATATATATTAATTTACAAACAATTTCTCTTCATTGGATCCACATGACATTCCATCAAAAAAAAATACTCATCAGGGAAAATGAAAATCCAATTGTGTAGAATGACACATAAAATTTATATGACGAAACAATATATAATTTATTCTTGAATCATGAAAAATAAAAACATATCACCAGTAAAATCAATCACATAGAAGAACACATATGTCATGTGAGTCATATGTTCAAATCATGATGTATAAAGAAACATATTTCCATTACAAGTGAATAGTCAAACTAGAAAGATAAAAATATCTAGTAAAATATAATATTTGAATAAAAAAATTACTATAACAACAATATAAAGGAATATGATCTCATACACAAATAAACATAGAATTATCATCACGAATATGTTCATGAATCACCACTTTGAGGTATCTCATAACCAATAACCAATTAACATTCTTCATATACCATACCTCATATATTAAAACATGGAAAATATGCTCGGATACCACATTGATATACCCCATTCTAAGACCACTCATTAGTACCCCATCAAGTGTGTAGCACGACCTCAGTCATTCTTCCCATATTCTAGAGGATTTTTAAAAGGGGTGTGATCTAAAATCAAATATTGAAGATACAATGACGTTGATATAAAACCATAACTAATAATACAATTACAAAAATTTATACAAAACTATAAGAATCTGATTATTCTCTTCATGTATTTTTTTCCGTTTCTGGTCGTTTTAGGGAAAAAGAGGAAAATCTGGGAATTTTGAAGTATAAGCCGTGTACTTTATAAGTACACATCATGTAATGCGATGCGGCTGGAGGCCGTGTGATTGCCTTGTCATGGGCACACACACATCCATGTATGGTTGATGTGGAGGCCTCCTAAAGAGGAGTATGAAAAGGGAGAGTACAATCCATTTTCTTCCAAATTACATTCCGTGTGCTTTGTTTTTATCATTAAATGTACCAGGGTCGTGTCTAAACCCCAGAAGCGTCTTCTTCTAGGTCCCGTTTGGCCGAGAGGAACCGTATAGTTCCAAAACTCTTCTGAGCCCCCGAGCCTCCGTCTGTTCTCTGAATTGACCGCCGTCGATTTTGTTAGAACCGTAGTAGTAAGATCTTCCTTCTGCTTGAGCCTTGTTTTCCAATTCCTCTATTTTTCCAAGTTATCGTGGGTTTAACGTTTTCGTCATTTTTTAGATCTAAAATTGTAAAGACCAGTAAAATTCAAGGGAAATTTTTTTCATAATTTTCTTTGGAATTTTACAAGAATGCAGTTTCTGACGGCACCTGATTCCGAGGCCCGGTGTGCCCGGAATTAATTTCTGAAGTTTGGCTCAGGTACGTTCAGTGAACGAATGAGCAGGAATTTCTAAATTTTGAACCCGTGCTCGGAATCGAATTCCGAGGGCACCGATGAACTCGCAGCGCTAGTTTTTTCTTAGGAACTCTTGTTCCGGAGTTGCGTTTACACGAGTGTTGATAATAAAAATTGTGGAAGTTTATTTTATAACTACACTACAATTTTTATTAACTTACTCTAAGTGTTAGCTCATGGTGGAAGTTGGGTAACCACCCAACCTCCCTTGGGAGGTTATGAGGGTGGTGGGGCCCACACGAACCCCACCTCTTCATGTACCTTAAAACCCCTCAACTCCCACTTAAATGAATTTAACTTAGTTATAACTTATGTCCTAAATGAGTTGAATTTAATGTGGTGAGTTGTGTGAGTCTTTTGAAATTCAAACACTTGAATTTCAAAAGCCATTTGAAGTTAATAAAATAAGTGGAGAACTTATTTTATTTGGTTGGGTTGTGTTGTTTGAGAGATTTTGGAAAAAAAGTTTTAGAAGTCTTGATGTTTCTTCATCCTCTTGACGAAGAACGCGAAGAACAATCGGACATCGACGAAGAACACCACGTTCTCGGGAACCGTCTTCCGCGACGCCATACCCGCGACACCGACGACGTCTTCTTCCGTGACATCTCTTTTCGCGACGCCGAATCTCATAACCTCTTAAATCAAGGTAGGGGTTTAACTTTTTAATGTTATGTGGATCTCTCCTTCAAACTTGAAGGTTTATATTTGTCAGGTCTTGATTCCAAATCTATTTATTTAATTTAAAATATTGTGAAAGTTTATAGTTCATTAAAGGCCGATTGCTATCAATTTAACGTGAGGAGTTCATACCGCAAAAACCCGGACGACCCTCCTCCTTTTTATTCATGTCTAATCTTCGTGGATTGTTTCGGGAAGGCGTGGTGTCGTCGCACCACGTGGATTCAAGCGGAAGGAAATGCACGGCGCCGTCGCACCGCACCGTGGAAAAATTTCAAGAAGGCGACACCGTCGCGTCGCAATGAAAGAAGTTGAAGGCGCCGCGGCCGGAGTGGGGCCGCGGCGGAAGGGGCATGGTGTCGTCGCACCGTGCCGGACGGCAAAGACCGCGGCCGGTTCCGGACTGCGGCGGAACAAGGCGACCGGCGGCCAGCCGGGCCGCCGGTGTCGGAAGCCGGAAGGGGACCGGCCTTTGCCGGTCCCATTGAGAGGGAGCCGGCCGACCAGGTCGGGCGGGCCGGAAGGAGGCAACCCGGGGGAATTAAATTCCCCCGGCAGTTGAACGACCCCCCCCCCCATAATGGAGGGGGGGGGGGGTTTACAAAGTCGGGGCAGGCGCCCCCCCTGGTTTTCTCGAAGTCAGGCCCCCACGTGAGGGGGGCCGTTTTTTTTCAAGGCGCGGTAGGTTTCCGCGCCGCCAGTTGAGGAAAGGTGGGGGCTTTGCCCCCCCCCCCCCCCCCCCCCCCCCGCCCTCGCGCGGCGCTCACGCGGCAACCAGGCCGCGCCGCCGCGCCGGACCGCGCCGCCTTGCCGGGCCGAGCTTCCGGGCCGGGCCGGGTCTTCGGGCCGGACCGCCGCCCGGGTCGGGTCGACCCGGTTCGGCCGACCCAGGGGGGTTGGGTCGGGTCGGCCCGGGTCCAGACTCCCCAGTTTCGGACCACTTTTGTTCAAATGCCCGTATCTTGGGCTACGGGCCTCCAAACGACTCGTCGTCAGCGGAAACACGATCCTTGGATCGAGACGGTCGTTTCAGTATATCGCACTCAAGGGTTCGGATTACATTGGGTTCATTCGGGTTGGTTCGTACGCGAAACCAACCGGGCCCTCGGAGCGGAAATGTTCATATCTTGAGCTACGGACGTCCGGTTGACGTGCCGTCAGCTTTGTTGAATTCCTATAAGTGAGGCGTCTCTTTTGGCTTACTCCGCTCGAGGTTTGGATGTCGTCGGAGTGCGGTCGGGTTGGTTCGCTCACGAAACCAACCGGGCCCCTGGAACGAAAAAGCCAATAACTCACAGACCGGGCGTCCGATTGACGCGCCGTCTGTCTCGTTGCGTTCCTATTGACGATATGGAACTTTTGGCATCCTCCAACCAAGATTTGGATGTAGATGGATAGTGGCCAGGTAGGATGGCACCGAAATCCAACCGGGCCCCTGGAACGGAAAAGCTGATACCATTCTGACAGAATGTCCGTTTGACGAACCGTCAGCGGCGTTGGTGATCTCATTGAGAAACGGTCCCTATGAGTATACCCTATGAGATTTTGGGGTACAGTTGCGATACGGCTGGGTTTGGTTTGCTCAAGAAACCAACCGGGCCCCTGGGACGAAAAGGCTAATAACTCACAGACCGGGCGTCCGATTGACGCGTCGTCTGTTGCGTTGAGACCCCTATGATGAGGCGGTCCTTTTAGATACTTCTTAGTGGGACTTTGAGATACATGGAGTATCGAGTTGTACCTCGTGGAGCGGCCCCTCCCAGAGACGAGCGTACGGAGTACGGAGACCGTGTAGCCGGCCGAGACCTGAAGACTGCTTGTCCGATTCGATTCGGAGTGACTTACATAGCCCATTGGGGAGCACTACTTTGTGAGGTGGCAGACCCATAGCGGAGGAGCACTACTATGTGAGGTGGCAGACCCACGGTACTCGACAGGAGGAGTACCTCTATAGGCTATGAGGGGGGAGCACTACTGTTTTGGGTGGAAGACCCCGGCGGGAAGCACTACTGTGTGAGGTGGCAGGCCCGCAGTACTCGACAGGAGGAGTACCTCAGCAGTCTTAGGTTAGTGATCATTACCTCGGAGTCGTGCCAGGACCACTGTACACTCCAGAGACGGAGCTCTTCAGTAGTTACAGTTTCGATAATGAAAATCCTGGTCTGAGCTGAGACTTTTGACCTTTTGTGTTTTTCTCATGATTGAGATGGGTGACATGATATCTTAGGTATATGTATGGGCATATACCTGGGTAGTGGTTATCCGTTGATTTCACAATCCTTGTGTTTCCCCATCATTGAGATGGGTTACTTGATAACTTAGGTATATGTATGGGCATATATCTAAGTAGAGGTTATCTGTTGAGATCTTATTGTGGTTGTCCTTGTTGGTTTTAGTGAGACCTTGAGAGTCTTGGGGTCCCTACTTAGTATCGTTATACTCACCCCTGCACGAGATATGCCCGCACTACGTTGTGTTGGTTGCAGACGACAGACAGCGTTGATCGTGGTTGAGGCTTGCAGAGCAGTACGGTACCTGGAGGTGGACCACTGGGCGGGACGTGCTCAGAGCGGACGGCGGGACCCGAGGAGCAGTGGAGCTATCTGTACCCACCCTTCAGGTGGGATCTCCAGTGGACAGCTCGGTGTAGCGGCTTTTACTTTACAGTTGTTATTTTCCCTTTCGAGTTGTACTTTACTTTCAGTTTGGGTTTGTATACTGGCCCATTTGCTTTTCCGCACTTTCAGTTGAACTCTGTTATTACTTAGTGTTTAATATTCTGCATGCTTACTCTGTGGTGCTTGTTTACTTTTCAAAGGCAATGCCATCCCTTTTTACTGGGATTTACACCTTGCTGCTAGTCTCCAGCCCCAGGCCTGTGGAAGGCGGGCTTGGGGTAGTCACGGCATGGGCCCCGAGGATGGGTCATGACAAATTGGTATCAGAGGAGTTCAGTTCTACCGCAGAACTTATAACTCTGATGTTTCTTTTTGTGAAGCAATAGTGTTAAGAGTACCGAGTGTGTTTTTCAGTTCAGGGAGTCCAGTGTTGGTGCGGGCGGCCGACGTAACCATACACCAGGACCCTGACAACTGATTTCCGACTTTGTGCACGAAAACACTGATTGCGTGTGTGTTTTACAGAAGTTTTATTTAAATGTCTTCTCAAACCAGGTCAGCTCACCAGGTATAATCTTTTGATCGTGTCACGTTGTTCTTTCAGGATGCCTCCCCGTGGACGACCAGCTAGAGCCCCGATAGTGGTGCGTACTGACAGCCCGCCGAGTGACAAGGCCTCAGTATAGGGCCCTATCCCAGTTGAGGCACTAGCGGAGGCACCAGCGGTACTATTACCCGTTGGGCCACCGATGCCACCAGCCCCAGTAGCAGAGGATTCACGTCGCTTGAGTGCACTACATGAGCTCCAGCGCCAGAGGCCACCCAGGATTCAGGGAGGGACAAACCCGTAGGCGGCTGAGGATTGGCTAGAGGCTGTGGTGAGAGTCTTCAGGCTAGTGGGGACGCCTACAAGTTTCATGGTGATCCTTGCTTCCGGCCTTCTTCAGGTAGCAGCAGGAAGATGGTGGAGCCTGATGCTTCAGATGCATAACCAGGAGACACTTCTATAGGCAGACTTCGAGAGCCTGTACCGGGCAGAGTTTGTACCAGCCACCCTTCGAGCGGTGCGTATACAGGAGCTACTTAAGCTGCGGCAGGGCAGCATGTCAGTGGCGCAGTACTCAAGGAGATTCACAGATCTCTCGCGCTACTCCATAGATATGGTACGAGACCCGTTCTTCAGGGCCCGAACCTTCGAGCAGGGGCTCAGGCGGGAGATCAGAGCTTCTATTGTATCGCACAACATTCTGACGCAGACAGGAGTGTTGGAGCGAGCCCTCTTAGTGGAGAGTTTTCTTGCTGAGCAGTCTCCAGCAGTAGGACCCACCACTAGCCGTCATGCGGCAGAGTCTTCTGTAGCGGGCAGTAGACAGATGACGTAGGGGTCCAAGAGGACCAGACCTACAGGTGGTCGACCGCGTGACTCAGGGTCGGTAGTGCAAGGCACCAAGGGAAGTGATAGAGACAGACCTGCCATGAAGTGTTACTCCTGCGGCGGAATTGGTCACATAGCACGTTACTGTCCGACCCGCCATATAGATGACCAGCAGTTAAATGAAGAACCTCCCAGGAAGAGGCAGAGGTTCGATCAAGGCAGAGGAGCTGGCCGAGCAGTAGGTGGTGGACGACGCTTCGGGATGTTTCCACCACCACCAGGAGGCCCACGCCGACCGCAGGGGACAGGAGGACATGGGAGAGCTCAGCTTCAGGCAGCTGAGGCCTATGGTCATGGACCTCCAGAAGCAGATGGACAGGAGTGGGACTAGCTTCCGACCTGGAGGCTATTGATCCTGTTGCTTCTGGTTTGTTGATGTTTGTCTATAGTTCCTTTGTGTCTTGTACTATGTGCTGCAATATTAAAAAGAACCTTATCTTTGTTTTCTTTCCTGTCCTTTTGTTTGGTTTATACTGAGTGGTTCTGGTTAAATTGTTGACTTGACCCTCACTTTCGATATTTCTACTGGAGGAGACCCAGTGACCTCACACTGATGCCGACAGTGTGACTCGACCCTTGGAGGCGAGAGTGACAGTTCGATCTCTTGGTAGTTACGTCGAGGCCTTACGATGTCATTCATGGCATGAATGCATCATTAATGTCAGGATTGACTGTATTAGGCAACGAATATGTTTCATCCAGGGGATGAGACCGGATTTCTCTTTTTCAGCAAAGAAGAAATCATAGCCGCTCTTGTGAGACTAGAGAAGGTCCAGGTCATCCAAGAGCGGATTAGAACGGCAAAGGGCCGACAGAAGGCTTCTGCTGACAGCACTTGGATGCCTCTAGAGTTCAAGGATGACCATCATGTCCTTTTACGAGTCTCACCTCGACGAGGTTTACGGAGATGTGGCCAGGGAGGTAAGTTATCTCCGAGGTTCAACGGACCTTTCTAGGTCCTCAGCTGGGTAGGCGAGGTGGTTTACCTCTTGACCCATCCACTTCAGTTACACTAGGTGCACGACGTTTTCCATGTATCTCAACTGAGGAGATACGTGCTCGAACCTCCGCATATCATCGACCATGAGGATCTAGACGTCGATGACAGGGCGACATGCACAGAGGTTCCAGTGGGGATCGAGGATCGACAGGAGTGGATCCTATGAGGTTGATCGATTCCTCGGGTGAGCTTTCTTTGGCAGTACGGGAACCTCCAGGTAAGCACATGGGAGCAGAAGGCTCAGATGCGTGCTCAGTACCGCCTTTGTTTTCCTAAGTTTGTGGTGAAGCTTTACGCGGACGTAAAGCCCTGTGGTGGGAGTAATGTAAAGACCCGTAAAATTCAAGGGAAATTTTTTTCTTCATTTTCTTTGGAATTTTACAAGAACGCAGTTTCTGACGGCACCTGATTCCGAGGCCCGGTGTGCCCGGAATTAATTTCCAAATTTTGGCTCGGGTACGTTCAGTGAATGAACGAGCGGGAATTTCTAACTTTTGAACCGGTGCTCAGAATCGAATTCCGAGGGCAACGATGAACTCGCAGCGCTGGTTTTTGCTTAGGAACTCCTGTTCCGGAGTTGCGTTTACACAAGTGTTTATAATAAAAATTGTGGAAGTTTATTTTATAACTACACTACAATTTTTATTAACTTACTCTAAGTGTTAGCTCATGGTGGAAGTTGGGTAACCACCCAACCTCCCTTGGGAGGTTATGAGGGTGGTAGGGCCCACACAAACCCCACCTCTTCATGTCCTATAAAACCCCTCAACTCCCACTTAAATGAATTTAACTTAGTTATAACTTATGTCTTCAATGAGTTGAATTTAATGTGGTGAGTTGTGTGAGTCTTTTGAATTTCAAACACTTGAATTTCAAAAGCCATGTGAAGTTAATAAAATAAGTGGAGAACATATTTTATTTGGTTGGGTTGTGTTGTTTGAGAGCTTTTGGAAAAAAAGTCTTAGAAGTCTTGAAGTTTCTTCATCCTCTTGATGAAGAACGCGAAGAACAATCAGACATCGACGAAGAACGCCACGTTCTCGGGAACCGTCTTCCGCGACGCCATACCCGCGACACCGACGACGTCTTCTTCCGCGACATCTTTTTTCGCGACGCCGAATCTCTTCACCTCATAAATCAAGATAGGGGTTTAACATTTTAATGTTATGTGGATATCTGCTTCGAACTTGAAGGTTTATATTTGTCAAGTCTTGATTCCAAATATTTTTATTTAATTTAAAAGATTGTGAAAG
This sequence comes from Viscum album, assembly GCA_963277665.1. Taxonomy (NCBI): domain Eukaryota; kingdom Viridiplantae; phylum Streptophyta; class Magnoliopsida; order Santalales; family Viscaceae; genus Viscum; species Viscum album. Next base: position 667,475,507 of record OY728135.1, on the reverse strand, counting down.
TTTATCATTCATTAAAGGCCGATTGCTATAAATTTAACATGAGGAGTTCGGACCGCAAAAACCCGGCCGACACTCCTCCTTTTTATTCATGTTGAATCTTTGTCGATATGTTCGGGAAGGCGTGGTGTCGTCGCACTACGCGGATTCAAGCGGAAGGAAATGTGTGGTGCCGTCGCGATGCACCGTGGAAAAATTTCAAGAACGCGACGCCGTCGCGTCGCAACGAAAGAAGTCGAAGGCTCCGCGGCCGGAGCGGGGCCGCGGAGGAAGGGGCGCGGTGCCGTCGCACCGCGCCGGATGGAAAAGACCGCGGCCGGTTCCGGACCGCGACGGAACAAGGCGACCGGCGGCCAGCCGGGCCGCCGGTGTCGGATGCCGGAAGGGGACCGGCCTTTGCCGGTCCCATTGAGTGGGAGCCATCTGGCCAGGTTGGGCCGGCCGGAAGGAGGCAACCAGGGGGAATTAAATTCCCCCGGCAGTTGAATTCCCCCCCCCCCATAATGGAGGGGGGGGGGTGGTTTCACAAAGGGGGGCCAGGCGCCCCCCCCCCCCCCCCCGTTTTCTCGAAGGCAGGCCCCCACGTGAGGGGGGCCGTTTTTTTTTCAAGGCGCGGCAGGTTGCCGCGCCGCCAGCTGAGGAAAGGCGGGGGGATTTGCCCCCCGCGCGCGACACCCAGGCCGCACCGGACCGCGCCGCCGCGCCAGGCCGAGATTCCGGGCCGGGTCGGGTCTTCAGGCCGGGCCGCCGCCCGGGCCGGGTCGACCCGGTTCGGCCGACTCAGGGGGCGGGGGGTCGGGTCTGGTCGGCCCGGGCCCAGACTCCCCAATTTCGGACCACTTTCGTTCAAATGCCCGTATATTGGGCTACGAGCCTTCAAACTACACGCCGTCAGCGGTAACACGATCCTTGGAGCGAGACGGTCGTTTTGGTATATCGCACTCAAGGGTTCGGATTACTTTGGGTTCGGCCGGGTTGGTTCGTACGAGAAAACAACCGGGCCCTCGGAGCGGAAACACTCATATCTTGAGCTACGGACGTCCGATTGACGTGCCGTCAGCTTTGTTGAATTACTCTAAGTGAGACAGATCTTTTGGCTTACTCCGCTCGAGGTTTGGATGCCGTCGGAGTGCGGTTGGGTTGGTTCGCTCACGAAACCAACCGGGCCCCTGGAACGAAAAAGCCAATAACTCACAGACCGGGCGTCCGATTGATGCGTCATCTGTCTCATTGCGTTCCTGTTGACGATATGGAACTTTTGGCATCCTCCGCCCGAGATTTAGATTAAGATGGATAGTGGCCGAGTTGGATCTCACCGAAATCCAACCGGGCCCTTGGAACGGAAAAGCAGATACCTTTCTGACAGAACGTCCGTTTGACGAACCGTCAGCGGCGTTGGTGATCTCGTTGAGAAATGGTTCCTATGAGTATACCCTATGAGAGTTCGGGGTAAAGTTGAGATATGGCCGGGTTTGGTTCGCTCACGAAACCAACCGGGCCCCTGGGACGAAATGGCTAATAACTCACAGACCGGGCGTCCGATTTACGCACCGTCTGTTGCGTTCAGACCCCTATGATGAGGCGGTCCTTTGAGATACTTCTTCGTGGGACATTGAGATACTTGGAGTATCGACTTGTAGCTCATGGAGCAGACCCTCCCAGAGACGAGCGTACGGAGTACGGAGACCGTGTAGCCGGCCGAGACCTGAAGACTGCTTGTCCGATTCGATTCGAAGTGACTTACATAGCCCAGTGGGGAGCACTACTTTGTGAGGTGGAAGACCCATAGAAGAGGAGCACTACTATGTGAGGTGTCAGACCCACGGTACTCGACAAGAGGAGTACCTCTGTAGGCTATGAGGGGGGAGCACTACTGTGTTGGGTGGCAGACCCCGGCGGGAAGCACTACTGTGTGAGGTGGCAGGCCCGCGGTACTCGACAGGAGGAGTACCTCAGTAGTCTTAGGTTAGTGAGCTGTACCTCGGAGTCATGGAAGGACCACTGTACACTCCAGAGACGGAGCTCTTCAGTAGTTACGGTTTCGATAATCAAAATCCTGGTTTGAGCTAAGACTTTTGACCTTTTGTGTTTCCTCATGATTGATATGGGTGACTTGATAACTTAGGTATATGTATGGGCATATACCTGGGTTGTGGCTATCCGTTGATTTCACAATCCTTATGTTTCCTCATGATTGAGATGGGTTACTTGATAACTTAGGTATATGTATGGGCATATATCTAAGTAGAGGTTATCTGTTGAGATCTTATTGTGGTTATCCATGTTGGTTTTAGTGAGACCTTGAGAGTCTCGGGGTCCCTACTGAGTATCGTTATACTCACCCCTACACGGGCTATGCCCGCACTACGTTGTGTTGGTTGCAGACGACGGACAGCGTTGATCGTGGTTGAGGCTTGCAGAGCAGGACGATACCTGGAGGTTCACCACTGGGCGAGACGTGCTCGGAGCGGACGGTGGGACCCGAGGAGCAGTGGAGCTATCTATATCCCACCCTTCAGGTGGGATCTCCAGTGGACAGCTCGGTGTGGCGGCTTTTACTTTACAGTTGTTATTTTCCCTTTTGAGTTGTACTTACTTTCAGTTTGGGTTTGTATACTGGCCCATTTGATTTTCCGCACTTTCAGTTGTACTCTGTTATTACTTAGTGTTTACTATTCCGCTTGCTTACTCTGTGGTGCTTGTTTACTTTTCAAAGGCAATGCCTTCCCTTTTTACTGAGATTTACGCCTTGGTGCTAGTCGCCAACCCCTGGCCTATGGAAGTCGGGCTTGGGGTAGTCACGACACGAGCCCCGAGGATGGGTCGTGACAACAACGTTCCAAGGAGAATCATTTTTCAAGGTTCAAGTATGTTGATCTCATAGCACCAACGTAGGTGGTTTGTTCATTTTCGTTGAATGTCCTAGAATATTATGTGATAATTCCATCAATACCCTTGTACAGGGTAATGTGTGTTTACCGTTTTACCCCTATTATATGCCTACCATGATAGTATGCGTGTATAGAAGATTTTGAATATTAATATGGTTTAACTGGTATGCTTTGAAGGTTCTTCCCATGCATGTTCTGTTTATGACCATTTGGTCCTATTTTGCCTTGGCTGCCTTGTCTGTTTCCATGCCTATTATAGTAGGATGGAGAAATGTTTTCTAATATGATTTGTATGCTGTAGAACTGTTTATCCATGTAGTTCTATAAGTCTACCATGGACATATTGTATTGCTATGCAGTTATCCAAAACAGGGTCATGAGAACCGGCTGTAGTAGACTATAAGGGGATAGACTGAGTGAGCTTCCTCAGAGAGTCTTTGAGCCTTAGGCCATACGGGGATAGACCGTGAGAGCTTCCTCAGAGATCCTAGGATTACTTCATCTATACAGGGTTCGGCCATGAGATCTTCTTTAGAGAGTCCTTGATTGTTTTAGACTATACGGGGATAGACCGTGTGAGCTTCCTCAGAGAGTATCTTTTTTTCTTATTTGAATCACCTTATTACCACAGGCTATAGGGGGGATTGACTGTGTGAGATTCCTCAGAGAGTCTATGAACAACCTGAGCTATAAAGGGAATTGACCGAGTGTGCTTTTTCAGAGAGTCCTTGACCTTGGGGATATAAGGGGAATTGACTGTGTGAGCTTCCTCAGAGAGTTCCTATATACCCTATACTAGAAGGGGAGTTGACTACGTGTGCTTCCTCAGAGAGTCATTATAATTTCGTATGACCAAACTAGAGGGGTTAGGCTGAGTTCACTTCATAGAGGGTTGTTGGTATGTGTTAGGTAGGACCATAGGGAATGGATGTGAGTACTTCCAGAAGGTTAACTGTTGTCCTTTGTTGCTTGTTAGCTGTTTCATGACATTAGAACAGTGGTTTGTTTATTGTTCAGCATGTTCCTGTTTACTGTTTTCTGTAATTTCACCAGCCATATATTCACTGACTGTTAGGCACAGATCATCGTGTGGTTGCCTACTGGGATTTAGTCTCACAACCTATTTGGGTCATGCTTTTGGGCCCAGACACACTATATTGTTGCAGGTATAGACATGGGGAAGCGCCCTTCGACTTCTGGTACTTGACTTGCTATGGAGCTGGAGAGAATGGTAACAAACATAGACTTGTGATGCTGAGGAGCTATTTATCTTTCTATGTACATGTTTTTAGTGTTGTTTTTATTTCCAGCATTGTGACTTGTTTGTATTCTCTTCTACACATATGTATCATGCATCATATATATATGTGCTCCTGCTATTTATCATATTTAGTCTTCCGTTGTTCACTTGTGTATGTATTGTTTACTACTTCCACTATTTTTTATTGTTTTCTCTTCTGCTATGTACTCTGCCAATGACGGCATAGTTCCCCACTATCACACCCAAGGCCCTCGCTACTAGTCAGCATCCTCTGGCATTTGGTGGAATGCGCTTGAGGCTATGTGACCAACCGGGTATGGGGTGCCTCTGGGTGGCTTTCGGAATTGGGACGTTACAAACATAATCATTAGAGTATTTAGAAGAAAGTGAACATATCCATTATATAACAAAATGTAATGAAACATATAGATATATAATATAACTAATCATCAACTGGTTTAATCATAGATACAATATTGAAAAAAGGAAATAAATACAGAAGAGGTACAACTTCCATCCTGAAGCCTCTCCTCAATCACCATCTCCTTTACCAGATAAATCATCCCTCCTATGACCTATAAAGTAGAAATAAAATTTCTACATGCATAAAATTTTGTATATAGGGTGTGATAAATATATCTCAATAGGATGTCACTATGTGACCATAATACACCCCTTCATATATATTCATGTAAGTGTAAAATAATTTAAAAATAATATATACAGACATGAATTAAAAATGTCATCTTCTAACCAAAATACAAAAACTACATGCATGTCAGGTCATCATGTGCTATCCAGGTCACCATGGAACACAATTATACCTACATTAGTCAAAAATAGAATCCATTTTCTACATTCCACTGAACCTATATCCCATCCATTACTCAATGAAATAGGGTGGGGAATCTCACTTATTCCCATCCACCACCAAAAGGTGTAGTTTACGGTCCAAAATCCATGTATTGGATTTGTCTTCTAACATAAGGTATTCAATCCAACACATTATCAATCAAAATGAGGACAATTTCCATGTCCCAGCCAATAATTTATCACTCAAGGTAGGTCCTGTAGGAGTTGGTGACCTAGAACCAACTGGTTTTACTTTTATTACATGGATATATAATGTATTTAAATATTAAACATCTTATTAAAAACTGTCCATTATTCTACATGACTATGATGTAATAATGTACTAGTGTATTTTTGTATTGATAAGGTCATGGAAGTTCCCCTCTATGATGAGAATCCTGAAATTCTATAATAATATTCTTAAATATAGTTCTACGGTTTGATGAAAAACCATGATGGTAAACTTATCTTGCATACCGTCTGGTGCAATTACTCATAAGTAGATGAGACTTCCACTCATGAAGTTTACACCAGGAAATCTCAAGGACATAATATTATGATAGCATAACTGCTAGTAGGAATTCCACATGTTTTGGTGTCATCAGATATTTATATCTGTGATCCTATGTAAAGATCCTTAGAATTTAATATTATCATTAATACGTATCACAACTCACGTACTTTGATTTACTGATGAAAACCATCTCACAGATAGTTGCCGGGAAGTAGGGTATGTTGGGTGTGCCATGAGTGGCATGTTATTAATGGATAAGTTGAGGAATGATTTTTCCCTTCCATTTATAGAAGTTGATTTCTCTGCCCTTTTATTGAAATAGAAATTCCATATTAAATTCCATGGCCATCGTGTAATGATGAGTTTATTTTTGGTAGTCAATGAACGATGTATCAAGCATAAAAGTTGATTACACAATAATAATACCTAAAAATAACCCATGCTATTAATATTAATACCACACCATTATTTATGGTGTGTAAACTCACACAAAATGGAATTGTAAATAAAATTTTACATCACAAAATAATAGCAAACAATTGGCGGGAAGTAGGGTACATTAGGCGTGTCATGAGTGGAATGTTATTAATGGATAAGTTGAAGAATAATTTTCCCTTCTATTTATGGATGTTGATATTTTGGCCCTTTGATTGAAATAGAACTTTCATATTAAATTCCATGGACATGGTCTAATGATTAGTTTATTTCAGGTATCATGATAGTGTTATCAACGTTTATACTTTTTACGATAAATAATTATTTAACTAGTTGGTATAAATTAGAATAACAGTGCTATTATTTTGTGATGCCGAATATTATTTATAATTTTATTTTACGCAAGTTGACACAACATAAATAATGGCACGGTATTAATATTAATATCATGGGTTTTTTCTATGGTTATGAATTTATTTTATTACTTTTATGAAACTAAATATTATAATTGAATTCCCATGACAATAAATGGACACATACGTCTATTGTGCCATGCACCGAACCACAAACCCAGTGAATTGAGAGTTATTGAGATAAAAAAATTTCCTCTTGAATCCTCTTCTTTCCCCTATCAAGAAGAAGAGACGTTCTTCAAGGATGTAGAACAAGATATCATGAATGACTAACACAAGACACTCGCTTCACTGTTCTAGCATCGGAGAACGAGTGGTGTCGATCGAAGGCCATAGAAGCACATGTGGATAACCACTAGAGGGATTCTAGTTTTGATCCATTCAAATGCGACAAGATAATCTGGAAGGGTCATTCTAGATGATCAACATCATCAAAAAAGACAATTACAAATATCCATGTATTATTTTCCATATGAAATTAATTAAATTAATTAATAACATGATGTGGAAGATCCTCTCTAAAGGTTTCAGGCCTATTTATTCTTTATCAAAATCTTTGATTCTATTCTGTGGAGACTGGATTTTATCTTCGCATTAATGCCTATATAATAATTGATCATGGAAAAAATTAAATTTGGGTGCCGACCCAACCCTGCTTCCAATGTGACCAGAACCTACAAGGGGTATCTGATCGGTTACATCATAGTTTATAATTATTTAAATAATTCGTTAATGATTTACTGTTTAATAATTTATTTATTCAAGTCAATGTGAATTGTTCTTATAATAGGATTTCTAGATCTATTCTCCATCTTTTTGATTCTTGATCACCTTACCGAAATGATCTATTCTTTTAATTTTGATTAAAATAAAATAGAGGATCTCATCTAGAGGTGCCAAAGGTTCCAAGACATAAAACACCAAAATATAAGACATGTAGATGGATTCAAACTCGATGTATCAATGTTCAATGCATCGTCACTGGTCTGTCAAACGAAGATGTGTCATTGGAGTTTGTCTAAGTCTTAAAGAATCTGTGTGAGGACTAGGAACATGTGGCACACGGTTTCTAGATTACACATTGTGTGGCCCACTAAACACGACGTGTAGTCCCTTTAGGTTAGGGTTGGACCATGTACCCTATACATGGATTGCCTAGCTGGAGACCGTGTAATGTGGATATTACACGGCGTGTGGCCCACTGGATCCACCATGTACTCAGAAGATTTCTTATGTACATTTAAACGTCGCATCCCCGGTCATGTACTTCAGATGAATGGTGAATGATAGTAGATTTCATATAGTTTGAACTAAACACTGTCTAATGATCCAAATTGTGTATATTTATTAAAATTTATTATTATATTATACAAACCCCTTAGAAGTGTACCATGGTGCAGGCGTAAAGATGAGACACAACACGTGGTATATGTTTAATGTATATGTGTTTTATTTAATATCTGTGTAGTTATAATTTCTACTCATTGGATAGTTATGATTGGAATTCACTGGGTTCCTCCAAGGTATAAGTGACGTACAAAGATAATTTTAAATGGTGTTAATTGTTTAAAATTATGATTGATGAGAATCTCAAGGAAATTCTGAAAATTATTAAGATAAAATGATTTATTAATTAAACATAATAATTAATTGATTCGTGAAAAATATATATTAATAATTTTGATAAAAGAATTGAAAACCTGTTTTATTAAATGTGTAACTCATTGCATGTATTTTTGTGATCATGATCTAGACCAAGACCTTGGTATGTGTTCGGTTTCCTTTTAATTTATTTATGAAATTAATTTTTTTCCTGCAAGCCGTCTCTCCTCATTAATATATAGGGCATGTGTGCCCATGGTTTCATTTATTTAAACCCCCCTTTTACCACTCAACAACGTGTGAGTTTAAAATCATATGTAATGGATGGAACACCCAAGCTATAGAATGAGGTTCAATATAGAGCTAAGATGAATCCAATCCCAGGAGATAAAGAGTTGGATAGGTTGAAAGCTGTAAACAAAAACCTAAAAGGATTAAGGTGTTTCTACCTTATGTCAGGGTTTGTATATCATCCTCTAGATAAACTAACCATTAGAAAAGATCATGATCATTCTATTTTCATTATTTTATTTCTATAAGTTGAATTTCTTATCATTATGGATGTATTTTCTCAATCACATAATTAATGTATTATACTAGCATACAAGATTGGACTAAAATAAACTGGGATTATGCAAAAATATTTACATGAGATGGTTAATCAATTAAGTAAGTTCAACTTAATATTAGAAATAATGTGATAATGATAGTAAACAATTCACACATAAGAGGTAATCATACCTCAAATAAAATATTAAGTCATACCAATACTTCTATTACTTTATTAAGGGAAAAACATAATAAAACTCTTAGTTTCACCAACCCTTGTTGGAACTCTTACATATATAAGGGGATCCCCTATGAAAGTATTTGGGTTTACCTAACCATATTAATTCATGACGAGTAGCCCTTTCTAGACTTGGTCTAATATTAGAGGCAAGAGTTGAGTAAATCCAATGTTAGGATTTTAGGATTGGGGTGTCTGGTCAACAGATCAAAGAGCTGCAAGCTCGCAGTTGGCAAAGACCTGCCTATCGAAATACCTTCAAATATCTTGACCAACTCTTGTTGGGTTTTTGTGAAGAGGAATTTGGATCATTTCCAGTAGTATGTCTTGACAAGTGGACATTCTTAGTTTAATGGTGATGGCCATTGAGACTTGATAAAATAGTGAGATACCTAATAAAATTAAATTATTATTTCCCATAAAAATCAAGAAAGTACTAATGTTATTATCTTTTAATGGTAAATTAAAATCCCATATCATCAACCACACTATACCTACAATAAATTCTGGATAAATACAACATCCTCCTTGGTAGTTACTTCTAGGAATCATTTACATGCCTCTGGGTTATCCTTCACCATGAACGGAAGTCTTATGTGGTGAGTCATCATTACCAGATCTGCCTCCCAATGAGTAAAGTGATAAGGATTTCATAGTATATAAGAAACACATGAATGACATGATCAATGTTCAATTTTTTATGACATCATCAATGTCTAGTGATCTCATGAAGTCTCATGAAAACATGGATTCTTATATCATGCTCGAGAACCTCTATGGTTGTTACTGGGAGAGAGAAATATAGAAATGGTTTGAGTTCTTCAAGGAACTCTTTCATATTATGCTTGGAGATGGTTTCCTAGATGGTCCTCATGTAGTCAAGATCATTGGATACATTGATCCCCTAGAGGGTTTAGGGTTTAAACTCCCCGATGTAATGGGCACCAATCTCATTCTCACATCACTCCCAGAGATATTCTCCAACATTGTTATCAATTTCAACATGAACAACATTGATAAGTCTTTATCTAATCTTATTATCCTCATTTTCCTAGTGAAAAAATATATGAAGTGTGAAATGACTTTTGTCCTTATGGTGAATAAGATTAATTGGAGGGTAAATGGATTTAACCCCAAAGATTCTTCAAATCCTTTCAAGAAAAGGAATATCAAAGGGGAGATAGGGTAGATGAGGGTGTTTGTCTCACATGTGGCAAGAAAGGCCACTAGAAGAATAACTGCACCCAGAATAAGAATCAAGGAGAAGATTCAGCTGCATTTTTTATTGAATGCAATCTATCTATTTCTAAAAATTGGGTATTAGATATATCTTGTGGTTCTCACATATGTATCCAAATCCAGAAGCAAGTAAATTCATGAAGATTGACTGAGGGGAGGTAGATATGTGAGCAGCTAACAGAGCCATACTTGCTACTGTATCTATTGAGGAACATCAACTCATGATTCCAATTGGGATGATTTGGTGTTAAAGGGTTGTTATTATGTGTTCTATGTTACTAAAAACATTATTTATATATCCATATTAGAAACAAAAGGATTTGTTTTCATGTTTGGAAAAGAATGTTTCTTCTTTTAAAAATTTTTAATTTATTTTGGTAGAGAACATTTATACAACTACATTTACGTGTTGGATTACACAAACCATGTAATAGCAATCGATAACAAAGATACTTCACATGAATCATATCACACCCAAATTTTGCATCACCGGCTAGTTCATGTAAATTATAAATGCTTTAAAAAGTTACATCAATATAGATATTTAGATTATTAAGAACTAAAACCACTTGGCGTATGTCATGAATTATTACAAGGAAAAATGACAAAATCCCCATATAGAAGGAAGGGTGAAAAGACCTAATAATTTCTTGAATAGGTTCATTCCATTGTGTGTGGACTATTTATAGTTGAAGCAAGGTGAGGGTACTCATACTTTATTACTTTTACTGATGATTTTAGTAGATATGGATATATATACTTAATGAGGTATAAGTCGGATTCTTTTGATAAGTTCAGAGAATACAAGAATGAATATGAGAACCATCTTGGTAAGAAAATTAAGAAACTCCCTTTAGACCAAGGTGGAGAATATCTTAGTGAATACTTCATTGATTACTTATAAGAGTGTGGGATCCTATCCCAACTCACTCCTCGTTACATGCACCAGTGGAATAGTGTAAATGAATTGAGTAACCGCACTTTGTTGGACATAGTGAGATCAATGATGAGGCATATGAGTCTTCCATTATACTTTTGGGGATATAAATTACAAAAAACGGCACAAATACTAAACCAATTACTAACTAAATCAATAAATGGTATTCTATACAAGTTTTGGAGTGGAAATAGATCCTTGTTATTGAATTTACATTTGTGGGGAAGAGATGTGTTTGTCAAGGCCACTTCATGTAACAAACACGCACCCTGAGGCACAATGTGTACCTTTATAGGACACCCCAAGGAAACAAGGGGATATTACCTATACAACCCCTCAGGAAAAAAAGTTATAGTGGAATGAAATTCCATATTCCCTAAGATGGAGCACATCTACAAAATAGATAGTGGGAGCAAGATAAACTTTGATGAAGTTGAGGCTTATGGTACACAATAGTTGGTACAAGAGAAGATTCCACAAAGCATCATGGAAGAAATAACTCTTTCTAGAGACACAAGAACTAGATAGGAGTGAAATAGGGGTTAGATAACTTGAATGGTAAGGTATTCTAGTTACCTAGGATGGTGTCTCGTTATCAGTTGATAATAATGATCCTCTAACCTAAAAGGAAGCTGTAAGTGGCACAGATGTTTCTAAGTTGCTAGAAGTAAAGAATTCTGAAATGGATTCAACGTACCAAAACCATGTCTGGATTTTGGTAGATCCTCCAGTTAATGTAAATCCTATTGGTTGCAAATGGGTATTCAACAATAAACTAGAAATGGAAGGACAAGTCAGTACCTATATGGAACGACTGGTTGGAAAAGGGTTCAAATAGTGTCAAGGAATTGACTATGATGAAAAATTTTCACCAGTTTCAATGCTAAAATCCATCATAATTCTATTGTCCATTATCTCTTACCATTACTATGAGATTTGAAAAATTGATGTCAAAACAACCTTCTTTAATGGGAACCTTTATGAATATTTCTACATGACCCAAACTAAAGGGTTTATGGCTCCAAAGGATTTAAATAAGGTATGAAAGTTGCAGAAATTCATTTATGGTTTAAATAAAATAGCCATGTCATAGAAAATTTGTTTTGATGAAGCCATAATGAAATTTGATTTTATCAAGAATGAATTTGAGCCTTGTGTATGCAAATGGTTTATTGGTAGATCATTCATTTTCCTAATAGTATATGTTGATGAAATATTACATATTGGAAATGACATACTAGTCTTATAGTGTATTTAGGTATGGTTGAATAAATGATTCTCCATTATGGACTTGGGGGAAGTAGTATATATTCTTGGGATCATGATCTATCATGATACATCCAAGAGATTTCTGGGCCTAAGTCAAAGTACATACATTGATAAGATACTGAAGAGATCCAGTATTGAACAATCCAAGAGGGGATTATTTCTAATGTCACATGGAATTAATCTTTCCAAGAAAATGTGACCTAAAACACATTAGAAATGAAAGATAATGTCAAGGAATCTATACGCATTAGTGATTGGGTGAGTCATGTATTCCATGATATGTACTAGGCTAGATGTCGCCTACTCATTAAGTGCGGAAGGTAGAAATCAAGATGACCTTGTTGACCACCATTGGATGGAAATGAAGACTATACTAAAGTATCTCAGGTATACTAAGGATATGTTTCATTTTTATGAAGGAGATGAGGAACTAGTCATCATAGGATATGCATATTCTAGTTTCCAGACTGATCAAGATGACATGAAGTCACAAATGGGATACATATTATCATTTAATGCTGGTGAAGTGAGCTGGAAGAGCTCAAATAAAAGTTTGGTCATAGATTCTATAGAAGAGTCTGAGTATATAATATCTTATAAGATAGTAGAAGAAGTAGTTTGGATTCTAATCTTCATCCAGGAGCTATATGTGATACCTAGGTGTAAAGATCACATCACACTGTACTATGATAATACTTCAAGGGTGGATCTTTCCAAAGAACCAAGGTCACGTCAGCGGATGAATCACATGATTTGGAAGTAACATCTCTTGAGGGATTTCTCTCATATAGTTGATGTTTCAGTGTGTAGTATTTCCACAAGAATACAACATGGTGGCCCCCTTGACTAAAGACTTGACTCTGCAGAAATATGATCATCATGTGAGGTCTAGAGGACTCAAAGTCATAATAAGATGGATCTAGTCCAAGTGGGAGTTTTTAAAATATTTTTTCCTAGAACCAACTAGTTTACTTTGATTATATAGATATTTAATCTATTTAAATATTAAACATCTTAATAAATATTGTTCATTGTTCTACATGACTGTGATGTAATAACGTTCTAGAGTATTTGTTGAATTGATAGGGTCATGGAAGTTCCCCACTATGATGAGAACCTTGAAATGATAAATAAATATTATTAAATATTTTTAAATAGTTGGATGAAATATTAATATCGGACACATAGCATATAGGCCATTATGTCTTAGTACTCGAAAGAAGATGATTCTTCCTCTCATGATGTTCATACTTTGTAATATCCAAGATAGAATATTATGAGAACCGAACCGCAAGTTGGAATTCTTCATGGTTTACTGTCATTGGATATTTCTATCTGTGATCATGTGTAATGATCCTTAGAATTTAATATTATCATTAATACGTGTCATGAATCACGCACATCGATTTTCTAATGAAATCCATCACACAGACAGTTGGTAGGAAGTAGGATACATTGGGTGTGTCATGATTTCCATGTTATTAGTGGATAAGTCAAGGAAGTATTTGTCCCTTCCATTTATGGAAGTTGATATCTTAACCCTTTTATAGAAATAGAACTATAGTGTGAAATTCAATGGCCATGGTGTAACGATGAGTTTTTTTAGGTAGTCAAAGAATGACATATCAAGCATAAAATTTGATGAAACTATCATGAAAAAACTCCTGATGAGATATTATGACAAAGGGATTATATTACATAGTGAGTTCTCGTATGTGGATGTCGTTGTTTTGACTTTAAATTCTTTAACTAGGGTTCCTTGACCCATTACTGGACAGTACTCTTGGATATTAGGTAAGCCCACCCAATTACAATAAGAAATAATCATAGAGGGTCACACGCTAAGTGTTTTTGGTGGTGTCAGTAAAATTATGGTTGAATTTAATTAATAAATATTATTCTCACGATATAATTTTATTCAATTTAAAATGATTGAATAAATTAAATAAATATATATTCACTGAATTGTGGTAAAAATATATTTATTTATTGAAAATTTCATAAATATTCATTTACAAGATTGAAAATTAAATATTTATTTTAGAGAATAAATTATTTATTTATTTATTCTAGTGTTTAATAAATATAAGTGGAGTTTGAGTGAACCAGGTCCAGTCCGGTAGTAAAATAATTATTTTCAAGATGATAAATAATTATTTAACTAGTTGACAAAAATTAAAATAATGTTGCTATTTTTTTCACGTGGAATTTTATTTATAATTATATTTGGCACAAGTTAAAACACCATAAATAATAAAGCGATATTCTTATTAATAGAATGTGTTTTCTCTAAGATTATGAATTTATTTAATTATTGTTTCAAAATTAAATATTCTAACTGAAGCCCCATGTCAATAAATAGACACATACTTCTATTGTTCCATGCACCGAACCGCATACCCGGTGAATTGAGAAATTTGGAGCTAAGAAATTTTTCTCTTGAATCCTATTCTCTCCCCTCTCAAGAATGAGAGACATTCTTCAAGGATGAAGAACAAGCTATCCAGAATGACCGACATAAGACACTTGCTTTACCACACTAGATCCCAGAGAAGGAGTGGTGTTGATCGGATTCCATCAGAGCACGTGTGGATCACCACTATATGGATTCTAGTTTGGATCCTTGCAAGCGTGAAAAGATAATCTAGAAGGGTCATTATGGATGATCATCGTCATCAATGAAGAAAATACCGAAGATCTGTGTATTATTTTCCATATAAATGTAATTAAATTAATTATAGACATGATGTGCAAGATCCTATATAAAGGTTTCAGGCCTCTTCCTACTTTATCTAAATATTTGATTCTATTCAATGGAGACTAGTGTTCATCGTCATATTCATCCTAGAATAATATCGATCATGGTAAAAATAAATGCTGGGTGTCGGCCCAACCGTGCATCCGCTGTGCCTGAAACCTACAGGGCCTTGTACCATGTTTCACATAACATCATAATTGAACTAGCCTCCTTACTCAAGGCTATCCAAGGTAACTTCTTCTCACTCAAGATGAGGACATTATGTTTACCACTACCTTTTCACTCAGGGTAGTAGTGGATATAATGCATAGAAAATAACTTCTATATTATCACAAAAGGTAGGGTTTAACTAATTCCCTCTCACTAAATGTGAGATCAATATCTAGATGACTACATTATCACTGAAGGTAGGGTTTGATATAAAGTTCCAATTACAACCATCTCACTCAAGGAATAGTTTCATCAAAAAATTATCACTCAATATGAATATGCACCTTGGTAGATATCATTGACCATGGTAATACCAATTTTTAAAAAAACATTATATTATCAAAACACAGAGGAAATAATAATTAGGGCACCCCACCAGTATCACAAGCTAACCAGATCATCACAGGGTGATAGTCACATGAGAATTAGCTCCTCATCCTAAAATGAACCTTATAATCCATCTATATTTATATGAACACATATTAAATATTGTATGAGTCTCAAAATAAATATGTGATGGTCTATGTGACATTATATCCTTGCATGTCATGGCATTTACTAGGGCCTTTGAGACTAATCTTGGCTTATTGGTACCCAATCACACACATCAACCTAAAGTGACCTCATATCCCTTATTATATTCCATAAATTGAGATAAATAGGAAGGTTCTATATTATTTAAATTAATTCATCACAACATGGTCACATTTCCTATGGATTGTCTCATGAAAACATTCTTTAAACTGTTTGGGATCATGATGTTAATTAAAATAGACAATTCTCTCAAAATACATCTTCTTCTTATGTCATATCACTCTCAAAGGATCTCCCAAACCTATATCTTGGATAAATACCTCCCTTTCATCAACTATTGTATGAATCATCCCACCCATAATTTATAATAACTCTCAATCCAACATTAGGAGTGTACTCCATACCAATCATGATATGTATGACCATCTAAACAGTCACATCTAGAAATAAACATCTCTTTTTTGCTTAATATTCCTCAAAAAAAATTCATTTGATTTCCAAATCATAAAAAAATATTTATATCCACCTAAATTATCACATAAACTCAAATGAGACCTCAACCAATTGGATACATATTCTCCAGGAAATTGTCATTTACTCCGATTGTAAGAGTTCACTTGTCTGATGAATTGGAGGCTCAATTATTTATTATATATTTGTATAGGGTACTATAGTTCCCTTTAACACACTTAGTCCCATGATAACATATATGAATTCACACCCATTCATAAACAAGTAGATCGTTTTGTACTAAAGAGACCATATGACTCCATCATTGCATTAGCACCCTTTCTATTCTCTACTCAACATTGACCATGCCAATCCATATTTGGGAAAATATAAAACTACAACACGACCTTATATCTCATTCCAAAATATCCAAATAAATATTTTTAACAATTTATTATTATTTATTCAATTTAATACAGTGAGGAATAATCATTGAAAATGTCACTAGGCTGCACCGCATCACTAAAACCACACAAAATCACGATTATTCATCCTTATACGATCTCTTATAGCCAGGATGAAAAAAATCCTCATCATTAATACATTATTCATCTATACTATGGTAGAATAAACACCAGAACCCATCCTAAAACAAACAAGACCAATGATAGAGATTGGGGAACCAAAAATAGAAGGACAATGAGGGGATATTACCTTAACCCACTAGAAAAAACATAGAAGTATCCCATTTTCAATGGGGAATTTGATTAGATTTTGAGGAGGGGGAGATAGTAAAAATGGACCCTCCTAATAAATTTCAAACCCTAAAATATGTGGTGGTATGGATTGTAAGTGAAAAGTCTTACCCTATCAAAACAAATGTCCTATAGGTTGGTCAAAACATAACAAGGAGGTTTTCGCTAAAACACTAATTTACTAATATTGGTAACATCACATCCTCTATGGTTACCGATGTGTCAATCCCAGGTAGAGGGACTAACCCTTGGCCAACATATGAGATAGTGTATCTGTTATCGGTCATTAAGTAACCGCCCCATATAGAAGGTCCATCCCCTACATAACACCATCATTGTATGACCGCTACGGGTCTAGATATGAAATGACTCACTCAAAGGATCACATACCCCCAAAGCGCAACCACCCTACTACATATAAAATTATTCTACGCTAAAAGACGTGATGAATCACCCATTATAGGCAGCTGTGGTTTGACATATTGTTTTTTATAAGATCTACTGCCTACTATTGAAAATCAATAGGAGTCACTGTGAATTTACATTAATGATTTATCAAGGACATGAAAAACTCCCATTCCTTGAAAAATATCCTAAAATATATTATTTTGATGCCCCAACCATCAAAATTTTGGCTAGAGTCCCAAATCTCTAAATTTACTCTACTATGTGACCAAATATTGAAGATCCTTTTGAAATAATGACATTTGAAATTTATTTTTCATTACACAAAGAAATGAATAATTATTCAAAATTAGGTTTTCATCATGGTTTTTTAATTTATACTATGAAATATTGATCATAATTATAGTTCCATTAAAAGAGAGTAGTTTATTACTTAAATTGTTGATATTTATTAATATGTACTCTATATTTTTATTATTGTAATATTTCTCTCTAATTTCATCTTATTTCTTCATGAATATTTAAACTCTCCGTACCTATAAAATTTCCCCTTGTGCCCTACTAATTTACAATAAAAACATCCTATTAGAGTTAATAAATAACCGTGAAGTAACTTTCCAAAAATTCATATTTTAAATTAATTTTCAATATTTAAAAAATGTGTATTCAAAATTTTCATGGTGTGAAAAAACATATAGTGGCATGACATAATCTAAATAAAATACTCATTGAAAACTACAATTTTTATTATAGCATGACACATTTCATTATAGTGTGAGTTTTTCGATCATCACTAACCATATATACACTAAATTTTCATGCACTTTTGATGGGACAAGATCAACTATTACTCATCAAAATCTCAAATATTTATTTTAGGGAATACTTAATATTATGTTTTATAAAATTATTTATCCTTTTTTAATATATAATATTTTTGTCTAATGATATCCTAATCTATGATGAAATACCACATCCATCACTAGACATAACCAAATCAAATTTATTTGGAGTCATTTTCATGAAAAATCTACACTATTGTTGAAAGAAATCATTTTTGGCATAAATCCAATAAATCATATTATAATATACATATTGATTCTTCAATTCATTATTACCTATTTCACCATACCCTTTGAAGTATGGTTTGGCTTGCTTCACTAAAAACTACTTCTATCCTTCTCAAAATGAGTTCCCTAATGAATGTATTTCCATCAAAATGATCAAAAACAATAGTATCCCATCAATGTGCATTTCTAAAAAACCCAATGGTGCTTCTTGACTCAAAACACAAACCCAAACATTCTCAAATACAAATAACATTGGTTTAAATATTCATACCCTTTGGGTTTATTGGAAATGAAAAGCATATCTAATTTTCATTTTTGAAATTAAAATTAATCATTAGCCAAAATAGAAATAGAATAACTCTCCCATAAAATTATGTAAATGTTAGAAGTTATCAGTGTAAAAAATAATAGATCAAGAGAGAATTATATTCTCATTGAATACATCTCTACTCTATGAAACCAATTTTTGACAAACTTTAAAACTTCATCAATATCACCTAGTTTTCTACTATATAATTTTTTTTGTAGCTTATCCTCTCCCTCCAACACATCTTCAATAGAATCCACATGGATCATATCCCATCCATTATTATCTATAAAAATAAACCTCATAGGTAGACCCCCACATGATATGTGAATTCTACTTCAAATTACACTTTTCTATATCTTTATATCCCCATTTTAAAATTACTACGGTGATTAAAAAATATCAAACTTTTATAAAAATTATAACTTCCTAAAATTCACCTTTTTGATAATAAAATAATTTATCAAATCATTTTATTCAATAAAAACAATGTAAAATAGTAATTTTCTATGGGATATGTAATTAAAAATAACCTAAAATTATGGGAGGTGGATGAATACAAACATTCAACTAATGTTTTTTAAATTCTAGTTTAGCCAATGGTTTATTTTAAAATGTCTACAAATTTTTTATTTATTAAAAAATGTTCCAAATTTATCACTCCTTCTTCCAAATTATCATTCATAAATTAGTTCACACTCTTAACGTTATTTGTATAATAGTTAGGTATCATATTTTGAAGTAATTAAATCATATTATTTCTTTAACATTGAATTTCCATAGAAACATTCATAACATCACAATAATCATCTAGTTGGTTCATTATTCATATAAACCGATAACATACCTTCGTAGATGAAATATAACTAATTTTTTATGCTATTTTACATTATCTCTTATTTTGTGACTAACCATCCAATACAATTTCTTCCTAGAAAAATAATCTTTTAGTTATTGATTTTCTATCCAAAAAAACTAAAATAATTCCATATTTGAACATAAAATCTTTTAATTTTATTTAACAATATTAAAAATCACACCATAATTGAGAGTACATATAATGTACCACATGAATCTCTTAAAAATACTGATGTTTACCACATTGGATTAATATAAAGTTGAGGAGAAGAAAATTCATCATAAATAATGTTCAGCCTTTCTTCTATGAAATATAATAAACAAAATATTATTAATTTTAATATAATATGTAATAAAAGATATACAATATTAATTTTTCTATGTTTCTTTAAAATTTAAATTAGTTTTGTAATTGGTTTTATATCATTCATATCAATATTATTCATATATTCCATAAAATATTTCTACTGATAAATAAATTAATATTCCCTCCTCTAATTCACTTGGTACATAAGAAAATATGTAAACTCCCCAATTTTCAACATATTAAATTTTGAACTCATAAATTTTTCAAATAGTACTCTATATTTCTACATTCTTACATAAAAATAATATTTTCAATTTAGACTATGAATTAATATTCCAATCTAATTCCACAATGAGTTTGTAATCAACACCACCTCTCCTGAACCCCAAATTTAATAAGTATATATCCAACCAAGCTTACTGAGATTGAGGTTATTTATTTAATCTATACAAATATTTATTCATTCTTCAAACATTTTCTTTATTATCACCAATATAAAAACCTATTGTTGTTAAATGTACACTACCCCTTTAGTATTCAATTCCAAAATGATATTTTCACATATATTTGATACACTAGAATGATTTTTTAAATTTTAATAGATAAGAAACGTATTATAACATTAGACACCAATAATGAAATTTTCTCATCTATATCAATTACTTTAATATATGAATATATCATTCAAACCAATATTTATTTATTCCAGATAACCTTTCCTTAGCCATCAAACATGTTCTTAAATACCCATTTAATACCATGGCATTGTGATCCAACAATTATCTCACAATATCCCATGTTTTATTTTTCTCAATTTTTTACAATTCCTCACTAATGAAATTTACCCATGATTTATCATTACTTTCTTATTTTAATGATATTGGATCCACTTGATTTGAAAGGGAGATGTGATATAAATTTTTTATCCTATGGGTTTGTGTTATCACATATTTATCTCAAATGATATTTGAGTCAAATATATCAGCTGTTATATTCTACCTTTGAGTGAACTAGTTTATTTCTTAATTTAACACTACATCATATAATTAAATCATAGAATCATAATCATGTAATGTTTTTTGGACTACTATAGAATATATTTAAATATCTTCCCCTTCAACAAAAGATTCATTAATATAAAAATAAAATAAATATTTCTACTCAATGTGATTTTATATAATGGATAACCATGTTTTTTTAAATTTCATATTGATATACTTATAATATTAACTCTTTAAGGAGTTATTCAATAAATATAGTTCATTTTTTCCATCACTATATTTACCTTGATTTTTTTCTTTGATCCAAATTTAAAAACTACATTTAAAAACCTCAACGTATTTCAATGATGGATTCCTTCAATTAATCATTTCATATAATTTTATTCTCTCTAGGACTTAATAAATTAAATTTTTTTGTATACACTATAAATTTCACTACAACATTCCAATATTATTTTGATATGCATATTTCGATAAGTATCATTTTTA
This sequence comes from Viscum album, assembly GCA_963277665.1. Classification (NCBI taxonomy): domain Eukaryota; kingdom Viridiplantae; phylum Streptophyta; class Magnoliopsida; order Santalales; family Viscaceae; genus Viscum; species Viscum album. The sequence goes on along the minus strand of OY728135.1, from coordinate 667,454,166 downwards.
TGATGTTGCAACCTTATAATTATTATTTAAATAACACCATTTTCATTTAGTATTCTCATGGATGAAACATTATTATTTATTCTATAATTATATAAATAATGTTTCACTTTAATGGATGTGTAATACATGACATTTTCCAATCAAATAATTTTCATTATCCTTATAGTTTAATTTTAATCTAAACTATTGAAAATATTGATAAATTATTTGAATTCCTTCCATGTTTTAATTAAAATGAATATACCCATTCAATTATAATGATAAAAAATAAAATAAATTTTCTATCACCTCATCTTTTAGGATGTTTCATAGTTCAACACACATTGGTGAAAATTATATCGAGTATGATGAACATTATTTTCTTCATTGGTGGGTATGTATTTATCATCATTTTATACCTCATTAACATAATACATGTTCTCTCTATATCCCATGTTGATTTAGAAACTTCAATAATAGAATTTATATTGGAAAAATCCTTTATTATTTATTTATTTATGTGACCATGAATGTGATGAAAAAAATATTATCCACTTTCACCATAAATAGAAATGTTTTTTTATTTATTATCCATGACGAAACTCATATTTTAATATATTTTATTCTATATTTTAAGGTTTTAATCCCCAAAAATTTATCATTTATGGGTAATTTTCAATTTTTTAGTTTTTAGGATATTTTTTTTATGAAAATGGATTAATTCATGATTTTTTCTATTTATTTAATCTGTTGAATTTTTTATGGTATCTTTTAATTTATTTATGTTTTTTTTTCATTTTGTGAAAAAAAAATTATTTTGAAATTGAACAATATGATTGTGTCTATGTATTGTTCTATTTGTAAAATTTGTATCAGAGTGGGAAACATAAAATCCTGGGATATATATGAATTTTTTTATAGTGACTTAGATAATATCTACGATGTGTAGCAGTAGAATTATGAATGTAAAAATGTCTAAAATCATTTGTATAATTTTGAAATATCATATAAATGATATGAATTGAAAATATGGATAATTATAACATCATAAATATCATACAGAAACTTCTTATGTATCCCTCATAACGTTAATTTTATAAAGGGAACACATGTTATATATTATCTAGAACATCATATATATAAATTAAATTTCTTAGGTACCATCACAACCTGAGTATTTTAAAATTATTATATCAATCATATTATGTAATATATTCATCTTATTAAATGTGTGTGTTTTTTTATTTAGAGTGAGCCGTGTAAGAAATTATAACTTTTTAAATATTTAACAGAGCTACCCACATGATGTTTTAAACTACATAAAATAATAGAATCAAAATCAATGTAAAATAAGAGGAATTGAATCAGTAGAATATGAATCTTAAAGATATAATTGATTGAGTCTCAATATGAAGAAACCTTAATGAATCCATCTACTACTATCGAACCTGAAGGAGTTACCAATTGGATATATCTTTTAGGATGACCTAATATCCTTGTATAGTTAATTGTTTTTATATATCTTAGCCCTTCCATTTAAGAATAAGGTAACAATATCAAGTAATGAATTAAAAATATTATGGGAAGATCAAAATTTATGAATTCCATTGGAAAATTTCAAAGAATAATTAATGTCAAAACCATGTGGAAGAATTCTTTTGATAAAATCTATATGTTTGGTGAAACATTTCCCATACACTACTCCAATACCATTGTTACCACTTTAAAACAACTATTTTCATCTAATGCATATAACAAATAGTATTCTTTTTATTTCTAGATATAAGAGGATAACATGAAAAGAATTTCGTGTTAATGAAGTATCTCAATCCACTCAAATAGGGCATAAGTTTTCAATTTCATTAGTATACAAATATTATTTAATAATTCTTCTATTTACTATACTATATAATAATATTTTTCATCCAAGGTTTACTTAAAGATTTATGTAATAATAGTTTATATATTTTTAGTATATATATACATATATATAATATTCTCCTCTTTTCTAACTATTATTATAAGTCCCCAACCTTAAACATCATTTAATCTTGAGTTACTTCAAGAATACACGTTGAGGATCTTTTCAGGTTTATAGTTTTAGATAATTAGATCATAAATCATGCATTACATCCCACATTTAAACAATGTGGTTACAATAAAAGATATTATTAATTTTTCCCATCAACGGAAAAATATTTAAAATAAAACATGGATTCTTTCTTGACACTTCATTGACACTATCATCATATCATGTACCATTCCCTTGACCTGTGAAAAACATTTCAAAAACATGGGATGAGCATAAAAAGCTCAGTAAGGGATATAAAAATATTGAAAGGAAACATGAGAAAATGTATACCTAAGAATAAATAAAATCATACTTTACTAATAAAACATAGTCACTTTAACATACCTCATCAAATCATGAATAAATCATAGAAATCATAATACATAAAGGTAACTTGAGTCATTCATAACATTCTTACATAGGGAGTAACCCTCTTGGTTACGTTTGGAATACTAATCACAGTATATTCCCTAAATCTCATCGGATAAACCTTAACGTTTACCTCCTTCGAGTTACCCAATGCATTGGAGAGCTATATCGGGCTCACCCACCTTTAGTTTATCACAGAACCACCCGTCTTCATAACAATGGCCAAGAACAATAACATAATCGTATCACATAAAACATGTATAAAGGAAACATAACATTTCCACATTTCAATCACAAGATATCAATACAACACATTGATATAATAAAAACATTATGAAAACCATTTTCAATACCAAAATAAAATAAAAATAAAACATGGTATTTATTTTTCATTTTAAAAAAGGGTATGGCTTGTAGAGGAAGCTGAAACTCAAATAATGGTCACGGCGGCAGAGAAGTCATTGTCGCTGCATACGTACGAAAAAAAAACATTCCCTTTTTTCATTTAGTAAATGCTTCCTATAAAAAAGATTCCTTTTGAATAAACATAAAAGTCAAAGGGGTTTATACACCGTATAAAAGAAGGTTGTGTATAAAACAAAATAAGCTTCAATGAAAGGAGATTGAGACGAAGTCCCATACCTCGGGTCCGACTTGACTCGATCGTTCTTTAACCTCATGAATAATAAAATTGAGTTAATTTATACTTTCTTAAGAACCTTTTTCAAGTACATTATTCCTTTTATATCACTTATTACCATGTCATGAACACTATGTAATTATTTAAGTTAATAACGGTCGTTTTAACGATCATTGGTACTTGAGTCAAAAATAAACTCTTTAAAATTAAAAGTTGTTCATGCATCCATTATATCCAGAGTTATACAAATGATTTAGATATCATATATATCATATATATCCAGTATATACATGCATTTATAATATTACATAATGTTTAGAGGTATGAAATGAAATGCACCGTTCATGGAGACCATAAGTCGTATGTACGCATGAATGCTACTTTCATTTCTATTTCGTATTTGATGGAGTTTAATCATAATGATATAGAGGTATATTATAATTCCAGTATAATATCTTATATAATATCATTAATTACGTCCTTTATACATCCCACATATGAGATTAACGAATCAAATCACTTTGAGGGGGCGGTAATCCGCACATCCTAAAATGAAGATATCGCGTTTACCCATAATGGAAACCATAAAGGTATTACATAAATGAAAAATACAGAAGCTTAAGGAAAAAATAAACATATTATATATAATATATAAATATAGTGACATATTAATGGCCACCTTTTAAGGTGTTAAAAGAATATTGAACAATCATTGTTTCGTGAGGCAGAAATTCACCATCCACGGAAACAATATGTTCTTTAACCCTTACATGTAAGTGTTTGTAAGTGTAGCTCGATTATATCTTATAAAAACATCCTAGTATATGTAAGATACTATTTTTGTTACAAAAGAAATTAATAAAAAGAGTTTAGGGGGTTGGAGAATCAAAATAAAACAAAAGAACACGAGTGAAGACATTCCCTTAAAATCGGGTAACTCTCTTTGATTTGAGCTCAAAGGATTCCTTGGGAAGCATTATGCCCAAAGTGAGGCTTATAGGAGTAAGAGAGGGATGTGGAGAGACTAAATGATTAGGTGTTGGCAGATCCAATGGCATTATAGGTGTGGGTAAGGAGGTAGAGGTGGGGGCCTTTTATAAGAGGAGAGGAGGGGCACTCTTGGAATGTTACAAAATGTTACTTTATTTTCGAATGAGTTTCGGATTTTAAAGGTCCCAAATTGATGTATTTCTAGGATAAAGTTATAAGGGTTCGAAATATACTCAACCAATACGTCTATAACAATTTTAGGTCTTAGATTTTACATTATCTTTTTATTTTATTTAAATCTTTAAATAATTAGGTAATCGCTGCATCATCATGATGTCATAAATAATTTACTTTATTTAATGTCTAAAAATTATAAAAAAAATACTATGATTTAGGAAATATATTTATATTTATAATTAATATTTATAGTCCAAAATTTCATTTATGTAAACAAAATGAAAAATGTTTTACTCAGGTGATACATTCTTTGTTATATTTAACTTTCTTTAACAACAAAAAGATAAAAAGTCACTTTCACACAAAAGTGATTCCATGGGGTCCCCATGTTTGGCACAAGGCATCCCTTGGTCGGACATGAGACAACCAGTAGAATTAGGACACATGTTGGTGTCATTTTGGTTTATTATGATATTATTTTATTATCCATAACTACCCGATTATTCATGAATCAAGATAATTAAAGATAATTACCGTCATTACTATTCATAATGTCAAAAAAAAGAGTCTTGATTACATAATTTGGAACTTCTTATTCCAAATATGTAATCCATTTTACCAAATTCCAAACACAGAAATTCAAATAATTTATTTAAAAATAATAATTCTCGTTGTCAAAACAAATAGCGTGTTTTTTGAAACAATATCTATGAAAAGATTGTCATTAGTTTATGCCCAAATCCAAAGTGAAATTAATCCTAATGACCAAAATTGGATTAAATGGTAAACATATATTCAGATTACACTTTAAGACCAATTAAAAAGATAATCTAACCATATAATTACATTAGATGAAAATGTAGTTTTGATGTAAAATGCAGTATTTTTCACTATTCATTAAAAAATGAACTTTGTCAGAAAAATACCTAAAATTTATCCAATGTAAATTTCAATGTCCCAATCATAAATAATATGATTATTTTGACAAATAGAGATTATAAAATTGTCAACAGTTTGTTTTAAAAATGGTTTTACATCAAAAGACAGTAAAACAATCTTTTAAAAATATTAGTGTATTCCATACTTAAGATTGGATTTATTCTCATTTTAAGCCTTTAAAACACTATCAAATTCATTAATAGACATAGATAAAAATATATATTATTCATTACTTACTTGGTATGTTACATCCTTCCCCCCTTTAGAAAAGTGCATCCCCACAATTTATTTACTTATCGAATAAGTGGGGGTATTTAGCCCTCATTGCATTTTCAGATTCCCATGTTGCCTCTTCAATCATGTGGTTTTTCCACAAAACATTTACGTGATGAATCACCTAATTCCACAACACTTACTCCCTGTGATCAAGAATCTGAACCGGTTGTTCCTCATAAGATAGATTCTCTTCCAACTGAACTACCTCTAGACTCAAACCATGAGATGGATCTGGAATATACTTTCTCAACATCGAATCATGAAAAACATTGTGTACCTGAGATAAACACGGAGGTAAAGCCACTCGGTATGCAACTGATCCAACACTCCCCAGAATTTCATATGGTCCAATGAACCTTGGACTCAGCTTTCCTTTCTTACCAAATCGCATCACACATTTCCACGGTGAAACATTGAGAAAGACATGATCACCTACCTTGAAAGGTAGATCCTTCCTCCTGTTGTCCGCATAACTCTTCTTCCAGATTTGAGATGTTCTAATGTGTTTCTGTATAATCTGAACATTTTCTGCCAAATCCTCTACCAATTCTGGTCCCATCAGCTTCCTTTTTACCCACTTCATCCCAGAAAGCTAAAGTTCGACACCGCTTCCCATATAAGGCCTCAAATGGTACCATCTGTATACTAGAATGAAAACTGTTATTATATGAAAATTCAACCAAAGAAAGTTGTTGCTCCCAACTTACGTGATAATCCATCGAACAAGCATGTATCATATCATCCAAAGTCTGAATTGTTTGTTCTGACTACCCATCTGATTGAGGATGAAAAGCTGTACTAAAGTTTAATTCAGTACCCAACGAATTATGAAGGCCTTTCCAAATATTAGAAGTAAACCTAGGATCACGATCAGATACAATGGATAGGGGAAATCCATGCAACCTGACTATCTCTTTAATATACAATCGAGAAAGTTGATCTAGGGAAAAATTATCTCGTATAGTAAGTAAATGAGTAGATTTAGTCAAGCGATCAACAATAATCCAGATTTCATTATTACCTCAAAATGTCTTCGACAATCCCACAACAAAGTCCATGGATATATTCTCCCATTTCCACTCTGGCACTGGTAAAGGCTGAAGCATTCCTTTCAGTAATTTTCACTCTTCTTTAACCTGTTGACAAGTCAAACACTTCACAGTAAAATCAGCAATATCTCTTTTCATTTCGTCCCACCAGTAATACTCCCGAAGATCTCAATACATCTTAGTACTGCCCGAATGAACTGAAAACACAGAACTATGAGCTTCACATAACAACTCTGTCATCAACAGTGAATCACAAGGCATACACAATATCTTCCAAAATATCAAAACACAATCATTGTCAATGTTGAATTCAGGCAACTTACCCTTCTGAACCATCTCTACCTTTTTCTGAAACTCGTTGTCTTGCTTCTATGCTTGCTTGATTCTGTCTGATAGAGAAGATTTCACTGATACCTGAAACAAAACATAAGGACACCCTGCACCAAAAACTTCTATTCCAAAGTTCATCAAATCCTTAACCAAAGGATCACGCTCCAAATGCAACATTGTTAATGAAGCATTACTTTTTCGACTCAAAGCATCAACTACTTTATTTGCTTTTCCCGGATAGTAATGAATTGTACAATCATAATCCTTGATTAATTCTATCCATCTCCTCGGTCTCATGTTCAATTATTTCTGAGTGAATATATAATTTAAACTTTTGTGATCATTATATATTTCTCACTTTACTCCATACAAATGATGCCTCCAAATTTTTAAAGAGAAAACAACAGCAGCTAATTCCAAATCATGTGTAGGGTAATTTACCTCATGAGTTTTCAACTGTCACGAGGCATAAGTAATTACCTGATCATTCTGCATTAGGACACAACCACGTCCTTTCAATGAAGCATCGTTTTAGATAACAAACTCACCATTCCTGGAAGGTAGTGCCAAAACTGGAGCATTCACCAATCTTCTTTTCAACTCCTGAAAACAATCATCACATTCTTTTGTCCAGATAAACGTAACACCCTTCTGAGTTAGCTTAGTCATTTGACTAGATAACCGGGAAAAATTTCTAACAAACATTTGGTAATAGCCTTCCAAAACATGGATGCTAAGGATCTCAGTTACATTTGTGGGTCTTGTCCATTCGTCAACAACTTTTGTTTTTTCAGGATCAACAGTTATCCCATCTTCAGAAACAATATGACCAAGGAAAGAAATTTGTTGCAACCAAAACTCACACTTGGTGAATTTCAAATACAATTTCATTTCTTTTAAGGATTGCAAAATAACCCTTAAATGTATTTCATGCTCCTCTTTACTTTTAGAAAACACCAAAATATCATCAATGAAAACCACCACAAAATTATCCAAGAACTCATGGAAAATTCTATTTATTAAGTCCATGAATACAGCAGGTGAATTGGTTAGCCCAAAAGGCATTACTTCAAATTCATAATGGCCATGTCTTGTATGAAATGCGGTCTTCGGAACATCTTCTTCTTTTACCTTCAACTGATGGTACCCCGATCTTAGGTCAATCTTTGGAAAAACCAGAGCTCCGTAGAGCTGATCAAACAAATTATTGATATGAGGAAAAGGATATTTGTTCTTAACAGTGATGTTATTCAAGGATCTATAATCAATGCAAATTCTCATAGAACCATATTTCTTTTTAACAAATAAAAGAGGATCACCCCATGGTGATGTGCTAGGTTGAATGAAACCTTTCTCTAATAAATCTTGCAATTGATCCTTCCACTCAAAAAGTTCAATTTCAACCATTCGATAATGGGGGATTTGAAATTGGATTAGCATTAGGAACTAAGTCAATAGTAAATTCAACTTCCCGATCTGGTATTATTCCAGGCAACTCATCAGGAAAAACATCAGGATACTCATTTACCACTGGCACATCATTAATCTGAACAGTTCCTTTGTTTTCAACAATATGTGTAAGGTAACATTCATTTCCATATTTTACAAGTTTCTCGGCCTCTTGATATGTTATTAATAGTAAGTGTTCATTCTTGTATAGAAACTGATAGTCTTTATGAAAAGAAACTTCTTTAGCTCTACAGTCAATCTTAGCATGGTAGACAGAGAGCCAATCCATACCCAGGATAACATCAAACTATACAAGAGGTAAAACAATAATGTTTGCAAGTAGGATCTTTCCACGGATATGTATAGGAAGATTCTTATAAATTCTTTTTGCCTCAACATTTCCCCCAAGTGTTTTTACCACATGTTCAGGAGTCATTTCTTGAGATGGTATTCCCATTTTACTAGAAAAGGATTCAGAGATGAAAGAATATGTAGACCCCGAATCAAACAACACACTAGAATAATCTGAAAAAACAAACAAAGTACCTGATACAACTTCATTTGATGGCCCGATATCTGCTGAAGTAGTTTCAAAGGATTTCACCACCCGTTTCTGCTTGTAGTCTAACTGCTTCCCATCACTCAAGCTCTTTGTCGGACACTCATTTACATAGTGACCCATCTCATTGCACTTAAAACATTTCACTAACTGTAAATCAAATTTGGTCTTACCATCACCTTAATCTTTTTCAGTGCAATCACGAGCCTTATGTCCCATCTTACCACATCGGTAGCACTGTTCAAAATTCAGAAGACATTCCGCATCATGCCTTTTACCACACTTATCACAAACTGGAAACTTAGTTTTCTTACCATCAGAATTTTTTGAATAATTCTTTCCTTTCTCCTGCCACCTCGGCCTCTTCTTTTGCTGGTTTTTATATTACACTTGATCATCGACAAACTCCATTTCCACCTTCTCAGCACATCGAACAAGCTTTTCATAATTTTTGAACTCACCGGAAGCTAATTTCCTTTGATATTTTGGCTTTAATCCTGAGTAAAAACGATTGATTTTACTATCAAGGTCTTAGATAAAATTTAGAGCATACCTTTCCAATCAAGTGAACCTTTCTTCATAAGCAGTCACTGAGTCTTCCTCTTGCCTCAATTCCAAGAATTTGTTTTCCATCCTAAGTAGAACAGCCTTAGGAATATACTTATCAAGAAAAATACATTTAAATTCTTCCCAGTCGAGATCATCAATCTCATCAGCGTCCCTAATATTTTTAACCATCGACCACCACTGATCTGCTTCACCCTCCAAATGGTAAATAGCAAGACTAACCTTTTGATTGTCTCAACACCCCATGACATCAAAAATCTTCTCCAGTGCTTTAATCCAACCTTCAGCTAGCACATGGTCAGATGAACCACTAAATGATGGGGGATGTTTCCTCATGAAATGTTCCACCACTGGAATGTTCCTCTGTGGTTGATCTGGCTGATCTCGTGCAAGGATACCACCACCACTTATCGCTTGATTCAACTATGCCATTACTGCAACAAACTGTTCAGTTCCAATTCCTACAATCTCATGATACTGATTCGAAAGGTTATATCCTTCTATATACCTTCCAAGCACTGCCTCCCAGTTTCCTCTGTAGAAAACCATTATGAAAAAACATGTCTTAGATGAGGCAAAATGATAATCTTCAAATGATATATCATTTCAATTTGACCATTAAAAATAATATTTTTGGATAATCATTTAATAAAATTATAACTCCTAAAGTTATCTAAAATGACCTCTGATACCAACTATAAGGCCCCAGCCATAAACATCACTTAATTTTGATTTACATCAAGAATACATGTTGAGGATCTTTTCAGGTTTAGTGTTTTAGAGAATTAGATCATAAATCATGAATTACATCCCACATTTAAACAAAGTGGTTACAATAAAAGATAGTATTCATTTTTCCCATAAACGGAAACATATTTAAAATAAAACATGGATTCTTTCTTAACACTTCCTTGACACTATCATCATATCATGTACCTTTCTCATGACCTGTGAAAAACATTTCAAAAACATGGGATGAGCATTAAAAGCTCAGTAAGGGATATAAAAATATTGAAAGGAAACATGAGTACATGTATACATAAGAATCAATGAAATCATACTTGACTCATAAAACATAATCACTTTAACATACCTCATCAAATCATGAATAAATCATAGAAATTATAAGACATAAAGGTAACTTCAGGCATTCATAACATTCTTACATAGGGAGTAACCCTCTTGGTTACGTTTGGAATACCCATCAAAGTATATTCAATAAATCTCTTTAGAGAAAACTTAACGTTTAACTCCTTAGTGTTACCCAATTCATTGGAGAGCTATATTGGGCTCACCCGCCCTTAGATTATCATGGAACCACCCATCTTCATAACAATTCCCATGAACCATAACATAATCGTATCATATAAAAGATTCATAAAGGAAACATAACATTTCCACATTTCAATCAAAATATCTCAATACATCACATTGATATAATAAAAACATTATAAAAACCATTTTCAATACCAAAATAAAATAAAAGTAAAACATGGTATTTATTTTTCATTTAAAAAAATGGTATGTCTTTTAGAGGAAGCCGAAACTCAAATAATGGTCATGGCAGCGGCGAAGTCGTTGTCGCCGCATACATATGACAAAAAGACATTCCCTTTTGTAGTTTAGTAAAAGCATCACACAAAAAAGATTCCTTTTGAATAAACTAAAAAGTCAAATTGGTTTATACACCGTATAAAATAAGGTTGTGTATAAAACAAAATAAGCCTCAATGAAAGGAGATTGAGACGAAGTCCCATACCTCGTGTCCGACTTGACTCTATCATTATTTAACCTCCTGAATAATAATATTGAGTTAATTTATACTTTCTTAAGAACCTTTTTCATGTTAATTATTCCTATTATATCACTTATTACCATGTCATGAACACTATGTAATTATTTAAGTTAATAACGGTCATTTTAACGATCATTGGTACTTGAGTTAAAAATAAACTCTTTATAATTACAAGTTATTCATGTATCCATTATATCCAGAGTTATAATCATTATGAATATATATCATATATATCACATATATACAGTATCTACATGAATTTATAATATTACATAACGTTTAGAGGTAAGAAATGAAATGCACCGTCCATGGAGACGGTAAGCCGTACGTACGCATTAATGCTACTTTCATTTCTATTTCGTATTTTATGGAATGGAATCATAATGATATAAAGGTATATTATAATTCCAGTATAATATAATATATAATATCATTAATTACATCCTTTATACGTCCCACATATGGGATTAACGAATCAAATCACTTTGAGGGGGCGGTAGTCTACACCTCCTTAAATGAAGATATCGCGTTTACCCATAATGGAAACCATAAAGGTATGACATAAATGAAAAATTCAGAAGCTTAAGGAAACAATAAAAATATTATATATCATATATAAATATAGATACATCTTAATGGCAGCCTTTGAAGGTGTTAAAAGAATATTGAACAATCATCGTTTCTTGAGGCAGAAATTCACCATCCACAGAAACAGTATGTTCTTTAACCTTTATATGTAAGTGTGTGTAAGTGTAGATCTAATCCTTCGTATAAAAACATCATAGTATATGGAATATACTGGTGTCGTTACAAAATAAATGAATAAAAAGAGTTTAGGGGGTTGGAGAAGCAAAATAAAACAAAAGAACACGAGTGAAGACATTACCTTAAAATCGGGTAACTCTCTTTGATTTGAGCTGAAAGGATTCCTTGGGAAGACTTATGCCCAAAGTGATACTTCTAGGTGTAATATAGGGATGTGGAGAGACTAAATGAGCAGGTTTTTGTGGAGCCAGAGGCTTGATAGGTGTGGGTAAGGAGGTAGATGTGGGGGCCTTTTATAAGAGGAGAGGAGGGGCACTCATGGAAAGTTACAAAATGTTACTTTATTTTCAAATGAGTTTCGGATTTTAAAGGTCCCACATTGATGTATTTAGAGGATAAGGTTATAAGGGATCTAAATATACTCATACAATAGGTCTTTTACAAGTATAGGTCTTATATTTTACATTATCTTTTTATTTTATTTAAATATTTAAATAATGAGGTAATCGCTGCATCATCATGATGTCATAACTAATTTAATTTATTCAACATCTAAAATTTATATAAAAAATACTATGATGTAGGAAATAATATTATATTTACAATAAATATTTATAGTCCAAAATATAATTTATGTAGACAAAATGAAAAATGTTTTACTCAGGTGATACATTCTTTGTTATATTTAACTTTCTTTAACAATAAAAAGATAAAAAGTCACTTTCACATAAAAGTGATTCCATGGGGTCCCCAAGTTTGGCTCAAGGAATCCCATGGTTGTCCATGACACAACTAGTAGCATTAGGATACATGTTGATGTCATTTTTTATTATTATGATATTATTTTATTATCCATAACTACCCGATTACTCATTAATCAAGATAATTAAAGATAATTACCGTCGTTACTATTCATAATGTCCAAAAACTAGAGAATTGATTAAATAATTTGGACCTTCTGATTCCAAATATGTAATCCATTTTACCAAATTCCAAACACAGAAATTGCAATAATTTATTTAAAAATAATAATTCCCTTTGTCAAAACAAATAGCGGGTATTTTTGAAACAATATCTATGAAAATGTTGGCATTAGTTTATGACCAAATCCAAATTGAAATTAATCCTAATGACCACCATTGGATTAAATGGTAAACATATATTCATATTACACTTTAAGACCAATTAAAATGTTAATCTATCCATATAATTAAATTAGATGAAAAAGCAGTTTTGATGTAAAATGCAGTATTTTTCACTATTCATTAAAAAAATGAACATTGTCAGAAAAATACCAAAAATTTATCCAATGTAAATTTCAATTCCCCAATCATAAACAATATGTTTATTTTGACAAATAGATATTATAAAATGGTCAATATTTTTATTTAAAAATGGTTTTCCATTAAAAGGCTGAAAAACAATCTTTTAAAAATATTAGTGTATTCCATGCTAAAGATTGAATTTATTCTCATTTTAAGCCTCTAAAACACTATCTAATTAATTAATAGACATAGATAAAAATATCTATTATTAATTCCTTACTTGGGATGTTACAATTATTTTGTTTTTTATACTTTCCATTTCTGTTTCTCATCTCCATTGTGGATGGAGAACTAACCATGTTTCTTGTTATAGGGAGGGAGAAGAGTTCACTTTTTAATATTTACTATTAAATATTTTTATTTTATTATAAAATAAGAATATAGAAGTGGTCTAATCCATTACATTAACAATAATCCTTACTTTATCTACTATATAGTTCTTATTCCATATTTATATATATTATTTTAATTTAATATTTACATCATTCATATGATGGTTTTTATATTAGATGTAGTTTATCATTGAAGATGTATCATAGATGGTATTGGAAGTGTATTATACTAAATACAATTTTTTAGGTGTGGGATATAAATAATATGAACATGTGGATGTAATGTAAATTTTTTTTAATCTTTATATTAAATTTTATATTAATAATTATATTTTAAAAGAACAATGATATCTTCACTATAGACACCTATAAACATCAACATATTTCTTACTAACTTCTTTGAATATTATTTATCATTTTCAATATTTTTATATCACATATATATATATATTATATGAATTTTTTAAATACACATTATATTAATATTAATATTAATTGATGAATATTATTAATAAATAGTGACAATAGAAGAAGTGTGGTGAGTAAGTTTCCTCTTTAAGAGATAATCCCTAGGACTTTCACTATACATCATGCGTAGGTAAATAATAATTAATTGACCAAGTATTTGTGACAAGTTCCCACATATTAATTTGGATTCATTACTGGGAATCCCAATAGCATTCATACATTTTTTTTGTTTATAAAATTAAAAAAATCATAAATAAAAAAAATAAAAAATAGAATATTAATGAATATCCATCATTTATTTAGTAAAAGGTGGAATTTCATAGTGATTATTCATATTCTTATTCTGTCAACCAAATGGATTATTTTATCTACGAGTTATCATTAATAATAAAGTGGAATAAAAATTTATAATTCTTGGAAATGTGAGAAACCATGTAAAGACCCTATCCAATCTGATTATTGTAATCAATTATTTAATGTTCAAGTAATATAAACAAGTTACCAAATAAGTTAATCATATTACAATTTTTTTTTAAGTTGATGAACCCAATAAGGCCATGAGTGAACCACTTCAAGATCAATAATAAAACATTTATGAACCATTTATTAAAGATTTTTCTGAATATTACATGCCAAATAATACACTTATAAGTGATCAAGATTATTTGGAAGAATATATTACCCTTTTTTAAAGTAATTAAATTTCATGTGATCGTCCATTATTTAGATAATAATAGTCCAAAAATTAATCCCTCTCTATTTATATGATATAATCCAGCAAAAAAATTTAAATTTGAGGAGAATATGGGGGATTTTTACTACCTACCTCCATCTATGGAAGCAGAACTTCAAGAGGCATAGAGCATTGAAAAACGAATTAAGGATGATCCAATTATGGGATATAGTAGTTTCATAAACTAATTGTTATATGATTTTATTGAAAATAAATTATGTATTAAATTATATTTATTAAATTTAAAAATTAATCTGACACACGGTTTTCCTAGTAAAGTGACGAAGAACATGAATAATATTCACAAACTGAGACTGAGTTACCAATATCCATTCATGAAGAGATCATGATTCATGTTTAACTACTTCAAGGGGAATAAATTTATATTGATTTTTTATATTTAATTTTTTTTAAACTATGATATTTAATGGATTTCCCCTTGATGAATATTTTAATTTAGCAGCTAATAAGTAGTCCTTGGATATAGCTAAACTGGATGCCAAATAAGTAGTGGCGAAAAAATATGATGACCCGTTATTTCTTTTATTACATCATGAAAACTATATAACATTGTTAATATGATGAAAATATTATACTCAATTCCTAGGGTATTTGATTATCAGTGTGATAGGATGAATATAGGATGGTAAATAGTTTAGTGGTTCTTGAACAAGAAATCATATCGACTATTATACTGAGGATAATGCACTGCATATATCCAATTAAGAATATTTTTAAATATAAAACCCAATTGTGGTTTAAATTGTGTTTTACCTTATTTAAATCCTATTATTTATTTATTTAATCATATTTTAATGAATTCCTTATGTTTATTTCTTCATTATTGTATGGTTCAATAGTTCTAGTATCTAAGAGTGTAACTAAAGGATTCAACTTCCCAAATAATTATAGTTTTTTATTTTTTACACACATAGGTTTTTCATCAATATTCCATAATTATGGATGAGTTAAAATGAATTGTATTTATATCATAAGTTTATATATATGTGGGGAGTATTTTTTCCAATTATATGATTTTTTATTTCTTTTTTAATGCTTTTTCTTAAATTCATAGATTTAGTTTTCATTTGTCATTTTTTTTATTATTTGAGAGTTTTTTTGGATATTGATCTTAATCGAATGCTTCATGGAATTTCTAAAATCTTGTAATTTTTAGAACATTTTTTGATATGGTTATTTTAGGAATTAAATGATTTTTGATGGATTTTTCCTCCCTGATTTCCAATCCTTTCTTTTAAATAAGTATACCGGAATCTAAAAATCACAATCATTAGTATAATTTAAGATGTCTGTATTTCCCAAAACGAGAGGCATTTAATATATTTTTCAAATATCCTTTATGTTTCCATTTTTATTGAAATTGTTGAGTTCTTTTTTGAGATTCAAAACATTATATTTTTCTATTCTTTAATGTTGTTATACTTCAAGGAATATTTTAATTTTTATTTGTGAAATATTTTAAAAATCACACTTTTAATAATTAAATTTTTTATTAACCTTCACTTACATTTAGTATTTATTAATCCCCTAATAGACAAGATATAAATTATTATAAATCTAAATTAAAATACATTAATGCCATTACAACATGATTTAAATTTAAAATTCATCATTATTATTGAATATATTTTTGGAGGTATTTTGGTTGTTCTATGTTAACAAAGAAGAATCTGTTAGGACTAAAATTGAAAAGTGAAGCATCTTTTTCATGTATTTTGGAGAGGAAAGTTTAGCTTGAAATATTGAGGATGGTAGAAAATATCATTGAAAATCTATATTGATATTTCACATTATATTTTGAAGATTAAATATACCTCTCTTACCTCGAATACAAAAATATAAAACATAATTATAAATGTATAATAATGGAAACAATGCAATTGTAATGAGTGAAGAGGGAAAAAACATTTTCTAATGAAATTTTCCATGTTTCCACTACCCATAATTATCTAAAAAGAGTTTATATTTTAATATATTCAACATTAATAATGATTACACCATTATTAAGAGAAATTCCATTAATTAATTTACTTCAGTATAGAGTTAAACACATCTCATAATACATCTGACGTTTCCACATTTAAAACCTACCCAGACTAAACGATAGTACAATCCACATAAAATTCCCCATGATTGACACATTTATGACTATTAATTCTAGATACTAGGAAGATAACATGATTATATATAACATTCATGTGATTAGGAATGATAAAATTTCAATTTAAAATCTTTGAGTGAAGATATAAATTATAATCTAGAGAGGTAGGTATGACATGAACTTGAAGATTAATATTATATTGATTGATATTTAATTATTGGATTTAGAGTTTCAGAGTAAAATTATATATTGGGGGCATGTTTCTTTTCTTAGTTTTTATAATTTTGTACTAATACCATTTATACCTTAAAAATTTTGTTTTTACATTAGTATATATGATTTCCTAGAAATGAAATGGTTATGTTTAGGGTATTGGTGAATCTCATTTTTTTATATATTTTATTTTGGTATTTAAATTTTTTAATCCACATGATTTTATAATTTAATGGCCAATTTCTGCATTTTTTATTTTTATGAATATTTTTTTATTTATTTTGAAAATGTTTTAATTCGTGATTTTTAGTTTTTTATTTTAAATTTCAATATTATTTAATTTATTCATACTTTTATTTTTTTAAATTGATATTTTGAATAGGAATGGGAATATTTTTACTAAGTATTGGTCTATATATATGATGTGTACCAAATTGGAAAATGGATAAGTCCTTGATATATATGATGTTTTTTTTGAAGAGTCTAGTAGTATAAGTAATATGTTGGTAACGCGAATTATGAATATGGGAAAGGTTAACATATTACATATTATCGAGAAATATCTTATGAATGAGTTGGGATGAAAATTTAAAAAAGTCAAATAATATATAGATTTGGTAGAAACTTCTTAAATAATGTTTTAAACCAATGTTTTAGAAAAGACAGACATGTTATATATCATACATAAAATCCTACATATAATGTAAAATTATTAAGTAAAATAAAAACCTAATAGTTTTTATGTAAAATATATTACATAATACATAGGTTGTCAATTATCATACATAAAGGTATTTTTTAATATAGTGGGACATTAAAATGATATTATACTTTATGAAAATTTTAAAAATTCTTCTCATGTGAAGTTTTACACAGTGAAAAATTAAATAATTATATTCTATGTGTAATAACATTAATTTAAGTAGATGAACATGAATATTCTAAAAAATAGGGGATTGGGTCATGCTAAGAATAAAAATTGATGAATCCAAATACTACTACTGAATTTAAAGGATTCACCAAGTCGATATATCAACCAGGCCATCCCAATATTCTTAACCACATAATGGATTTAGTATCTTTTAAACACTTCAATTTATAAATAAAGGAACAATATAACGGTAGAAATTAAAAAGATCATGGTAATGTTAAAAGGATTGAAGGCCACGGTAATATTTTAAATAAGAATTAATATCTCTTGAATGTAAACGAATTATGGATTTAATGTTTTCATGAAATGTGGTTAGTTTACCATACCGTGCATGAATCATTTTGTTTATATGTGAAAACTATTGTTTCCATCCCATCAATGTGATTAAAATTACCACTTCCATTTCCATCTAGAAATGGATCAAGTGAAAATAATTTCACATGAATGGAGCTTCCTAATACAATAAGTGATCTATAAATAACTCCATTTATATAAGGATATTATTAATATTTAATCATTCCTCCCTTAAATAAAAAAGTAATTCATGATTTTTGAATTAGGATTACTTAAGGATTTTTATAATGATATTTTATAAAATTTAGTATAAATGTTGGTTTCCTCTTTTAATTCTATTGTTTTGATTTTTTTCTCCCTCTATATTTATAATCTTCATATTTGATGAATAGATAACCTTATTACTTGTTTGAGAGAGGTATATGGGTTTTATTTGAGTTATCAGTTCGTTAATGTTTTCTATTTATTTTACTTTGTGAAAACATTTGGAATAAAATAGATTACAACTAGTGTTATCCCTATACTCATTGCTATTTTTTCCTTCTTCCCCATTCACACACACACACACACACACACACACATATATATATATATATTAATTCACTTCCATATTTATTTTATTCATATGGTGGTGTCTGGATTTGATACTATTCACTAGTGATGTAGTTTCATAGATGATTTTATGAAGAGTACTATCAAACAAGTAGAGGGATTGATGTTGGATACAAATAATTTCAATAGTAGGGTATATAGTGATAGGTTTTTATCACTCCATTGAATAGTATATTTATAATTATAATTTAAAAGAAAAATTATATAATCATTATTATGTCCTTAGAATATCAGCCTTTATCTTACTATCTTCTTTTGATATTCTTTTTCTTTTTTCAATATTTTTATATAATATATATCTATATTTATATCATATGATTTTTTAAAACCACCATTATATTAGTATTCAATTTATTTAGTATATTTTACTAAAAAATATTAATAATAGAAGAATAGTGGTGTGTGAGTAGACACCTTGAAGGATCAACCCATGGTCTTACACTATAATACATCATAGAGAAATAAAATTTTATTTAATGAGGATTAAAGAAAAGTGAATATTGTATAGTACATTTGATATAAGATTCCATTTTATCTCTATCCCTTCTTATATGAATTTCAGCCAAGGATTTGATAAGATTACCCTTATAGTTGAATGTAAACTCTTCTCTTGAGTCCTAAAATTTACTCACACTTGTGAGGTTGTGTTGAAGACAAAACACATAAAGAACTTCTATATTATTTGATACATATATATTAAATATCAAATTTATAATAATTTTGATCTTAAAATAACCATCATTTAAAAATAAAAAAAAATCTATTAGAATGAATGTTCACATTCATTAAATGACTCACATTACCTAACATATGAAATGAAAAATAATTATAGATAAACGATGTACTCTGGTTCATCAATTCCATTATAGAAATTTCTACAAAAATAAATTCTATTTACTATTTATTTACTTCTATGAAATTCCCAATTAATTTGATACATATAATGGTCTATCCTCATAGTTTTTATAGAGGTAGGAATTGTAATAATTTTCATATTCTACTAGGGTAAAATCCATTCCCAATAAAAAAGACATCATAAGAATTCTCTACATTATCCTTGACCCACCATATAAAAAATTTCCTCTCTATAATTTCATACAGTCCATAAATTTATGACCAGAATTATTTCGATAAAACTAGTATCCAGATTATTAATTAAATCATAAAGGTGATCGATATGTTTTAATTTTCATTTTCTAACTTTCAGGTTCTTATCATTCCAAACATATTTTTTTCCCTCACAATATGTTATTTTTTAAATTAGGTAACTATAGAATTCAGACTATATAAAGGGAAATATTATTTTAATGTCTGTTCTCCACATATATGCATCTATTGAATTTTCCTTTTTCAATTAATATTTACCTGATGATTAATTACTAACTCCAATTAATTTCATCCAACTATACCTTGTACTTACATTCCTGGATTTTTTTTGTTCATGCATCAAATAAAGTTCCCATTTTACCTATATATTTGGGTATTTGATTATTCATAATTTTCGTGATCCTTCCCATTCCATTTTATACCCTTTCTTTTTTTTCATCATTTAAGAATTTTCCAAACTAAAAGTTCTTATTTGAACAATAGTATTTCATTTCAAACTAATTTTTAATTCTCAGAGTGACCACCATTTATTAAATGAATTGGGCCACATTTTTTAACTCCTTGATATGGGCATTAGGTTTACCATTAACATTTTCTTTATTAAAAAAAGTTTAGTTTTAAATATACTGATTATTAATATATTTCATGAGTAAAAAATTATACCTGCATAAAATCATCTACATGAGTAATTATGGATTCATATAGGTAAACATAATATCAAAAATCAATAAAAAATCCACCAATATTACTATTATTCTTATGTTGTTTATAAATCTCCTCAATGGAACATTCATGTTCCACTTTGAGGATACTAACAATCCTTGGGTGAATTTATTAATTAATCTGGAGTCAAATAATATCAACTATTTCCAACATATTATCAGTAATATATGATTTAAATTCAGTTTCATCTTTATTAATGTAAATACCATCCTGTTAATCTTCTACCTTAGTTACCAAAATTTTCACCCAAGACATTTTTCTATATGTGTTTCCAGATTTTAAATTTCATTTTTTTGGGAAAAAATTATGTTCTTTAGGGTGTTTATTCATTATTATTATATTTACCTTCTTGTCTCCTTAGACATATTTTAGTGATATTTACAACCATTATTCCTCAAAATAAATCCAAATGGTAACATGATGTCATGAAATATTCAACCTTTATTAAATTTACTCACCAAAAGTTATAAAAAATCATCACCCACAACTTCTTATCGTTGTTCAAATTTATGTATATTATGATTTCAAATGGACTTATATTACATATCCACGGTATAATTAATTACTATTGATTATTTATTTACACACATATCATTTATCTCTAGGTTTTTATGATGACCTTCATGATATCATTCTATCAAATTTCACTCATCTAGAGACAAAACCCTTTAATTACTAATATTGTACATATTTGAATTTTTTTCATGATAAGAATATATTTCATATAATCACTAAGTATATGGATATATTTATATAAACCAAAATGGGATGGTTGAAGAAAACATTAATTTTTTCACTTCATTATATCTCTAAACCATAATACATTATATGAAAACGTGAAATATTTCCACCACTTATCTATCATTTTCAATGATATTTTAAAATTAATTACATATTTAGTTTTTGGATGTGAAACTCAACTCCATAGTATATATGAAACTTTACCACCATACCACTAAGGAATTCTGGTCATTTGGACTAAAATTTACAAATCTACCATCTTATTCAGTCATTGAAAACACTATAATATCACTCAAATCTATTTTATTAATTTTATATGATTAAAAGTAGAGTCTTAATGACCAAATATTTGATTTTATTTGGTTATTCCATATTTTTTAATTTCAGCCATCAAATAATAAATTGAATTTTTCCTTCGTTGATTTTTCTATGAAAACAACCTTCCTTTGATTGATTTAGAAATCCTATCCAGAGGCTCTAATAACACTTTTTTATTACCAAAATATTAGAAATAAACCCTAAAGGCGGGGGGGGGGGGTGTGCTGGTGGAGGTATTAGGGTATCAAAATATTTTTCATAGAAATATGATATTTTTCTCATATTTAAAAGTAAAATATAAACCATTCATATTCAATAATGTATATAACACAACCAATTATAAAAGAAATTTACTAAAACATGGGTTTTTACTCAGTCCACTAGCAATGGACACATCTAATTAGAATACATTTATGATGTGTTTATTTACAAAAATAACAAAATAGTACTTATATTTATATGGTTTTGGAAATATTCAATGTTAATCGAAGGGTCACTGCCTCCACTTCTCTCCCTAGTCTCATATTTAAATGATGTACATGTAAATATTGAATCAATAATCACTCAGAAGAAAAACTGTAGAAATTAATAACACTAAAATAATAGCGTATCTTAATATTTATATGATTTATATTGAAAAATCATGTTCATTATTGTTGATTCATTTCAAATTAGTAGTTCCTCACTTCTCATTTTTTGATATATCAATTCTACAATCTATACTTTTATTACGGTGTCACTTTTCTAAAATTTCTTCTTCTTTATTTAAAAATATTTATAATACATATCCCTTTAATATATTCACCTTTCATACACCAATTTTTTTCCATAAATACCAACTAGTTGCACGAAATACCATCAATGTAACTTACCAAAAACTATTATATTAAATTATCTTCAAATACTCAAAAATATGAGAAATTTAAAATTTCTAGAAAAACATTATTGTGGTGTGATGTGATATAACAAAAATACTCTTAAAAATTCACTAGCTATGTTTTGTGAGATTTTTATTAGGTTCTTTAACATTTATACAAATATTTCTTCCTAGGATGGAATGGATTTATGATTTGGTCATAGATAATCATAATATTTAATCTATTTATTATTATGGTTAGGGGAATCTATTTCATTATTCATGTTTCTTAGAAATTTATATGTAAATCGATAGATTATATAATATTTATCTTTAATAGGTATTTTTGGATTTTTTTGTATCTGATTAGTGGATTTTTAAAGAAGTATTAATACTTTGATGAGTTAAGAGAATCTAGATTCTCTCTTTTAGAATGATTAGTAAGTTCATATAATTTCATTGATGTGGTGGGGTGTAAAGTATATGATTCATATGAAATTAATCTAAAATAAAAAAAATTATAGTATTTTCAGTGGGATATAAAAAAATTGGCATAGAATAATGGGATATTCAGTAATTATAATAAATCATAATGATGGTATAATGAATGATATTACGAAGTAATAAATATTTTTTTTTATAAAATGGTGAATGAAGGACTTAGTTTTTTAATTTATTATGTTGTGATGATATGTGAATTAAGATTACCTTATGTTTTTTTAGATTTTTTAATGGTTCATAATTATAAATAACTAAATAATATTACAAATCATGTGAATGAAGGGAGGAAATAGTAATATGTCTTTAAGGGGAAGATAGAGGGAAATTATGGTTTGCATATGTGATAATGGAAGATGGTTTCCCTAGGATATAATGATTTTTGGGTAGATGTTAGGATATATTAACTAAATATATTGGATTTTAAAATTCTTAATGTTCTATATTTAATTTTTTTAATGTGAATTACGATAACATGATGTGTTCATTATTTTGATTTGATATATTTGTTGATCTAAGTTATATTGATGTTTTTATATGAATTTTGATATAATTTTATGATGTCATGAAAATGTGGTATGAAGGTATGTGGTATTCCATAATGAAAATATATTTTTAATGGATGCGTTAGTCTCTGATGAGGAGAAAATTATGAGGTTTGGATTATTTGTAATATATGTATGGTTTTCATTGTGGTTTAAGTTTTATGACCCTCAAATGATGTTTTGATTGTTGTTAGGATTGTGACTAGTTGTTGTGGTTGTAGTTATACTCTCAGTAGAGGTGTAGATATTGTGATGAGGTGGTTTACATACTTTGGTTGTGGTGATATTATTATGGTGATGTGGCTATGGGGATAAAAATGTGGTTATATAGTTATGGTGATATTGATAACATATGGTGGTTGAAGGAATAAATTTATTTAGTCTTGACTATGTTTTGCGTAAATTAATTAACATTGTATATTTCATTCATTGATATATTATTATTCCCATTAACCTGACATAGAAAAGGTTAGAGGAAGAAACTATTGGGTATAATTGCATACTCACCATACTATTATATGGTATCTTATATACTTATAGATTAATGTTTAAGGATTTATGAGGAGATGGTAGATTCGGAATGAGGTGATATAGGTAGAAGATGGATGTGTTTTGGGGTCAATAATTCTTTTAGTACTAATGTATTAATTTTATTTTGTGCATTTTGATACACATTCGAATGTTCAATTATGATGATGGAGATAGTTATTTTCTTATCATTATTTTGGTTATTTTATTGGTAAACCTGAATGGTAATTCCTCTTAGAATCATGAGTTTATACCATTGGTTACCATGAAATATTGCAGGTGCTACTTGGGATTCACTCCCATTCTCATTATGGACTCAAGAGGAGTATAATAATGGTTGGAACATGATACTCCTCATCTAAGGTGTAATATAGCTAATGGAATTACCCCAGTTATTACATAACATATGTTATGGAAATACCTATCATGTAAATGATATAACATAACCAAGGTATATAACCCCGACTCATAAAAATATATACATCAAAAGTGAAATTATGTAATTCAACTTAGTAAATAATTATATTTAATAAAATTATAAATCCAATCATAACCAAAATAAATCACAATAATGAAATTAACATCACATAACCCTTACATAAATCTCTCTAAGATCAACCACACATGATTAAATTTATATAGAACATTAATTTTGTAGTTCATTCATTTATAAAATTATATATATATATATATATATTCCCTAATTTATTACAAAGCCTCATTGTGAAATTAATTCATAGAAGCATTTTTAATGTATGATGCCCATTATTGAAAATTTTTTATATATAAAATATTTCAAATATTTAATTTTATTTAAATTTAAGACCCATTCCTAATCATATACTTCCTCAATGAAAAATTCCTATCATGACATGTCCCTACGACGAACCCCTACTAGGTCTATAAGGAATTCAAGTGTGACCCTTGATGCCTTACTATAATAACACATGAGTTATAGACTATCACTAAATGGGTAATCACACATAAATGGGAGGTATTTTCCTCTTAAATACCAGTAGAATAATAAAACCATCAATAAATTTCATATAATATAAATCCAGTCCCGATGCACAATGCATATACATTTCATACATAATCAAGTTTTGAATGGCTAAATGCCAAAAAACTCCAGTCATAGTTACTCTAAGCCTTATGCTAGTAATGTCCAGTGTGGTAACAAACACCCTACTGGAAAAATAAAAAGGAGATTTAGATATAATGGAGTGAGAATAAATGAATACTCTAAAAGATCATTCTAAAAAAACACATGACTATTCAGAATAAGTATATTAACACATCAGTGAAAAAATAATAGCACCAACTCACACCTATATTCGGAAAACTTCAACCTAACTTCATCAATGCCCGCTCATCCAATGTCCCTTCCATGATATAGTGACATAATATTAAATAATATGTTAATAAGGTACCTTGTAAACACTTCCTCACAGATCCAGTCACTCTCACACCCCATAAACAATTTACCAATACTATAATCCCATCTATATCGATATATTCACATTGATACATACCAAATAATTGCCACAACCGCATACCCAAAACCACATACCACATATCCACATAAAAATATTGTATCAACACATTAAAACAACTTATAACATCCTCATTATAGTAGGATATTGTGAATACAAGGGAAATCAACCTCATTCCATCATACTATATTTCAAAACCCCCACCATGTATTCATATCATAATTAAAAACTGAGTCAACCATGATATAAATAATCTAACCACTATCCATTACAACATGTATATATATATATACCTACCTTAATCCATCATATCCCATACTTTGTTTAAATGGGGAGTATATTAGAGGGTACAGTTAACCATGTATTCCCTATTTAAGTAAGTTATTTCGGGAAAACATTTGAAATATATTTCCCATATAGTCATTAGTAAGGTTATTGTACTCAAGATGTTGTGTGTAAGAAATAATAAGAAAAATATAAATAATATCAAATAGCCACACAATTCCAACCTAAGGGTTCACACAAAACCAACACTACTATTACCCACAATATCCATCACTTCACAAATAACACTCCCAAAAAACATCTTCGATCAATACACCATACCCCATCCCCACCAATACAAACAAGACAAAAATACCAATCATTATTAACATCCCATTTAATAATATCATCATTATATTCTACTAGTACTATCATTTAGTTTCCTTATTACATTCTCTACACCTTTCATTTATCTATATTTAATATCAACACTTTTATTAATCATTGAAAAAATTTACATTAGCTATTAATATGTTATTTAACACTTAATTTTCCCTGTTACCAGCCCACACACCACTTATCCCCCACCAATCATTTCTATTATTAATTCCATCAATCGTAACCCATCTGTAAAACATACATTATGATTTATTCTATCATTAATCCATGTTGTAGAGTAATTAAAAAGAAATCACAAAACCTCATCATACCTCTAAACCAACCAAAAAACCATTTAAAGGACAACAAACACCAAAATAATGCCAAAATGAAAACTACATCATCCATGATTTCCTTCCCACATCAACTATAAATACCTCCACTACAACAATAACTAACACACATCATCAAGGAAAAAATCCATAACCGTAAAACTCTACCATTATAACATCAACAATAATGATGCACCATATAACCAAAAACACGGGGAATCATAAAAATAAATCCCTTTAATGAACATTCCTTTTAAAGTTATTTTATTTCAATGAAGAATGCCATCTTCAAATATCTACTCTAAAATACAAGACATTCACACAACTGATTTGTTTCCAACATTAAGTGATTGTCCCATTATGAATGGTTGTTCCAATATAGTGAATAAAAATAAATATATAATCTATAAAAACATATATAATATCTTAGTAGAAATAATAACAACATTTTCAACTTATAATAAATATCATTTAAACTCAATAAAGGACTTATGAATCACCCTCCACCCTAAATATCATTTAGTATACATAATTATTTTTATTAGGTTAATTCTTATCATACACCTAATGAAATAAAAATAAGGTTTTATAAAAAAATTTATTCATGAATAATGAAGATGAATTTTTGAATTCCCTACCGCATTTAAGAATTAAGGAACACCACACTAATATGGATAACACTGGGGATCAAACACTAAAAAATTCAATGTAAACCATCTTAAGAGAAAACCGCAAAAAAGGATCATCATAACACACTAAAATACTATAAAACAATAATAAACCTCATTTTTTTATCCTTAAAATGAATAATCCTGGATGAAAAGGATAATTGTTGAAAATTAGAGGTTTTGTAATTTATTTTTTTGATAGTAGTTGTTTGGAAGTATTTGAGTTATTGAAATTATAATAGTAACATACATGGTGTTTTGTAGGATTTATATATGGATTTGTATTATGTTCTAATTTTTTATTCTTTTTAGAGTTATTGAGGATACATGAGTGTGATGTACAAGTATTTAAATTAAAATTTGAAATTAATGTCATATAATATGTTTTGGATATGGTTTCGTATTTTATTTTTTGATATTTTGAATATGGTGAATTCTTTCATTTGTAATGGTTCCCACTCAACAAAAAAAATTAATTTTCAAAATTGAAAAGAAGAATAGATTTGGGGATGAATTCTAATTAGGGTAGAGTTAAAACCATCAAAAATATTAATTTCACCAATTTGTTTCATAACAGATAACTCATCCTATATGACATTAACTAGTTTTTTAGTATTGAAAATCTTCTTTCCTCATATAAAATAATGTATAAAACAAGAATAAGATAATACATTGATTTTTTTATTGAATTAAAAGTGGATCATTTTCTATTTCAATTTATTCCTCTATATAGATAATAGTGATGGTATATGGTCATCCATGTCCCTTTTTTAGTTGTTTCAATAATCAGTTATCTATAATAACCATTTAATTGGTGAATTATATCTCCATGTTTCCATTATCCCAGTTGTTCTAACATTGAACCACTTATTGTGCGTTGAGTGGAACATTCATTTTTTCCATCATATTATTTTGATTTGTAATGAATATATAGATATAATGATTTTTATTCCTTATTTATTAATAGAAAAATCATTTATACATTCTTTTTTATAGGATTAAATGTAATTATCAATATACATTTTAAATATGGATTTTTTATTTTTTCCCTCTCTAATCATTATTGGTTGAACCTTTTGGAAACTATATTCTTTTATTATGATTCAAAATCAAATGAAAAACATATGTATCACTAATATAAATATACATCTTAAGTTAAAATTTATCTATTTTCTCATTTTTATCAATGCCCATAATATGTAATTCTTTCTATTTATATAGTTTTAATCCACTAAAGACATGGCTAAGAAC
This sequence comes from Viscum album, assembly GCA_963277665.1. NCBI lineage: Eukaryota > Viridiplantae > Streptophyta > Magnoliopsida > Santalales > Viscaceae > Viscum > Viscum album. The sequence continues at coordinate 667,425,479 of OY728135.1, read as the reverse complement.
AATTTTGGGATCAATATCAAATCCATAGGTTTTACATCAACATTGTTTTTATTTCACCTAAAAATTAAAAATTTATTTGTTCTCATTTTTAATAATTCTATAAAATAGTCTCTAATTTTTAATATAGATCATGATTGGAAAAAAATTATTGAAAAATGTTTTTCAAAATTCCACAAATTCTATTTAGTCAATTGTATCCATAAACATCGTATCATTTTACAATGAAATCTATTCATTTTAATAACATTTAATGTGAAAAAAAGTTTAATTTCACTTTTATATAACCTCAATGAATGAAATATATTTCCAAAGGAACTTCCTATTTCTCTATGATTAGTGGATAAAAATATCAACCTAAATTTAGTCGACATTTTCAAATAAATGAATTAACCGTAACAACTTTAAGATTTTGTGGAATTTTTCCTCACTATATAGTTCAATTTATTATTCCTAACATATGTTAGTCAATATATTATTGTAGATAGATGTTTAACTCCCACCTCAATAATATTTAACATCTCAATTGGGAAATTTTGTTATTTCTTATCATATTTTTTAGTGGTTCCATTCATCCTATTTAGATAAATTTTCCCAATCAAGGAAACAATTGATATTATAATAATTATAATAATATAGATTATATTAATTTGAATGGAAACTTATATGTATAATATTTTTTAATCTGAAAACCCATAATATGTCCTAACATATATTCTCAATGTTTCAATATTGGTTGATTATGGTGAATATCCTATATTGTTGACAATACTAATAACATAAAAACTAACTAGACATAGGTATGATATAAACTATAATAATATAACACTCATAAAAAAACTAGTGAAATGTTATGTAAATAAAATATATACATTATCACCCACATAGAATCTTTAGGTCTATCTTCTTAAGAATGTTAACTATGAAATAATTTTTTAACTGATTATAAAATTGGTATTTATTTTCATCTTTATAATTAAATATTAAAGAAAACCACAATCATACCACAAAATGTGAACTCATATGAAATAAAATAAAATGTATGTTCATAAAAAATAATATGGGGAATAATAATAATTTTCGTTAAGGACATAATCATAATGAAGTATCCTACGAAAGATTGATTCGATCTAGCAATGATAACATAATAGATTAGTATATTCATGAAGAAATAATAATAGAAACCTGATAATGATAGCAATATTATAATAATAATAAGTTTTTACAATCATAAATAACATCATCACAATAATAGGACTATGGTTAATGTTCTGAAATTATTACATAATATGTTAGGCTTAATCCCCCTGAATGCTACATAATATCTCATGGGATGTAAGAACTAAAAAATAAATAGGATGGATTTATAATTCTATGACCACCCCTTACATCATTTTATGTCATATTTTATTCAACATAGAAAATAAATCATATATCATGTATAAATAAGAAAAATATTGGGGAGGAAAATCGTTTACATAATATTTTCAAAAAGAATATTTCAATGTTGTATCATATGGGTTGGATATATAATAAGTGATTAAGGAATATTGGATTATTATTAATGTGTATAAAATATAATTCATTAATAGAGGGATAAAATTAATATAAATATCATATGGAAATATCAAGAAGATGTTTGATAAATGAAACCCTTTACAAGAATTTTAATAAATCGGTAAAGAATTATTTATAGGAAATATAATCAGATATTTTATTATAACACCCCATTATCTATCTTCTGGTAAGATTCAACTTTTGTTTTGGTTTCCTTTTTTTGGGTTGTATTGTGGGCTTCTTGGGAATATTGATCCTTTTTAGGGGAAAATTATATAGTGTATGTGGATATATATTTTTTTATGATAATGGAGTTTAGGTATGACTGTATAAATAGATTAAGAAGTTTAGTATTTAGAACAAAAGAGATTATGTTATGGATATTAGGGTTTTTTTAGGAAACTCAGATAACCACAACCCGCTGTACAAATTCCTATCATGAATGTGTTACATGATATCAATATGTTGTAGGTTAGAAAATGTGAGTATCATGTGGTGAGTGAAATATTTATAAGACATGAAATTAATATACAATGTGAAAAATAAATTATGATTTACTTTAATATTAGATGGAATATTTTTCATAGTAGTGATAAATTTTGGGAATTATTGTCATGGAAGGGATTCATGGAATCAATTCTTATGTTCCATTGGGTTTAAACACACTGAATTCCTAAATCATTTTTTATTCAGTCTTTACACTTTCCTATCAAACCCTATAATGATTTAGGTGATTGTGGGTTATCTCCCTCTTTTTGAATAAATCTATTTAGTTTTTTTCTCATATTATAATTGCATTACATGTCCCTAGTAAGTTTCATTTTAGGTTATTCCTTTCATTTTGTATTGAATGTGGTGAAGGATATGATTTTTATTAATATTCATTATCAGTTTTTATTTTATATCAATCCATTGCAGTTTCATGTTGTGACATTTATATAAAAGTATGACCTTTGTTTTTTCAATCATCATTATCTAAGGGAGATATGTTTCCATTAATCGTGATGTAGTTGTACATATGAAAGTGTTTCAAATTAATTAATTTTTTAATGTTCTTATTGGTCCGTTTTTGTTTTTCATTGAATTTTATTCACTTTGATGTCAAAAGGTATTTTATTAAATGTTGGAATGGATTTTTCAAATGGTTATGCTAAAACATTGTACATTGGGAAAAATAGTTGCATCGGGAAATAGAAAAAGGTAATCCCATTGTGTGTGTGTGGAACTAGTAGGGGTTATTATTTTGATATTGATGGACTGTAGAAGGACTCGATATCAGTTAGAGCCAACATATTCATGGTTTATGATTCTCTTATTTCATATGTAAATTCCCATATGATAGTGACCAAATTGGGTGCTTTGTCTTTTATACCCAGTTAATAGAATGATGGTTTATTTCATAGATATTTTCTTAATTGTTTAGATTACCTATTTCTCTTTTATACCTGATATATTCCAAGTTTTTGTTAAATACCAAAATCATTTATAGAAAACAGTGGAATGTTTACAAATGGATTGATTTTTGATACTTATTTATAAACTGTATTTTTTTTATAAAGATAGAGCAGGTGCATTCTTGATATTAATATTTGTATAGAATCATCCGCGATATCCTACTAAACTCTATGATCACACACTAATTTTGTATTTGGGAAGTTGGAGGCCATATTTAATTGGACTTGGAGAAATGGGAGGAAAAAATGTATAATGTTATGTTCTCTTGTCATCTTTTGTATTTATGTAGGGATAGATCTCTCGTGATGGTTGGTCACATTGAGGATTGATTAAATTATTCTGTTTTATATTTATGGTTTGGCTAGTGTGGATTGAATTTTTATGTTTCATGGACATGTATTATTTTCATCCACATTGTAATTTGATTTTTATTGAGTTTTACATGGGACTTTTTGTAATATTGTGCATCTCACTATGTGGAATACCACCTTGGGTGACTTTTCTAGTTAACTCGGGCTGGTTTATTACAAATTTGTATTAGAGGGAACACTTAACTTGAAATGATATAGACACTACATGGGTATGGTTTGGTGTTTTGGGTGATTGGAGTTAGGATACTCATAATCTAGAAATTATTCTTCTAAATGATGAATGAACAGCTCACTCTAATGTCTAAATATGAGTTATGATGGATTGTAAGGGCTCTATTCCAATATTGGGACATGGTGGTTGAGTTTATTTGTATGAACCAGATATGGGGTAAATTTAAATGGACCTGTAATTTTCTGAATGTGTCGTCATTTTTTGAATAAACAAAAATGAATTTAAATTATAATTATTCTGAAGAATTGATATTGATAACATATTATGGTCCCATGATTTTGGAATCTTCTCTTGACTGATTTTTTTGACTTGTTATTATTAGATGATGCCTCGGAGAATAGATCATCAAAATATGGATGAGGATTTTGTGAGATAAGTTCCACAAAGAAATCCCCATGTGAAAAATTATTTTTTAGAATCTCCAATATATACAATTAAAACTCTAGGTCATGATGGTTTTAGGAACCTTGGTTTACCATAGGATCATGACTTAATATTTACAAGATGAATGCACCAATCTTCCATGGAGAAAAAAGACTCCATGAATCTGAAAAATGGATTGAGTAGATTTTAGGAATATTTCACATTCTAAAGACTCATAAGAAATCTAAGGTGGATTTTTTCCAAGATATTTTTAATGTAATGGGAAGAAGATTGAGGAACATTAATTTAAAATCTATGTTACATATGGATCTTACCTTGAATTACTTCAAGAAAATATTGAACCATCATTTCTATCCTGAGAATTTATTTGGGGAAAAGAGCCATTAGTCTTTGTCTATAATAAAGGGAGAGTGAACTATTCTACATCACTCCACCCATTTTTATAAGTAAGGATAGTTTTATCTTGATCTACTCACTAATGATTTACCAAATGATTGGAGGTTAGTGTTGGGAATAAGGGGTGATAATTTTTCATTTCTAATTTTCATATGCCTTACACCCTTTGTGGGGGGGTAGTTGATAAATAATTATTGGAAGATGATAAAATATATATAAACATAAGTTTGGGTGGAGCTTTATATAGTAAATTCATTATAAATATAGTATATTCTACCAAAAAAAGGAAGTGTAATAGATTATTATATTCTTCCAAACATATTTTGGGGGATTCATCTGGGCATCAGTGTGTTTCATTCTATTAGTGTGAGAGGCCATGTCAACCCAATACTCATAGTTTGGAGGCTTCCAATACCTGTCATCCTTGTGGAAAATCTGACCGCATGAGACGTTATTATGCCATGATTCCCCAATTAATGTCCCTATGGGATTCACTATTACTATATTCTATAGAGGTAGATAGGGCCATCATACAGTATATGGATAATCATATGTTAAATAAAGTATCTATCAAGAAAAAAATATCTATTTACTAGTAATTATGATCTAATTTATAATCTTAGAGTGGCCCATTGATTTTCAATGATTGACTAATATTCAGGATAACATCATATGATAGTATAAAATCAGGATATACTTAATAAAACATTTAATAGATTGTATAATCATTTTGAATTTCTGGTAATGGCATTCAGACAAACTAATCCTCCTTTGGAAATTTATGTAATTGGTGAACCAATTCAGTCACCAGTTCTTGAACGCGTTTATTATGGTATTTTTAAATGATATTTTGGTTTTCTACATGTTATAGGAGGAGAATATAGACTAGTTGGATATCATTCTTATAACATTTAGGGAACATCATATGTATTTCATGCTTTCTAAATGTGAGTTTTGGATTCAAGAAGTGATTTTTCAGTGGAATTTTATTTCAAATGGGGGAGTCTTAGTGGATCCTAAAAGGGTACATGTAGTTATTTCCTATTAGAGTACTATAAATTTGTTTGAAATGAAAAGTTTCTTCATGTTAGCTTGTTGTTTCAGGGGTTTTTTCAGGACTTCTCTCAAGATTCATCTCCAATGACATCATTAACTCATAAATGTATAATTTTTGAGTGGAATAACATGTGTGAGAGATATTTTTAAAGAAATGAAGTTGATTTTGACTACTGTTTTAGTTCTGATTCTACTTAAACTAGGTTCATGTAATGATGTTTTTGGGATGCATTTGGCATTGAATTTTGGATATTCTTGATGCATGAGAGATATGTGTAATATAAAGATCTCTCTAGTTACTCCATCATGAGAATAACTACCCAACCCATGATTGGGAGTCGGAAGATTTTATCATGGACTCAAAAAACATAATCATTGCCTCTTTGTGGAAGGATTTGTCTTATATTTTGGTCATAATAGCATATGGTTTATTTTTAATCTAATGGATCTAAACATGCATAAATGAAACATGGTGTTGTATCTCCAGACTTCTATTTTTTATATTTATTAAACATAAAAAAGTGAAATTTTATTTTTGATGCATTAAGTTGGATTTTATCACATAAGAAGGGAATGAATCAGTGAATGATTTTTCATTGATGAGTATTTTATGATGATGACATGAATGCATGACGTTGGTGGGTAGGTATCTCTAGATTCAGTGAATCATAACTTGTCACTTGATGAGTGGTTTTGTATTGATCAGATGTATGATCCCAAGTGTTTTGGATTTCTTACAGTCTTATATTATATGGATACCATGAGTGAGTGGTCTTAGTCTCCTAATGGAACTTCATAATTTAGAAATATTTTGGTTTGGCCTTTTTTACATGGAGAAGGAGTATATTGATAGTGGACTTTTCTTTTAGTCTATAGAAATAGGTGCTTCCAAGATATATCATTATTTGAGATTTCGATATTGCTAGATTGCTATGATATGGTTGATTGTGGGTTTTTAATGGTAGTTGATTACATATTAGAGAATTATGGTAGAACCCCATAGATTTGCTACAATTTTTTCCCATTCCAATTATATTTTGAAAATGGATTCAAATTTTACTATATTTCATCATTAGTTTACCTAGGAATCCTAGTGTGATGGATTTGATTTAAGTGACCATTGGTCGAATCATGAAATCAGTGTATTTCTTCCCCATGAATGAGTAAATGAAGATGGATAAACATTGAGGCTTTTATGTTTGGTGGATTGAATGAATTTGTATGGAGAACCCTGTGGTTGTTTCTAATAGGTACCCAAGGTTTACATCAATTTTTTGGAATTCTTTGAATATGGTGATCAGTCCACAGTTAAAATAGAGCATGGAATATCATCCTCAAACAAATGGATAGACATAGAGATTTATGTAGGTTCTTGAGGATATGCTCTAGGCTTTTTTACTTGATTTTGATGGATCATTTGAAAACAACATTCTTTTAGTTGAGTCTTAAAATAATAATATTTATCATTTCATGAACAAAATGGATCACTTTGAGGATTTTTATGGGTGTCCAAGTAGATATCCCTATGATGTGTATAGTTGTGAGAGAGTTACTTGGTCGAGATGAGTTTTGGATAGGAGATGACAGAGAGGGTTTAGTTTATTCAGAAGATATGAATCATGAAATTGATTTATCTGAAATTTAAAACATATGATTGACACCATCTAATAGAGTTTGAGGTAGGTCATTGTGTCTTTTTAGAGTCTCAAATCACTTAATAAATTTTCTATTGGATAAGCATTGTATGTCTGCACTAAGGTTTTTAGTCCCATTTGACATCATTTCATGATTAGAAGGGAGGCCTATTTTTTTGAAATAATTTCTCATTTTACTTCCACCCATCAGGTGATTCATGTTTCCCTACTACTAAGGTATTAACGAGGACATTTCCACGTGATTTAATGATAGGGTTTTGATCATGATCCTAAAATCATTGTGGATGAGAAAACCATTCAGATTTTGTATCACTGGGATAATTCTTTTCATGGAAAAAATATTAATTTGGTCAATTATATATGGAAATGAAGAAGTGATAACTACCATACATAGGAGTGTGACTTTTTTATCAGATAACACTATAATTCAACTTTTTGAGTCAATGATTATTAGGAATTTATTGGGGAGATAAGGTTTATGTTGGGGAGATTGTATCACCTTGTTACATTCCATTAGGTATTCTTTCTAACAGTTTTTCCCTTTTGGTTTGGGTCCATTATTGGATTCTCAAGAGTTTGGATCCTTTTTAAGGGAATGTTAGCTAAATTATATGGAAATACATTTGTATGGATATGGAGACTAGGTATAAATGTTTAAATTGCTTTAGATAGTGCACTTTGGGACCTTCGAGCCTTAATATATAGTTGAAAAAAATTCTATAGAGAAATGGGTTGGTCACATCCTATTGGGAACATTCATGTTGTGACTATGTTACATAGTGTGAATATATTATACAGATGATTCAGTGAGTCTCGTGAAGGGAATTAAAATTATAAATTCAATGAAATCATTACATGATGTCAAAACATCGATTGGGTTTTTATTTAATCAAAGGAAGTTTAATTTTTGAAATAAATATAACTCAATGGATTTCACATTGAAAAATTGATTAAAAATGTTAATTACAATAGTATATTGGTTTTATGATTTTTTCAAAACTGACCCATTTTTTCAGTGTACTAGATATCATCTCGAACCATATAATTATTTTTGGTTATTTTGGGTTATCTCTTTCTTTATGGATAATATTATTTTTTGTTTTAATCTTTTAGAGGTTATGTCACAGATCCCAGGTAATTGTTAATTCTAATTCATTGTTTCCATTAGTCATAGTGGTGCATTTTCTGCATTTGTGATTCATATTTTTGATAGGTTATATTTTTCTATCAATAATTTTTAGTTTTTGATCATGACTTTTCTTTTAAATACAAATCCTTATTTTTTCAATCTCCACTGAAAAAAGGTAGATTAGTTTCTATGTTTCTGATATATTGTTATCTAGTAAAATGTTTTTAATTCATGAAATACTTTATAAGAATGTTGATATCGTTGGATATTTTATTGAAATGGATTTTTATTAATGTAAAAATAATTTTAATTAAATTTCAACATGGATTTTTGAAATGGTTATCAAAAAACTAATCACATTTGGATCCTTGGGTGCATCGGGAAATTGACATAGGTAATCCTATTATGTGTGAAACCACTTGGGGTTACTGTTATGATATTGAAAGACTATGGAAATATGTGATATCAGTTGGAACCAACATATTTTTTGTTAGGATTATTTTATATATTTTAAATATTCTCATAGAATAGATCTATAATGTTATTCATTTAATTTTATACGTGGTTTATCATATGTTGATCTATTTCATGTATATTTTCTCATAGGTTTAGTTTACCTATTTTTCATTTATACCAAATATAAAAATATAGTTTTTCAATATGGTATGTACTTATAGAGAATAAATGAATGATTTTAAAAGGTTTTATTTGTGAAAATACTTTATAAACTGAATTTTATTAATAATATAGTTCTTATGTATTATTGATATTATAACTTCAATATATTCTTTAGTTTTATCCTACTAGACTTGGGGATCGAACCCTGTTTTTTCCATTTATCGTTTCTAGACCTTGTCTTACCAGACTGATGGATAGGGAAGGGTATCTTGTATCATGAAAGGTTTTCTGGTCATCTGTTTCCATATTAGTGGGAAGGATTGGTGGTGATATATGAAAACAAGGTGACTTTTTTAGTTTGGTCTATTTATCATACCAATTTGTCCAGTGTGGCTGGACTTTGAATGTCTCATGGATATTTATTTTTTCATTAATAATTTACATTGATGATTTTTATATTATACATCAATATTATTGTAACATTCCAAGTAAGGAAAGAATTTTGGATTTTCATATCTAAGTCTATTTATGAATTAGATAGTGTTCTAGACGCATAAAATTAGAATAAATCCAATATTAAGCATTGAATACTCTAATATTTTTTAAAATATCGTTTTACCGCCTTATGATGGAAAACATTTATTAATTCAAACTTTTGAAAATTTTATAAGATTTATTTGTCAAAATAAACTTATTCTTTAGGATTGGGACATTTAAATTTACTTTGGATAAATTTTTGTTTTTTTTTGACAATGTACATACTTTTATGAATAGAGAAAAATACTGCATTTTACTTCAAAACTACTTTTTCATCTAATTTAATTATATAGATAGATTATACATTTCATTGGTTTAAAAGTTTATTTAGAATACCGATTTACCATTTAATCCATTTTTGGTCATTGTAATTAATTTTACTTTGGAATGAGGCATAAACAAGTGAAAACTTTTGATATATATTGGTTCTAAAAAACTCACTGTTTGTTTTAACAACGGGAATTATTTTTAAATTAATTACTACAATTTCTGTGTTTAGAATTTGGTAAAATGGATTACATATTTCGAATAAGAAGGTCTAAATTATGTAATTAAGGCCCTTTTGTTTTTGGAAAGTATGAATAGTAATGACTGTAATTATGTTTAATTATCGTGATTAATTAGTAATATGGTAGTTAAGGGTAATAAAATAATATCATAATAATTTAAAATTAACCCAACATGTGTCCTAATGCTATTGGTTGTGTCATGGCCGACCATGGGATGCCTTTTTCCAACTTTGGGACCCCATTTAATCACTTTTGTGTGATAGTTCCATTTTATCATTTTATATTTAAATAAAGGAAAATATAACAAAAGTATGTAACACCTAAGTAAAACAATTTTAATTTTGTCTACTTAAATTATATCTTAGACTATAAATAGTAATTGGAAATCTAAAACTATTTCCTACATCATGGTAATTTTTTTATAATTTTTAGACATTAAATAAATAATTTTATTTATGACACCATGATGATGTAGGGATTACCTCATTAATGAACGATTTAAGTAAAATGAAAAGCTAATGTAAAATATAAGACTTACACTTGTCAAAAACCTATTTTATGGGTGGATTTTGAACCATTATCACCTTATCCTTGTAATATATCATTGTGGGACCTTTAAAATGCTAAAATTATTTTATAATAAAGTAACATTTCAAGATTTTCCAAGAGTGACCCTCCTCCCTCTTATAAAAGGCCCCCACCTCTACCCCTTACCCACAACCCTAAAGCCATTGGCTCAACCAAAATCTACTAATTTTATCTCTCCACATCACTCTATTCATTATATAATCCTTACCTTAGATAGAAATTTTTTCAAGAAACCCTTTTGGTTCAAACCATGTGGAGTTACCCAATTTAAAGGTAATGTCTTCTTTTATGTCCTTTTGTATTATTTTGTTTTTCCAACCCCTAAACTCTTTTTATTCTTTTCTCTTGTAAAAAAACTAGTATATTAAATATAATATGATTTTTTATGAGAAGGGTTTTATTTACACTTACACACACTCCTGACTAATGGTTAAAGAACATTCGGTTTCTGTGGGTGGCGAATTACTGCCTCATGAAATGATGATTGTTCAATAATCATTTAACACCTATCATGGTGTCCATTAAGATGTAAATCTATTTATATATTATATATATTATGTTAATGTTTTCCTTACGATTTTGTATTTTTTATTTATGGAATACCTTTATGGTTTCCATTATGGGTGAACGTGATAATTTCAATTTAGGAAGTGCGGACTACCGCCCCCTCAAAGTAATTTGATTCGTTAATGCCATATCTGGAACATATAAAGGATGTATTTAATGGTATTACATATGATATCATACTGAAATTATAATATATCTTTATATCATTATGATTTCATTCCATTAAATACAAAAAAATAATGTAGCGTTCATGCGTACGTACGGCTTACCATCTCCGTGCATTTCATCTCTTACCTCTAAATGTTATGAAATATTAAAAATGTATGTATACACTGGATATATAGGATATATATTATATCTACATAATGAATATAATTTTTGATATAATGTATATTTTACCACATGAACAACTTGTAATTATAAGAAGTTTATTTTTGACTCAATTTCCAAAGATCGACAAAACGACCGTTATTAACTAAAATAATTACATAATGTTCATAACATGATAATAAGTGATATAAAAGGAATAATTAACTTGAAAAAGGTTCTTAAGAAAGTATAAATTAACTATAGTTTATTATTCAGGAGATTAAAGAACAATCGAGTAAAGTCGAACATGAGGTAAGGGACTTCGTCTCAATCTCCTTTCATTGAGGCATACTTTAATTTATATATGACCTTTTATTTAGTTGTGTAGTAATCCCTTTTGACTTTTAATTTCATTCAAAATTAATCTTTTACACGAAGCTTTTTACTAAACGAAGAAAGGGAATGTTTTTGTCTTACGTATGCGGAGACAATGACTTCTCTACCGCTGTGACCATTATTTGAGTTGTGGCATCCTCTACAAGCCACAACTTTTTCTTTTTAAATGGAAAATAAAAAATATGTTTCAATTTTCTTTTATTGTGGTATTGAAAATGGTTTTGATAATGTTTTTATTATATCAACTTGTTTTTGATATCTTGTTCTTGAAATGTGGAATTGTTATGTTTCATTTATGCATGTTTTATGTGATACGATTATGTTATGGTTGTTGGACATTGTTTATGAAGACGGGTGGTTCTGTGATAAACTAATGGAGGGTGAGCCTGTGATAGCTCTACAATGCATTGGGTAACGCGAAGGGGTTAAACGCTAAGGTTTCTCTGAAGAGATTTAGGGAATATACTGTGATGGGTATTCCAAACGCAACCATGAGGGTTACTACCAATGTAAGAATGCTATGAATGCCTCAAGTTACCATTATGTATTATGATTTCTATGAGTTATTCATAAATCTTAGGACTTCACGAGGTATGTTAAAGTGCTTGTGTTTTATGAGGGAAGTATGATTTCATTGATTCTTATGTATACATGGGCTAAGGTTTTCTTTTCGTATGTTTATATCCCTTACTGAGCATTTTATGCTCATCCCATGTTTTTGAAATCTTTTTCATATGTCAAGGGAAAGGTACATGATTTTATGATAATGTTGAGGAAATTTCAAGAAGGAATCCATGTTTTATTTTAAATAAGTTTCCTCTGATAAAAAAAATGAATATTGTCTTTGATGTAACCACCTTGTTTAAATGTGGAATGTAATGCATGATTTTTGAACTAATTCTATAAAACTCTAAACCTGAAAAGATCATCAATGTGTATTCTTGAAATAACTCAAGATTAAGTAATGTTCAAGTATGGGGCCTTATACTTATGGTTAGTTTATCTATCTTACTAGGTGGAAGATTTTTTCCTCTGTAAATGGGGATGACCTCATTGATTTAAGGTTCGAACATTCCAAGTAGTTTCTAACGGGTTTGTTCATAGAACCGGAAACATCCAATGATTCCATATCCATTTGGATCTACTATTCAAAGGTAGGTTCTCATTAGTTGTGAAATAATAAGGCTTAAGAATTTTCATTGATCGAGAGGATGGGAGATTGATCTCATCACACCTATTTTAGAGGAATTATTGTCTAATCTGGGACCCACTTTACAGATTTAAGTTATGTTCATTAATCCTTATTAAATTACCAAGTATAAAATGAGATTTCCTTTAGATTTGAAAATCAATGATTGATATGTAGGAAATTTAGAGAATCTTTTATATGTATTCAAGGTTCTTCATCGATAGATAATCATCTTTATTTGTTTAAAGATTCTTAGTCAATGGTATTCATTGACACATTATATAGAAATATCTTGGTCATTATGATAACCATACTGGTTTTAAAGCCACTTCGTGGGGCACTTGAAGTTTATTGTCATTCAAAAGAACATGGATTATTTCGGAGTTGGGATCATACCTGCAGATGGGCTACCTACGTATCCTTATTTAGAAAAGGAATAAGAACCCACATAGTTCGAGTAAGGAAGTATGATGCTTATCTATGATTGATGGATCAAAGAAAGATGTCATAATTACTTTTACACTCTAAGCTCACGTGAGTCATGTTCAATGTGAGAAACAAAGGTATTGGCTAAACAAGATAATTGTTCCATGAAAGATGCAATCATAAGAATTGATGTGGGGCTTATTTATGTATAACTGCCCAAATAGATAGAGATCGGGTCTTAATTCAGTGAAGAAGTCTGGGAACAGGGTCCATAAAATTATAGGTGCATTTATGGAGATTTGGGTACTCTAACATGGGACTCACTCCTGAGGAAGATTCCCAAATTAGGAAGGACTTATGATTGGGTTTTATTCTTAAAAAAGGAATCCCATATCAAAAGTAAATTAAGACTAGTTAAGAGAAATTATGAAGGGGGATTATTCCTGAGAAGGAGGCCCAAGTTAAAGGGATTTGAAAAATGGGGCTTACTCCTAAGAAAGAGGCACGAGTTAACGGAATTTTAGAATTAAGGGACTTGGGGCTTACTCCTAGGGAAGATGCATATTTGTAGACTTTGAGACTGGGGCTTACTCATGTAATGGAAACCCAGGTTCAGGGAATTATTGTTGCGGCTTACTCATGAGGAGGATGTCTGGATTTGAAAACATTGAGACTGGGGCTTACTCCTGAAACAGAATCCCAGATTTGGGAAATTATGGTTGGTCTTGCTCCTGAGGAGGATGCCTATATTTGGGAACTTTGAGACTAGGGATTACTCCTAAAAAGAAAGCTCAGATTTGGGATATTATGACTGGGGCTTACTCTTGAGGAGGATGCCCAGTTTAGGGGACTTTGGGCTTACTCTTATGGAGGATGCGCAAATTAATGAGAACTTGGATTGGGACTTATTCAAGAAAAGGAGGCCCAAATGAAGGATTCTCTCATCTTAAAGGACGAGGTTGAATGAATGGATCTCTAACCTTAGTGACATAAAGACTTGTAAATCACTAGGTTTTGAGGGATGTTCCACAGAATTCCTTTCAGATAAGGAATCCAACAAAGGAACCACGACATAAATGTCTTTGAAGAGGGTTTTGAAGGCTGAATATTGTATAGGAGAGGTGTATAGGAATAAGAGAGATGAAAAGGGCAGGAAGGGAACTCAAAAAGAGAGGGGTGCACAAGTCCTGCGTGGCGCGCGCAAGTCCTGGTCGCGCAGGTGTACCTGCGCGACACATGGTTACTTGTGTGACAGTCAACCCTTAAGGTAATACTTGGGCGAGACCAGGCTCAAGCCCTTAGTATTATCCCTAGGGGCTTTCAGAAGATTGGCGCACATGTTCTGTTGAAGTGGTAAGGCAGCGCGCAAATGTGGCCATTTCCCTTAAGGGTTGGCCACTTAGGCGCGCATGTGTTGATGAGTTTCAACACGTAGGCCTTACTCCCCCAATTTAGAACTTTCTTTCTATGTATGAAATTACCTTAGAAGTGTTTGAATGCTTCGAGAAGAGACTAGGGCGCCGGGAGATCAAATCTGAGTTTATTGAATTTTTTCTCCTGAAATGGGGGGGGGGGTTCCACCGGTGCTATTTATATGCTGGTGAAGACCCCGAGCAAATTTCAAAGACGGTGCTCAAGTCACCTGCACAACCGCTAGGTGGCGCGCAAGTATACTTGAGTTACCCAAGTGAAAATGAATATTTTTTCATGCCTTCGTCAATTTTTGATGTTTATTCAAAGGATAAATCACTTTGAGTTCAAGGTATTTCCCTTTTCATTCACTTAGACTCTGTGATGGAAAGGAGCATCAAAAAAGTCCCCCCTCAGAGTTGGATCCGAAAGAAATAATGATGTGACTTTGAGGTAAAGAAGAAAACCAAGGAACATGCGGCACGCAAGTGTTGAGAGAACAGATTGCGACGCACAAGGGATGAGCGTGCTGGCTTTAGGTGCACAGGGTTGAGGTATGGCCTATATATATGCAGCCATTCTCGTGCAAAGCACCCGGATTTCAAACATTCGAGCTCTTTCCATGCAAGTTTCCTTCATCGCGCAAGTTTCTCTGTTTTTCTCTATTTCTTTACTGTCTCTATACTGTATAGGTATTTGAATTTGCACGGTGATACCTGGGCGCCAAAATTTGCATGACACACTAAGACTTGAATGCCAATTTTGGGACTTGTGCACCTTAATTCCTTGGACATTTTTTCATTTCTCTCCACAAAATTTATTAAAAATCAACATACTTAAGAGTTAATTATTCAACTTTTTTGCAGATTAAATGGATCCCAAGAGAATCGGAACGGTTGATGAACTGGCTAGCAAGCGAATTGATGATATGATTAGCATAATTGGCCATGATTATTATACTATCTGTGAAAATTGTCTTCCATATTTGGCCAAGTACCTGTTGAGGTTTCATCTTGACTTCCCAGAGGGCATTTATCTACCTCTGTACGACCATGGTAATTTGCAAGTAGTCAATGTTCCAGATGAAAAGAACTATATTCTTGAGATGCAGCTACACTGCTACTCCTCTATTTCGGTTATGTTGTTCATTAAGAGCAACAAAAATGGTGTTAATTTCAAATTATTCCTCCATACCATTTCATTACAGATATGAAAATGGAAAACCCATGGGCTAAAATGTTTTCTGCTATCGGTTGGTGGAGAGAAGATAAAAATGGAATTAAAACAATATATGAAAAGAGTACTATCTCCAAATGGATCTTTACTTCCAATTCTTCATTCTCAAATCCATGTTTCCATCTTCCAAGTCTAATGGATAGAAACAGAGTCACTATTTGATCAACATAAAATATACTCAAACCGTACTCAAGAACATTCTTTTACAATTGTCCCAAGAAGAGTTGGTATCACAACATCTCTTATTATATCCAGTTGAATGAATGAATTCCAGGTGGCTGCTGATGAAGCTCGGGATGTCGTAAATCAAATGAAGAGTTATGTTGAAAGCCTTTTGTAATTCCTGAAAAAGATAAGAGAATCCAATCTATGGATGTCCTTCTAACTCCTATGAATCAATGAAAAACACTTTCATCTTCAATCATTTGTGCACGCATATTCTTCATACCTGCTTTAAGTTTTTACCTAAGCCAATGGGCCAAGTAAGCATAGTTTTATTTTTTATAGGATTATTATAAATATCCCTACAGACCATGAATATTTTAATTGCTCAATATTACCAAAAATCATAAAAAAAGTATGTTTAGTGAGATGGGACTTGACTTTTGTTCAGAGTTCCCTTGACTTTTGTGGGCAGTTTAAATTCATGCACGTCGGACATAAAAAGGCTAATATTTAAGGTTGAAATATCTTTGACCGAATGAATTAAAATTGACTCAATTCCTTTAAAATTTGTCTAAAAACATATTACCACACTCAATAACAAGATAAAATATGTAAATTATGATTTAAAATTTTTTGAATCTGAGGGATGACATGAAAAAGGGCTAAAAAGAATTAGAAGAAGTAGTTCCCAAGAATGAAGTTACCATTATTTAACAAACCTGTTAGGGGGTTGAATTATGCAGTTCCTCCTAATGGAATTGGATGTATAGTCAAATTAGAGCATCTTTTGGCTGACAGGTCCGTTATGTAGACTACTTATGCAAGGCCTCCTAAGGTAATGTCCTGCATATTCAGGCAAAAGAACTCCTAGAAATTTACTTTTATACTTCTTAAAAAGCCAGTGGATGTTTACGGGGATTCAAATTTTCCAAAGCGTAGAGTTTGTTGTATGGTGAGAGGTACTTGAATATGGAGAAGATATATCCAAACAATATTTCCTAAGAATTGGGTGAATGTCACTCCTACGAAGGCCTGACCCAAGCGTAGAGATGAGAAATATAAACCATAGATTTGAATAATTTCAGATCATGAAAAAGAACATTGGAAAAATATATTAAGGATGGATATTTTGCGGATCCCTACATATTTTCATTAAGACCAATAAGGAAAAAAGATGTTTTCTTCCCAAAAATGAATTTACCATTATTTAACAAACCCGTTAGGGGGTTGAATTAGGCAGGGCCACCTATGGAAATTGGTTTCATAGTCAAAAAATTGTATCTTTTGGATGACATGTCTGTTATGTAGTCTACTCATGAAAGGCTGCTTAAGGACACATGCTGCATAGTCAAGCAAAAGAACTCTCGGGTTTCATACATTATGTGACCAGAAGTTGAGAAAAGGGTTACGAAGATTTTAAAATATATACGGTTAAGATTATGACACATAAAAATGGGTATTGTCCAATGTATGTAGAGATAAACAGATCAATGCTAACCATAATCATGTTGTGGCGGGGTCTTGAATTAAAATGTTAGACATCACTACGTATATCATAAGGATGAGAATCAAGCCATACATAGTTCTGGAAATATAGTTTTAATGTCATGTGGTTTGAGAGTATGAGAGATCTTAGTTTAGGGTCATAGAGCTCAGACCATAATAATGAATACACAGTGTGTGTTTTCACAGGGACTTTTCAGCCAGGGGACTGGAAGTGGAATTTGGGGTTAGGTCCAAAAAATGTGGGGCTAGATTCAGGGGACACTCTAATGTTCCTACATATCCCATAAGGATGGGAATCAAGCCCATGTAGTTCTAGAAATACCCTTTGAACAGATGTAGTTCATACAAGTGATGGGTGAAAAGGGGACTTTAGTGCAGTGACGGTTTTTACCCAAGATAAAAGGTTCGGGCATTGCCATGTATTCACGTAGTCTTTGGAATATAACATTATTATAAATCAATGTAAATATTTATTCCCTCTCAGGTGAGGGTGTCAAAGAATGTTATAGTTTATTGTCATAGAGGACAAAAGTGTTGTATAGTTTAACGTCATATAGAAAGGGAAAAGGTGAATCAATGTGAAGAGATTGGTTTTGGGGTCGGTTTATCGAATCAACGTTGTATGAGACGAAGGTGAACCGATGTGGAGAGATTGGTTTTGGGCTTGAACCTTGGGTGGTTGCCTACGTACCCAGCCTAGAAGGCAAGGATCAAAGTCCGCGTAGTTCAATAAAAAATGAATTAGTTATCTAGTTGTTCTTGGGGACGAAGACATAAAAAATGGTGTTCAGACTTACGCATAGTTAGTGGCCTAGAGAGGGTGATATGGTTGAATTTTACTCTAAGCTCACGTGAGTCATACTTGGTGTGAGAAAAAAATGGTTGCAACAATCTTAACGATGCACAATTTAACGTTATGTAGGACGTATGAAGGGACTATGCAATATAAAGTCTTGCAGTGAGGATTATTGGTACTGCACAATTTAATGTCATGTAGAAGGGACAAAATAGAGTTTCATGTCATGTAGGACGTATTACAGGGACACAGTTTAACATCATATTGGACGTGAACAAAGTTTTGTGTCATGTTGGACAATAAGGGTGATGTACAGTTTAGCGTCCTGTAGCTAAGATGATGGGGACAATATAGTTTAACGTCATGTTGGATGAAAGGGGCACTGTTTAGTTTAATGTCATGTTGTAAGAACACAAGAGGACACAATTTAATGTCATGTTGGATGTATTATGGATTTTTTCACAGTTTAACGTCATGTTGGATGATAAAAATGAAAATAGTTTAAGTTATTATGCATGGACTATAATGGTTTAGTTTAATGTCTTGCAGGACATAAGGGACTATGCAGTTTAAAGTCTTGCTTCAAGGACAACACAGTTTAACGTCATGTTGGACGAGAGAAATGCAAATAGTTTAAGGTCGTATGCATGGACCGTCGATGGTGCAGTTTAACGTCTTGCTGGACATAAGAGATTCAAACAGTTTAAAGTCATATTCATGGACCTTAATGGTGTATTTTGTGTTTATACCAAATAATTCTTCATAAATATGTCATTGGTTGGAGTAGTGATGAGTTCTCCATCCATTGATATTAAATAATAAGCTCCATTGGAGTTGACCTGATGTATTGAATAAGGTCCGTCCCATTTTGGATCAAGCTTGGGATGTTTCTTTCATAGTATCATTGGAGTTCTGAGAACCAATACCAATTCACTCTGATTGAATGAATGAAGATGAACTTTTTTGTTGAAAGCTCGTGCTATTCGATTCTGATAGACTTCGAAGTGATGTAGGGTGCACAATCTTTTCTCATCTAATCACTCCAATTCATCCAATCTCTTTTGAGATTGTTCATCTGTAAATGAATATTAACAAATTGCTACTCTGAGCGAATGTAGTTGAACCTCAAGGGGAAATACTGCTTCTGTTCCATATACCAGTGAATATGGAGTTGACCACATTGTAGTGCAGGTGGTGGTCTGATAATCCCATAAAGCATGAAAGAGTTTATCATGCCATGATTTCTTTTCTTTATCCACCATCTTTTGCAGTATGTTTGAAAGTGTCTTGTTGAAGGCTTCTATCAATCCATTGGCCACTGAATGATACCGAGATGAATGAATGGATTTGATGTTGTATTCTTTATACAACTTCCTCACCTTGGATGAACAGAAGTTGGTTCCATTGTCCGTCAATATGGTATGAGGGACACCGAATTGGGTAATGATGTTAGACTTGATGAAGATAACAATGCATTTAGAACTAACTTCTTTGAGAGGTATTTATTCTTCCCATTTGGAAAAGAAGTGACTAGCAGTATTAATATACTTAAACTACATGGTTGTAGTCGAAGGGTAAGGTCCCACCACATCCATTCCCCATGTGGAAAATGGCCACGAGTATTTAGCTATATGAAGAAACTCTGGGGGATGATAAATGATGTTGGCATGTACTTGGAAAGAATGACACTTCATTGTGAAATCAACACAATCTTGTATCATTGAAGTCCAAAAGAATCCAAGCCTTCGAATTTGATCAGATTGTCTATGTCCAGACTGGTGGGCACCACAGACTCCTGCATGGACTTATTTCATGACAGCCATTGTTTCTTCGCCATCAATGCATCTGAAGAGAACTCCATCAAAACCTCTTTTGTAGATAATTTTTCCTAGGTGATCAGGGTTTTCATAAAGAGTAAAATTGACCACACATCTCCAGACTTCTTCTTTCTCGGCTCTATAAGGTGGAAGTGTTCCATTTTGAAGGTATTCCCTGATAGGTGTCATCCATCCTGTAGCATAACCATACGGTTCAGATATGGGACTAATTTCATTGATTTCATATGTTCTGGTTTGGACATAAGGTAAAAGTGTACGACAGTGGGCAATACTGATGGTTTTTTCGTCATGAATTGGATCTTCCAGAGTTGTGGCTATATTAGCCAGTGCATCAGCTAGGGCATTTTGTGATCACATGACATAAGAAAATGTCAGTTCCGTAGGAAATTCCTCCATTAACTCTTTGACGTAATCACACAAAGTGATTAGATTTTCTTTTCTGATTGCATAATCCTTATTGAATTGTTTTATTACTAGGTCCAAATCACCTTTCATCTTTATGGGATTCACATCCGCTTGAAGTGCCAACTCCAATCCTGCGGTAAGAGCTTGGTATTCTGCTTCATAACTTGTCCCACCTCCCAAAAATGAGAAGGAATAAGGTGGAACTGCCTTTTATGTGGAAATGAGTAAAATTCCTAGCCAAACTTTTTTGAATTTAGGATTTTCCATTTTCCTCCCTGTTGGACATCTGGAAGCACCATCAAAGTACATTTCTCATGTTTGAAGACTATCTTGAATAAAAAAACTTCCTCATCAGGAAGTTCAATATCTGAATATTTATCTTCCACTGAAGGATGTTTAGAAAGGAAATCAGCCAGATCATGGACCTTTATTGCCTTTTGAGACACATATTGAATATCAAATTGCTGCAAAATAACTTCCCACCATGCCAGACGTCATGTAAGCATTAGACGGATAAGGATGAATTTGAGCGGGTTATTGCGAGATACCAATTGGACCTCGTGATGTTGCAGGTAGTGTCTCAACTTCTGAACTATAATGATTAATGCTAGGCAGCACTTCTCAATATTTGAATATCAGGTTTCTGCGTCACGAAAAGTCCGACTGAGATAGTAGATCCTATTTTTAATTCCCAGCATCATTCTTCTGAGCAAGAAAGGCACCCAATGATTGTTCTAATGCTGTCACATAAAGGATACATGGTCTTCCTTCAACAGGTGTAATTAATACTGGAGTACTCAAGAGATATTGTAACGACCCAAAGTTTCATTAATGGAAAATCCCTCTTGATCCAGTTAAATGTTTCTTTATGAAAAATGTTTTTATAAGATGTCAACGTTTTTAGTTTTACTTTAAGATTTTTGACCGTTAATTTTATAGCCGTTGAACAGTGATCATCTGGGTAGTTTAAATATAAGGCTTTAACGAACCAATTTTCTACTCAGACAAAGGAAGCGATGGCCTCATCCTGTAGAATTTCCCCTTACGAAGCCCATTTGTCGGAGCTCGGAAAGGAGGTGGCATCTTTGGGCTTTGCCCTTGACCAAGCCCAAGCTGAGCTTCATCAAGTCAAGCTCGAATGTGATCGTCTACGGGAAAAATGGAAGTTGATAGAGATCACCACTCGAGCGATGTTATCCGAGCAACCCCAAGAGTCTGTCACCATCGTACACCTTAACCTTAGGTCTTATGCGGCTATTTTAAGGGGTTATGTAACAAATAAGTAGCACCATGTTCATGTACATTATTTTTTTATATAATAATGAATATAATTTCTAGTCATTTTTGATGCATTGTAATTAGTTTTTAAAGTAGAAATGATGTTTTTAGTTATTATTTAATTAAGAATTATATTTTATTAAATTAAAGGATTTTTGAATTAAATAATATTTTAATAAAATATTATTATTAATATTAAATTAATTTTTATTAAATATAAATGATCTTATAATTTTATGAATGCAATTAAAATTTTTATTAAGGTTTGAAAGCCATTTCTGTCAAAACCCGTGAATTTTTTATAAATGTCGGTTTTTATTTTAAAAGTGAAAATTCACATATTTAGAAAATTATTTAGATAAAATAAATATTATTTTTGGAATCAGGACGTCGAAATTATCCAACGGTGAATTTTTCATAATTTTCTGAGACAGTCAAATTTTTGGGTAAAAATTAAATACCATTTAAATATATAATGTGTTTTATGACATCATAATGACCCAATGGTGATGTAATAAAATACCATAATCCTTATGTTCGGCCAATATGTGTTTTATCATTAAAATAATTAGGTTTTGGGTTTTTTTGACTCACTTTTCAAAGCATTAATGGAGCCCTCAAGACTTATTCAACACTTTGCCTTTTTAAATTAATTTCCATGGGAGTGTGACTCACCTCCACATAAGCAACCCTAATTTTTTAATAAGTTAGGACCTTGGCCTTGTAAAATATTTTTTTCCTCTTTCCTTTTCCAGAAACCATGGGCAAATACCATGGGATGGTTTGTGGTTTGGATTATTTTAATATAAGGGGTCCCAAACCTAAATAATAAAGAATTCTCTCACCTTTCCTATATAAACCCACCCAAGCTCCCACTTCCTCCTCACTCAAAGCCCTTGAAGTTCATCCACCCTCTGCCCTACTCTCTATAGAATCCTCCCAAGGTGCCCCAAGCTCCCAAGAAGCCTCTCACAAGCCTCTCTCTAGCCTTTGGAAGCACACTTCCAAGTAAGGGTTTTTCTTCCTTTCTCATTTTTTTGTCAATTTTCTTTAAGTTGTATTGCCCTTTTAATTTCATTTATGAATGTTGGGGTATGGTTTCGCACCTCTCCCATACTTCCCTTTTATAGTTTGAATGATGGGAGACCCCTTTATCTCTCATTAAATGCCTCCCATGTACACCCGTTACTATGCCGAAATTCCGAAAGGAACCTTTTTCTCCTCTTTTATATTCAAGCAATACTTTTGTATCATGAATCTAAATTCCATTTATATTGTTGGGACATGTATATATATGATCTCCTTACTGTCCATTACATGTAAATATGATGAGGAACCCCTTTCTCTCTCATCAACCTTTTTTATGAATTCTTATGTCACGCCGTTACGCTGCCGAAATCGCACCAATTTTCTAAGCCAATGTCTTTGTGTAGTGAATACCATGCCCATTTCTCCATCAAGGGTATTCACCTTTATGCACATATACGTATTGATTGTAAAGTTTCATGTATGAATTCCACATTCCTTTATTTTGGAAGAAATGATTATGTTTTATGAATCCATGTTTTATGATCCATGTGGCACACTTATGCATGAAATGAAATGTTTAAGAAGGGTGCGCCCTGATAGCGCTCCAATGCATTGGGTAAAGTATAGTATCATGATACGTCATGTGCAATGAGTGTTGACTCATGCTAATTCAAGTGCAACGAGGGTTTACTCATGCTTCAAGTGCAATGAGGGTTTACTCATGCTCCATGTGCAATGAGCCTTGGCTCATGCTAATTCAATGTTAAGTGTTGTTGCCACATTTCCATGTTATGATTATCATGCTTTATCATGCCTTTATGTTCATGTCTCTATTATGCTCTATTGATATGACTATTGCCTAACGTGTATTGTACTCCTCATTTTATTCATTATGTACTCCCTTACTGGGCTTTATAGCTCACCCTGTTCTTATGCATGTCCTCAGGTTATCCCATGCAATGCTAAGTATGAAGGAATGTAGTGGTCATGTAAAGGAAGTTTTCAATAAGGATGTTGTATTTCAAGTTTAAAGATTTTATGTAATGATCCTAAGCCCCAAAGACACAAAACCTCTCGATCTTCTTTGTTGTATCAAGTGAAGTTTTATGTAATAAAGCATGTTTAAGTTGTAATAAAAAGCAGGGTTGTTATAGTTGGTATCAGAGGATAGGTTTAGTTATTTTTGGGATTAGGAAACCCTAGTAAATCCTTAGATACAAGACTAAGCATAATAAAAACATCCCTAAGTTTTGGTAAATACTAAGTAAGTGTTTTATCAAACAAATACATCCCTGTCTGGATACGAGCAAGTAGAGGCGGCTCTGGCACAGATGTATCCTAGGGGTAAAACCCGAAAACACAGCTTTGAGCTAGACTCGAACGGGAACTGGTGCACGACAACAGGCCTTGCTGCACTCTTGGTTACGACACTCCCGGGGGATATGTTTTGATAAATTCACAATCTTAGTATGAACCCTTATTAAGGGAAAAATTCCCCTAAGAATATATGTTAGAAGGAAGATCATGAAAAGCCTGGATTGAATCCTATAGACTCATGAGTTAAAGAGATTAAAGTTTATTTATAAGTCATCAACTTTTGTCTTTGGATTACCCTTTATGTGTTACCCCTAACTTTCCTTTTATTCCAGCCAATGGCCGGTAATAGGAGAACTCGGGCTAACAACCGTTGTGAAGATCAGTGTGATGATTGTACTTATGAGATGCCCAATCCAATGGGAGCGGGAATCGTGAACTTTGTCACACTTCTCTCTCAGCTAACTCAAGTTTTGAATAGAAACACTGGTCAAGAGGAACGTTCAACCCCCCCTAAGAAAGAACAAGTCGCTATTGAAAGCTTCATGAGACAAAGGCCTCCTACTTTTAGTGGATCATCCGATCCCACGATTGCTGAACAATGGATCAACTCCATTGAAAAGATATTCTCCATCCTCCAATGCTCTGAAAAAGAGAAGGTTCTCCTGGCGGCTTATCGTATAGAGGGTGAAGCTGATCAATGGTGGACGTTGATCAAAAATACGAAGCCTGAGGAGGAGATCGAGGCTTTGGAATGGAAGGTATTCCGGAAGATGTTTTTCGATAAATATTTTCCACGCACCCTCCGTCTTAAGATGGAAAGGGACTTCCTTTCCCTCAAGCTGAAAGATGAGGAATCTGTGGGAGCGTACGAGGCAAAATTCACAGGGCTTGCACGATACGCTTCCGGCTTTGTCGTTACCCCCGAATGCAAGGTTGACCGCTTCTTTGGTGGGCTGAAGCCTAGCTTGCGGAAAGCATTAGCGATCTGTGACTTCGACAGCTATGAGGAAATTGTCCGATGTGCCCTCAAGGTTGAAATGGAGATCGGAGAATCACAGGGGTATCATGGGGACAAGAAGCGGAAGGTGGACTTCAATGCTGGTGGTCTGATGGATAAATCCAACGGTGCTAAGAAATTCCAGCACCCCACTTCCCAAAAGTGTGGAAAAAAGCACCCTGGAAATTGCCTTAGGGGGACAAGAAAATGCTTCAAGTGTGGAAGAGAAGGGAACCTAGCTGTTAACTGTCAGCAAGAAGGACCCGCGGCTGCGACGGAGGGGAGGAACACTCCGTTCGAACCTCAACGCGTTGTTCAATGCTTCAAATGCAAAGAACCGGGTCATTTTGCGAATCAGTGCCCTAATCCAAGGGTTATCGGAGGCAATCAACAACCTCCAAGACAGCAAGGAAGAGCTTTTGCCATCACTTCTGCCGAAGTGAACCCCGACAACGAAGTGGTGACAGGTACGCTAGTTATTCTTTCAAGAATAGCGAACATACTTTTTGATTCAGGTTCTACGCATTCTTTTATATCTCAAAAGTTTAGTATAACAATCCATGCACCACCACAAATCATGGAAGTAAAGATGTCGGTGAGTACGGAAAATGGGGCAATCATTGCATCCCATGAGTATAAATCCTCCCCTGTTATAATCTGTGGATTGAATTTCCCGGCGAACCTCGTCATACTCCCTTTGGTGGAATTTTATGCAATTCTTGGCATGGATTGGCTTTCCTTATATAGAGCCAACATAAATTGTCGGGAGAGGGAAATCACACTCCATATGGAGAATCGACCCCCGATTCTTTACAAGTGTCAGGAGGAAGATGAATCTCCTTTAGCTCCATCATCTCAAGCATGGATATTACTGCCTTATGAGCACGCATATCTGGCTCAGATGATTGAGTCCAAGGAAGAAACCATCCTTGAAGAAATGCCTATTGTGAGGGAATTCGCTGAAGTTTTTCCCGAGGAACTTCCTGGTCTTCCTCCAAGAAGAGATGTTGAGTTCTCAATTGAACTTATACCTGAGGCGCTACCAATATCCAAGACTCCATATAGGATGGCTTTGGTTGAGCTTGAAGAACTGAAGAAACAACTACAGGAGAATCTGGATAAAGGGTTTATACGCCCAAGTGCATCACCATGGGGTGCACCAGTCCTCTTCGTCAAGAAGAAGGATGGGTCAATGCGGCTTTGCATCGATTATCATGAACTTAACAAAATCACGATAAAGAACAAGTATCCTCTCCCATGAATCGATGACTTGTTTGATCAGCTGCGTGGAGCACAATACTTCTCCAAGGTCGACTTGCGATCGGGATATTATCAAGTAAGTGTGAAGAAGGAAGATATCCCCAAGACTGCTTTTCGTACAAGGTACGGGCACTATGAATTCATAGTAATGCCTTTTGGACTCACCAATGCTCCAGCAATATTCATGGAATTGATGAATAGAGTCTTTAGAGATTACCTAGATAAATTTGTGGTAGTCTTTATAGATGATATTCTAATATACTCCAAAACCAAGGAGGACCATGAGGAGCATTTAAGAACTGTACTGGAGACTTTGCGCAAGGAGAAGCTCTATGCCAAGTACAGCAAGTGTGAGTTCTGGTTGAAGGAGGTCTCATTCTTGGGCCATATCATCACAAGCAATGGGATATCTGTGGACCCCTCCAAAACAGATGCAATTGAGGGATGGCCGAGGCCAACATCGGTAACTGATATCCGTAGCTTCTTGGGGTTAGCTGGATATTATCGACGATTTGTGAGAAACTTCTCACGATTTTCCAACCCTCTTACCAAGCTAACTCGAAAGGGAGTAAAGTTTTCTTGGAGTGATGAATGCGAAGAAAGATTCAAGGAGTTGAAAAGGAGGCTTATCACTGCACCTGTGCTCACTTTACCCACAAGTGGGGAGATTTTTGTGGTATTTAGTGATGCTTCGAAGAAGGGCGTAGGATGTGTGCTGATGCAGAATGATAAAGTGATATCCTATGCCTCAAGGCAGTTGAAAATCCATGAGAGAAACTATCCAACGCATGATCTGGAGATGGCGGCGGTGATCTTTGCCTTGAAAATCTGGCGGCATTATCTCTATGGAGAGAAATGTGAGATATATACTGACCACAAGAGTCTTAAATATATATTCACACAGAAATAGCTTAATATGCGCCAGAGAAGATGGATAGAGCTCATAAAGGATTATGACTGTTCAATACATTACCACCCTGGGAAGGCGAACAAGGTGGAGGATGCCCTAAGTAGAAAGGATCCAGCAATTCTATCAATGATGAGAATTTAGAAGGATCCAATCTTCTTAGACTTGATGAAGATGGACGTGGGAATCATAAAGAAGGGAACATCATCAATCCTTTCACAAATGATTGCTCAACCATCTCTTTTGGAAAGGTTAAAGGATGCTCAAAAGGATGATGCAAGAATCCAAGAAAAAGTGGAAGCTATCAAAAAGGGAAAATACTCAGAGTTTAATGTTAATGAAGAAGGAATTGTGCGGTTTGGGAAAAGACTATGTGTCCCATCAAGTTCGGAGCTGAAGAAAGAACTTTTGGATGATGCACATAGTTCAAATTTCTCTATTCACCCAGGGAGCACAAAGATGTATCGAGATCTCCGAGAAAACTTTTGGTGGGATAATATGAAGAAGGAGATCGCCGAATATACATCAAAGTGCCTGGTGTGTCAGCAAGTGAGGGCAGAGAGGCAGAAGTCTAAGGGGATGATGCAACCATTGCCCATACCAGAATGGAAATGGGAGAACATCACCATGGACTTCGTCACTGGACTTCCAAGGACATCCAAAAGCAACAATGTAATCTGGGTTATTGTGGATCGTCTTACAAAGACTGCACACTTCATTGCTATTCGAGAGGATTTCTCTTTGTATCAACTGGCACGGATATATATCAGGGAAGTGGTACGGTTGCATGGAGTACCAATATCTATTGTGTCGGACCGAGATCCAAGATTTACCTCTAAGTTTTGGAAGAGTCTTCAACATGCTCTGAATACTGAACTGAACTTCAGTACGACCTATCATCCTCAAACTAATGGCCAATCCGAGCGGACTATCCAAACACTTGAGGATATGTTGAGAGCGTTCTTAATGGACTTTAAAGGAGGATGGGATCAACATCTTCCTCTAGTTGAGTTCTCTTATAATAATAGTTTCCACTCGAGCATCCAAATGGCACCATATGAAGCCCTATATGGGAAAAGGTGCAGAACACCGGCATGTTGGGATGAGGTCGGTGAACGTAAGCTGCTTGGACCAGAAATGGTCGAAGAAATGGTGGAGAAGGTGAAAACCATTCAGCAGCATATCAAGGTAGCCCAAAGTCGACAGAAGAGTTATGCAGATAATCGTCGACGAGACCTTGAGTTTAAAGTCGGAGACATGGTGTTTTTACGCATATCTCCGTGGAAGAAGGTCATGAGGTTTGGAAAGAAAGGGAAGTTAAGTCCAAGGTACATCGGCCCCTTCGAGATTCTTGATCGTGTTGGGGCTGTGGCCTATCGACTAGCACATCCACCTACTATGGCCAAGGTGCATGATGTCTTCCATGTATCCCTCTTAAGGAAGTACATACCAGACCCTTCACATGTACTCTCTTCCGAGGTGGTACAATTAGAAGACGATCTTTCTTATGAGGAGCAACCAGTGAAGATCTTAGATCATAGAGAAAAAGTTCTACGAAATAAGACAATGCCCCTCGTCAAGGTGTTGTGGAGAAACCACAAGTTTTAAGAAGCAACTTGGGAGTCGGAGGATATGATGAAGCTAAGTTACCCACATTCGTTTTAGTGTGGGGAAAGGAAAATTTCGAGGGCGAAATTTCTTAAGGGGGGAATGTTGTAACGACCCAAAGTTTCATTAATGGAAAATCCCTCTTGATCCAGTTAAATGTTTCTTTATGAAAAATGTTTTTATAAGATGTCAACTTTTTTAGTTTTACTTTAAGATTTGTGACCGTTACTTTTATAGCCGTTGAACAGTGATCATCTGGGTAGTTTAAATATAAGGCTTTAACGAACCAATTTTCTACTCAGACAAAGGAAGCGATGGCCTCATCTAGTAGAATTGCCCCTTACGAAGCCCATTTGTCGGAGCTCGGAAAGGAGGTGGCGTCTTTGGGCTTTTCCCTTGACCAAGCCCAAGCTGGGCTTCATCAAGTCAAGCTCGAACGTGATCGTCTACGGGAAAAATGGAAGTTGATAGAGATCACCACTCGAGCGATGTTATCCGAGCAACCCCAAGAGTCTGTCACCATCGCACACCTTACCCTTAGGTCTTATGCGGCTATTTTAAGGGGTTATGTAACAAATAAGTAGCACCATGTTCATGTACATTATTTTTGTATATAATAATGAATATAATTTCTAGTCATTTTTGATGCATTGTAATTAGTTTTTAAAGTACAAATGATGTTTTTAGTTATTATTTATTTAAGAATTATATTTTATTAAATTAAAGGATTTTTGAATTAAATAATATTTTAATAAAATATTATTATTAATATTAAATTAATTTTTATTAAATATAAATGATCTGATAATTTTATGAATGCAATTAAAATTTTTATTAAGGTTTGAAAGCCATTTCTGTCAAAACCCGTGAATTTTTTATAAATGTCGGTTTTTATTTTAAAAGTGAAAATTCACATATTTAGAAAATTATTTAGATAAAATAAATATTATTTTTGGAATCAGGACGTCGAAATTATCCAACGGTGAATTTTTCATAATTTTCTGAGACAGTCAAATTTTTGGGTAAAAATTAAATAACATTTAAATATATAATGTGTTTTATGACATCATAATGACCCAATGGTGATGTAATAAAATACCATAATCCTTATGTTCGGCCAATATGTGTTTTATCATTAAAATAATGAGGTTTTGGGTTTGTTTGACTCACTTTTCAAAGCATTAATGGAGCCCTCAAGACTTATTCAACACTTTGCCTTTTTAAATTAATTTACATGGGAGTGTGACTCACCTCCACATAAGCAACCCTAATTTTTTAATATGTTCGGACCTTGGCCTTGTAAAATATTGTTTTCCTCTTTCCTTTTCCAGAAACCATGGGCAAATACCATGGGATGGTTTGTGGTTTGGATTATTTTAATATAAGGGGTCCCAAACCTAAATAATAAAGAATTCTCTCACCTTTCCTATATAAACCCACCCAGGATCCCACTTCCTCCTCACTCAAAGCCCTTTAAGTTCGTCCAACCTCTGCCCTACTCTCTCTAGAATCCTCACAAGGTGCCCCAAGCTCCCAAGAAGCCTCTCACAAGCCTCTCTCTAGCCTTTGGAAGCACACTTCCAAGTAAGGGTTTTTCTTCCTTTCTCATTTTTTTGTCAATTTTCTTTAAGTTGTATTGCCCTTTTAATTTCATTTATGAATGCTGGTTTATGGTTTCACACCTCTCCCATACTGCCCTTTTATAGTTTGAATGATGGGAGACCCCTTTCTCTCTCATTAAATGCCTCCCATGTACACTCGTTACTATGCCGAAATTCCGAAAGGAACCTTTTTCTCCTCTTTTATATTCAAGCAATACTTTTGTATCATGAATCTAAATTCCATTTCTATTGTTGGGACATGTATATATATGATCTCCTTACTGTCCATTACATTTAAATATGATGAGGAACCCCTTTCTCTCTCATCAACCTTTTTTATGAATTCTTATGTCACGCCGTTACGCTGCCGAAATCACACCAATTTTCTAAGCCAATGTCTTTGTGTAGTGAATACCATGCCCATTTCTCCATCAAGGGTATTCACCTTTATGCACATATACGTATTGATTGTAAAGTTTCATGTATGAATTCCACATTCCTTTATCGTGGAAGAAATGATTATGTTTTATGAATCCATGTTTTATGATCCATGTGGCACACTTATGCATGAAATGAAATGTTTAAGAAGGGTGCGCCCTGATAGCGCTCCAATGCATTGGGTAAAGTATAGTATCATGATACGTCATGTGCAATGAGTGTTGACTCATTCTAATTCAATTGCAACGAGGGTTTACTCGTGCTTCAAGTGCAATGAGGGTTTACTCATGCTCCATGTGCAATGATCCTTGGCTCATGCTAATTCAATGTTAAATGTTGTTGCCACATTTCCATGTTATGATTATCATGCTTTATCATGCCTTTATGTTCATGTCTCTCTTATGCTCTATTGATATGCCTATTGCCTAACATGTATTGTACTCCTCATGTTATTCATTATGTACTCCCTTACTAGGCTTTATAGCTCACCCTTTTCTTATGCATGTCCTCAGGTTATCCCATGCAATGCTAAGTACGAAGGAATGTAATGGTCATGTAAAGGAAGTTTTCAATAAGGATGTTGTATTTCAAGTTTAAAGTTTTTATGTAATGATCCTAAGCCCCAAAGACACTAAACCTCTCGATCTTCTTTGTTGTATCAAGTGAAGTTTTATGTAATAAAGCATGTTTAAGTTGTAATAAAAAGCAGGGTTGTCATAGATATTTCATGAGAATATCGAATGATTCTTGACATTATTCAGTCCACTAGTAAGTGACTCCATTCATCATCAATTTGGTGAAGGGAAAACTTTTTCTTTCCAAATTGGAGATGAAATGCTAAATATAGGATATGTGTCCTTGAAGTCCTCTCAATTCATTATAATTTCATGGAGGTGACATACTAAGGATTGACTTTGCCTTCTCAAGACCAACTTCGATACCATGATGGCGTACAACAAAGCTAAGAAATTTTCCTGAGGTTACCCCGAAAGCACATTTTAATGGGTTCATCTTCAAATTGTGATGTCAAAGTTTTTGGAATATGACTTCCAAATCAGCCAATTGATTAGAACTTTTTCAGGATTTATCCACCAAATCGTCCACATAACATTCAACAAACTTCCCTAAAAAGGGTTTGAAGATATGATGCATGGCTTGCTGATATGTTGCGCCTGTATTCATTAAGCCAAAGGGCATTACCCAATAGAAAAACACACCATGAGGGGCTCTAAAGGCTGTAGATTCTTCAACTTCTGGAGCCATTCAGATTTGATTATACCCGGTATATCCATCCATGAAGGAAATTGCTTCATAGCTAGTTGTTGAATCAATTAAGTGTTATGTGATAGGATTTGGAAAATCATCCTTTGGACAATGCCAATTAAGGTCAATGAAATAAATGAAAACTATAATTTTTCTATTTTTCTTTTTCACAAGGAAAATATTACCCAACCATTTGGGATATTGAACTTCTCTAACAAATTTATCTTTGATAATATTTTCCATTTCAGCTTCAATTTTTGAAGCATAATTTGGGTGTGTTCTTCTAGTAGCTTGTTTGAATCCTCGATGTTCTTCTGGAAAACCCAAATGATGAGTTGCAACATTAAAATCAAGCCCTAGAATCTCTGTATAGTTCCAAAAAAATATCTCAATTTTTCTTTAAAAAATAAATATACATCTCTTTCTCTTCAAGATTCCTGGCTGCACTAATTGAAGTGGGCTATGGATCTTCTTTTGTACCCAGATTTATTTCTCTGAGTTCATCCACGGTGGTAGAGATACCTTCTTCAAATGCTGGAGGAGAATCCCTGATATCTTCATCTTCTTATCCTACATGTGTTATTTCTTCTGTTTCAACTTGCACAGTAGATGATGAAGTATAATTTCCATGATCAGAAGTGATGTTAAAATTTAAATATCTTGAAGAAGAAGCTTCCATTTTTGACCCAATTGATGATGAAGGGTCTGTATTGGGTATCAAAGAGGAGATTATTTATTGAGTATCTACAACATCGTTCACCTATGAAATTTCTATAACTTCTTCTAGCCTGGTTGGCGAAGTATATATTTTTTGGATTTCAGCAGATGAAATGATGGTATCCCCATTTGATCATTCATCATTGCTTGGTGGATCACCAATTTCTCCCATGTTGTCTAGATTGATTGACATAATTGACATTATGGAGGATCCCATAAGATTATGTTGATTTGGGTCTATCATATCAATTTGACTGATAGGCAACACATAATCTGTACTCACATGTGTAAATGGATTTACTAGAATCTTTTCTAAACCAAATAGAGCATTAATCTTGGTAACCTCCCTTGTTAGGGATTTTTCCTTTCCCTTCATGCGATAGAATTTTGCCTCAATGTGTTGAGATTCACATGTCTTGAACAGGTCCTTATCACCATACAAAGTCCCAATATGACCATCAAAACAATATTTTAGACATTCATTATATGATGAAGGGATAGCTACATGTTGATGTAGACAGGGTCTTCGAAGCAAGATGTTGAAGGCTGTATCGTGATCAACAACCATGAAATCGAATTAGATACAACGTTTCCAAACTGAATTCTAAGTGCAATCTCGCCCAGGTGTTCTTATTCATTTTTTTATACCCTTTCAACATCAAAGTAGAAGGAGATAAATCAGATTCTGTGAGGTCTAATCGACGAAGTGTACCAATGGGGATGAGGTTGACTCATGAACCATTATCAATGAAAGCTATTCGGGTGTCTACACTATTAACCTTGATAGATAAATAAAAAGGTCTGATATGTCCATGCACGACATCATCTTCATCTACATCTGTGAAAGATATCACTGCATGACATTCTGCATTATTATTCTCAACATGGTAGGCTTCAACTGCAGCAATTTCAGTTTCAAACTCCTGAGAACATGAAAAAGCCTCGATGAGTGCCTCCCGAAGAACCTTTTATAAATTCAAGGCATACAAGATTGATAACATGGATGGTACATAGGCCAGGTGTTTCAATACAACATATATTTGATCCAAAGTTCTATGTTTCCCCATAGGAACATGTGGTTTAGTAGGTTCCTTGGAAGTTGATGCATCTTGTATCGGGGTAGGAGTTGGTAATATTCATATCGTTGGAGGATTAGACTGATTAGGTCTATTTACCTACTGAGAGGAAGAAGGTGGAACCTCCAACCGATCTTCCAGATAACTGTGCCAGGACTGAATCTACTATTGGTGGAAGAATTTGCTTGTTCTTGTTGAGCCCACTGAAGGGCTCTGCCATGAGTTTCTGTTGTATACACAGTTATAACAAGGGTATAATTGGAATAGTGGATTATGGGATATCCATGTCTTCCTCTATATCCCAGACCTCTAGAACTCCCTCTGATTCCTCTGTTTGATACAGGGAACTCAGGCTCGTCAAAATTGAAACTGTGATTGGAATAAGGATTTGTTAAGTGAATCATATTAACAGAACTGAAGATTAACTCTTAATCCGATGAAGAGTATGCCTGACTATCCAATTTAGGCTCTATCGTTTGGTGGGTCAGTGCCCATGGCTTCAAAGTAGATGGCATAAAATATGCTAGAGTCAAAGAAAATGTAGGCTTTGTCACAATCTCATCTTCTTCTTATTTTTCTTCTTTCTTTTAATTATGTCGTTTCCTTGAAGATTTTCCCTCTGATGAAGAGGGTTTTGTTGTGGCATTCATAACAGAAGACACAATAGGTTTCTTCAATTGCATTCTAAAAATGGCATGAGTTCAGTTGATTGTTTTTCTGACATCCAATCATCATATTTCTACGCATTATTGCTTTTGACTTCTTGCCACTCGCCTTCTTCATCTGGATTTGTAGCAGTAACACATGATACCCGAGCTGAAGAAACTTTCAATCAAAACACTCATGAATGGGATGCCCCAACATCTTATGAAATGGGAAATAGTTGGTATGGTCTTAATATCTTTCCTTATTAGACCTCTTGGGCCTTGGAAATTGAACCAAATTATTTTCCAGAGCCGAAATGAAGTTTCCAGAAACTTGTTCATTTCGGAAAGAGTAAAAGTTTCTCTTCAAATCCTCAAATTTTTTTGGTCTTTGATCTCCTTGATCATCATGATGAAACGGCCTCTGTTGTTGATGCTCAGGAGGTGGAGCCCATCGAGAAGATGAAGGTTTTGATGTAGAAGCATGTACAAGTTCTTGTTTAAGAATAACTACAGCAGTCTCTGCTCTACACATTATCCAGCCTGAAGCTAATGGAATTATAATAGTTTTATCCTTACTCTTCATAAGATAATATTCAATCTTTTGACTGATTTAAGTAAGGTCTCGAAACCCTCTTGTCTATTTCACCGGGATCGATGGCATTCCTAATTCATCATGGAAATTTCCACACTGATTGGCAACAATTCTTCATGAGGGAGTGCTAAGATTAGGGAATATGTTAATCCCTTCCAGCGAGAAATGAAATCTGAAACCCATTTATTCTCTCATTCCTTACAATTTGTGAGATCAAAAACTATTGTCTTGGGAAAATTTGAGCTAAATTGAAGAAGGAATCATTGACGGAGATCCTCCCACTTGGTAATTGACCGATATTGCAATCTTGTGTACCAGACAAAAGTAGGGCATTATAATGACTGTACTAAACACCTGAGATTAACTGTTTCTTGTTGCTGAGGGGTTCCAATCATAGGATTTCAATGAGACACAAAATGTGTTAAGTGTTTCTATGGGTCTCTCGAAACATTAAATATTGGAAATGTGGTACTTGAAAAATTTGATGGGGAAGGAATTGCATCAACCCGTTCAGGGTAATATCTCTTTTATGGTTAAATTTGAGCTCGTTTTCCTTCTATAGCTTCCAACCAAGCTGTTAATGACTCAATAATATTGATTAACTTTTGAAAAACATCTGGTTGAGCTTGGACCTTAGCAGGTGTAATGACTGGAGATTGGACTGATGTGGTTTCTGTAACTACAACTAATGATAACACCACAGGTTGTTGTTGCACATGAACCATATGATTAGCCTTGTTAGGGTGTACTGATGAAGGATGATACTCTTCATCCATATCAGTAGGCACAACAATTTACCTTGGGTGACTGACTTCAGCATGCTTATGAGGACGACTACCCTGAAGTAGTTCTGCATTCATCCTCCTCAATTCCTTCATTTCTTCCTCCTTTTGTGAAAATATTTGCTATAGTGAGAGAATTTTTCCTTCTCCAGAGGAATGGTATTTAACCTAATTCTTTTCTTTCCCCTTGTTGGATCCCTTTCGGAGAGGGGGAATTGGGTTATTTGAAGGAACACCCAGATTCTAGGCAAGCCTTTGATTTCATGTACGCCCACCTTCTTCATTTGTGTATGTGCGTAAAACTTCTTGAGCATGAATATCTTCATCTAATCCCTCTAAGTGAGCCTCATCTGGTGGATCATAAACAAAGTCATTGATGACATTAATTTATGCATAACGCATTGCATCCCTTCTATCATCATTTCCGCGATAATGTCTTCTTCCATGTCTCTAATGAGACATTTCCTTTTTTTTGATTTGATCCCTCAGGAACTTCTTGATGAACCACAATTTCGAGCGAATCTCCTGATAATTTTCCTCTTCATTACTCTTTAGGGTCCTTCCCTAATCGAGAGAAGATGAACTTTTTCTGAGGAAGAGATTGAGGATTTGAAAAAATACCCAGTCTGGTTGGCTGGGGCTATTCCTATTGTTCCTGCTCAACTCCTCGAATCATATTTGTTGATTCTGATGGTTGGGTTAAAAGAGTCCACAGCCTGGAAAACTGGGGTGGTTCTTGACATGCTATATCTAAGAATTTCTTGAAATCTCTCTTGATATTGTGGACATTAGTCCAGAAATTGGCTGGATGCATCAACTTGCATCCACTTTAATCACCCGGATCAAAAGACCGTTGGATTATTTCTGACACTTTTGTCACTTAATGATGTGCTTGCTCCAAATGAGAGGATTGTTCAATATTCTCATTTTCTGGATGCAAGAGTAACTCAACATCTTGTTCTCTGTATACTTTATTTTGAGAATAACTAGTTGAGGAATGTTCTTGGGCAAGCCAATGATTATAAAAAACCAATTGACTATGGCCGGCCATTGGAAATAACTTCGCAAGAGACGCTGAAGGGATCTCTGGTGCTTTTTCAGCCTTCGGATATCGAGAAACTGAGAGAGATGCCAAGTCAATTTGGCGTTGTAACCCATATATTATCTTGACATGATTTTCATATTCATGATAAGATAATATTTTCTTTCTCAAATGACAAAGATTTTTCTATATGTTGAGACGAATATCATGAATTCCATATTACGTCAACATATCTGGAATGTCATACTGAGAGTTAGCCGAAGGGAAAAACATGAATGGAACATCACCTTTCCCAAGTTGTTTTGTCATATTCCGTACTTCCTTTTTATCATCCAATGAACATTTTTCTACCTGATGAGACAAGAGCTAGTGCTTTTTGTTTCTTTATTGCATTCAACAAGATTGTTAGAGAATTCACTGATCAAACTAGAAGATGAACAACCCAGGGGTGGTTTGGAGAATGAATTACACCACGATCTATCTTCTGATTGGTAAATTATTTCACCTTCTAATGATAATGCATCAGACATGACTGGCTTCACATTTGAAAGTGCTTCAAGATAATAGGGCTTTCTCATCACTATATTGTCCATTAGAGAATTTTCTAGGCAATGTGCATTATAAACGCGGAGAGGACTTTCGCAGTTAAATTCATCATTATGGGGAGGACCACCATGGTGGGTTACAACAAAAGATGAAACATTTTTCTCCTTGGTCTTCTGGCCATACAAAGGGTTCTTGTCGCTCTCATCTTAAGATGAACCTTCGAGATCGACTGAACTATCATAAAGCAAGCCTTCATGAGGAAGTGTCTAATGAAGACCTTTGGAATTAATGTTCCCACTACTGGGAAATGGGGGAGTAGAATCTTGAATTCCAACAGATAATTTTCTGAGGGATTCAATAACTCCAGCATCGAGAAAGGACTTGTTACAGATTGGCTCTTGATTTCTTGATTGTGATGGGCATGTCTTTTTTCTTGGACGCCTTCTTACTCACTTTAGGAACAACTTGTTGATGAAAGAGGTTATTATGGGTAGGTGTATGTTCCTAATCAGGAGAAATGATCATGCTAGGATGATTATCTCCACTCAAATTAGGTGTATGTGTCTAACTTGGTTTTCCGTATGATATGGGGGAGTATGCCCCACAACCCTCTTGGACTGGAACAGAGGTGTGTTTCTGTTCAGAAGTGAACTGTTGATGTGTCACTCCACTGGTAGGTATATATTTTCAGTTCATTCCCGGAGATGCTACTGACGCTGTTATAATATCCTAGAAGGCATCCAAAATATGAGCAGTGGTTTGCTTATGTTCTTTCAACATTGAAAGAATATTCTTGGTGACTTCAGCTACCAGAAGGGGAATATACGCCCATTCCGTGCTTGTAAAAGGTGTGTGTTCCTTCTCCTATACTCCTTTTCTTATCAGTGAATTCTGACAATACTCATGTGTGGGGGAAGAGATTTGAGTCTGCCTCCTGTTTGTCGCCAGAGCTTTCCGACTGACTTCTCCGAGTGCTACCAAATGAGACTGTTGGTAGGATTTATCAATACTAGCAGGTGTATGTGCACGTTGATTTCACTCCACCAAACGTGGTTGATGAGCTTCCTTCAATACTAATAGACGAGGCTGCTGGCAGTATTGATGAGTGTATGCAGGTGTATGTTCCTGTTTACCAGTTGTCAACACATTGGGTTGGTGGGCTCCATCGTATGTAGTCAGAAGAGCCTAATAACTAGCTGATGATTTATAAACAGGTGCATGTTCATGTCTATATTACTCCACCAGAATTTCCTGATGGGAATGGCGTGCTGCTGCCAGACGAGTCTTCTAGACAGCAGAATTAAAATGGACGGGTGTGTGTGCCCGTTCGTTGCTTGCCAACAAGTTAGGTTGTTGGACTTCTTCGGAGATGGAAGAGATGATAACCTACTCATTGTTGACCGGTTTTCACCTCTGGAATTTCGTCTTGCCTTTGCGGGTTCGAGGAACCTAATCTGAACGCCTGTAGATGATACCCTCATCATGTTGACGGCGCACTGCCGCACGAGTCTGGCAGCGATTGTTGATGGGAGCCCTCAGGAAAGACTCTTGTCTCCTTGAATTAAGGCCCTGAAAGTAATTGCTCATTCACCTCCCCAGAATATGGGATGGAATGCTGATTGAATTCTGGGGATAATGACCCGAAATGGTTTGAGACAGTGGTTGGAACCACCTGTTTTTTGATCGTTGGTCATCACTGTCTGGATGACCAGGCTGAATTATTGACAAGGAGGGCTTGTCGAGGGGCCTCCAGAGTTGAAATTGTACTGTTCTGACGGTACTCGTTAACCAGCGTATTTGATACCCAGCATTGAAGACACTGAGTAGGTGATGTCATCCTAAGAGAAGACGACGATCCAGTAGGAGTAGCAACAAAGGAATTCACAACAGAAGTATTCACAGGTGTGAACTTAAGAGAATCCATTTCTGTAATGCAGAAGATCTTGGAAAAGAGTGCCTGATTGATATAAAAGACATAATCAAGTTAATTCTGGCCACTACATATTTTGGATAAGCACACATGTTATTGATTGTCTTGTTGGACCTCTCATTGAATTTAAATAGGGGCATAAAATAGAGAAAACATCATTTCAACTTGTTTAAGGATTCACGTCGGGTTCACCATTTTTTGTTTCCTCTGAAAATGGGGATGACCTCGTTGATTTAAGGTTCAAACATTACAAGTGGTTTATAACGGGTTTGTTGGTAGAACCGGAAACATCCAATGATTCTATATCCATTTGGACCTACTTTCCAAAGGTAGGTGCTCATTAGTTGTGAACTTAAAAGGCTTAATAATTTTCATTGGTCGAGTGGATGGGAGGTCAGACTCATAACACCTTTTTGAGGGGAATTAATGTCTACTCCGAGACTCTCTTTATATATTTAAGTTATGTTCATGAATCCTTATTAAATTACCAAGTATAAAATGAGATTTCCTTTAGATCTGACAATCAATGATTGATATGTAGAAAATTTAGAGAATCTTTTATATGTATTTTAGGTTCTTCATCAATAGATTTTCATCAGTATTTTTTTATAGATTCTTAGTCAATGGTATCCTTCAACAAATTATATAGAAATCTCTTGGTCATTAATTTAACCATACTAGTTTTAAAGCCACTTAGTGGGGCACTTGATGTTTTTTTTCATTCAGAAGGACATGGATTATTATAGAGTTTGGATCGTACCCGCAGATGGGATACCTACGTATCCTTATTTAGAAAAATAATTAGAACCCACGTATTTCGATTAAGGGAGTGTGATGTTTATATATGATTGATGGCTCAAAGAAAGACGTCATAATTACTTTTACGCTCTAAGATCACTTGAGTCATGCTTGGTGTGAGAAACAAGAGGTACTGGTAAAACTAGACAATTATGCCATGAAAGATGCAATCATAAGAAATGATGTGGGGCTTATGTATGTATGACTTACCAAATAGATTGAGATCAGGACTTCTTTTATATAAGAATTATGGGAACATGGTCCATAAAGGTATATGTGCTTTTATGGAGATTTGGATACTCTAACTTGGGGCTCACTCTTGAGGAAGATGCCCAAATTTGGAGGGACTTATGACTGGGTTTTATTCCTAAAAAAAGAAACCCATATCAAAAGTAAATTATGACTAGTTAATAGAAATTATGACTGAGGTTTATTCCTAAGAAGGAGGCCTAGGTAAAAGGGATATGAAAACTTGGGCATACTCTTAAGGAAGAGGCCCTGGTTAAGGGAATTTTAGAATTAAGGGACTTGGGGATTACTCCTAAGGAATATTCCAATATTTTTAGACTTTGAGACTAGGGCATACTCCTAAAAAGGAATCCCATATTAAGGGAATTATAGTTGGGGCTTACTCTGGAGGAGGATTCCCAGATTTGAGATCATTGAGACTAGGGATTACTCATGAAAAGGAATCCCATATTTGGGAAATTATGGTTGGGGCTTACTCTTGAGGAGGATTCTTATATTTGGGAACATTGAGACTGGGGCTTACTCCTGAAATGGAATCCCGGGTTTGAGAAATTATGTCTGGGGCTTACTCTTGATGAGGATTCCCAGTTTATGGGACTTATGCCTTACTTCTATGGAGGATGCCTAAATTAATGAGAACTTGTCTTGGGACTTATTCCTGACAAAGAGGCCCAAATTAAAGATTCTCTCATCTTAAATGATGAGGTTGAATGAATAAAATATCTAACCTTAGTGACATAATGATGTGTAAATCACTAGGTTTTGAGAGATGTTCCACAAAATTACTTTCAAATAAGGAGGCCAATGAAGGAACCATGCCTTAATGGCTTCGAAGAGGGTTTTGAAGGCTGAATCTTGAATAGGAGAGGTCAATAGGCATAAGAGAGGTGAACTAGGCAGGAAGGGCACTCAAAAAGATACGGGCACGCAAGTCCTGCGTGGGCGTGCAAGTCCTGGTCGTGCAGTTGTACCTGCGGAACAGATGGGTACTTGCGCGACAGTCAACCCTTAAGGTAATACTTTGGAGAGACTTGGATCAAGCCCTTAGTACTATCCCTTGGGGATTCCAGAAGATTGGCGCACAAGTTCTGTTGAAGGTGTAAGGTGGCGCGCAAGTGTGGCCATTTCCCTTAAGGGTTGGCCATGTAGGCGCGCAAGTATTGATGAGTTTCAACAATTTGGCCTTACTCTCCCTCTTTAGATCTTCTGATCTAGGTTAGAAATTACCTTAGAAGTGTTCAAAAGCTTCGAAAAGAGACTAGGGCACCAGGAGCTCAAATATGTGTTTAAGGAATTTTTCCCTCACAAAATGGGGGGCCCGCAGTGGGTATTTATAGGCTGGTGAAGACCCTGGGTGAATTTCAAAGAGGGAGTGCAAGTCACCTGCGCGACCACTAGGCGACATGGAAGTATACTTGTGAAACCTTCATGGAACTTGCACGACCCAAGTGAAAATGAATCTTTGATCACGACATTGTCAATTTTTGATGTTTCTTCAAAATATGAATCGCTTTGAGTTCAAGGTATTTCCCTATTCATTCGTTTAGACTCTGTGATGGAAAGGGGCATCAACAAAGACCACCTTGGGTGACCTCTCTACCGGACCTAAGATGTTTATTCACCGTTCTAATGAATTATAAGGACAAATTTATATTATTTATAATTAATTTTGTCTATAATTAATAATAATAATTTAATGTGGTAGAGTTATAAATGAAAATGAAGATGATATGGATAGTTTTCAATAATATTCTTCTCAGGGATTGAGTCAAAATTATTATTAAGATAATTTAAACATATATATAGCCAGATACAGTGGGATAAAAAAATGTAATAATAAAGGATTTAAACAAAATATAAAATAATTATACATGAATTTGAAAAATATAGTATGCATGAGAAAAAAGAAAATAAAGTCATAGGTTAGGTGTCCCCTTATATATACTATTAACACGACAATGATGGTCTTCTTACCCCTTTAATAACCAACTTCCATTCATTAACATCATATTCCAGAAGATTTGAAAATTTTAATTCATGTAATATATTCCTTTAATTTTGATTAATTATCTATATTCTATGATCATGTTGATCGATTAAAAATATATATTATATTGTTTCTATGTTAAATTAGTAAAATAGTATTAGTCAAAGGTCATTATCCATTAAATATATAAGTTGTAGAATTTTAAAGGATGTGAATTAGAATCATTAAAAAATTAAAAATATTTAAAAGGTAATATTATATTAAGGTATTAAAATTATGAAGCATCTCTCTATATTAACCTTATAGAGAACTAATCTAAATGTGCTGGTTTATATTTAATATTATGAATATCATGCATATTATATGATTATTGAATAATAAAAATGAATTAAATGGATTATCAACACCATAACTATAAATAAAATAATTCTATAAACATTCCTGATTGGAAATAAGTAATATTAAACATCATCATCCACATTGGAATTTTAAATCATTAAAATGATTGAAAAATAATTAAAAAATAAATATTTTTTCAAAAATAAAAATCATGAATATTTCTACTATCATATTATAATAAGTTGTACAATACATTAGATTTTGATCTGGTAAAAAGAAATGAAAAATAAAAATGTGGAATAGAACCATGTTTCCTTATCTTCAAAAAACCTCTATACATATGAAATTAAAGGATTAAATTTGTGGAATTTTAAAAGAAAATTTCTACCCCAAAATTACAAGTAATTTATTTTGAGTAATTTCATAGATAATTTTGGATG
This sequence comes from Viscum album, assembly GCA_963277665.1. Classification (NCBI taxonomy): domain Eukaryota; kingdom Viridiplantae; phylum Streptophyta; class Magnoliopsida; order Santalales; family Viscaceae; genus Viscum; species Viscum album. The sequence goes on along the minus strand of OY728135.1, from coordinate 667,381,909 downwards.
CAATGATTTTTTCAGAGTGTGTAGAAATTAGTGGCGAGGGGGTGTATTTTTATGTGAATGGAAAAGAAATTTTTGAATAAAAAATTGTATTTTTTAAACAATCCCATGTATGTTAATAGTATTTAATATAGATACTAACACAAAAAATTATATAAGAACGTATGAAAAAAATATTCTTACCCCTTCTTTATATCATGGTTGACATTTTTTAAATGCATTTTCCATTTTCTATGATACTTATTTTTACTGTATTTCATTACTAAATTCCATATGTCACTATTTATGAACATTAAATAAATATAACACTTACCAAATTCTTAAATTATTGTTCAGAAAAATAAATTAATTTTCTAAATTATATAGCTTAAATTAATTAATATTTATATTTAAATATGATATTAATATAATTTTTTTACTAATGAATCTAAAAAACTCTTTACAAAAAATATATATGTATACTTCTATTGAGTTACATTATTTGAAGATTAATTTTTAGGTTTTATAATTTCTATATATACTTATTTTATACATTTTATAAGTTAACTTGTATTTACTTTTTCTACTATATTAAATATCCTAATAGTCATTTTACTATTTCAACAGCCTATTATTATTCTAATAATCGTATTTCAAATAACCAAATTAACCATTTATAATGGTCATATTAATAAAATACTTCATATATTTATATATATTAATTCATTACTTTTTTATTCACATAATTTTCACTCACGGTTGTAAAATTTTCTATCTTAATTCTCATTTTTATTTCTATGGTGATGTATGGTTCACAACGATGGTAATTCATAGATACCACATGGTATTATACATAAAAATTCTTATAATTTCACTTACTTTTATTTTTCATCCCACCAAACATGTATTTATCATATATTTTTTTACTAATCCACCATTCTTAATTTTTAATTTTGAAATAATTTTTTTTTATTACAACTTACATATGATTTCATAGTATACTTTTATACTTGGGTTTCTAAAATAAATAATTTAACTAGAAAACATATGTGCTATAAACCATTATTTCTATATAATGAATGTGATGATTCATGGTACCTATATAATTATTTACATTGACAATTAAAATTATCATCACATAATAATCCTTACTTTAATGATGATATATTGTTGTCCATAAAACATAGTGCCCCAAAATGTATTTTAGATCATTATTAAACAATATATTTTATAGAATCAGAAAATAAATTTGTAATAATTTTGGAATAAATATTTAATAATAATATATGTCATACATAATGTACCCATTATCTAAAACCATCATCGAATAATTGTTATCTAAGGAATAATTTCCAACATCTCATTTTTTAGGAAAAAATTCATCCCATCATGTTTTTTTCCTAGTATATTAATTCTGAAATGTTTTGTAGATTTGATTTAGAATATCTGTAAACATACCATATTATAGTATAAGTGTACTGTAATATGTATCTTTTAAATTATAAAAATTATATATTTTACTTTCATGAACTCAATTAACGTACCATGTGAAAAATGTCAATAACATATATAAAACCATTCATCCTAAGGATGTGAGTATCCTAGTTTCTGGGAATAAATTGAACTGTCAACAACTTTTAGTAAATCCTATTTTAATTTTATACAATTGTAATATAATTTTACATGAAATGTGTCATTATCTGACCTAAAATACATTCTCATTTAAATTTTCAATACAATAATTTATTTTTTTTGTTTTTATCTAAAATATATAACTTAAACTGTATAAAATATGTTATGAAATAATTTTTAAAAAGTTAGACACCATTCATATTTTATATATATCACTCCTTGTGTATTTTCATGCAATAAGAATAAAATAATAAAAAATAATATATAATTAAAATGAAATTTCTCTTATTAGATGGTTTGAACTATACTCCTAAAAAAATATAACATAATAATATTTAACAAAAATATTCCAATAAGATCATATATCCAGAAAAATGGTCTTCTATATATCAATTATTCGAGGATATTAAATAAATTTTATTTACATATTTTATTAATTTTATTTTCCCATATTTGGCAACCAATAAATTATTTATTTTTCTCCTTTGAAATATATCCCCAATATGATGGTTTATATTAACAATATTTTCTATCATCCAACGTGTTTGTGGTAACATTACTTATGTTATTGGACCACCTCTCTAAAAAATATTCTAATTGGATTTCATATACTAAAAAAATTCCCCTGTTCAAAATAAGCTCCATTATTTAAATAAATTAGTTCATACATTATATGATGTGAGTATTATACATTTATTGTGGGACTATTTAGGAATTATATTTTGTAAATAATTCTACTCACTACATTATAATATTAAAAAAAGTAAATCTATATTTATGATTATGAAAATATTTTTCTAAAATATATTTCTTTATTTATTTACTATTTATAAAATGTTTTTCCTCACTAATAAAGATCAATAATAATAAATTCATCCTTAAAAAATTATGGTAATAATTGACCATAACACCAAGAATCTCACTTGGATTTTATTAGTATATTCATGTAATAATGAACGTATAAGATATATGAATTTTATCTCACAACAATACAATAATGATTAATCCATTAACACATCCATATTTGGTATTATTTAGGTTGTTCAATTCTAAAATTATGGAAAAGATACAATCATTTACAAAAAATTTACCTTATAACATAGTTCATGATACGTTATTGGAATTCTAGATGTTAAAATTTTTAATCATTTTTATTATATAAAAATATTACTTATACTGAATTAATATTGAAATTGATATATCATAACAAAACATGATTCTAAACGTGTAATCAGTTTAACCCATGTAAAAAACACTATAAGGACTCCAATCATGTTGGGGGTTTTTATTTCACACTACACTAAATATCCAATTATTTTGTTGACCTTGGAAAATGGGTCCATGTAATTCAATTAATGCTTCGATATATAATGCCGGAGAATATCCCATTCTGCAAGTTTCAATTTGACTAGTCGTGGAGCCAAAACGGAGTTACAGATCAAAAGTTATGGTCGTTCGATTTCAGGCTTCTCAAAATGGCCGTCCAGGATGATTTTGGGGAAAAGTATGGGTTGGTGCGCAAGAAGTGAAATCTTCCACGCGAGAATGACGGTTTGGTATTTAAGAAGTGAAAACTTTCGTGTAATAATCGATGTTTTGCGCACAAGTATTGAATCATGCACGAAATAGTAAAATCATCTGCGCAACATGTGGTGCAAATCATTTACACAACCAATGAGAGGTCCTCTTCCACAAAGGCTACCACAAAAATGTCTAAGGAATGGGCGCGCATGTTCTGAGAGGTGAGCTCAAGAGGAGAATCTGTGTGGAAGATTCATCTGTGCCCAAGGTGATGTCAAATGCCCCTTTGTACGCATTCCCGCTGTAGGCCACGGGGAAAAAAGCTTGCGCACATGCCCGCTATAGGCCACGCGGAAAACATCTTGTGTACGTGGAATTTTCCGCGCAACCGCTCTCCAGTTCGCCGATAAATTCAAGTGCATCCCCCACCCCTCGAGGGAGCTCTCCGGAGGTCAGCCGCTACTCTACTACATGTAAGACCACCTCTTACACGCCAGTGTGGAAGAATAGAACCCTCCATGTGAGATCTTTCATGATAGGTCCCATATGGGTCCGCATTCGCATGGGTCCACAATGGTTTGATTCTCACCTGCCATATTTTCTACATAAGGTAGGTGCATCGAAGATTCCATGGTTGCCCAAAAAACTTCTAATATTGAGCGAAAAACATCCAATCATGCATGAAAAAACATCCACTCTTGTTCGCAAGACTTCAATCTTTCACGCAATAGTACCAAGGTACCGAATCGTGCACATAACTATGTCGTACAAACCTATCTTGTTCACAACCCATCCACCGTGCAGCCTATCTTACATGAAACAGTATACTGGCCTACACCCGCTGGTCCATACCGTGGGGGTTGCACCCCTGCACCCCCGCCCGCGATCAGTGTCGGGTAGCAGTCCCAACCCTCTAGGCTGGTCCCTTCACGACTGTCACTGACCCCCATAAAATATAGAGAGGCACACCGTGATGTTTTCAGGCTGGGACACCGACATTTTCCATTACATCCTTACATGCACCCACCTTTCTCTTATGTAATACCATGATGTGAGACACTCCTCCGTGCACCATGAAGAACCTTGAGTCGATATGTTCCTCTTCGTTTGTTTCTCAAGTCGTGTGTTGAGATTCTCATCATCAATTCCCCGAGTACCTTGAGTTGAACCATTCCACAAGAAACTCATCCAAACCCATCACCTGACTCCTATGCTAGATTGAACCAGAAAGGGTCGATCCTGCATAAGTCCCAACACCATCCATTGCTAGGCACCTTATACCTAATAGTCCTATCTACAGGAATTTAAACTGTAGTAACCCCTATATGAAAAACATAGTATGCCTCTTACTCAATATAAGAGATGCCTTGTGCGCCAAACATAAGATGAAAATATTCCAATCTACATGACTTTAAACTGTATAATTCCCTATCATTCAATTATAGGATGTCTCTTGTTCCAAATAAGAGATGCCTTATGTGCCAAACATAAGATGCCTAACATTCCTCTCTATATGACTACAAATTGTAGTACACCCTATTATTCAATAATAGGATGCCTCTTATTCAAAATAAGATATGCCTTATGCTCCAATCAAAATATACAAACAGTCCTCTCTACATGACTATAAACTGTAGCATGCCCTATCAATCAATAATAGGATGCCTCTTGTTCCAAATAATATATTCCTTATGTGCCAAGCATAAGATTTATTATTCCATGATCATAGTGGAATAATTTCGAGAGTATTGGAATATATTCAAAAATTACATCACACCACCTCAAGATTTGTGTGTCCTTCATTCAGATCTTTATCCTCTTCCATGTCTGCAGGGACCCCCTAACGGCCAGTTCCCATGCCACCTCATCTCACCTACTGATCTGGGCCAACGCCCCAGAAGACACTGGACAACACTTTGTGTCATATCCTATGTTTAGAACATGGTCAACAGTCGACCCTCGTTTGTTTTTCCCCATTTCCGGAAAACGTGATATGGATTCTATGTTTCGAACACGGTTTAAACTTATCCTCAATCATCACGCCACCCTCACTGCGTTCTGAATTACAAGAATGTGATTCACACTTTTCATCTCCATTTATTCAGACTGATTCCAACACCCCTTGGTGTTATCCCACTTGTGGATATGTGCACAAGTGTTGGCCCCAATTATATACTTCATCCCACTAGTGAGATGGGATTCCCTCATGGCTAGACATGAGGAAGACACCCAGGCAGTTTTCTTGCGTAAGCCCCATTCAACATTGCTGCTCCTTGCAGCACCCAGGCAACTTCCTTTCATAAGCCCCATTCAATATTTCCGCTCCTTGCGGCACCCGTGAAGCTTCCTTGTGTAAGCCCCATTCACCCTTGCCCCTCCTTAGTAGCACCCATGCAGCTTCCTTGCGTAAGCCCCATTCATCATTGGTACTCCTTAGCAGCACCCGAGCAGCTTCTTTGCATAATCCCCATCCACCGTTTCCACTCTAAAACAGCACCAAGGCAGCTTTCTTGCATAAGTCCCATTCACCTTTTCCGCTCCCTAGAGACACTCGGGAAGCTTCCTTGTGTAAGCCCCATCCAATATTGTCGCTCCATAGCGGCACGCGAGAAGAATCCTTGTGTAAGTCCCATCCACAATTGTCTCTCCATAAAGGCACTCGAGCAACTTCCTTGCATAAGCCCCATCCACCATTATCGCTCGATAGCAGCACTCGGGTAGCTTCTATGAGTAAGCCTCATTCACCATTGTCGCTCCATAGCAGCACCCGGGAAGATTGTTGCATAATCCTATTCCCCATTTCCACTCCATAGCAGCACCCAGGTAGGTTCCTTGAATAATCCCCATTCACCAGCCTTCATGGATGCACCTTTGCGCAGTGATCTTTAGTTCCTTGCTGCCTCTTGTTTCTCACACCACACACGACTTGTGTGGGATTAGAGTAGTAAGCATTGACTATGAAATCCTACTTGGGAAGTCTAGATTGTAAACCCCATAAACCATCTGAAACTACATGGACATTGATCCTTGCTAAGCCAAGGTACGTAGGAAGCCTTTCTGAGGTTCATGCCCAACACCTGGTCCTTCCAACCATCTTCACGTCGGTTCACCCGCACCATCTGGAACTACACGAACATTGATCCTTGAAAAGGAAAGGTACATAAGAATCCTCCATGGGGTTCAAGCCCACCATCCATCTAGACCCCAGGTCCTCATCTACGTCGGTTCACCAACTCCTACTTCCGAACTACATTGACTATGATCCTTTCCAAGAAAAGGTATGTAGGAAGCCTCCCTAAGGTTCAAGCCCAACACCCGGTCATTGCAACCATCTTCACGTCGGTTCTCCCGCACTATTCAGAACTATGTGTACTTTTATCCTTACCAAGGCAAGGTACATAAGAAGCCTCCCTAAGGTTCAAGCCCAACACTCGGTCGTTCGGACCAGCTTCACGTCGGTTCTCCTGCACCATCTGGAACTACTCGGACATTGGCCATGTCCAAGCAAGGTACATAGGAAGCCTCCATGAGGTTCAAGCCCACCATCCATCTAGAACCCAGGTCCTCATTAACATCATTTCACCAACTCCTGCTCCCGAACTACGTGTACTTTGATCCCTGCAAAGGAAAGGTACGTAGGAAGCCACGCTGAGGTTCAATCCCAACAAAAATTGGTTCCAACCATATTCATGTTGGTTCCCCCAATCCCATATGAACTATGTGGGTTTGATCCCTGTCTCCTAGACAGGGTACATAGGAATCCTCCCAGAGGTTGTTCCCTATTACTCATGTCCCATCATTGTATCTCCCTTGAGACTATGTGTTCTGGGAAGATCATTCCACATCATGGAGGTTCTATTTACTCTGTATCCCACCCATGTTTCCGTTATCACGGGCACCTCTTCAGGGGTCCCATCATCCCATAAAACTATGTGGACTTTGATACCCTTCCACATGGATATGTAGGAATTCTCTTTGAGGCTCAATCCCAACATCATCTCTGCCCTTGCGTCGACTCCATATCATCTCCACACCACTTCATTCAACTCTCCATCATCATTCCTGATTCTTACCCAGGCCGCCACATCCTGGTGGGATCATGTAATAAACCTCCTGACTGCTCCTAGTAGTACCTGGTCCACTTTAAATGCATAATCCCTATCATGTATTCGAGTTCTTGTCCTCTGTGTACACCCTGTTTCATCACCCCTTCGAACTACATGGGGTTTGATCCCTGTCGTCGAAACAAGGTACGTAGGAAACCTCCACGATTTTCAATCCCAACCAATGGTAAACCTTGGTGTCCCCCATCATGGTGTGCTCTCTCCCTGATCCACCCTCCGTGGTGTCCAGATCATCCTTCTCGGTGTGATATCTTCCCTCTGTGGGACACACCATCTCAGATCCGTCCTCATTGGGAATTTTGATCCATCCATCTAGTAAAGCTTCTTGGTGTTCCATCCTAGAGATGTACCAATATGATTTTTCTCTATGGGATGTTCTGATCACCCTCATTCCATCTCCACAAGACATTAAACATGAATCCTACCTCGTGTTAATCATGATATGATTGGGGAAAAACTCTAAAGACACGCCTTTGGCGTAACCTTCTCTGTTAGACGTTAAACTTGTGACATGACCTATGTTAAGCATGGGAAGTTAAGGAAAACTTCAGATACATGCCACTGGAATATGACACCTCGTGACCGATGTAGGATGCCTTAGGTTCTGTGCCCTTGAGATTCCCTATTATGAGGAAGAATGAAGGTTCCCCAATTTCCACACATCCGGAGATGCCCCAATATGCCTGACGTTGTCATCTACTCCGAACGAAGGTTGCTACCATGGAAAGACCCCTTGGATTGTCCTGATAGAAGTAGTGTAATTAATCGGTGTCCACAATGATATGGAACTAGGAATGAGATTCATGAACCACGACTCAAATCTATAAGAGAGACCCGAACTAGGTAACGAGTTTTGAGGAGGAGTCTGCGGAAGGATGAACCAACATCCCATTATCCTGTTTCAAACAAGGAGAAAACATCCCTAAACACGTGATGGATACCACCTGCCTTTGGAAAGTGGTAATGCGGGGAAAAAGCTATTCAAACTTGATATATGAACACACACTCCATGAAAAAAGCATCAGAAATAGATTTGTAACATTATCTCTACTCAAAGAAATTATAAACATGTCATGTGAAGGAAAAATTTCACGCTATAATAAATATATAAATTATTAATAATTTGGTATATATTACTCGAATTAAATAACATTGTAATTGTTTTTCATAAGAAAAATCCATATATGGTTAATTTTCATAGATCCAGGTTTTCAATAAGTAGATCACATCATGAAAAGGTAACTGCACCACAAAATTAATGCCACAAAATTAGGGTGTTTCGAGGGTCAGTGTTTGTTGTGTCATAATGTGTGGTCTATATGGTGACGTGTTTATAAGATATATTTTTAGAGAAACAATCACACAAAAAATAATACAGTATGAATAGGATGGATCAATGACTTTTAGAGGGTAAAGGGAATTACGTTGTAAAATTATTATTTAATACATAAAGGTGTCATGTTTGATATATTAGATACTATTCAATGTTTATATAATTTATAGAGTTTAGGTTTTCAAAATTAAATTTGATTCACCCTAATTCAAATTTTTTTATGAATTAATTTACCCATCATAATCTATAATTCATATATCCCATAAATTAATTAATATTTTGGATTACCTTGTGATTATAGAGATATCACAATTCCCAAAATATTGATTAATATTTGAGTATAAACAGGATCAAAATAGAAGTAAATTATAGAGTTCTCTGAAATTAAAGAGAGATGGGGCATGGTGTTTATATTCCTTAATTTTTATGGAGATTCATTAATTTATAAAAAATGTATGTTATTACAACATCATTGGATTGATTGAAAATATTAGATTTTCTATAATAATGGTTCCACCTAGAAGTGTAATGAATTATCTTTATGTGTGGGGATTGATGACTAATCTATCAAATTTAGGATTTTAACTCTAAATAATTAGTGTGGAAACTCTAAATTTGTAAAAAAAATATAATTTACTATGTTTATTTTGGTTTATATTTACATCAACAAGAAAATGATATTTCACGAACACTAGTGGGAGTGATCCTATTAATTAATCACTTATATATCCCTTTAAATTTATCACATATACTTTATAGTGAGAGGGTAGTATATTTTTCCCTAGCCATAGAAAAAAATCATTTAATGGGATTTTTAAAACTTTTATACCCAAATTCACACTCTAATCTGGTAATTTTATAACTTTTATACAAAAATGTGGTATTTTATATGATTTTTATCATTGTTTTTTCCCTTTTTAAAAGCCATGACAGAATTTTCTAATCACAATGGTTTCTCAAACATCAAGTGTAAAAGTTTAAAATTAAATAAGTGTGTGAAGGAAAACTACTTATGGACATTAGGATTGTTTTTTATATGGCTATTAATCATGTAATATTGACCATTATGTAAAAAAGAGTTTTATTAGAAATGGGTCATAATGTAAAGGACAAGGATTCAATGATAATCAACATTATATGGGAGCCATATCTGATAATATCTATATGAAGGTGATATCCTGAAAATCCCCACACTCCATGTTTGATAAGTCGATAAATATATTCAACAGTGACTCAATGGTATGTGAAAAAAATTATGTTCCTCTATAATAGTTTGTAGTGTTTTACAATACAAAATAAATGAATCCATTAATGAATTCTTGGATCAGGTTAACATAATTTTAGAGGTCATGCATAGACACTGAGAAAATATTAATGATATAATTATTATTAAATGTATCATGTGATTATTACCTCCTAAAATCAATATGATGGTTTTGGAAATTGTGGATAGGGATCCAAAGGAGGTGACACAAAATAGTCATCAAGTTACTCATGTTTCATAAGAGTTGAGAAATATTGATAATTATATTATGGAAAAAGATAATTCACATAAATGTTCATTCATGTAAATTCAATTTATTTTAGTAGATTTTAATACTGATAAGAGGAATTTGGGATCTCTTATAGCATTCCATTTAATATTTCTTAAATGGGGAAACAGAAAATTAAAAATGGGTCACATGTTTCATGTTTTGAATGTCTGGGAACATATCTTACAAGTATCACATATTGCCAATAAAAAATGATGACAAATATTTTTACATGATTAATTCAACAAAATATGTTAAATTAAGGAGTTCTTCATAATAAAAACTCACTGAGAAAATTAGAAAAAAATCCCTCAGGGTAATATTGAAGAATTTTTTGGGTTAATATGTTTGATGAAAAAGCAGGTTTCCATTGTTTGTCGTAGAGTTCTATAGAGATTTTTTAAAAGCTATTTTGACAAAGATCCATGAAAAAATAATGGATGCTCTATAGGTTGTGTAGAAAGATCATATATAAGGTGGTGTTGTTTCCTAGTGGTTTCCAATAGTTTTGGCCTCAAAATCGAGTGAATAGAGAAAGGTGTTTTTGGAAAAGGATGTTTCATGAATGATTAAAACTAGTTTGAAATGTTTTTAAACAAGACATGTTTTGGGATCAGAACATCAAATTATGGATAAGTCATAAAGAGTGGGATGTATTGGATTTTTCAGGAAATATGTGTTTGTGCGAAAGAGGTTCACATGCCCAATGCAACATCAAATCATGTTTTACATGCTTGGAGAGGATATCATGCTTGAAGAGGAATACATGTTAGGATATTGTGCATAGGTTTAGTTAGGTCTATAAATATATGGCTACACCATATTTTTAGTAGTTCAACCCTTATAAAAAATCAGGGTTTTGGTTCGCGTAAGCGTTGCATGAAAGAGTGTGCATAAATGGATTTTCATCCAAAAGTTGTTATGTGTAAATAGATTTTGGTGCCAAGCATAAATGTTTCCTACAAGACATTAAAGTTGTGTGCAATAAATACAAATGGTTGTGTGAAAGAGTGATGTGTCCCATATGTTTTTTGGTAAAGCGGTATTCATCAATTGGATAAAATTGGAACTTAATGATACACTAAATGTGGTGGAAAACATTTTGATTCAGGAAATCAACGGAGGTTTGTCTAAAGAAGTTGTGAGCACACATTAGTTGAGAGTGAAGTGGTCTTTAAAATTGTGATTGGTTGTAAACCAATAGGGTTAGTGAGTACACTACGAACACTATAAAATAGTGTGGGTTTAGTGGATTTTGTATGTTGACACATTGCCTTTTTATACTCCATGGATGTATCCTAGTGAGGGTGACAAAAGTAAAACAATTGTGTCTCATAAATTCATTAATTTTAGATCATACATTGTTGCGGGAATGAAAATGAGATGTGTTTTTTACAACAAAACAAGATCTGAAGGGGAAGTTGTTTTAATCTATCATACCCAGATTCAACCCCGCCCCCCCCCCCCCTCAGGGTATTAAACCCAGTTGGGATAACAATTAGTATCATAGGTAAAGGATATTTTCTATATTTCTATCATGGAGGTTGTTAATCAAAAAGGGATTCTAATCATTAATGGAAACAATTTGAAATTATGGATGAATTAGAGGAAACATTATTTCTGATCTTTAGTTATGGATGTCTATATAGAAGCAACACATGGAATTATGACCATTGTGGAAAGTGGTTCTCTTTTAGAAGCTGATAAATGGGAATTTTATGCTGACACCAGAGGAATAATTACATTAGGGGGAGCCGTATCCAGTGAAATAAATACCAAGGTAATTTCATGTATGTCTTCTTATTCCATGTGGGAAATGCTTCTGAATATCTATGAAGGTGATAAAAATGTCAGAGAAGAAAAATAAAAAGTTCTATGTAACAAATAAGAGGATATGAGAATGAACCCCAATGAATCAATGATGAATTAATTGACAAGGTGATTTTTTGTGGAGTACATGCTTGGTCTTGGGGAAATTTTTGAATATTTAAAGATCATCAAGTGCATATTGAGAATACTTCCACCTATTTTCGATCCAAAAGATTCAGTATTGGAGGGTATGCATCCAAAGGAGATGACATTAGATAGTTTGCATTGTACTCTTGTCTCATATGACATGATAAATGAGGACATTGAGTCCATGAAAAAATGGAATTTTAAAGAGGTGTCTTTCAAGGACAAGAAAAATCTCACCACAGAATATTTTGGGGATGAAGAAGGGAACGATGAGGTGATGTCATTCCTTTCTTCGAATCTATAAAGATGAAAAGGAAAGTTCAAAGTAAAACTTCCTCTAGAAATATTTCATTGTGTAAATGTTGGTCATCTAGAAGCATGGTTACCCCATGATGTTCCAATAATATGATAAGGATGAAATTGAAATTCCCATGAAGATTTGTTCAGTCTATGTAAAAGGTCAGAAATAGTTCAAGAAACATTTCTTAAAAAAAAGAATTGTCTTACAAAATAAAATGGTAGTTCTGAAGAATATGAGGTTTAATAGGTAGAGAACTATAACGATCGTGGATAAAATGTTATGGTAGTAGTCATACGTATCACCCTTAATAACGAATGAAATGAACATTGATGAAGAAGGGTTCGAAGGAAGAATTGATATACAAGTTGAGTTATAATCATCTCTTAAAGATATAGATGTTCAGCCATCCAATATGAAGGAATCCAATAAAGTGATTTAGGATGCCAAACTCTACATAATGAGACTATAAGAATAGAATTCTGAGTTAATGGAAGAAATTGATAATCTCAATTCCTCATTTCCAACGGACTTAGAAACAATTAGTGGGCATAAACTCAATGTTGATTTAAAGAAAGGGGTGATTGATGGGTTGAATAACAAAACAAAAGAACAAATAAAATGAATTAAAGAAATAGAATAAGAAGTCATCCACTTGTGATGAAAAGTAAAGGATCATGAAAAAATCTTAAGTCCAAGAATGATATCTTTAAATCAGATCACTGAAGCAATTTAAAAGGTAGAAGTGAAGAACATAATTCCTGCTGAAAAGAAGAAAAAATCAGGTCCAAGTGTTATGGTTGATGTGGGGTGCCGCTGAAAACAAAAAAGTTGTGGTAATTGATGTTAGACAGCAGGCATCTTCTCCAATATTGATGATTGATTTGGGTATGATGAAGAAACATAATACTCAGATAACCTATGGTACAACCCATGGTGTATAAGGGACAAGAAGTAATGCACCCTACATTAGTTGTTATTGTTGTGGAGATATTGGACACTCACAAAATTTGTGTTCCATATCCAAGAGATACAGAAGGGCACTAGAACAACAATAGTGGTGTCCAAATAGAGTTTAATAAACTACAATATCTTTTTATGGAAATTGTTTTGGGTGTGGATGATTTGGGAACATGGATAGATATTTTCCATCAACCATGTAGAGTAATTTTCAAAAATAGAAACCAAGTAGTCACAAGAAGAAAATCAAAGAATCAACAGATGGGATGAAAGTGAAAATTTGATATGTTGCTCTAGAAGAATATGTTGATCTATTATACTCCGAAGAAGATAAAGATTATAAATCTATACCACGTATGAAATAAAAATCATGGATCATAAAGAATAGAGTCGAGAAGGCAGGGTTGCATAGATTTCTCTTAAAGCATCAGATCGTGATGGTGTATACATATTTTATATTGGTTGCACATACCATATGACAAGTGATATAGATCTTATTAAATGATTGAAATATCAAAAATAAGGTGTTGTAAAATTTTGAAATGATTAAGTCCTAAGGATAATTGGATCAGAAAAGTCTAGGTTTTGGGGAAAAAGAAATGAGATGTGCTGGTGTCATTGTAATAGAAGGGCCCAGAAAAAACATGATTAGTGTTTGCCGACTATGTGACATGGGTAATTCTATAAGATCTACCTATAAAACATTTATCAAGAAAGGATTATATGGTAAATTTTTTATTTAAGTAAAATGAAAAAAGTGGAATCTATACCTTGTAAGTGGAGAAGAAGATATGTTCTTTTTATCAAAAGATAAAGAAAATAAGTTGTGGAATAAACGACCTGGTCATCTATGTGAACCATCCTTGGAAGATCGGTAAAAATGTGATGCAATGAGAGACCTCCCTAATAAATTACATTATCGTACTCATACTTTCAATTATTTTAAACATGGTAATACCATTAGAATGAAATAAAAAAGAAAAAGAACACCAATAAACTAGAGTTCTTGAATTGGTTCATGAAGACATTTGTGGACCAATAAAAATAAGATTCATTGATGGAAAGTGGTATTATGTGCATTATAATGAAGATTTATAAATGATTTCATGATTATTTTTCATTTCCAATAAGACTGATGTGTTCAGTTTCATAAAATAATTTCAGAGGGAATAAGAAAGGATTCTTGGACAAAAAAATCTTTCATTTTATACTAATAATGGTACTAAATTTACAAATAACCAAGTCAAATATTATATTGAGAAACATGAGATATGGAATCATGTTTCTTCAGTGAGAACTCATCAACCGGATGTAAAATATCAACAAGATTTATTGGGATATATAGATGAATATTGGGCCAGATAGGAATATAATAGGAAATAAATGTCAAGTGGTGCATTCTATCTTGGTGGTTTGTGTATTTCTTAGTTGATAAAAAAACCAGATTGCATTTTTTTGGGCACCGCAAAAGTTGAATATATTATGGCTATTCAAGCATGCACATAGATTATGAGGATGATGAAAACGATTGATGATATGGGGGTTGGAGTGGATTATCCAATCAGAATCCATTGCAATAGTTTAGGTCATATAAATATATGAAAAAATAGATTCCATCACTTAAGGACAATGAAAATTGAAATCAAATATAATTTTATCTATTAGAAGGTATAGGAAGGGTTTAATATGTTGGATTTTGTGCCAACAGAAATACATGCTTCCGACATTCTGACAAAGGCCTTACCAAAATAAGCATTTTAGAGTTATCAAATGGCTCTAGGAGTTCCTTTAACTCCCCTCAATTGAAAATGATTGGATATGAGACCCTCTCTCCCTAAGGTATGGTGTGTCTTCCTTAAGTTGTTGATCTTTGTTATTTTCCCTACCATTGATCAAAAAGGAGTGACCTATGGGTTTAATGAAAAGGGGGATAAATTGTGGATATTAATGGGGGAAATTTTCTAAATAAATACATAGAGAGAATATAATTGGGGGATCTATGATGAATGTTGAGTTATCAAATCCTAACATAGACATATTTATGAATTCCAAAAGATGAGAACATAGGACGTGATGTAAGGGGAGTTTTAAATCTGACAATGCTAAAGCTGGTCGATCAAAGGATACATATCATGACATATGGAGATCATGATGAAAGCATTTTATTGGTTTTGGATTGATGTGTTTCATTGATAAACATTGCCTACTACTCTTTATTCCCACACAGAGCATGGCTCATGTGGGATTATAGTGTGTGATGAGTAATTATTTGATTTCTATCTATATTTAAATAAGTGAATGTTGGTAGAATATGGAAGAATATTTAATGAGCTAATAAAATGTTAATAGTTTTCATCGAACCCAAACGGGATGATTTTTACGGAAAAATCCCTAAAGGTAACATTGATGCATTTTTGGTTGATTTTGTTTGTTTGAAAAGAGAGTATCCATGGTTTTTTGTGGACTTCTAGAGAAATTGTTGGTAGGATATGTTGAAATAGATCCAGTCCAAAGGAATGGACACTCGGGAGGCTATATAGAAAGATTGTATATAATGGAGTGTCATTTCCTATTAGTTATCAGATTTTTGGGCCTCAAAATAGGGAGAATAGAGAAAGTTATTTTTTTAAAAGGATGTTGTTCTCAAGATTAATGTTGATATGGAATGTTTCCCATGATACATGTTTTTGGGATCACCATATAAAAATATAGAAAAGTAATGAATCACATGAATGATAGTATTTTTCACGAAAGATGATTTTGCGTGAAAGATGTTTACATGACCAATGCGACAAAAAATGGGTTTTACATGATTGGAGAGGATCATAGACACATAGATGAAAATTTATTAGGATAATGCGTGTTGGGTTGGTGGGGTCTATAAATTCATAGCTACCCCCCTCATTTCAGTATCTCACACCTAATTGAAAATCTAGGCTCTGAATCTCATTAGAGTTGTGCGCAATAGGAGTGTGCATAAATAGTGTTACATAAAAAAAGGTTTTACGTGTAGAGAGAGATTTTTTTCAAGGAATAAATGTTTCATGAAAAGAAATAAATTGGTTTTCAAGACACCCAAAGGGTTCCATGAATGACTGAGGTTTCCCAGTAGTTTTGTAGTAAAGGGTTATTAATCAATTGGATGAGTGTGGAACTTAATGATAAACTAAATGAGGTGTAAATCATATTATTTCAATTAATAAAAAGAGGATATTATGAAGAATTAGAGATATAAACACAGTTGATAGAGAAGTGAGCTTTCAAATTTTTATTGGATTTAAAATAGGAGGGATAGTGAGTTTGCCTCGAACATTGTAAACAAAAGTGCTCTTTTAGTTGATTTGTTACATCGACACATTCCCATTGTATGCTCCATAGATGTAGCCCAGTGATGGTTAACCAAGTAAAATATATGTATCTCTATCATTCTATATTATATCTTCTTACATTTTTAGGGTAATATAGAGAAGGGTGTTTAGTTTGACAATAAAAAAAAATCTAAAGGGGTAATTTATCAATCTATCATACCCTAATTCAATTCCATTATTTGGGTATTTAACATAGTTTGGAAAATAATAAATAAATTATTATTTTCACAAATGATCAAATGAATTGAATAAATTTAATTAGAATATATTTATGATTTTAATTACATAATTGAAGAATTATATAAATATTTTATATTCAAACAAAAAATAAAGGATAAATTAAATATTGATGATACTAATGTAAAGGTTGTGTTAAATATCAATGTGGATCAAGGGGA
Source organism: Viscum album (assembly GCA_963277665.1). Taxonomy (NCBI): domain Eukaryota; kingdom Viridiplantae; phylum Streptophyta; class Magnoliopsida; order Santalales; family Viscaceae; genus Viscum; species Viscum album. The sequence continues at coordinate 667,364,811 of OY728135.1, read as the reverse complement.
TATACTTTCTGATAAATATATTTAGCGAGAAATTAAAAACATTAAAGTAATTGGTTCTATATTAAAAAATCTAAATGGAATAACAAGTATAGTTGAAAATGAGATAATACTATGATTGAATATCTTAAATAATGAAATTTAAAAAACACATATTAAGTATCTAAGATCAGGATCCAATTAAAAACATAATTCTCAAATCATTCCTAGTTTGACCAATACTATGAAAATTAGGGTAATATTTGTCAAATATCTAAAAGGGAAAAATGATTGTTAGATGATGAAATATTTATGATATGGAGGGAATCCTAACATCTTGCGTGACATTAAGAAATTGAAATGTGTACGCTACAATGAAAGTAAAGGGGTAATATGGTTATCCAACAGAGAAGTTAAAATACATCATTCATCAAGAAAGGACGAAATTAGAGAAAGGTCTGATCATAAGAAGAAGTAAATAATTGTTGTGGATAAGGTCTAATCTACCACTCCCTATGGATTGATTGAATTGGGGGAGAGTCAAAAGGTCAAAATATCAATTTAAGTATGAAAAAATGATATATAAAAATATATATAAAATTAGGTGATAATGTATTTGAATATTGGGGCATATGTAAAACATGTGTTTTAAATCAATGAGTTTATTCAAGGTGAAATGGAATTGAATAATATTTAGTATAACTCAATACAAGAATAGATTTTATAAAAACTATTTTTTATGTGGATGATATGGGAACTAAGATATCATAAAATATGTGGAGTAATATATTTAGTGTGACTCAAAATTGAAATTCATATTAATAAAATACAACAAAAATAGTTATAAAAATGAAAAGTTATTTTACTATCGTGAATTGGGAGTATAATACAACTTATCTAAAAGATAAGAATTCATACACAACACTGAATATGAATCAATAGATTTGGATTAAACTGAAAATACATGATAAATTTCATTCAGTAGAGAATTATTTAAATTAATTAGAATGAGAAATTCTGGTGGATCACTGATATCAAATTTACATCCCCTATTATAGGAAATGAGGATCATTTCATTAGAATTGTGAGTATAATTAAAGGTTTTGTGGGATTTTGTAATGATAATGGGATTAATATCAACGTCTCAAAGAAATATAAAATTGGCATCACTAACATTAGGAAGATTGCAGTCCTAGTTATTAAAGGCCTTTGTATGAACATAATATGTTTAAGATAATTTTCTTACTTTTGGAATTTGATAAATTTTACCAAGATTCCATATACTATAAAATTGTAATATTGTGAAATATTTTATGAAGGAAAACTAATTATGGTGATTATCTTCCATGTTAGAGATGAATATGACATGTTATCTCAATATAATGAATATGTGAACAAGTTGTCTAATAAATTTCACAGCCACATTAGGTGGATAATTGAAAGGGTTTGTTAAATATGATAGAGAATGAGATATCTTAAAGATTACATAGGATTGTATCACATATGTGATGTTTCCCAAAATGGAATAAACATTCAAAAGTAATATAACTCAAAATATAATAAGTTAATATAGTTGTTCTATATGGTTAAAATTGATGTTTGTGGCATTAAATCATTAACATCCATCTATGGTAATATATACTATGTACAATTCATTGGAAATTATAGTATGATGAAAAGATTGATGGAAATCACCCATAATTAAATATAGTTTAGTTGGAAAACATCTTATTGGATGTTTGTAGAGAAAATGCTAAGACTAAACATTATAAAATTCCAAACCGATAACAGAATTCAGTTTACCAATTTCGATGTATAGGATTATCTATGAAAACATAGGTATAGGAATCATGTTATTGTTCTAAATACTTCTAAAAAAGACATCGTAGTAGAGATAGGAAACTATCTTATCAACAATATTGAATTGATAATTCCCAGTGATATTAACATAATAGGAATTATTTTAAAATAATTTTTCTTATTTTCTATGTATATTTTAAAAGATATATTTTGTGTTTAGGAGAAGAAATGCATCTAAATGAGATATACTCTGAGAAGAATACATCATTTAAATAATCTCAACTCTTTGGACACAAATTCATTAATCTCGATAAGGAAATGATTTGGTGATAATTTATATATAATGGATATGGATATATATTTTATAGATATTTATCCAATGTAATGGTTTAAAAATGAACTAACAAATTTCATGAAAAAATTAAAGCTATCCAATATGTCAATGTTATGAAAATTTATTATACATTACAAAAAAGTAAAATTTAAATAGAAATATAATGGGAAGTTGTACAGAACAGGTGTATAAAAAGCCTTTAGTGATATTTTGAAATAAGACACTCATAATTATTTTTATGTAATATGAACAATGGATTCATAGCATACATGAATTAAGGTTTAAATTAATGAACACAATATTTTTCATCAAACACCTCTAGGGAAAACATGTTGGATGAAGTTTATATGAAAATATTCAGTCTTATCTAATGTAAATACAAATATTTTTAACGATTCTAAAAAGTACATGAATTATAAAAATTCAACTAATAATAAACTTGGATAAATTTAGAAGATACAATATCGAGAACTTTTTAGTGGTTGTTGAATTATTATGTTATCTAATTAAAATTGTTATATTGAATCAAAATGAAAAAGGAATTATGATTATGATATACCATATATATTAATGATTATTAAGTGAAAAAATTACAAATATTTCACAAAAACCATAAAAAATTAATTAATGGTCTTGTTTTGATCTTAATCATATATGTATAGAATTGATAACATTCATCCAATTATATTTTAGTGTGTTATTTTAGTTATAAATTTCATATTTATGATACAAATTATATAATTTTTACTTTTAGAATTATTTTCTAAAGTTGATAAAATTAATTTACATAGACACATTTATAGATTATTCATTAGAAGGTCCATACAGATAAATATTATTCATGAATATATCTTGTAAAAAAATTTTTTTTTTATCATTTTCAAGTATCATTACTAATGTCAAAATTTTAAAAAAACTGCATCCAATGTTGAAAAATATTCAATGATAACATTATTAAAATTTTCAAATCCAAAATGATCATATTTTTATTTTAATAGAAATGATACTTCCATGATTACAATTCGAGAAAAACTAGATGAAAACCCACAATATTAACATATATTTACCTATACATATCTTATATGGAAGTTAATTTATATAATAATGTTAAATGTTCATTATAAAAAAATATGCATTATTTTTATTTTATAGTATTCTATTTTCGATGGCCTAAAACTAATTTACATTGTAAATATGGAGATATTCATAATAACCCAAGAAAAAAAAATAATTTATTTTAAAATACCTTTTTAAATTGCTTCAAAATTCCATTGCAAATACATATTAGATAGTGGAATTTTAATGAACATATAAATTTTTTTCTTTATATATTCTTATATAATGATTTCTATAGTGTGAAATTTAAAATATAACTGGTTGGAATGATTTTTGGGAAACTAGCTAGTTCCATTTTAAATAAAGGTATTTCCCACATCACATTGAAGGAAGATAGAAAATTATAACTATAGAATGAGATATGGGAATCATAAATCATTGATAATGTTATTACAATACATACCAATCTTTATTTTCAAATAGAGATACCTCTACTTATCTATTAATTTTTTATAGTATTATCTCTATTATATCATGAATGAGTTTGTCAACCATTATTTGAATTTTCATGAACCTTTCATTATAACATCATTTTATAATGATGTTTTTCATTTTATTTTATTTTCTAAAAAATATTTTAAATTTAGTATGTAAACCCTTTCATAATACATATTAAATTTATTTAATGTTTGTTTTTTTACATACACTTAATGTAGGTGTGAGTTGAAATTTTTTTAATATTTTATTCTCTAATTATATTTATTTTATTTTATTTAATCATCCCAAACAATCCTTGTATATTGATCAGAACGATATTGTTTGAGTAACCCTCCCATTGGTGTAAGTCATTATTATGGGATGGAAATTAGAATGAGATCTATTCTCCTTAAATGTTCATTAAATTAACATTGTGCATGTAAAACTAGATATATCATCAGTTTGGGAATTATATAGTTTAGAATGTGTATTCCATGTATTATTGGAATATCAAATACCCAATGGTTTATAGGTTAATGGCCCTTTCATATTTTTCTATTTAGACTGATTCCTTAGTTAATAATTTTATTAGTTTCTATACATTATGGAAATAATATTAAAGTCCTCCTATGAAGGGGTTGTTAATTTAATATAATTTTATTTTTATTTTATGTTATATCATAAGATTAAATCCCATATATTTATGCTACCAATGTCTATATCAAATTGGTAAATTAAACTTATTTTATTTATCAATAAATTTAATCTCTATAAAAATTTCCACTCAAAAAAATAGTCTCAAGAAATTAATTCCATCGCTAATGATTTGACTTGGGTGCCTCCAAATAAACAATTGTAGATAAATAGATATATAATAAATTATTAGTGACTTTCATCCTTGATTAGAATTGGTGTCTTTTGTGGATGATTTTTTATGGAATCAATTAGTGTTACTTTTATTTTTTTAAAATAATGAATAAATATAAAACTAAAACATATTAATAATTTTTAAAATGGGAATTAAAATCATACACCATTTAAAAAAAATATTTAAAAACATTTCACCCACCTTGTTCATTTAAATAAATTATAGTGTGTGAGAATTCCCCAAAGTTTACAATAGAATCCCTAGTATTCTATTAACCAAGATATTGAATATACTCTTCTTTAAAATAAGAAAATTTTTAGGGGCATTGTAAGCCTTTCTTGGACATTTATCTATCCATTCCATTGATATAAATTTTTTTAATACTATGTAAAAACCCCTAAATTATATCACTAATCTAGAAAAGAAATACTCTCTCGTTGGTATTTAATATCCAATCATTATGGGTAACATTAAACTCAATCCTATTTTTATTTTCCATCCACCATATTTTCATGATCATGTTGGACAATATCCTCTTCTATAACTCAAAATGTTTAATGTGGAATGACTTAAAATAAATCCTCAATAACATTTTGATGAAAAAATGAATCTTAGGGAATTTAAATTATTCTTGAATGACTAAAAAAATCATGGATCCACTACCTCCCATCTCTATATATAAACTAATAAATAGATATGATGTGAATCACCCTAGAGAAAATTTTCCACAACTCTCAATCCACCAAAATTTAAAATGAAATATATGGAATTAATAAATTAAAAAATCATTCACTATATAAATACTAAAAATGGATTCAATTGATTATAGTATCTTATCTATATCACTAAATCCTTGACCAACACTTAATCCAAATATTATATAAGGGTATATTTGTGATAAATAGAATCATGATTGAATAATTATGTGGGAACACAATTATGTAAAAACATCATATATCCATGTAGCGTCTTATAATAAATATGGTTATTAACCCATAGAAATTTCATGTTCAAGAACCAACTCAAGTGAAATATTCTAAATAGATTCAAACTCTAAAACCAAAAAAGTTGATAATGTTGTAGAGTAATATAATTGTTCTACTATGATTGTTAGAAGTGGATTCTAAATAAAACTGAAAATGGTATTATTATTTAAAAAAACATCTATTTTATTATTTCCCAACATTTCTCAATGATCCATCATATTCATCAATTACAATTATGATTTAGGCGTTATTTTCTCTCTAGAACCCTAACCCCTATCCTCCAATCCAGTTTTCATTTAATCATAACTATCTAATCCATTATTCCTTCTACGCTACATATAATTTATTGTAAATGTACATCTATTTCTATTGTATAATAATATCATCACTTAATCCCCTCCCCAAATTAATATAATATTTTAGTATAGAGAAGGTGGTATCCACATCTATTAACTATGTCATATTCTCTAACAAAAAAACATTTACCCTCCTGATCATTTTCCTCCTCTTCCTCCTCCCCCTATATGTTCTCACAATAACTAGGAGTCTTAACAACATTAAAAATAGTTATTAAAAATTTGTAATGAAAAAAAATCAAGTAAATTCATCCTTAAAAAACTCATAATCTTATGTGAAACTATGTGATAGTGTTCTGGAAGAAAATATCTTCCTCACTAGATCTATTCATAAAAAAATGGACATCATATTCAATACCTTTCAAAACATTTTTAGTCATTAATAAGAAATTAATATTCTATAACCTTCAACATGGCCACTTTCTAACCCCATGGGTGGTCTATGTGCAATTTTACTTAGATTAGAAAATAATTTTTTTATACATCTTGTTAGACCCCCTAAACTAAAATATTCTCTTGAGAATGAAAGAGAATATAAATAAAAACTGTATATAAATTAATATTAAATAAATTCATTAACGCATTAAATTTTCTAAAATGACCGTTTCCCATTTCATTTACACATCTCTAAGCATAAAAAAATTTAAAACATGATGATGAAACAATAAACATATTTATTTTTTTTGAACTCAAAAAACCACTATTGGATTTTACTAAAAATGATTTAATATATTAAATATTTATCTGTGAATTATGAAATGATAAAAGTAAATGTAAAACCATTGAAAATATTTCTTCTCAATAATATCATTCGATAAATTATTCCAAAATTAGTAAAGAAAAAGTGTCATGAGTTCATTTATTATCAAAAGATGAATGTTGAGATAAGAAATTACTACACCTAATATCCCTTTATAGACCTAATGATATATATATTAATAAAAAAATAATTTATTCAAAATGGTTACAATTTATATTAATAAATCAAAATTTCATGACAGAAATAAGAAAATATAATTTTCAATTTCCCCATTGAAATATAAAAATATTTGAGAATCTATTTTCTTCTTTAAAAAATTTTAATTACATTTTATGGGTTTCTGATGATAAAATTTTCTATGTTTATATAGTATTGAATAGAGAATATCTTGTGTGATTTTCCAATATTTTTTTATTCATTCATATCTTACATTAATTAACTTCTTTTGGTCCGAAAAAAACGTGTTGTTAATTACCCTATTTTGATAACTAAAAACTGTAACATACTGATTACTAGGGGTTTTTCATAAACATATAATATCTTAAATGTGGATCTTAGAAGATATTTTTGAAATTATGGTAATTTGATCACTTTATAAACAAACTTCATTCAACGGTATATAGATCCGAATTTTAAATTCAATAATATATTAGTGATTCTTCAATAATTTTAATATAATTACACTACCTACCAATAGGGTACTATAAAAATATATTCCATTTTTCTTCATTATTTATTTCAAGGTTTCACTCATGGAACCCAAATTTTTACTTATATATTCACTAATAACCAACTCATGGATTGATCCATATACTTCAAACTAATGTGTGATTCATCCTATAATGAAATTTGTGGTTTCACTGGTCAATAAATATAAATTGTTCTATCAGTCATATATTATGAATCAAAATAATCAAATAATCACATTCTCATTATACTTTAAATTAAAAATAATTTTTTTGTGGGGGTTAAATTATAGAAATTCGTTTATTATCTCTTAATACTAAAATTGATCATCCTAAAAACCATTTGTATATAATTTTATTCCTAGAAAATGATAATCTGAACTATGTATGAAAATATGGATTAAAATGCATCGATAATTTGAATTTCCGGTTAGGGAATGAAAAGGAACATCATATCAGTTTACAAATTTCTTGAGAGAGATTTATAGTTCTAATCATTGTAAAATATTTCATCCAATATTATAAATAATACACATTTCATTTCACAATAAAAAAAATTACAATGGTATAACTGTATATTGAATGTTTTGGACTACAATTTTTCCCTATTTTTTTAAATTATATGAAAGTAATTTAAATAGTAATAATTAAATTTATTTTTAGGAATATATAAAACCTTTTAAAATTCGAGATAATATGTTAATCGGAAGAAATTTTTTTGAAGAGAAATATTCTTTAATATTGGGATTTCATCACTAAATTATAGATGGTTTCCACTTTTTAAAAAAAAATCCTCTATAATGTTCATAGAATTTAGATTATTTAATGAAACATGATTAATGGAATCATATGATTTCTATAAATAATATCTGATGTTCCAAAATTTTAAAACAATCTCCAATATAATTTATATTCCCAAACAACCCTTAATATTTTTTGAAAATGTTTGTTATGTGGGTATTTATTTTATTTTCGAGTTACAACATTCTAATCCATTAAAATACATTATTTAAGTAGTAGATTATATTTCTTTGTGGGTAGTGGATACACCAACTAGAATGGATGATGCACATAATGTCACTGATTTTTTTAAAAAAATCTTATATATATTTTTATATCCAAATCTATTGGTGTGTAACTTGGGAACTGATTTCAATAATAATACTACAGTCTCTTTTGAAATATAGTCATGTTGTACATAAAACATCTACCTAATACTACCAAAAAACAAATTACATGAAAATAAATTTCATATTAACAAGTTAGAATAATAATTTAACTATTATTTATTCCAATATATAATGATTGAATGGGAAAACATGGTGACTCACATTAGGAATATCAAACCTCCTATAATACACCCATCGAGATATATCCATTTTCTCTAGTATTTTTAAAAGATTATATTTTACGTATTGAAATTATATATAAATTATTTTGGGAAATTAAAACATGAAATTTATATTTTTAAAAACTATTTTGATGGAAAATTACTAAAATTAAATAATCATGAATATTTTTATTGTGATTATAAGGAGAACTATAAGTACTAAGTAGTAAAATATATGGTTGTACATAAAAAACTCCTCCTCTAAATATTATTTCATGAAGTTCAGGAAGTAATTTTATTCAAATTTCAATTTCCCCTTTATAAAATTAAGTGAAATTATTGATGGGTTGGTTTTTTATTTAAGCATATGTTTACCCCATTGGTGCGTTGCAATTCAATGATCCTTATATAAAAATCAAATTCAAAATTAATAATAATCAATTAAATATTTATTATAATAAGAAACATTCGTCAGAAATTATCATAACTTCTTCTAAAGTATATTAAACTATAAATTAATAAGAAACTTATAGAGAAGGATATAAACTGAATAAATATAAAGAAGAACAAATTTCACTCTAGATCTCTCATCCATCTCTCTCAACCACTTTCCCACTTTATCACTTCAATATTAATTTCATCCCTTTTACACATTTTTCTACATTATTTCATTATTTGTTTCAGTTTTCATAAATATATTTAATTACCCATCTCAATTGTTACCTACTAATATATATTTATGTTTGCTTTTAAATATTAAAATTAATGCGAAGTTAATCTCCAAAACTTTTTGAAATATCTTTGAAACATTTTTTTATTTTGGAGAATTTATTTTCATCTCAATGGATTTATAGTTTCAATAAAAATTTGGATTAATAGATTTTTCTTGACAAAAATACATTTTAAATTCTAACATTTGGATTAGAAAATTATTTTTTCCAACACTTTAGATGCAGACAATGTTTTGTGGTCAATTTAATTTTGGACCTTCATTACATTAGTGTATTTTCAAAAAAAATTGAGTCTCAGGATTACAGAAATTCAAACTAATTTTCCAATTATATTGTGAATTTATAATATATATTAGTTTTTTTAAAAAATATAATTAATATAAAAAAATATCCTCCCCTTAACAATATATTTTTACACATTTTGAATGTCTCTTTGAACTTATCAATCCTATTTTATATAGAAGTATTTTTACTCCAAGACATTTTTCAACCCCAAATTTACATAGATTGTCATTACAAAGTGATATGAAAATTATGTATGAGTGTAATGGGTTTCATATTGAGACTATGTTAATTGATTTATAATTCAAAATTATGTGATAAAGGGAAATAATGCATTTAAATGATAAGGATTGGGTGTCATTTAAAGATCATTTAGAAAGATGATTAATCTATTTAATTTTGTACAAATTTTATTCATAAGTATTCAAAAAAAATATAAGGAAAATTCTATAAAAGTTCTCTATTTTAAAAAATATATTTAAATTTTGTAATAAATACATAAAATAATACCACTTATATGTTATTATCATCTATATTAATTATGAGAAATTTTTAGTTTTTTACATATTTCCAAATTTCATACTATCACCGTTAAATTCCCATATTTATCTATTACCTTTCATTTATAAAACATTGTGAATATTAATTTCCTTTAACTATAATTTCCTATTTGATTATCTATTCATTTTAATCAACATAAATCATTCATATCATTTTCCATATATTTTATCCGTTTTACCACCATCCCATTTTCATATAAAATCGGTTTAAAAATATCTACTTTTAATGCCTACTTCATCAAGTGAAGATAATAAAACAGTTCTTATAAAAAATATTAATAAACATTATAAGGTATATCGAGAAACTTATTAAAAAAATTATCATTGTTAGAAGAGTGGAATTTTAGTAAATATATTTTTTCACCCAAATTGTTTGAGGGATAATATATTAATTTTGGAAACACAATAGAGTATATGTTTTTTGACTTCATTACAAATGAGTGAACTAATAAATTCCCCCATGATTATATAATACCAAATATTACTAATTTTTGTAACATGAAATCATTTTTTTGGTTTCATATATTACACCCATTGCTAATTTATTTATAAAAGATATATAATCATTAATCAATATTCCATATTTAATCAGAACGATATAAGTAGATCATTATTCATATTACATTCCAAAAAATCTTATGAAATATATTTCATGATTCAGGACATATAGAATCACACTAAAAATCTATAATGATTATGATTGTATGTATATTTGGGAAAATATATACTTATCAAAAAACATGAAATAATGATAAAACTACATTATTTATTTATATTAGGTGTTTGGGGGTTCAAAAAAAATTTAACACACACACACCAAACACATAGTCTGGAAGGGAATGACATATCCCCCATGGAAAAGCCCACCCATAAAGAATTATTTATTCCACGCATGGAATATAGAACCTGTGGGCAAGAAGCTTGTAACAAGGCCCAAAATCCCAGTGCAGGGTCATGCCTACATCATCATGCCTGTATCAGTAGACCTATGTCCTTACCACATCATCATCTGCATAGTACTGTAATAGTACATTTTCCCAATAGTGCACGATCCTAATACTTCTTAGATGACAATAAGGTGACTTTAACACTTATGTACATGCTCATTAGAATATTTATAATCTTCATAACAATCACCTAAATTTGGTTGATCTTATAAAACTATATGGGACAACCTCGTGACGTACATAAAAAATTTTGATATATAAATCCTAGTAAGGAAATAATAAGATCATATAATGAAGTATTTTAATATATGTGATTTAAGAGGCATCACATAAGGACATAAATTATGGGGGTGTATTTATTACTATCAAATCCTGTCTTAATATAATAACATCAAGGAATCATTAGAATTCAGAAACAGCATAAAACATAATATTAATAAAATATGTAAAGAATAACCATAAATATATCATAACCTAGGCTTCTAAATCCATCCACCCATGCACCATTAATGGTATATCATGGGATTAAAATATTACTCAATGTATTGGAGGGATATATAATTATGGACCCTCCCATCACATTCCTATAATATACATGCATTTGTAGGACATAGAGATCATACAAAATTATAATATATATCATCGTATTTAATCCCATGATTATGGAGTTTGGGTTGAATTTGTGAAAATCAAAAAATAAATGAAGGATAAGTGCATATAGGTTAATAACCATATATGGAAATGGGGATGGGTACTCATAACCCAAAAGGTTAGCATGAAAATTATGGGACAATTTTAGCAAAGAATAAGTTGTATATAATTTATCATGGACGGGTTTTAATGAGGGAAAAATGTGGTATATCATTACTTGAAAAATATAAAGATTTTAAATGCATTTTTAAAAACAGATTAATATTTGAAATTATGGAAATAAAATGGAATAGTAAAAATAATTTTCATCCATATAATGGAATAAGAGATAAGATATTACCTTAATAAGATACTACTAAAAGAATTAGATGATATTCAGAGGACATTGGTAATTCCAAGGGGGTTTATACAGTAAGAGGAAGAGAAACATCATTCTAAATGGGTTTTGAGTGAATTGGAATGGGAGGTTAGGTGGTTATTTATTATAAAAGAGAGGAGAATTAATTATTAATTTGTCAAATAGGTTTTAAACTAAATATAATAAAATAATCATAATAAAAATCCTTCCAATGGGTTTCCCATGTTTTCTTATTATGTATATTTATTTTAAATATTTAATTATGCTAAGATCCGAACTATTTAAAATAATTCCACTCATGATGTAGAAGTTAGTCATGGTCATGATGAATTATTTTAAAAACGTTAAAATATAAAAATTGTTTTCGGAGGATTCATTATTGTTTTATAAAATTAATAAAATAATTTTAGAAATATAATATGTTAAAGTGGAAATCTCTGTTTCATCATTGATTATTTCTTTTATTTATCAAGCCAGTTTTGGGACAATATAATTTCATAATACATATAATATATTTTTACCATATTTAATTTTTACCCCAAAAATTGATAGTGTCCTAATATTTTGAAAACATCAATATTAGATGACTTTGAAATGATAAATACAAAAATAATAATTTTTTGAAAATAATTTTATAATTTTAAAAGGTTATAATATTAATTAAAATTTAAATTTAAATGAAAATAGTAGTTTATACAACAATAACCACTCCCATGACCTTATAAAATTTATATTGGAGTTCAATAATTTTTTATAAAATATATATTTAAGTAAATATTATATTATAATAATACTTTATAATAATAAAACATTTTAAAAAATATTGAATATATCAAATAGATTTTTTAATTGAATCTAAATATTTGCTGAAAATACAATTTCAGTTTCTTCATAATAAAATATATTTTTTCAATATCATTGTATATATATGTGTGTGAATTAAAAATAAAAATGGATAAATATAGTATTTAATTTAAAAAGAAAATACAAATATAAACACTATTATGGTTTATATAAAAAACCCACTATTACCTTAGTCTACACCCTAATGCTAATGTGTACCATGGTGTTACATTCATGGGGTGGTTTAGAAGATATGTTTTGGGTCATTATCTCAATAAGCTTGAACTTATCCTTTAAATGTATTCACTGATTTTTTAGGCGTTCACTCTTAGCTTGATCTTGGGCATGTGTACAAGTAAGTGATTTTGTCTCTCTTTAAGCTCAAATAAATTGTCTCAATATAGTATGATCCTTCTAGTTGAGGCCATCAATACTTAAACTATTTAAAATAGATATTATTACAAACCATAATATATAATAAAGATATATTTTTCTAAATAATTGTTAAATTATTAGTGGTAATAGTTCATAATATTCCTTTAATCCCATCAGAATATTTTGTATATATTTCATAATTCTCCAAAATAATGAATGGAATACAGTGAACATATTTTCTATAAAAAAATTACTTCATAAGTCTTTTAATCATTCAGAAGGTATTTCCATTTAAATAAATTTAGGTTAATAAAATCTTCCCACCTTTAGACATTTCACTCTAAAAAAATAATTTAATACAAAAAAATTAACGTGGGTTCTTCTTTTTCATCACATTTTATACTTCAAATGATTCAACCTCACACTTGTGGTTCTGCCATAATGATTTGACTGGGTAATATGTCTTGTTTCATAGCACATTGTATATAATATCTATGATATTCAATATATTCTCTTTATATGAATGATTTTTCTACAATAGTAACACATAGGGATTCATTACATGTGAGTGGTCCAATATGTTCTTCCTTAAGAAGGATATGTAAATCGCATTATGTACATATGATAGATTAGATCAGAGTGTTATTAAATAGGCCACAACTCTAATTGTTAAAGTATGTGAAAGGATTGATTTATCTAGTAATACACTTTCCCTTCTTCTCAAACGTCATTAATTTCTTCGATGATGATATATGATGGAAAAAACTATCACAAACCTTAAACAACAGGTCTTATAGTTGATTTTTTGGGTTTCATTTCAATTTTATTTGTGTTGATTTTATATAACATTGAATGGTATGAATATTTTATATCATATATTTAATAATAACAGGTCAAATTATCTCCACCTCCCCAACTTCATCCCAACATGTTTGAGTCTAAAACATCTTCCCATATATAGCCACGTAAGGTTCTATTTAAATGATAAAATGGAAACAATTTCCTTGAGAACCTCATTATGGGATAAAGATGATACCAACATACATTTAAATCCATTTAACAAGATCACATAATTTCACAAGATATTGAATGGTTGTAATATAATGTTCTTCTATCTTAGGGTGATAATGATTATTGAAAGAAAGTCTTATATACAATTATTCTTGAAGAATTCATCCGAACCGTGAGTTAATCCTCAGATATCATTCAAATACAATAGAGGGAGATACTCAATGTAGTCTTATTATTTATCTTATGTATATAATAGATATTTTTTCAACAGAAAAATCATCATTTATATTAATGAAATGCAATAAATTTTTAATGAAATTGACAACCACTAAAATTGAAATATTTCCATTAGATGTCATGGGGAATCATATGAATTAATCTAATGTTATTTTTTCCATTTCTATATAGGTATGAGTATTTTATGTATCATAATCATAAAATTTTATCATTCAGACTTGTGTTGATGGAATACCAATAATTTAGATACATATTCTATGTTCTCCCTTTTCATGTTATCCCTTCAAAAGTTTTTCTTCAATTCTCTACCCATATTAGTATATCCTAGATGAATTGAGAAGGATGATTTATTAACATCATCCATAATTAAACCCTTCAATTATTTGTTTCAAGGGACACATATCTAGGTTGAAAAACTTATTACTCCTTAATTATAAATGTTACACTGCATAATATTTAATATCTTCCACTATAGTTCTTCCATGATTTTTTGGTCCCCCATTATCATCTCAAAACAAATATTGTTGAGAAGTTATTTTAAAATATTAGGACCACGTTAATTTTTTAATCTCATTTCCATCCATTTAATTTATAAGAATGTTGGATCCTTTTCAAGCCTTATCATGGACAGGGTTGTTGAATCCTTTTTATTTAGAGAATATGTCATTTTCTACCTTCCAAGGTTGGTAATGGGTTGATAAATCATAAATCTTGATCATATTTAACCACCTTTGTTAGAGAATATTAAGATACATTGGTGTGAATATATACTAGTGGATTTTATTATTCATATATATATCAAACTTATTCCTATAGGGTAAATGTCTTATTATATTCAATAAGAATATCACTGATGATAATTTGATATAATGGGTTGGGTTATCTACCCTTGGATCATTAATTGTGAGAATTTATATGCAATCACTTTATCATTTTACGTGTATACACAACCCAATAACAATTTTGACCCATTGTTCTTGATCAAATATCATTCTCTACTATTTGATAATGTGAGAACATGTGTAGTGAGATGAAACATGTTTTTCTACATCAATATTTCCCCATATTCATTATTCTAAATAATTTTCATTCCCTTCATTGATAGATTAGTTAGTCAGTTAGATAATCCTTGGAATTTTCTCAAAAATTGTTGGTAATACCCAACATACCCACAGAATCTTTGAATCTTTTTGCTAGATTTTTTGGTTTCATCCATTAATTCCATGTATAATTAAAGGATACATATATATGAAATTTCTAGTGATAACATACTCTATGAATGTTAAATAATCCATTGGAAAAAATATGTTTCTATAATTTTCATAGAACTCATCCCTTCATAGGGTCATGAGTATAGTATTAAATATTTCCTCATATCCCTCCTTTATTTTATAGTATATAATAATATATTCAATAAATATTATAACAAATTTTTCAAGGTTATACCCATTTACATTGTTAATTAATTCTATCAAAATAGTTGGAGCATTATTGAGTCCAAATGGAATCCTTATGACCATGTAGAATGTAGATTTTATGAAAAGAAGTCTTTGGGATACCCTCTTTATTCAAATTAAAATGATTATATTTTATTAAAAGATCCACTAAAGAGATGTACTAAGATCCATGTAGATTATCAAATATGTAATCAATATATGTAATATGATACTTATTCGATATCACAATCTTTTTGATATCATGATAATAAATGTATAAGTTAATTAACACATCCATATTCATGATAAATCGATTATTAGACCCCATGTAAATTCAGAACTGGGATAAATCCTTTTTTCTATATTCTCATATATTTTATTCTTCTTACATTTAAGTTCAAAATCGGTTATCTTATGGGGTAAGTGATATTAGAAAAAAAACCATGTATATGACTGATGGATAACTAATTTTTTTTAGAAAGGAGGAACACCTAGAAATTCTTCAAGAGACATGTAAATTTAATATATTACAACGATAATGTCATAAATAATTAAATTATAATTTGAGTTAATAATTAGAGCAGGATAAGCATTCTGATATGGAAATAATATCCACACATTAGATTATGATTCTAAATGAGATAAATTACCCTCCAAAAACACGTGTAGAATAAAACAGATATTCAAAATAAAAAAGGTATATTTCCTTCTTGCAACAGTTTCTGTTGGCTCTATATAAGGAAAGTTAATAAATACCTATAATAGCATTGAATTACACTAATGGGTGAATCAAAAGGTTTTTTGGTTAATTTATCTGATTTGGGTTGTTTCTAATGTTTTATTTATGGTATATTTACTAAACCAAATATTGTAATCTGGGTTATATTATATCATAAGCATAGGTTTCCCTGATACTTCGGCTTCAACCATCTTAATTCATGATTCGTAACTTCTATTGGTATAATAGGATGTTACAATAGAACCATAATGACTAATTATAATAGGAATTCACACTAATAAAGATGGTCATGTATAAATAAAGGTTAATTCTTTATTACACAAATTTTCAATGGCACCATAATGAATGGTGTATTACATTAAATTCTAGTATAAAATATTTCTATAATGAATATCATGTTAAAAAAATAGTATTTATCGATGGTTGAAATGATTTTCCTAAGTGGATTAAAAGTTTTTGTAGTGTAATTTTTCACACCATAAACATGTTGAGACATATAAATTACCAAATTTTAATGTTCATTTACATTAGGGAGTTTAATGTGTTCTGAATTAAAATAAAATGACTTAGATTTGTATGAATGTTACTGATAAATTTTAAACATGCCATAATAATCAAGAAACCAAAATGTTCTTAAAAATGGTAAGTGGGGGATTATCATATTATTGGACAGTCATAGGCCTCTAAAAAAAGTTGGAACATTGGTGATTGTATTGCCCCGGCACAGAAGCCCAGAGTCGGTGCATTATTACATTACATTGGCATCATCACAAAGAAATCATGTCTCGAAAGACAGATCAGTTTAGTATTATTTGAAACAATATTCAAACATAAGTTCAACTTTACAACATGAAAAGAAATACAACATGATTATATTCTATTAGAAACATCCAAGCCTCCTAGATTTTGCCTGCAAGTCACTCACAACTAACTTCTTCATATCCTGGGAAAATGAAACATAATAAAGGGTTAAGCTCAAACGCTCAGTAAGGGTAAGCAATATAGTGGAAGATAACATAATTATTAAACATAATGAATAATTAAAACCACATTCATTTACCAATAATAAACATGAATAATTTTATGGTAGGAATATGAGATGAGTAAATAATGCCATAATAAATCATAATCATAGTTATTCTACTAGTGGAATGACCACATGAACCATCAATATTATTTTCATAATGAGGGGATGAATAATGACAGAAATTATGAAACATTTTTTCAAGGCCTCGACCAAGACGTCTATAAATGATTAAGGCCTCGGCCAACACCGTATATCAAATTTGGAAAAGCCTCAGCCAATTCCACGTCTAGTTGTCTCATGAGACGTACTGATGCATAGATGAGCTATAGCGGCCTCCACCCATCACTTACTAAGTCCAATACATTCCTCGTATGAAAAGGTTGAAATATAACATAAATATTCATATTAAAACTATAATAAAAATTTTCAATACTTTAACCATAAACCATGAATGGTAGAAAAATATCACATCCACATTCAAATGTATCACAAGACCTTCAATAATATATGGTTGTTTTGTATCACAATAAATCAACTTCAAATAAACATAAAATACATCAAAGGATGTTGACATAGATGAAATTAAAACCTTTTTTAGAAAAATATATCTTTCTATTTTGAAATCATTTAAGAGTCAAAAAAATTATATAGAAACCATTTATTTTGAAAATATTCTTATAAGATTGTAAGGGAAGATTTGATAATTTTATAATGGCAGAAAATAGCTACACCCGCCGTATAAGTTTAAAAAACATTCTTACATTAATTTTTTTTGAAAAGGTTATAAAGGACCTTGTTTGGAAAACAACTGAAAGATTACTTTATAAACATATTATAAAATTCAAACAACGGTATAAATGACTTTATCCCATAGTCTATAAAATATTAATAATGTTTTGAAATACATTTTTAAGAAAAATGGATTTGGATGATTAAGAGGTCCCAGTAGATACTTACGTAAAAAGAGCCTCAGATAATAAAGAGATTTGTATAATTAACCTTTACCTTGTACTTTTCCTCGGTCAAGGGTAGGTTAAACTCATGTATAACGGTGAAATAATTTCTATTAAATTATAAAATAATCATATACATTAATATGATATCATATATGATCTTTTAATACTTCTTTGTTAATAATATCATAGTATTAACGTCATTTTGGTTGTTAACTGATTCATTTTCCTTTATATGATTAGATACATAAGTAATGATTGTAATGGATAGGATGTATCTTATTCATATTCATAATTAGATTAATTCTCTAAATATTATTTTTAATCATCTGATGAAAATTAGTCTTGAATGGATACGATGGGGAACGAATCTCATCACATTCGTGGAGACAGAAATCCGTACGTACGCATGAGTGACAATATCATTCTTTTGATATTAAAATAATATATAAATGGATGTTATATCATATATAAAGAATAATTATCATGTTATATTTATTATTTACATCCATTACACATCATTATTATACCCATCCAAATAATAATGTATTGAATAACAATTACACCACGATGTGGAGACGGTAAGCCGTATGTACACACGTATGGTGAAATGTCATGCAAAGGATGGATTTAATGATGAATATGGTTGTAAAATATTTATAATAACATCACCATATATATAAGATACTTGATTAATTATTTTATAATGGAATCAACAAAGATAGAGGAAGTGGAAGAAGAAAAGAACTTGAAAGAGGTGATGAAATATTTACCTCTTCTTCGGGTTCTTCATTTTGATTTGATCAAAACTACTACATAGGTTGGATTTCTGAATAAAATAATCCCTCTAGGATGAAGGTAGGATAGTTTAGAGGGTATTTGGGAAGGGTTTGGCCGAGTTAAATGGCATTGAAGGTTTTAATTTGAGAGAAGGAAGAGTACCCTTTTATAAGAGGGGTGAGGGGCACCTTAGGAAAAGATAGAAATATTATTTATAATAAAATCATTTTCTATTTATAATGTCTCCAAAATAGAGTATTTAATTTTGAAGGGGGGGATGGGTCAAAAATCACTCAACCAATAGGTTTTATACAGGTTTGGGTCACTATATTAGCCTTATCTTTTAGATTTAACTCTTAGTTAAATCTTTTGGCATTTATTATGTCTCTTTGTGTTTTTATATTATATAGTTAATAAACATAATATATACATCTAAGAGAACTTCAAGTGGTTCATTAACGGTAAAAATATCATTATATAAGTCCTTTGTCTGAACCTTAGATTTTCAATAATATAATATCCATTAATTATATAATATTTGTTTTAAAAACTCTTTTATGTCAATTTTGACACTATTTGGTATTTTTTTCCAAATTCATAGCTGCATTATTACTTCTATAATAATTCATCTAAACAACCCTATTATGTCATATTAACCCATAAAAATATTTTAATTCATAAAAAGTCTCAAATTTCATTTATTTGGATATTTATAATATCAATTATTTTAATCTTTCATTAATTATGTAATTACTGCATCATTATTGTTTCATCAATAAATTAAATTATTTAATGTATAAAAATATAAATAAAATACCATTATTTAGGAAATATTTTTAGATTTCTAATGAATATTTATAGGTGAATTTATCTTATGTCTAACCCTATATTATAATTTTTTTAGTTATTAAACATTAGTTTAAACTCTTTTAACACTTCATTGAATTAAATAATAATAAATGTCCTAATCTAATCCAAGTGGACCAAATAGGTTCATATTTTATTCCTATGTTTGTTTTTGGTCGAATATTACTAATCCAATATAATTTGTACATCATTTATGGTAATAATAATATCATTTTTACCTTTAATTATCCTATTAACTTTTAACCGTGGTAAATAAAAGTAAAAAGTTACTATTCACCAAATAATATTTTCATCTTATTGAACCACATTTTACTTACTGATTGCAATCATGTCTCTTGTATTGTTGAAATTCAACTCAAAAAATCAGTAAAAAATTTTTTTATGTAAATTTGCAAATGCTCCTAGGAGGTGGGTAAAAGACGGTAAAAAGTTCAATAAAATTATTATATATCTATAAATATTATAAAATGAATCCAATGAATTAAATTGAAATCATATAGGTATTATGTATCTATTTTTACCTAATATAAATTTTATTAAAATAAATAATTATTTAAATAAAAATTCATTTTTAAACTATAACTCAGTGCTTTTCACTATTCATCAAGAAATGAATGTTTTCAGAAAAATACGAAAAATTCACCCTAAGCTAATTTAGATATTCTGAATCCAAAAATGAAGTCAATTTTGAAATATTAAATTTATAAAATTTCAAAAAGTGGTTATTACTATTCATAACGGCTAGTTTGATTGGTTGTGGTGTGTTACAACTCAATGTTTTGTACAACACACGTTACTGTATTATTCAAAGGGATGCGTATCGTAGATGCTTGGGGTGTTACATTCTTCATTCCTTAAAATAATTCCATCCTCAAAATTTCTAGAGTATTACTATGAAACAATATTCGGGAGGTTCTTCATCATAAGTTCCACGGGTTCCCACGTTGCCTGTTCCATCCTATGGTTACTATATAGAACTTTTACCAGACGAGTCATCCAGTTTCTCAGCACTTGTTCTCTTGTATCCAGAATCTTGAAAAGCTCTTCGCAATATGATAGATCGGGTTCTACTTCTAATTCTTCATAGGTGATTACATGCATTGGGTCAAGCATATATTTTCTCAACAGTGATATGTGGAACACATCGTGGACTTTGGAGAGACATGTCAGCATTGCCAAATGGTAAGCTACTGCCCAAATTAGTTCCAGAATTTCAAAAGGTCTGATGTACATGGGAATCAATTTAACATTCTTACTGAAATGTATAACACCCTTCCATGGAGATACCTTCAAGAAAACATGATCTTCTACCTGAAATTCCAAATCTTTCCTTCGGTTATCAGCATAGCTCTTCTGTCTACTTTGAGCTGCCTTGATGTGGTTTTAGATTACTTTTTCCTTTTCTATAGTTTCCTCTACAGGATCTGGGCTTACAAGTTTTCTTTCACCAACATCATCCTAACAGGTTGATATGTGACATCTCGTTCCGTATAACACATCATATGGTGCCATCTGAATACTTGAATGGAAGCTATTGTTATATGAAAATTCTAACAGAGGTAAATATTGATCCCACATATCTTGAAATTCAAGTGATCATGATGTCAACATGTCTTCTAATGTTGGAATAGTCTGTTCTAATTTTCCATCAGTTTGGGGGTGGTAGGGAGTGCTCAAACGATGCTTAGTATCCATAGATTTTTAAATACTTTTCCAAAATCATGATGTAAAATGAAGATCAAGATCAGAAACAATCCATAGTGGTACTCAATGAAGTCTTACAGCTTCAATAATATACAGTCTTGGTAAATATACAAGTGGTAAATACTCTCTTATAGCAAGAAAATGTACTGACTTGGTAAGACGATCAACAATGACCCATATTGCATCATTCCTTCTAGGAATCTTTGGTAGTCTCATGAAAAAGTCCATCATAATATTATCCCATTTCCACTCAGGTATTGGAAGAGGTTGCAAGACATCTCGAGGTTGTCTCCTTCTAGATTTCACTTATTGACAATCCATACATCTTGAAACAAAATCAGCAATATCTCTCTTCATGTTGTCCCACCAAAAATGTTCCTTCAAATCTATATACATGTTGGTTCTCCCAGAGTGTATAGATAAATTGGAGCTATAAGCATCATCCAACAATTCTCTTTTTAGATCCGGTATATTGGGAACACAAAGTCTCTTCGAAAATTTCAAAATTCAATCTTCATACCCAAATTCACTCAATCTTCCATCATTCACAACCTTAATCTTCTTTTGAAACTTTTCATCATTTGTATGAGAACTCTTTATTCTTTATAATAAAGATGGTTTGGAAACCGTTTGAAAATGTATTGATGTTTCACCTTCCATGGTGATTCCCATATTCATCATTACTAGATCTATGTATATAAGATCCTTTTCAACTATTATATTATTCAAAACTCCATGATCCTTTACGCTCAAATCATCTACCACCTTATTTTCCATCCTTGGGTGGTATTGTTTTGGGAATCATAATCCTTGAGTAGTTCAAGCCATCTATTTTTCCTTATATTTAGTTCTTTCTGTGAAATAATATACTTCAAACTCTTGTGATCAATATAAATCTCAAATTTTGTACCATAAAGATAGTGTCTCCAAATCTTCAAAGAAATGATTACTATTTCTAACTCAATATCATGAGTAGGATAGTTTTTCTCATGAATTTTCAGCTATCATGATCCATATGCAATAACTCTATCATTCTGCATAAGGACACAACCAATTAGTTTCTTTGATGCTTCACTATAAATAACAAACCCATCATTTCCAGAAGGTATATTCAAGATAAGAGCATTGACTAGTATTATCTTCAATTCTTCAAAACATTTTTCACACTCTTTTGTCCAAACAAATTTAACCCCTTTTGTTGTGATCTTTGTTAATGGGTTATCCAACCGGACAAAATTCTGGACGAAACCTCGATAAAAACCTACTGAACCAATAAAACTACATACCTCAGTTATACTCGTCGGTGCTGTCCATTTATGGATTGACTTATTCTTAGAAGGATGAACAGAGATTCCATCCTTGGAGATGATATGGAAAAGAAAATAAATCTCATGAATCCAGAATTCACACTTGCTAAAATTCTCATATAATTCATGTCTTCTCAGAGTCTTCAGGATAATGTGCAAGTGATTTTCATGATCTTCGTAGCTTTTGGATTATACCTAGATATCATCAATAAATACCACTACAAATTCATCATGATATTCCTTGAAAACTATATTCATTAGATCCATGAAGAAAAATGATTCATTAGTCAATCCAAAATTCATTACTATAAACTCGTAATGCCCGTACCTGGTTCGAAATTCTATTTTTGGAATATATTCCTTCTTCACACCCAACTGATGATATCCAAATCAAAGGTCAATCTTTGAAAAGTATTGATCTCTATGAATTTGGCCAAATAAATCATCAATGTGAGGTAGGGGATACTTTTTCTTTATTGTTATAGCATTGATCTCCCTTTAGTCATT
Organism: Viscum album; assembly: GCA_963277665.1. NCBI lineage: Eukaryota > Viridiplantae > Streptophyta > Magnoliopsida > Santalales > Viscaceae > Viscum > Viscum album. Next base: position 667,340,867 of record OY728135.1, on the reverse strand, counting down.
TCACAACCTCATAGATCCATCAATATTCTTAACAAAAAGGATAGGGGCTCCCCTTGGAGAAACACTAGGGTGAGTAAAGCCCCTAGTACTCAACTCATCTATTTGTTTCTTTAGTTACACTAATTCCACAGCGGCCATTCTATAAGGGGTATTTGATATGGTCTTTGATCAAGGAACTAAATCAATGGAAAAATCAATTTCTTATTCTGAATGTTGTCTAGGTAAATCCTCTAGAAATACATCAAAATAATCTTTCACAATTGGTACATCCTCTATTTGAACATTCTTTTCCTCACCCATAGTTATTTCATTCTCTTCCTCCCCAAAATTTGAATTTAGTTGAGCTAGTGGGGGTGGATCTAAATAATAATTAGGTGGTAATGATTCTGCTCTAAAGATAAGGTGTTCTTTATCATCATCATCAAAAATAGTAACCTCATTCTTCTTACAATAAAGTTTTTCATCATGATCTGAAATCCAATCCATACATAGGATTATATCAAATTAAATCATGGGTATGCCAATGAGATTAGTAGATAAAGAACATTTATACGCCCTAATGGGAACTGATTCACAAAACATTGTATCAATGATACTTCCCTTAGAATTTTTGGATGACAACTACGTTGTTAAATAAAATTATAAGTATCTAATTTTCATAGAAAACTAGGAAGATATGACATAATGAGATGATATAGAATCAATTAAAGCATTAGCTTAACATGAGGAAACTATTAAATTACCTACAACCACGTCTTTCGGGTATTCAACCTCAATAGTAGTGATCACATAAGCTTGGTCATGATCCCTTCGACTTTTCTGAGGTAAGTTTCCCTGACTCTTAGGACATTAATTTTCATAATGTCCCATATCCCTACAATTGTAGCATTGAACATTAGTAGCATCTTTGTTTCCCTTACAATCACCTGCAAAATGACATATCTATCCACATTTGATGCATAATCATTTTCCTTTTAGAAAGGCACCAGGGTGATTCCTTCCACAATTATCACTGGGTGGAAATTCAATTCTTCCCTTCTTCCATGTTTCCTTATTTCCTTTCCCAAAGTGTTCATAAGATCTATTCTTCTCTTTCTATTCTTTAAAGTCATAATACTTAGAGAATTCTTTTTCTGTTTGGATAGCACATGATACAATATCTTCGTTTGATGAGAAGGATTGTGATACTAATTCTATATGAAGACATGGTTTTAACCCATCAAATAAATGGTCAACCATACTTCTTGGATTATGTATATAATCTGCAACATGCCTCACTAACCTTCTAAAGTAATCTTCACACTTTGCGACATTCTCATCCTCCTTTTGTCTCAGACTCAGAAATTGTCTTTCCATATCCACTCGATGGTCATGAGGAATGTATTTTTCTATGAAAATTTCATTAAACTCCCTCCATTCCTTATTTGATACTTCATCATCTTCCTTTGTGTTTTGAATCAATGAACACCATTGATCTGCATCTTTAGTGAGGCGGTAAACTGCCAAGACAAATTTTTCCCTTTCGCTACTCCCCAAGGCATGGAATATTTTCTCTAAAGAATTTATCCATTGCTCACCTAATAATTGATCTGTACCCCCATTTAATGTTGGTGGTTGTTGCCTCGTGAAGCTGTCTAACATTCATCCTTCGCGTTGTGGATCAGGGTGCTCCATACAGGTAATGTTATTATTCATAACCTGTGTCTGTTGTCCCAATACGGTGATAAGCTGATCATCACTAGTTGTATAACCAGCTCCACTATAATTATCTTTAGAAGGAGGGAAATCCCTACATGGAGTGCGTGAATTGATACAGTTTCCATTACTTCAACTAGTTACATTTCTAAACAAAGGCATACTCTAGATTAGTTTATGAATTGCAATACATAAATCCAAACTTGTAAAACACTTAACATAAATTTAACAGTTTATGGATATAATCCATAATCATTAAAAAAATTGCTTTGAGGAAGTATATACTCATAAAACCTTCATAATTGTTTGTAAATAAAATGAGAATTATCCTATGAATATCCCCAGTGAGTGTCGTAACCCAGAGTACAGCAAGGCCTATTATCGTGCACCAGTTCCCATTCGAGTCTAGCTCAAAGCAGTGTTTTCGGGTTTTTCCCATAGTTACATCTCTGCCAGAGCTGCCTCTACCTACTCATATCCAGATAGGGATGTATTAGATGGAAAACTCACAAAATCTCTGCTTTACCAAAATTCTAAGAATTTATTTTATACTAATCCTCAAAGTCTATCTTAGGGTAATGTGCTCTAATCAAAGTTTTATCTAAATCTAGTTTCAAAGGTTTGTACTAAACGTCCTCTGATACCAACTATAATTCCCTGACCCCAAAAGACTTGAGTCGGCGAATTATTACATAACATTGGCATGATCACAAGGAAATCATGTCTCGAAACACCGATCAGTTTAGTATTATTGGAATCAAGATTCATACATAAGTTCAACTTTACAACTTGAAAAAAAAACAACATGAAATTATTCCATTAGAATCATCCAATCATCCTAGATTAATCTTGAATGTCACTCACAAATAACTTCTTCATATCATTGGAAAATGAAACATAAAAAAGGGGTGAGCTAAAACGCTCAATAAGGGTATGAAATACAATGGAAGATAACATAAATATTAAGCATGGTGAATAATTGAAACCACATGCCTTTAACAAAAATAAACATGAATACTTTTATGGAAGGAATATGATATGAGTAATGAACTATGTAATGAAACATAATCTTGGTTATTCTACTAGTTGAATGACCACATGAACCATCAATATTATTTTCATAATGAGGGATTATATAATGCCGGACATTCTAAAACATTTTTTTAAGGCCTCGTCCAAGACATCTATGAATGATTAAGGCCTTGGCCAAAACCCTGTATCAAATTGGGAAACGCCTCAGCCAATTCCATGTCTACTTTTCTCATGAGACCTATCGACTCATCGAGGAGCTATAGTGGGATCCACCTGTCACTTACTAAGTCCAATACATTCCTCATATGAAAAGGTTGAAATATAACATAAAAATTCATATTAAAACTAGAATACTACATGTCAATACATTAACCATGAATGGTATAAAAATATCACATCCAAAGCTAAACATATCAAAAATCCTTCAATAAAATATGGACGTTTTTTATCATAATAAATCAGCATCAAATAATCTTAAAATCCATCACGGGATGTTAACATAGATGAAATCAAAAACCTTTATAGTGAAATATCTCTTTCTATTTTGAAATCATTTAAGAGTCACATAATTATAAAGATAACATTTATTTTTAAAATATTCATATAATCTTGTAAGGGAAGCTTCGATGATGTTATAATAGTGGAAAATAGCTGCACCCGACATATAAGTTAAAAAATGCATTCTCACATTAATTTTGTTAAAAAGGATATAAAAGACCTTTTTTGGAAAACGACGGAAATATTCCTTTATAAAAATCTTATAAAATTCATAAGATGGTATAAATGAATTTAACCCATAGTCTATAAAATAGTAAGAATGTTTTTAAATAAATTTGTAAGAAACATGGACGTGGATGATAAAGAGGTCCCAGTAGATACTTACTTAAAAACAACTCGGATAATAAAGAGATTGTAGAATTAACCCTTACTTTGTAATTTTACTTGGTTGAGGGTAGGTTAACCTCCTTTGTAATAGTGAAATAATTGTTATTAAATTATACATTAATAATATAAATTAATATGATATCATATATGATCTTTTAATATTGCTTTGTTAATAGTAGCTTAGTATTATCGTCATTTCGGGTGTTAACTGATTCATTTTCCTTTACATGATTTGTTATATAAGTAATGTTTGTTATAGATAGGATGTATATTATTCATATTCATAATGATATTAAGTCTTTAAACATTATTTTTAATCATTTAATGAAAATTATTCTTGAATGGATATGATGGGGAACAGATCTCATCGCGTTCGTGGAGACTGTAATCCGTACGTACGCACAAACGACTATATCAATCATTTGATATTAAAATAATATATAATTGGATTGTATATAATATATACAGAATAATTATCATTTTATATTTATTATTTACAACAATTACATATTATTATTATACCCATCCAAATAATAATGTATTGAATAACAATTACACCACGACGTGGAGACGGTAAGTCGTACGCACGCACGCATGGTGACATGTCATTCAAAGGATGGGTAGAATAAATAATAAGGTTGTACCATATTTATAATAACATCGCCGTATATATAATATACTGAAGTTATTATTTTATAATGGAATCAACAAAGAAAGAGGAATTGGAAGAAGAAAGCAACTTGAAAGAGGTGATGAAATATTTACCTCTTCTTCAGGTTCTTCCTTTTGATTTGATCAAAAGGGATCCATAGGTTGGATTTCTGACTAAATGAAGGCCTCTAGGATGAAGGGAGGACAGTTTAGTGGGTATTTGTGCAGGGGTTGGCAGAGCGAAATGGTTTTGAAGGTGTGAATTATAGAGAAGGGGGAGTTCCCTTTTATAAGACGGGTGAGAGGCACCTTAGGAAAAGCTAGAAATATTATTTTATAATAAAATCAGTTTCGGGTTCTAATGGCTCCAAAATGTATTATTTAATTTATAAGGTGGGGATGGGTCGAAAACCACTCAACCAATAGGTTTTAGATATGTTTCGTTCACTATATTAACCTTATCTCTTAGATTTAACTCTTAGTTAAATATTATGACATTTAATATGTCTCTTTGTATTTTTATATTATATAGTTAATAAACATACTATATATTTCCAAGAGAGCCCCAAGTGTTCATTAATATCATTATATAAGTCTTTTTCCCGAACCTTTGATTTTTAGAAATATAATATCAATTAATAATATAATAGTTTTTTAAAAAACTCTTTTAAGTGAATTTTGGCACTATTTGGTATATTGTTTTTGCTAAATTAATAAAAACATTATTAGTTCACAAAAAAATTCATATAACCAACCATAATATGTCATAGTAACTTATAAAATTAGTATAATTCATTAAAAGTCTCAAGTTACGTTTATTTGGATATTTATAATATCAATTATTTTAATCATTAATTAATTAGGCAATTACTGCATCATCATTGTGTCATAAATAAATTTAATTATTTAATGTCTAAAAATATAAACAAAATACTATTATGTAGGAAATAATTTTATCTTTATAATTAATATTTATTTTTTAATTTATCTTATGTTTAACCCTATATTAAAAATGTTTTACTTATTAATCTTTTATTTTAACTCTTTTAACTCTTCTTTGAATTAAATAATAATAAATTTTCTAATCTAATCCATGTGGACCAAAAAGGTTCATATTTTATTCCTATGTTTTTTTTGGGTCTAAATATACTTACCCAATAGAATTAGATCATGTTTTATGGTAATAATAATAACATTTGTACCCTTAATTTCCCTAGCTACTTTTAAACGTGGTAAATATTAGTAGATGTTACTATTCAGCAAAAATTATTTTCATCTTATTGAACCAAATTTTACTTATTGATATCAACCGTGTCTCCTTTAATTTTGAAATTCAACTCACAAAAGTGGTAAAATTATGTTTTATGTAAATTTGAACATGCTCCCAGGAGGTGGGTAAACGACGGTAAAAAGTTCAATAAAATTTTATATATCTATACTTATTATAGACTGACTCCAATGAATTACATTGAACATATATATCTATTATTCATATATTTTGACCTAAAATAAATTTAAATAAAATAAATAATTATTTAAATTAAAATTCGGTTTTAAGCTATAACTAAGTGTTTTTCACTATTCATCAAGAATTGAATGTTTTCAGAAAAATACCAAAAATTCACCCTAAGCTAATTTTGATATTACGAATCTAGAAATGAAGTAAATTTTTAAAGTTGAAATTTATAAAATTTCAAAAATTGGGTATTAATATTCACAATGGCTAGTTTTATTGGTTGTGGTGTGTTAGAACTCGAAGTTTCTTAAAACAGACGCTACTGTATTAATCAGAGGTTTATCATAGAAGCTTTGGGTGTTACAGTGATTAAATGATATCATAAGATAAGGTAGTTACAATCATTTTTTGAAAGACAATATGGGTGATCCAATATATCATCTCACTATAAGTTCATATATTTTAATTAATATTATGAAAGAGGATATTTTGAATACAATTATCTAATTTTTATTCTATTTCTCGGCTCATAGGAATTTCATGTGTCACATTTAGGAGTAGTAGTATAATTTTAATTTCAGTGTGTACTATGTTCTCTATATTATTTATTATTGTAAACCTAGATATTCAATGAGTCTAGAATTAATTTTAAATAAAAAAAATTAGTGAAATTATTTGATTTTGGATTATTGATAGAAAACCATTTGTATTTTCTTTTATCATATTCTTGTGTATGTTAATCATGTGAAACATCACTCATGTATTCCTATTACAGGTTTTATCATCCATGTTTTTTAAGGGATATAAGATACATTTGGCTAATTGTTGAATAATAAAACATTGAGGGACATTTTAAATTACTAGACCCTTATTCATCCAACCTCAGGATATTCAATCTAGATAAAACCATTTAGTATTTATTTCTGCTGATAAATAATTGCATCTAAATAAAATACTATAAATGGGTTCAATGATATCGAGGGAATAAAATTATTAAATTGGTTTAAATATATGATTTTATAACATTTAAAACATATTTATTGATTTATTTATCACATAAAAATATGATTAAAGAACTAAATTATACTTCTACTTTTTTCCCTTATAATGATAACATATATTTTGGAATCAAAATGGGTAATAATAAATGTCATGGTTTTTTATAAGTTTAATCATTAAGGATTTTTTTAATAACATATATATTCCCAACATATAGAAAAAAACATATAAAAACTATTAAACAAATAATAACCAGGGTAAGTTTATATTAATTAAACATTAATAAATAGCACAGTTTTTTTGTTGTTGATTTAAAACAACTTTCTATATATTTTAGGAAGATTCTTATGTGATAGGTAATATATTCACAAAACTAAAATTATCTGAAATATTTGTGAATACTAAAAAAAATTTGAGTAGGATTTCAATTTAATTACATGTCTATATAGAAACTATGTTTAATGTATTAGGGTAAAATAAATAGTTTTAAATATGGATTCGTTGAATAAAAATGTGGTCTTTGTAAAACCACTCAGTTTATCCTCTTTTATATGGGAATCCAATGTATGCGACAATAGTTCAAATAATCATGATGATATGTTACAATAATTTTAATGTAAACTATATTTATTTAATATAAAAATATAAATTTTCATTTGATTAAATATTCATTGTTTTCCCATAAATAACATTAAATGATAATTTCATAACTATTTAATAACCCTTAAGTTGACAATTCGAGATTCTAGAGTGTGATACAAAATATAACATGATAATACAAATATCAATATGTATATTTTACATACAATAACATTTGAAATAATTATATCATAAATTTTTTGATTATATATCAACAAATGATATATTTTTAACAATTTTCATGCTATAAGAACATTTAATTACCATTAACTTCCATATATATTGTTATTAAACATTTTAGGAACATATTAAAACCAACTATATTCATTATTACATACAATTTATTTATGTCTCTAATCGACACTGAAAATCGATGAATTTGTGAATATTCCAACCCATGTCACATCATATATAACAACTTGTGAAATCATTCAAAAATAATTTTTTTTAATTTCTCTAAAACTTATGTTATATATAACAATATTCATAGTTCTTATCATATATGTTACAAATAAATTCTCATTCTGAAAACATCTTTTGTGAAATAGTGGGTCATTATATAATTTTAAATGATATGTATTAATAATTTATGACTATGAACAAAAAAAACTATACCAATTTAATGAATACACCCCACCAATATCCTACTAGAGTTGGTAATATGATTAAGGGGACCCTTGAAGCCCTCCCCCAATAATAAATCACGAGCTGACTAGAACCAATGATATAAAATCATATTTCTTAGATACATTTGACATATTATATAATGAAAACTAATAATTGAGTATGATATATAAAATTAAAGTAGTCCTAATAAAAAAACATAATGAATTAGATTTCATATAGACTAGTATAAAAATCTTACCCGAAAAATATATAAAAACTGATATGAATATCAAGAATAAAGGACATATGTATGTTCTAATATAATTAACCAAACTAAACCCCCATGTATGGGATCTAAATTTTCCCAACTCCACCTCCTAATTAGTGATATCAAAAAAAATATAATATAATAGATGTGAGTGATTCACCCATAAGAATGAGTTATTCTTATGATTTAATTTAAATATTTAAAAATTGTTTACCCGTCACCAATACTAAAAACCATAAAATGGTAGTGTGGCATAAGACCATGGTTGATTCATTACTAAAAATTTAAATCAAAAATCTATTTCGTTCACCAATTAAATCCAAAATAAACCTTTATTAATATTTTAAAAAATATGTTTAAATGACATAATAAACTATTATTGAAACAACATATATGAAATAAGATTTTTATAATGAATTTATTTAGAAAGCATTATCCTATTCACTGATAATTTCATTGAGTTAATTTGTTTAAGGGTGATAAAATAGAATTCATTTAAAGATAGGTGAATTTAAAGGTACGCCATTTAATTATTTCAATTCCCTATTAAAAGGTCAAATTTAAAGATAGTGTATCAATGTTTATATCTAATTTTTAAAGATAAAGTGAGACTAATTTTTGAAATATAATTCACAAAATGATCTCAAATTTCCACCCTTAAAAACTATACTCATCAAAAAATTAAAAAAATAATCTGATATGCTTTAATTTGAAAAATAATATTAAATTAAAATACATTCTTATTAAATTAACATCATAACATACTAGATACACATCCATATACACAATACTAATTTCCTCTCAAAAAAATAATGACTCATGATTATGTGATCAATAATCAAATGGGGTTGAATAAAACAAAATTTTAATATTGATATGTTTTAAATAATGTTTTTATCTAATGTAGCATAAATAATAATGAAAAATTATTATAAAGAATTATGTGTAAAAACATAGAACACAACCTCTTGAATTTAATAAAATTTCATAATATTATGGAATCTAGAAACTCAATAAAAAGAAATCAATTAATATTATTTATATAATAAAAAACACCATGAATTGGGGATCCTAAAAATTATGCAAATAATATATATATATATATATAATAATAATAATAAATTTAATATCCAATAGTTTTAACACATGTAAAATTTTGAAATCCCTTCTCTTTGAAAGTCAAAATCCATACCTTCACGACACATTATGACCTTGATTTATCAAGTAGTTACTTATTACCCTGATATCTTATAATGAAATGTACATGAAAATGTAAAATTGAAAACTTTTGTACCTATATATATTTTATAATCATGCTTAAATAAAAATTTAATTATATTTGTCTTGACCAACCCCCCTCCCCCCACTAAAACCCCTCTTGTGTTGAATGTTAATATGATGGTGACCCCCCAATTCATTCCTTCAATAGGTCACCAATTCATGACATGGTCAATAGTTATACAAATAGGAATATGTGAGGAATCAACCTCAAATTCAAAGAAAATACAATAAAAAATAAATAATATATATATATAATTGTATAATACCAATTATATAATAATCATAAATATCATGAGTAAATAAAATTCAAAAAAATGATATTCCAAAAGGAAACTCATATGGGGGTGACACAAATATCGATAAAAATTCTAATGAGCTAGTAAGGGAAAAAAATTCACCAAAACACTCTTTTAAATATATATATATGGAATATAATATAGTTATAACTTCTAGGATCACCCCCAAGATCTATGGTGAAAATGTGGTAGAATCTTACTAATGCCTCATTGAAATAACAGTAGAACAAAATCATCATTTATAGTAGGTAAACAAGAAACCAATATTAATAAGGTTCATTGAACTAAAATAAAATCCATGTATAATGATATAATATCAAAAGAATATATCATAATGGTACATAATAAGAACTTCCCATTGATGTAGTCACTCTTATACCGCAATGACACTTTCCTTTGTGATTATATCCCATTTATATTCATATAACAACATAAACTCATCAAAAGAACATGTAAATATACAAATCATTGCACAAAAATTTGATAACCAATACAGAAAACAAATCATAATATAAAACCTAATATATTTTGTTTGAAAATATCATAACCATGCATCACATCCTCACCGATGTAGGGTAACTTCAACATGAAGGACATCATCCCCATTCCTTAATCATAAAATAAATTTTATGAACTGTTCATCAGACTAGAAAAAATTGTATAATGATAATTAATCTCTGACCATACCATTATTTTCATCAAAATATTTTTCCATCACAACCTACGATACATTTGGAAGAGAGAGTGGGTAATAGTAATTATTAAATTACACAATGTAACCCCAACTAAGACTTCACATACAACACCATAACTAAAATTATATAAGACCTCAGGATCCACTACCCATATAATAGTGGTTTTCAAATAGCAGGGAGTGTTTAAAACTAATATTTTAGACTATACATGCAGTACCATCATAAATATTAAAATTTAGTAATAAAACATCATATAAAACATCAAATAAATCTTATAAAATATACTCAAATTTTATCCATCAATATCCATAAAAATAACTGTGATATTAGATAAATGAAAACCCTTTTCAAATAATCATACAATATATATTTCTTAGAGGGATGATATGTACAGTTATAAACTAAAATGAAATAGAGGTAGACTCAATTATCAAACCCCTGACACCTCCTAAGACCAATATCTTAACATCCATTGAGTTACTCTATAAAGATTACCCAATATTGTTTTCCCATAAAAAATAAATATATGTTATAAATATGTTCCATGATTACAATATAGCGTGTCATAATATAAACCAGTAGGGTTCTTCCAAATTATTACTTATATAAACAATTATATAAAAGTATTCATGTAAAATGAAATAAATAATGCATCTCATAAGAAATAAGGTCAAGTAATTAGGTGTCAACTGATACCCCATGACACATTAATCCAACCACGTTGACCATTTATAGAAGGAATTCATCTCATTCTATATATTAGAACCCAAAAAATATAACACGGGATATGTTCCCATGATTATATCAAGAATAATAACCTACCACATGGGGTAATGTATCAAGATTAATTACCAAAACAACACACTAAAAGTCAATATATTTTATCAAGGAATCAACCATATATGTGCCATATCACTCATGGTGATGTTTCATACGCAAACTGATACCTACAATCTATAACTTGGGTAGACGTATCAAAAAAATCATGGTACCATTCCACTATTACTCATGGTGAACTCTCATACAGAATCTTGTTCCCACACTTTATCACTCATAGTGAGGTCTCATAAAAAAAATATTTTTACCCTATAAAGTATGTTGAGGTATCATACCAAACATCCTCATTAGACCCTATAAAGCATTTTTTTCATTCCTGTAAAAGGCACACAATGCACACACACAAAACATTGCCTATGCCATATCTCTAAAATAGTAAATGTTCTTATCATAAAACTGAACCAGAAGATATATATAAAGAAAAAACTAAATAGCCTCACTATACATATCCTTCTCATCCTAAACCGTAACTACATTAGGATCATAATTAACCAAGGACCCTAGGACACACTCATCCCCTATAACATACCCTCATGTCACACATTTCCACACACACACACACTCTATTCACCATTAGGTCCTGAACATCCCTATAGTGTCACATGGTAATAGATATAAATATCTACCCACAAAAATAGATCATCCTGAAGGAAAAAAAACACTCTAAGGTGTCCTATTACAAAATCTATCTCTTATATAGCTCTATTCATTCACCAAATCCACAAGTGGACTAACCCATCCGCCCCCCATCTAATTTTCAACACATTAGAATGCCTTTTATTCACTATAAAATATTTATATTAATTCCGGTATTTTAAACACAAAAATATAATTTTTTTACCCAATCCCCGAGGAATCCCTCACTCAATATATCCCCTAACACCCATTTACCATAAACAGGATCCATTATTAATACATAATAAGATTTAATACCCTCCTTCATGACCCAAATATAAATATGAATCAATAAAAATTGATTATCATGGTTTCCTTGACCCATTCAAAAGATCCTACTACTCTCAGTCAAGATGTATCAGGGTTCCATGACTTTCCCCACAACCTTTCACTCATTATCCCATAACATTATCAATAATAGGTTCATTAATCATGGGATAACCAGGAAAACTCCATTCAATTTTCTCACTAATTATCTTTCTATACCAGTCAAACGTCTTTTCAAAAGTAAAAACACCATTGGGGTCCAATAGATTATATATATATATATATATATATATATATATTCCCCTCAACAAAATAATTAAAAAACATATCAATCATACTCTATCCATGAATTATATAACCAAATCACTCATAAATGTCACCATCAAAGTGCATCAATACACTATGACCCAAACATGTCTTTATACATGTTCTAAATCCCAAACCTATAATATGATCACACAATAACATGCATAAAAATATAGTGCAAAGTATTAATTGGAAAAACTACCTCGATATTATTCTTTTTGTCCCAATAAATGCTTTCCTAACTCCTAACCAATGTTCTACATAGAATCACCAATATCCTATGGCCATATCTCAATCCACAATGATCAAAATATTATTAAAATAAAATTCTAATTAATTCACCAATTTTATTAGAAGAGTATTAATTAATGGAAACAAACAAACGTCGATGAAACATTGAAACATTGGCCAATTTCATGAGAAAGACTAACAAAATTACTATGAAACACTTAAAAATAATTCCTTATGAATAAATGTTCAACTAATGATAAAATATAATCCAATTTTAAATAATCCATGGAAAATAAACCACATTATGTATCTCCCTAGAAATAATAATAAATGTGATGTTATGCTCATATTTTTACAATTTAAATCCACCACACCACACATAACCCTTATAACGATCAAATTTAACCATCAATTGTTGAAATTAGTCAATAATCTATGAACATATAAACCATAAATTAAAATAATCAGGGGGATATTATCACTAGATAAGGATAAGGTTATACATTGGTTTATCATGATGGAATAAGTCCAACCTCTATTGATACAATAAATTAAGAAAGAGACAACTAATTATAGAATATGTATATCCCCCATTTGATTTGATCAAAAAAATAAGATGATCCCTATGGATGGAAAGGAATAGTTCCTAATGTAACCATTTTAACATCCTTAAAAATGGACCCAACCCCATTGAGTACATATTAAATACTCATTATTTACACAATATCCATCAATAATGTTCTAGAATAATGGATACTCTGCTGGTTTCCTTGTATCCAACCACCAGGTACTCAAGGGAGTATATTTTTTTTGAAGGCACGCTAATTGTCAATTCTTATATAGTTCCCTATAATTAGGTACCTGGTTTTACTCTTGTTTATTAAAGTAATCCAATACCCTATATCTGACACCAAAACCTATGAATATACCACAAAACACACAATATCTATGGTCATAGAGTAGGAAAATCCTCCTTGATATGTGGTGAATTTTTTAATTTAAATATTAATATATATTCATAAAATGGTTCCTAATACAATGCTCAAAATTAAAATTTTGATTTAATTTGAAAACATGTAACATGGTTGGTAATTGAAAACATCATTCTAGGGAATTATATTCCATTAAAAGTATATGGGATATTAATATAATCCATACTTAAACCATCAAAATTTGATGCAACTACTCATTGTTGATTCTAATTGATCACAAATCTACTATAAAGTGTGATAATTCCTCACACTTATATTTTCAAAAAAAAACACTTGATATGACACTATGTATGTACCAATAACCATTAAAATCATTTATTTAAATCATAAACCACTATATCCTATGAAATTACACATAAAAATTTGCATTCAACTCTATGATTCCTAAATTTCCCCAAACAAATTTCCAACTAATTTTGATACTAACTCTTGATCTATATTGTCATCCCTCACCAAAATTACATCAAGGTTCACATAATCCTCATAAAACCCATTAAACTAATCATACATCACATAATCTACCAACTATATTGAAAAAAAATTTATTTAACTAAAAAATTTATTATGGTCTTTGAACCAGATAAGATTAATCACATTGTTATCCTAAAGTGTCATTATTTCCCTTTTCCATCCATTTTTTCTTGAGATTCCAAAATCTAGTTTCTTTTCACAACCGAATTGGAACATGGGTCATCCCACAAAGGATTAGTATAATATTCCCCCTGTAGGATAATCTACACTCCTTTATAACTCACAATGTCTCTCTTATAAACATGAATCCCTTACAACCATGAATGATAATATCGACTCCCTATTACCCACCAATCATGGCTCATAAATCTTACATATTGGTCCCATAATGTCAATAAATCGGAATATCACCCTCAAGATTCATCCAAATATCATTTATAACTTCATATTAGTGAAACACTCAAGCCCCGAAGAGAATACACCCTTTTCAAAACCAATATAAAATATCCATTCAATATACCAAAATATTTCTCAAATTACCAATAATGATTAATGTGATATCACATATGTCTAATAGAGAACCTAATAGGTTATTCCAATGACTCTACCCACATCAATTGTGACATTATATTAATCTATTCTAAACAAGTATAATTTAATGCAGAAGATCCTAAACATCCATTTCTAAGAAAAACTTATGAAAACTTTCTATCAATTTAATCAATCACCTATACCAAAAATTAAACCACAAAACCACCATATATGTCTCTCAGTACTCTAAAGACATGGGAATATTTCAATGAGATCCCAAATAATACTCAACCATATCACTCAACAAAAACCACCATATAGTTTTTTCCCTATACATAGTCTCTCTTAGGCCATTTACATGATTGTTCTACCCTTTGGAGGAGTATCATAATAAAAAAACATTCCATGAGAAACATTTTACAAAAATTGATCATTAATGATGAGATACTCATCTAAAGGTCAACCTAAAATGCCCAATAAACCCTTATAAAATTTTTACTATTTTTGGTTATATGGTTCTAAAAATACTTGAAACAGAAAATTGTTTATCCATAGTTATTATTTTATGATTTCATTACATTATGTCAGTCCTCAGTCAATTCTATTTTTCATAATGGAATTATCTATGATAATACAGAATGGACCACCCCTACTCCCATTTAAAAACTAAAACTACAATCTAACACTGGATTTTAAACATTTATAGTAAAATAATATATCACTTATAACTCCATGTTGGTTTATATGATCACATTATAACCGAATGAAAGCCCTATTATTTTTCCAAAACACTATTCCAAAACTCATGGTCATTGATTTGACCTCTAAATAATCTACTCATGGTCCCCTGAATATATGATCCTTCTTACCATGCACCTAGATCAATTCTAAAAATCACACATTTTCTTATTATGTCACAGAGGATAAACCAAAATATAAATTTTTTGCCTAAAAAATGAAGATAATATATCTTACCAACCACCATAACCCTTTCAATTGAAACTCACATTAACAAGAGGATTGTCACATTATCCCAATATAACAACACCAATGACACATATATACTGATTGGATTATAACTAACCAAATTCTAATAAATTCAAAACTCCATAACCCAGTAATCATCCTTAAGACAAACATAATGAAACAACAACCATGAACTAGCCACTAAAGGGTTATCATCAACCATGAGAACAACTAGTCAATATAACATCAAAAAAGCACACACATATCAAACTTGTCAACAATAAGTAAATACTAGAAAAATAATATGTTATTCAATAAAATAATTATTATCTTTTTATTGATTTTTTACTTATTAATATCCACTTATATATATTTTTTCATTGTAATTAATTATTAATAATATTCCAAACCAATTACAGTCTTATGAAAACATTTAATATTAACATAAAACTGTTTACATATAAAGGTATACATGCCCACATAAAATTATACTTAAATGAATTCCCATTAACCACACAACCTATGAATAAATTAATAAATATCAACTCACACAATAACATCATTTCTATGTTAACACATTAATTATAGTTCTAAAAATAAATGAAAACAACATTTTCCTTTGTAACATGAAAATTTCTTATATAGAGGTTTGTTATTCCAAATAAATATAGTCCATACAATATCTAATAATTTACTTCCCCCAAAACCATTAAAAATTTATAAATAAACAAAAAAATTCCCCTATAAAATTTTCCATTTCCTCAAATAAAATTACACACACATCTCCCTATCTAAAGCATCACAAGACATATTTCATAACTCTACATGGGACAAGGTATACTAACTAGTAGTGAGAGTATATATCTATCATTGGTAGACTATAGTTATATATCCAACACAAAAAATATATATTAGGTAAGTAAAAATTAATTATAAATAGGAATAAATCAAAATAATTATATCCAATGGCCAAAATACAATGTCACCGATTATTATAATTCTATAACACAATTACTACTCAAAGTAGTATGATCTAACAATAATATTCATATATCATCATGATCAATAATAATATAAAATAAAAAACATGAGGTAGGATGAAGTATATAAACCGTGGTACCTCCTTTTATATATATCCTAAAATATATATCAATATTCCTTCTATATTCTATGTACATCAGGTCACCTGAAAACCATACCTAAAGCTACACAATCACCTAGGTACCTATACCGTGTGTGAGCTTATAACATTGTACGGATCCAGTAGCATGATTTATATATGATATAATTTATTATATATATATAGGGACTCTAAAAAATAATAAAATAATAAATTATGTTACATTATCATATGATAGCTATGACAAAATTAAACCTCACCTTGAAAGATTCAACCAATTTCATATGGTAGTATTGTCATTCCATTGATCCAAAACCGTAGCCAATAACATTGGATAAATTTTAAAAATTGTTCCATGAATGATACCATGTCACTCTTGGTATGGTCTAAATAATTTATTCATTCTTCAACACCCTACCACTTAGGCTGCGGTCTCATTATATGTCTCATAGATGTACCATATAAATTAGGGTGTGGTCTTATATTGAACCCTATTTATATACCTTTACACTCATTGTAAAATATTACATTGAACTAAATACCTTATATTTTTTATTATTATGGTTTTATAACACATCATATATGAACTTAAATTGTTACAAATTTCAATCCCTTGATCTCAATTCTTTGAATAATAAAACCATACAAAACCAAAAATGGTGAAAAACTATAAAATTATCTATACGAAACATCAAATATCTTCCATATCATTTTTATACCATATAATTGATAGATAAATATATGTAAATTTATTTAAAATGGAATCCCACATCTTTAACATATCTGTATCTATAGGTTACGCTATTTTTATAAGAGAGGGGTTATTCTATCCTCCATGGAATGCTATTTTTGTAGGCTTACTTGTCTTATGGGAGGAGAATGGTGGGATGTAGAGAGTATTAGATTAAAATTATTCTACAATCCAAAACATAAAATTTCATTTCAATTATTTTGTACTTATATGTTGTCAATTATTCTCCTGAAAATTCCATCTTTATTTGATTTTTGGATAAACCGCTCTTTATGTGTGAGAGGTAACCTCAAAATTCAACCCAATCCACCATATTCAAAATTCAAAAACAATATAAAGCTCTCAAATTTGAAATTAAAAATAACCATGTGTCATCCCATCACTACCGAGACACATCAGGGCATGAAAAATCAAGAAGTACCTCGATCTGAGACCGCTGCTAGATGAGTTAAGCACGTTGCCTCTATTGCCAGAACCGAACCTCCACAGCAACATACCACCATCATCAAGGTACCAGATGCCTACGGGAGCCGCCCACCAGATCAACATCATCATAAAAAAACCATCATCGTCGTCAAAACAGGGCATCATGACCTTCACAAAAAGTAGGAATGCAGTTTCCCTCCTGGAGAATCACACCTCACGTCCTCACCGAGGAAGGAAATACCGCCTCACGACGTCAAACCATCGAACCATCAACAAAAAACCAAATAAACCATTGACAAAAAAACAGCCTCTCTGAATAAGAAGGAACCCAACATTCAAGACCAAAAATTTGACGAAAAATCCAAACAAAAGGAGGAATTTTTAACTAGGAAAAAGCACCAAACCCAAAGGATAAAGGATCCAAGAAGAAGAGAAGAAGCTAGCTTCGATGAAGGAGATGAACTGATGCCGCCACCAGCCCACCTCCAACACCATCCCAAGTTGGCCCAGATCCTACATCGAACCCAACAATGATGGAGTAGAGGATGATGGGTTGGCTAGAAAGAGCATTGGAGAAGAAGGACAATGGACGCTGCCACTGACGCCGACCAAAACCTCCTGATGCACCAGTGCATAGACCCAAAATTGAGGCCCGATGAACAGGGTTAGGCGAAAAGAGGGGCGGTGCGCAGCATATGATATCCACACCTGCGAGAAGCTTTGGTGCGCAACATATGATATCATAATTTATTCATTCCTCATTTACTCATGAATTAAAACATTGGAGTAATGGCCACAACCAGTTCATGCATTGAAGGTGTGAGTGCATCCCCTATTGTATATTCTTTCATATTAAATGTGTAATTAAATGATATATTAAATGGTATAATAACTCACATAAGAACCATATGTCATTTTACCATTAAAATTATATGATTGAATTTATATCTCCTGAATGGTCCATCCCATAATAAATTGAATGAATGATCTCTCGACAATCAATTTGAGGATATGTTTGTTGCAATGTTTCATCATGCCAAGGAATTAAGGCACACCATAACATTAAATCTATCACTAACATTAATTAAAAATTGTCTTTTTTATCTCACTATATATTGTATCATTCACAATAAAAGGTAATATAATAACCAAAATCCATTCAATTATCTTCAAAAACGCTTCTATAAAGATATTATTAAGTTTGCGATATATCACAAAATAGTTAATACCTTTTGAATACCCATACCAAACTCTTTTTATATTTATGCTAAAACACTTTTAGATATTATCTCTAAGAAATTCATATTCCCAATTTAGTCAACAACAATTTGTAACCATATGATACATTTTATAGTTGAAAAAAAATATGAATCGATGGATCCTTAAATATAAGGATAGTGTGACCAATATAAAATAAACAATTTCAATCAAGATATAAATGTGTTATCCATTCTCTCTATCAAACATGGGTGTCTTTATACCTATGTCCTCTGATCGCATCGCATGCACACATGCACACTTAAATGTCCCCATTTTCTAAGATGGCATGTGACCATGGGGCACAATGAATGTTAAACCCATATATAAAACTCACACCTTCAAAAATATCCATGTATATATTGACTAGTTTGATGAATACATCACATGTAATTTACCTTTATATATGATAACATCACATTTCCACCATAAGAGTAGAAAATAACATCATATGTACTATCTAGGTGCATTAGTACCCTACCAAATCGATCTTAATCATTGGATGAGATGTCAAACTCATCCTATGAGAGGAAAATTCTCATCTCAGTTCTACTCTAACAGATGACTTGACTAGTAACATACCCAACCACACCTGATTACCTAAGTCGCAGTGAGATTCATAAAAAGGGAATCCAAGTATAATTTTTATATTAATAAGTATCTCAATATGCTTAGGAATTGGGGGAAACTATATGATCCAAATACCACTAGTATATTAAATACATTGTGTTTGACACACTATATAGTATACTTCATGGAAAATCCAAGGCACACGCATAAAACATTTTATTATATTTACTCCTCGAAACATATTCTATATATCTATACATGAATCATACTCACACTTTCCTTAAAAATTACTCATTGCCTATAATAATCTATTATGAAAATCAGTTAGGGATAACTCAATGTCTCACATATAGTGGGTAATCATCATTACACATCAATAAATATATATATATATATATGCATTTATGTACCCAACATGAAATAATGATAATATGAATATTTTATTTTTTAATGATAATTATTATATTCTAGAGAACATTTGAGGAATATATAACAAACCAAATATTATCACTTATCTATCATACCATATATAATAAACATCCATATAATCCTCATGTTTTTTACATTTTTTTGTGGCGTTGTTAACAAGTAATATATTTATGTAATTTCTACCAAATCTCTATATAATGATATGAAATATCTGTTTTATGGGTTACATCCATGATGAATGAAATTTGTAATAATATTGAGATTTAGGGGTCAAATTCATTATCTCCAATGACATGAATAAACTCAAATGTCCTACCTTCATGACTTAAAATGTTACTTTTTCTTCTTTTTTTACTAAGAACTCATTCTAATTGTAATATTAGTATCCTTATAACCCTTTTTATAAATTTATTATATAAAATAAAACATTTAATATATAAATATTTCATTTTATTTTATGAATAATTATTTCATTACGTTATGATTCATGAAGAAACATAATGGATTAGAGTTTTTGGATACATTGATATATAAAAAACTGGAAAATAAAATATCTACCTTATGTTCCATTATTTTCATCATAACTAGTACACTTAAAATATGTATAATATTGTTCCTCCTTCGTGGTGGTGAATTTCTGGGTGGTGAGGAATGGTGCGACGAGGATCGTCAGCCGTCCATTTTTTCTATAATGATGGGTTCTCATCGAATTTTGCAGTCCTTTGTTTCGACCCAATCAGTGTCATTATCCTTTAAAGAATGTTGAATAAACCATGTGGGGACTATTTTTCATAGTGGGAAATTATGTGGGGGTCTAGTACTCATGAAATTGGTCCTTCTCAGATATAACTTCCCTGAATGGTCTCCAACAAGTTTATTCGTGGAGAAAAAAATAAAAAACAGCCCTAGAATCCATGATTCATTGACCATCTTTCCAAAGCCAGGTTCTCATTGGTAGAAGATTTGTCCAACGACACTTAAGGACTCCACTGGTCGAGATGATGGGAGGTCAGGCTCACTGCACCCTTCTAGGGGAGGATTTTTTCATGTTCTAGGACCCTCTTATAGATTTAATTCGTGTTTATATGTTCGTGAATCCTTTGTTCAATTCTGAAGAGTGTTTCCATGGGCTACCCTTGGTTTTAAGGATCTTCGTAATCATGCATATATTTTATGCTACGAAGGCGATGCAGACTTGAGCCATAGTGTAAGGTGATCTAGAGTTTATCGTCTTCCACACGGATGAATGGTGACATGATGTTGGGATCGAGCGCACAAGTTTGTCTTCCTATGCATCCTTGGGAGAGGAATCAGAACCCACGTAGTTCAGATTGTGTAGGGATGATGTGTGGAAGCTACCCGTTTGGGAAACATGATTTGTTAGACCCTCTTGGATGGTCTCCCTTTTGGGAATAGGCCTTCTGGTAGGTGTCCTATTTATCTAGATTTGGTCAGGAATCAGAGTTATCCCAGTTCAGATAATGTGGGGATTATTTTCAGAAGTTTTCCAAATTCGGGGGACATGATTTGGTGGACCCTTTTGGAAGGGCACCCTTTTGAGCTCGACCATTCTGGCAGGCATCCTACGAATCTGGTTTTGATCAGGAATTACAGTTCTTGTAGTTCAAATTGTGTTGATTTTTTAATTCTTATAATCCTCTAAGCCCAAGTGATTCATGCTCGGTGTGAGAAATAAAAGGATGTGAAATATGAAAAAATGCACATGCTTCCTCCCCTGTTGGTGGGGGAGGGAGATCCTATGCCAGAAGAGGTAGGGGAGACCATGGGTGAGGGAGTGGAGCAATGACGCTTTCCGTGTGATATGGCATTAAGGGTCATAGAACCCTGCCTCAGATGATTGGGGACATACCTCAGTTGTAGGTCCCTAGATCATATTCTAGGAAGGGAGGGGGGAGTTTCTTCCTCACCAAAGTGAGGAGTGAACGTAACCCCTTCGACTGATCCCTATTACTAATTTAATGGAATAGAAAGTGGTCACCTTTAAACCCTAGAATGTGGAGGTTCACGTTAGAATCCCAAGGTTGGGATCTAGGTTGCCATGCAAATGTAGCCTTCTTAGAATTATATAATCCAGCACCTTTTTGGGGAAGGCCTTCATGGCTCTAGTTGCCATGGGTGTGTAGACTCAATGGGGTGCGCTGATGCACCCCATGGTCTGATCATCTAGGTCTGGTGGCTTTGGACGAGACTTTCGCCTAATGATGGTTGACTGGTTAGCAGAGGGATCATGGAGGACTGGACAGTAATAGATGGGAAAGGATCAAACTGGAAGAAATAATACCCAAAACACCCTATTTATCCTTATTGTTTCTCATGTAGGGTGAGGAAGGATTCACATACCGTGGTAGTATGTGGGAAGAAGGTCCATATTTGTATCGATGTGGTACACGGGAATTGTTATATTCCACCACATACCAATTTGGTACGTTTCTCACCATGCCACATTGGATTATATCCGCCTACTGATTTGGTAAGTGGTGTCGGGTTCAGTCTATGTAGTGGTACACTACATACAGAACCATATCAAAGGGGGCCATGGGATCATCATTTGCAAGGAGTTCATCTACGAGAAGTATTTTTGGATTGTGGTTCACCAGTAAGGTTTGTGGTTCTATTATTTTTATTCAATTCCCCATTTTTATGGTTCACGACCAAATATACCTGCAGAGTGAGTGGTTCGCGGTTCAGGCTTCACCAATGAAACAAGAAGGCATCCAGTGTGCAACCTCTATGCCTCCCTCAAGCTTTTTTCATATGTCCTTCTCTCTTTATATCTCCCTCTATGTGTCTTCCATACATCTATTGCGCTCCTTTTATAGAGAATCAAAGTAATAGTATCTATTGGGCACACAGTACCATTTTTGGAGTCCCATTGAAGCAATATCCTGACCCGTGGAAGACCTGATCAATCGTGGTTTCTGGAGGCTTTGGTTTGTAAAAATGGTTCGTGGATCCCTTCTCATTTGCTTCATCTGTGAACTGATGGGTTCTCGGTACGGTATGCGGACTGAATTCACACGCAAAACTCCTTCAGCGACACGGTTTGTGGATGGACTTGTTCACTGGCCTTCCCCCCGCGGGCCAACAGTTTGAGGATTGTTCTACGTACATAGTGGTTCACAATCCGGCTGGCCTGCATACCTTTCCTGTTAATGGAATGAGGTCCACTTAAAATGAACTAAAAACATGAATTCCCTCAATTTTCTTCTGAAGATTGTGACTCATTTTGGGTCTCTTCACCTTGATAGACATGTATAAGTGCTTGATTCCTTCATCAAAGTGTTCGTGCGATTATTTCCTTCCCTTAGAAGAATTTTTAGGACCCTACAAATTTCCCACATTGTAATGGTGTCCGTTCGGAATGAAAAGTTGACTATTCTGATATAGAAGAGGTCCTGATCTGAAATGGATTGTGGTAGAAAATATGGACTCAAAAAGAGGGTACCACACCTATATATAGGGTCCCATGTAATTTTTCTTTTACAGTCTCTTTCAGTGAAAAGTGCTCTCAATCTCACATGTTTCCTCTTCTCTCACATACCGTGCTCCTTGTGAAAATCTTGTTCACGAACTGTGCCATACATTCTGTGAACCGATTTCCTCACCATTTCTCCATCCGCGTACCACATTTTGTATTCCATGAATGATAATATAGAAATATAAAACATAAAATCCATATTTCATGTAGGATAATGCTACGCAGCTGGATTTGCTGCATACCGCACTTGGATCGGCGAACCAGAAATTCAAAAATACTATCAATCTGAACATAAGAAATAATCCAAAACATGTGAATATGAATTTAATCAAGGACCAGGTTTGAATGATATCTTACATGAACCTTTCTATTCATCATCTAATGATCTGCAAGCCAACGCCTCACAGATGGTTTGTGTACCACGATCGTACATAGTAGAATGCGACCGTGTACCATAGCTATATGTGATGTTACATCTACATATCAGATAGTGTTCATATTTTCATATGTTTACATATGTTTTAAAATTATTTAATCCCTTCACATTAATCAATATGATCTTATTTGCATCATTTTATGACTTTTGGTGAGTTTTGATCTTAAGTGTGAAAATAGGTTAATTTTAGACATTTAACAGTTTTATGTGGCCTCTATACATCGAGAATAACTCCTAAAATTTGAATCCAATTTACCTGATTACTTGTTTTAGGATTCCATGATATGTGGTCTACAACTATGTCTTCTATACCTAGATCCAATTCTAACTCCAACAAACCAAACAAAATTGGTCAATGTGAACATTTATTCTGGCCGGCAGAATGGACCATGTCTAAATCAAAGATCCATATTGCGGGATACCGACCACAAAATGGTGTGATTCTAGAAAGGATAGAAAAAAAACATGACAAGTAAGCTTCAAATTTATTTTCATAGATAAATGATTTCATTTAAGCTTCCCTTAATTCAGTCAAGGTATGGTTAGTGGAATTGTGATTGGCGGCGTAAAAAAGTCAGGTCTACTTATTCAGATATAACTCATCAAACATGGCTTAAAATGCCTTGAAAATTTGTCAGTAGATGTAAAAATACATTCCTCACATCCTATAATATGCTACCTCAGCCTGATACGATGATATGGTGGATGAACTAAAGCGTAAATATTGGTGGATAGATTCTGGAGGAAAAGTTCATGTTCTTCTTTCTCCCTCATTTATTTCTTTTTAGTTTTGTAAAGTATTCTTCT
This sequence comes from Viscum album, assembly GCA_963277665.1. Taxonomy (NCBI): domain Eukaryota; kingdom Viridiplantae; phylum Streptophyta; class Magnoliopsida; order Santalales; family Viscaceae; genus Viscum; species Viscum album. The sequence continues at coordinate 667,315,793 of OY728135.1, read as the reverse complement.
TCCTCAATCTTATGAATTACCCTTATCATGGTGGGGTAAATCTTTTGATTGATTGGGGGAGGTTAGGATTTACATTTTTTAATGTTTGATTTCATGCACATAAAGTAATAAAATGTTTTCTCTATTCTTCAAAGATGGTTTCAATTTGTAATAACAGTTTATATTATCTTATGTGATTGTATTTGATTTAATATTATGTTGTTATTATTGCATTGGTAAATTTTCATAATCTCCATCCACTATATTCTATTCTATATAAGATGGAATAGACCATGGATTAGTGGTGAAGTACACGACAATCGTCAGTACATGTGGAAGGGGTATTGAATATTCTTAATGGTTTGGGATAAAAATGTTTTGATCAGGAATTGCCTAACTCAAGTGAGGGTATTTGCAACATCTGTTTCACACAAAGGAAGGATAGTAGACCAATCTATGATATTTTTATGATTTACTCTCACCGTAACTATTTACCAAGGTAGTGATAAGAAGAGATCGTGAAATATTACTTAAACTGACTTAGCAGAAGAGGATTGAATAAAATTGGAAGTATGTTAACATTACAATTGAAAAACCAACCCCAACCTGATCACCCAATTATTATCAATATTATTAATAGAATTATATTTAAATTTTTTTAAACCATTTACATTAGTTCATTCTTTAGTTTTGTTGCTTTGTTTTCAATACCAAACCAATTCAAAAACACCTAACTTTTTGTCTAATTAAAAAGTGACAAGCTATTTTGGGTGCACTCCTCATCGGGATACAACCTAGGTTAACCACTATACTATATTTTAACATAGTAAATAATTGTTTTTTCTACACCCCATGACAGGAACATTTCAAGACTTAGCATCATTTCCGAGGAGGTAATGCCACAATCTAACTATTAATATTTAACATTTTTCAATTTAAAAAAACATAAAAAAATAATTTTCTATGATGTTTTCAAATTATCATATTTTTAATTCACGGAACTATTACCCACAAGTGGAACAAGAAGATAAGTTTGGTTATAATTAATTTCAAATCCAGGAACATAGAAATTACACTGAAAAAATAGAGAATAAAGTAGAACATGCATTCAAATATGTCAGTGCATTGATGGAAAAACCAGAACCTAAGCATGAACATGAGGAAGACAAGAAGGAAGAATTTAATATTGATCTATATATGGGAGATCAAAAAGATCTTGATGGATTCTATAATGAGTGTGAAGGAATACTTGATCCACATATTCCTTTTAAAGTAGAAGAACCAGAACAATTGAAGAAAGACACCACCAAAGTAGTAGAATTTGAGGAAAATATGGAGGATCTTGACTAACTACCTCTATCTTGTGAAATTAATCTACAAGAGGAACCTCCAATTAAAGAATAAATTAAAGCTTAACAAACTTAGGGAGATAATATTTTCGTCAAATATTTTCATTCTGATTTTATTAAATCTAAATTTAGTATTACCTCCCCTTGTTATAAATTTTCAGATTCTGCTAACAATTTTATTTCATTGGAAGATGATGTAGAAAAAGAATATGAACATGTTGAAGAAAATATAGAGCTCTCTGAAGTAGATGGATGCTTATTGGATGAATTTCAAGAGGATACAGAAGTGGATTTTCATGGGGAAATAGAGACACATGATGCTTCCTATGAAATAGAAGTATTTGATTTTGATTCATCATGCTTTAATTTTATTCAAATTGAATTACTCTATGATTTTCCATTTGAATATTCGTTTAATGTATCATTCCTTGAGAAACTACTAGAGAATGAAGAAGAAGTTGTGCCATTGGAAACCAATAAAAAAAGACTCATTCTTTATCCTACCCCCACCATACAAGATGCATATAATTTTCATGGGGGTGGATTTGGTGTAAAATATCAACAGAGTGTTCATCAAAAAGGAAGAGGTAAAAACTAGAGGGAAGACGTGTTGGTGGTTCATATTAAAGAAACCAAATCCACCATTAGATTGGAGATAACCAGTTGAAACTGCCCATCTGAAGGCGGTCAAAACCCAGGTCCCAGATGGGGGATCAAAACAAGATTTATCCTTCTTTTCTCACTCTATTTATATTTAAATTTTCCTTTAATATATTTGTTATGTTTTATTATCTACCTTTGGTTGTAGGATTTCATATGTGCAGCACTTAGGAGCATAACTCAATAAATAACTACAAATAAGTCAGGTCGTACCTCTCCTTACCACATTCGTTATTTTTATGATTCCAATTTAAAATATAATTACATATTCAATCTAATTGAATGCATTGAGGAAACTGCATAATTTAAGTGTGGGGGAGGGAACACTTATCATTTAGTATTTTGTTTTTTGTTTTTTTCAATTTTTTGTGTGTTTTTGAAACATTTGAGCTTAAATTATTATCATAACATATTTTTAAATCCATGTCAATGTGTGAATCAATTTATCCCATTAAACTAAGATTAAATAAAATGTAAAAATGGCTTTGTTTCAAGTTTAAGACGTTTATAATTTCATGAAAATTACATTGATTTTGGAATCCCATGCTCCATCTTACTGTCTTTATCATTGAAATCACCTTTCTGTGAGGCTTCTAAACCTATTTTTCATATTATTTTCATTCAATTCACTTCTTGAGAGAACCATACAATACATTATTTAACTATAATTTGATTAATTCCTATAGAAATATGAGGGTTTGAGGTACATGTGTTTTAAATGATTGAGGCGTTTATTTGTTTTTGAATCCCCCTTTTCAAAGAAAAGCATTTTAATTATGGCAGACCATGTACATTTAATCGTTTTAGCCTATATAATCCATGAAAAACCTATTAGGATATCCACATTACAATCCAATTTCCCATATCCAGCCTCCTCTTGATATAGAATTTCATGATCTAGTTGAACATAATTGTGGGGGAAGATGTCTTGTATTATGCTAACTTATTTAGGGATACATTGGGTGAAAAATATAATGTTGATGATATGTTCTTGTTGCTGAAAAAAATAATTCTTTTGAAATTTTTTCCTTTTCTGGAGCATTCATATATGAGAAGTTGTGCCTTTCTGGAGCATCCAATGATAAAATAGAAAGTTGTGCATATCTGGAGCTTTCATGAAAAATCATGTTTGAGATGATTGAAACTATTGCTGCTAAAATGATGAATGGTGTAAAATTTCACAAATATTTCATGATAGTGGAGCTGATTTACTTTTAAGGGGAGAGATAAGGATACCATATTTAAGTGAAAACTAGATTAATGCAATTTTTCTTCAAACAAAGCCAGGCACTCCTTATTATGCCTCAGAACGTTTCACATCTAAATCATACCAGGATGAAGTAACAGAACAACCCTAAAATTTCCTCATGATATAAACATGTCCTTGACTCACATAGAGTGGATATGTAGGAATTTATCAAGCCTATAGTTACCCTTTCATGAGTATTGGATAAGAAAGTCATTGCTGGAAAATTGACATTTGTGTGATGAGAGAAAATGAAAGTGAGGGAAGTGTATTGTGTGCATGGGATGATAAATTAAGTGGAGTCATATTTAATGATATAAATGGGGAACTTGATATAATTTTTGTTGATGGGGCATGATATATTTTGTTTCTTGGAGTGAAATTGTTGGATCCCATGGATATGTGTTTTAATTTTCACTGATTTGATTTTGATGATGTACTTGTCTAGAAGTCTAAGTTCTATGTGTGGGGGAATTGGTAAAGCTCATATTATCATATGTTTAAATTTGTTTTTAAATGATTTCATCCATTCCCATTAATCGATTTGATCTTATTTGCATCATTTTATGACTTTTGGTGAGTTTTGATCTTAAGTGTAAAAATTGGTTAATTCTGGACATTTAACAGTTTTATATGGCCTCTGTATTTCAATTATAACTCCTAAAATTTTAATCTAATTCACCTTATTACTTTTCTTTGGATGCCATGATATGTGTTCTACTACTATGTCTTCTGGACTGAGATCCAATTTGAACTCCAACAAGCCAAACAAAGTCATTCAATGGGATCATTTATTCTGGCAGGCAGAATGGACCATGTCTCATTCAAAGATCCATATCTCAGGCTATCGACCACCAAATGGCGTTCTTCAAGCATGGCTAGAAACAAAACTCGATGTCTCAGATTCAAATTAGTTTTCATGGATAAATGATTTCATTTAAGCCACCCTTAATCAGTTCAATGTATGGTTGGTGGAATAGTGATTGGCAGCCAGAAAAAGCCAGGTCTACTAATTCGGCCATAACTTATTACAAACAGCTCAAAATGCCTTGACACATCATGAGTAGATGAAAAACTCAATTAATCACATAATATAAGTAGGTACCTCTACCTGATTCGATGAGATGATGTACTAACCGAATCTGAACTTCTGGTGGATTGATTCTGGAGGAAATGGTCATGTTCTTCTTTTCCCCCCTTTTATTTCTTTTTTGTTTTGTAATTTATTCTTCTTCCTTGTTATTATCAATTATTATCAACATGGTGGGGAAAATATTATGAGTGATAGCGGAAGGTTCGGATTTCCATTTTGTAATGTTTGAGTTCACGCACTTAATGTTATAAAATGTTTTCTCTATTCTGCAAAGTTGGTTTCAATTTGTAACAACAGTTTATATAATAATATGAAACTGTATTTTATTTAATATTATGATGTTATTATTGCTTTGTTAAATGTTCATAATCTCCCTCCTCTAGGTTTTGGTCTCTATATGATGGAATAGATCAGGTCTTAGAGGTGATGTACTCAGCGATCGTCAGTACGTGTGGAAGGGGTATTGAATATTTTTAATTGTTTGGGATAAAAAAGACATGATGGAGAATTGACTAACTCAATTGAGGGTATTCGCTACATCTGTTTCACACATAGGTAGGAGAGTAGACCAATCCGAGATATTATTAAGGTTTACTCTCACCATAACCATTTATCAAGGGAGTGATAGGAAGCAGTCTTGAAATATCACCTAAACCGACTTAGAAGAAGATGATTGAATAAAATTGGAACTATGATAATATTACATTTGAAAAACCAACCCCAACCTGATCACTCAATTATTAACACTAATTTTAATTAAATTATTTTTCAATGTATTTTAAACCTTTTACTTGATTGCTTTCTTTAGTTTCGTTTCTTTGTTTTCAAAACCAATACAATTCAAAAACACCTAACTTTTTCTCTAATTAAAAAGTGAAAAACTATTTTTTGTGCACTCCTCATCGAAAGACAACCTAGGTTAACGACTATACTATATTTTAACATAGTAAATAAGTGTTTTTTCCATACCCCATGATAGGAACGTGTCACTATCATGTAGTATGCAGGATGTTTCTACCACATACCTTTTCCAGAATACATTCGTGGAGAATTATGCAGACATGTTATGAGTCCTTTAAGAGCTCTTCCTTATCCTTTATCCAAAAAATTTTTATCGGACGGAATTTTCATCAGAATCTGGATCTTCCTGTGCTGGCTACAATTCATGATTTACAGGTTGATGCAAAATCGAAAAAGACATAGGAAATCGCGGTGAGGAATAGAGATGATCATCTTAGAGCCCACATCATTCCCCATGATATCATCTTGATGGTATTCTTGACGCCATAGCTCTTAGCTTACTCGTTATCTGTTCAATTGAAACTTTACGGAGTTGGTATTCTTGCCTATGTGTCTCTGTCATTACCTGACCCTGAAATCCCTTTTGTCCTCTTAGAGGCACCAAAATATCATGATCGTTCAAACATTTCCCCAGTTGTAGAATTAATCGCCACTCTGATTCAGGAAAAAATCTTCATACTGCGAGGTTCGACATGGACTCAGAGAAACCACGGGTGCCACGATGGTGTCCCAAGACTAGACGCCAAAAAATAACCATATATTATCATCATATCCTGAGAAAATCCTAGCAGCCGGTGGAGCACAAAGTGGGATTTACGGGGCGTAGGATATTTCTCCTATGAGTGGTCCTGGGTGTTCTGGGTGCATCAGACCTGTCTGGAGTCCCCTGACTAGCTGTAGGTAGTGGGATTACACTAGGAAGCCTGGGTATCTCAGGTTTCAATCTTCTCTCTGGGGGAAATCCTTATGGAATTGTTGAGCTGCTAGTGTTCGATTACCAACTTCATCCACCTACTGCATGGAGAGGTGGGAATCAGTTTATGGGATATATACCTGCATAGAGATCTCCCCATCCTTGGAGAAATGTACAATGAGTTTCTACCAGAAGCCACCATATATAATGACACTGATCACTTGTCTCCATTGACAAGGAGCTTACTAGTCCTGGAAGTGGGATCACTAGATCATCTCCTCAAGGATCGTTCCCTCATCCCATTCGAAGCGTGGATAAGATTATTCCTCTAGACAAATAGACCCAAGACAAGGGCTCTCTAATGTCGAACCCATCCCGCTCGCCATTCCCGCCAAACCATAGGGTCATATTGTGAAACCCTTGATGTAGGGAGATATACCACATGGGGATATGACCTTCAGCTAGACATTTCACCTGTGCTTAGGCTAGAAAGTTTTTTTTCCATGTTTTTAAGTGGATGGCTCTTCCCATCTTGTGACGTATACATCGGGGATCAGGCTTGTACCTTGATGACGGTGGCCATATTGGAGGAGGGGCAACCCATTTATTTGGCCCTTCCTACCCTCGCCTAGCTTTATTGATTGTTGGGATAGATTCAGGAAGTAAATCCTATGCATCGTCTTAGCAGACTGTTCCAATTCATGTACAAGTGGATGGTGGAACACTTCCCCTATTATGAATACCGGCATACCAGACGGGTTCCCCATTCTGGCTTTTATCCTACTCTTCTCAGCATTTCATTTGTTCATCCCAGGACTCTGAGTGTTACCATTGAAATTGGGCTGTTGAAGGACGCCTCTAATTTCAAATTCGCACCGCATCCTACCCCTCATGGAACACAGAGAGGTGACTAGGGAGGTTCCCTGGAGGAGTGTTCATACCTCATTTATCTTCGGGACATTCTTCTAACTTCTCATGTATACTGATTTGTTATTTGTGATTCATACCTCCCATACCGGTTTTCCAGGCAATTATGATGCCTTCAGCAGACCGCGCTGCTTCCAATTTCACAACTAAGGGAAGAGTCTCATCTCATGTTTCTCTTCTAATTGGGGCTTATGATGATGAATTAGAGAGCTTCTAGGGATATTGTCATTCCTAACAAGATGGGCCCCACCTTTCTATCGTTGGAGTATTCCCAACTATGGATAGATTTTTACCCAAGCAGGATGATGAATGAAATAGTTCAGAGGGTTCATAATCCTTTGACCATACCCATCCCTGTTCTAGCCCCAACGACAATTCCACACATTCCTTCTACCGCAAAAAGTGAAATAGCTACACCACCTACTTCTGTCCCTATAGAAGCCAAGATAGATACACCTCCTTCTCCCGCTCTTGTGGTAAGAAGGAATTCGGTCCATCATCAAAAGCGTCTGGGAGGGGTTTCATCAGTACAACCCATTTTTGATGGGAAGTGATTTATACTACTCCCCTCCTGTGGATATTTCCCAAGATCTTAATGATACTGGTACCAACCGAGTATTTTCGATCATCCCGAAGGCCATGGTTTGTCTTCCTTATACAGATCTAGTGGCTGGGCCATCTAAGGAAAAAGATATTCTTCCATATTGGGTGACTTGCCGTAGGTCCTTCTCCGCTCTTATGGAAACACTTCTTGCTTATACACATGTGGAATCACGGGAGGATCAATGTGATGGTGTTGTTTCAAGACACCAGGCAGTTTGAAAAATGGCATGGTACCCATTATGTGATCTTGCTGTGGAGACATCCATGGCCAATTTTGTTGACGAGGGGGAAAAATTTAATGGCTATTTACTAAGCAGGGTTCTGTATGCTTTGATTATCAGCACTTTCACCTCCTTATTTACCACATCATTATTGCCCTAGAAGGATTCGTCTCCTACAAGGAAAAGTTGGAAATGTTCAATTCGTACTATCACTAGTTGGAAGCCTTCTGAGATATTTTGGAACAATTTGATTCTTTGACTGCTGGGGAGGCAAAGGCCCATGATTTGGTGGTAACTCATGTGGAAGAGCATCGATAGTTCAAATCCCACAAAAATAGGATGATGGAACAATTGGCCTCCTCACGCGCTAACTATAAAGCTTTCAATAAGATGGGGTGGGACCTTAAAGCTCTTTTGGAGTGGGTGAATCTGACAGTCAAAGCCAAAACGAGGGAGAGAGCCTCTTTGGAGCAGACTATTGATAGCATGCGGCAATCAATTTCCATTCTTCTGTAAAGGGAGAATAGAGCCATGTTGTAGTCCTATCTCAAATCATGATCTGTACTCTCTCTTTTTTTAATACTCTAGAGGGAATCTGAATTGGGTATGTTCCTTTATTTTTGTCAAACTCAATGGAACAGATTTGGCTTTTAGAAAACCCTTCTACATCTCTTCCTATCAAAATCATTCCAATCAAGGATTAATTATAATCCATGACTTGAAATTAATAAATTGAAATAATCGAATCGAGATTTAATTGTTTCCTAAGACAAGGGACTTAGTAAGCATATATTTACTATTGTTGAGGTTTAATGGAACACCTCACGAAAGTTTATGTCTTTTTCATTATTATTACCTGAATTTTCGCCTAAACCTAAAAGGTATGGGCTTAGTGTGTATAACTTAACAATTTCTTAGGCCACCCTTTGTTGTTTTTCGACCTAACAATCATTACGCATTTTCTGATGGCTCGATGTTTTTTTAATGAACCAATACTCGACTTTTTTCCAGAGGTGCCTTCTGCAGATTTTCCCTCTGGAGAGTATGGTGTCTTTTTCACTAGCAGTTCATAGTCCTGCCACTCAAAATTATTACTTATGTTTTAGGTCAAACAACTTTGACCAAACTTAACAGGGCGAGAGCCTTAATTTGGGACTATTAGCTGGGAGTGTTCTAATATCCATTAGACATGGATTAGATATTTTTCATGACCCTTAATATGTGGATTATGGACATGCATGAGGCACGAGAGCTATTTTTAGGCATACATAGGTAGGAAAGGACTCCCCGAAGGATGATTTTTCCTTTGATTGATGGCCATTTTTGTGGGTGACATATGCTGATCTACCAGGGCGTGAAGTGCGTAGTCAATCAATGGTGTCTGTAGGACATTGGATTTCCATTTCTGATGGCTTGGTGGGATTTGAAACATTTTGGATTTATTTTGATGTTGGGAGCCACAACAATTGGCTAGCCTGAGTAGTGTTGTCTGAGAAGATTAGGATCATTCATATTGGCTTTGAGTGGTCAACTGTTCCCACACATTTCTTACTTCCATGAGGGAGAGATATTGAATGTTCAGTTTAGTTAAGATTCCCCCTATTTCCTTTTCTCTTTTATGTCAGAGTAACATCGAAAGAAAGAGGTACACAAGCCTTCACCCCTGAGTTTTCAAATCTGGGGGTGTAACAAGACATGAGTGTCATTTGCGTATACAAAAACTGGAAAGGACTCTCTTGGGGATGAATTTTTCTTTTATTAATAGCCATTTTTGTGGGAAATATATGCAGAGCCATAAGGGCATGGTATGCATAGTCAACCAAAGGTTTCCACAAGACACTGACCTTCCATCTCTGATGGCCATTGAGGATTATGGAGATTGGGAAATTTCTGAATATAATATTTAACCATTGACCAGACATGCTCCTGAACACAAAAGGTGGCTTTTTTAACTGAACTTCATCGTGGAAACCTGGAAATGAGTGGATAAATCTTCTTTCATATGCATCTTAACATCATGCATATGGATGGGATATCATTATAATCCTCAGGAGAGACTAGAGATGAATCATGCATGCATGTTCTGATATATCTAGGATATGTGTAAGGAGGAAAGTGTAAACCATGTCTTTGAGGGCCCTTGAATAAGGAAGGATGTAATGAGGCTTGGAATCCATTGGGAGTACTGAGATAGGAGAGGACTCTCCTAGGGATGAACCTTCCTTTAATTGACTTCCATTTTTTCGGCAACAAATGTAGAGACTCTAGGGTATGATGTGCATTGTGAATCAATGTGTTCGCAGGACACTGACCTTCCACCCCATGTGGCCTTGTTGGGTAATGTAGATTGAAGATCACTCTGATCATGGAGTTTGAAGTATGGAAGGAGTGCACCCGGATATATTGGGGAAATTTAGGATGAAATGTACTCATGGAAATGCGTTTAACTTATTTAGATCTCACTCATATGTAGGGTGAGGAAATAATTTCATCATTGGGATACATTTTTATTAAAATTACATGGCCAGTACATGGGGTTCCTCTCGGGGGAGGGAATCGTGACATGACTTTTAGGGTCGTGCTGGTAGGACCAAATTCCTAGACTATTTTTCCATGATGCCATGATGGATCTCTCTTTAAAATCCCTAAGATCATGTTAGCTATGCTTGGTGTGAGAACTAAGGAATCACAAGGATTCTGTGGCATTTCATATGGATAGAAAAATAAAAATTAGACTGCGCTTTTGTCTTAAACCATTGTTATGTAGTTTAACATCGTACAACAAGGACGATTTAAGCCTTCTATTTTAACGTCGTGCGGTGAGGATGTGATGATATGCAGTTTAGAGTCATGTAGTGAGGACATGTATACTGTCATAAAGATATTCAATAGTTTTAGGTTAATCAAAATCTGGATGTTTCAGAGTTCCATAGATGTGACTAATGATAGAAGGAGTAAACCATAGTCCTGGGAGAAACTTGAATCAGGAGGGATGACATGGGGTATAGAATCTATTAGGAATACTGAGATATTAAAGGACTCTCTCGGGGATGCATTTTCCATTGAATAACAGCCATTTTTGTGGGAAACATATGCAGAGACACCATGTCATGATATGCATAGTCAATCAAAGGTTTCTGTAAGACATTGGCCTTCCAACTCTTATGGGCTTGAATGATTATGGGGATCCACGTTTTCCTGAGGTATGAAGTGTGAAAAATGGGAAATATGTCCCAAAGATTGTGATAATACCCATACCATGATTAACCATGAACTAATTTGAGCTTCCAAATAGGACTGACCGATTTGTATAGGGAAATGTATGACCTTTTTATTTCTCGTGACTGAGAGGCATGTGAGGAATCTCGTAATGACAAGGTCTGAGCCACACATAACTCTTGAGTAAATTTGTACTTTATCATCATGTGATAGTGCCTTTAATGGAATCATTGTACAAGTCTGAACTATGTATGGGGGAAAGGGGAATTGTTTCTTGTTGGTGGGTCAGGGCGTCAACTCCGAGCATCACTATGTATCCTATGAGGGCATGAATCAAGCCATACATAGTTTTGTATGTTCCCTAAAAATGTTTTCTCCATGAGTTAGGGACACTTGAAGGAATTTTGGTTTCACTTGATACGGGTTCCAGAACTACCATATTACCCTACGAGTTATTTGTGTAAAAGAATCCCTACCACTGATCCGAAGCTCAAATGAGATATACTTGATGTGAGAAACAAGGAGTGGTCACAAGGTCTCTTTTGCAGGTGTGGGGCGATAGAGAATATGTTGGGGGACTTTTAATTTTCTTAACTGTTTGGGCTAGGCCAATATTTAGGATTGAGGCATCGCTACATATCCTGCAGGGGCAGCAATCAAGCCATACATAGTTCTTTATGTAACATGTACTGTTTTGGCTCAGTCTAAAGTGTAGGGTCATTTTCATTCTTTCTATCATAGTGGCCAGGTCCATCATGTTACCCCATAGTTGAATTTAGTAAGAGAATATCTAACACTAATCCTAAGATCATGTGAGTTATACTCAATGTGAGAAATAATGAGTGATAAGGGTTTCCCTTACGAATATGGGTAGATAGGGGGTGTTATAGAGGAATTTCTTATTGGGGGTTGGGCCATGATCGAGGATCGAGACATATCTATGTATCCTTCAAGGGAAGGAATCAAGACGTATGTAGTTCTGTAAGAGATCATGCAGTTTACTATCATGCTATTAGGAAATTCTGTGTCATGTAGTTTAATGTACTATGGCGAGGACATGAGTCATAGTTTATTGTCGTGTTTTAGCGATGAGTTCCTTAATTTTTAACATCATTTTGAATGGACGATGAATCATAGTTTAAAGTCTTATATTTTGGACCTTGACATTGGAGGAAATTTTTTTACTTTATTTATTTCTTTACTCATATTTTAGGTTCATAGAGGTTGGACCTTGACATTGATAATTTTTACTCATAGTTTATAGTCTTAGAGTTTGACCTTGACATTTGGAATTTTTACTCATAGTTTAAGGTCTTATAGTTAGGACCTCAACATTGGTCATTTTTAGTCATATTTTATGGTCTTAGAGTTTGGAACTTGACATTGGAGTGTTGTTAGGTGCATTATTTCTTCAAGAACCTTGCATTTGTTGGAGCCATGATGAGATATTTGTCCATTGATATCAGGGTGTATGATTCATTGGGATAGACCCTATGTATGACATATGGTCCTTCCCACATTGGTTCAATCATCAGAGGCTTCTTACCAAGTTTCATCGGGGTTCTGAGGACTAACACCATTTCTCACTCGAGGAAATATCGAAGACAAACATTTTGGTTGAAGGCTCATGCATTTCGATTTTGGTAGATTTCCAAACAGTGCAGTGTGTTCATCCTTTTTTCGTCTATCTATTCTAAATCATCAAACCATCTCTAGGATTGCTCATCTATGGATAGTTGATCAAAAATGGCCATATGAAGTGATGGAACCTCTAATTTTATAGGAAACACTATCTCCTCCACATATACTAGTTAGTGTGGGATTTCCTTAGTGGAATTGCAAGTCATGGTCTGGTAATCCCACAAAGAAAGAAGGAGCTTCTCTAGCCATAATTTATTTTCCATATCGACCATGTTTTGAAGTATGTTGGATAGAGTATGTGTGAAAGCCTCTATCTTCTCATTGGCCATTGCATGGTAGTGGGATGTCTGGTTGGCTTTGATTCCATACTCCCGGTACAATATTTTCAAATAAGTAAAGTAGAAATTGGTGATATTGTCTATTAGTATTGAATGAGGGCACCAAATCTAATAATTATGTTAGCCTTCAAAAATATGAAGATGTTTTTCACCCCAACTTCCTTAGGGGGGTATGGATTCAACAAATTTAGAAAATAAGTCGATCACTGTGAGTATGAACTTGAATTGTCTGGATGTAGCAGGAGGATATGGTCCCACAACATTCATCCCCCAGGCGACAAATGTCCAAGAGTACATAGCTATATGAAGTAACTCTGGGGGTAACTGTATGAAATTATTATGAACTTGGTAGGAATGGAACTTCTTAGTGAATATGGCACAATCCTGTATCATAGTGGGCCAGTAATACCCAAGCCTTCTAATCTGTAAAGAGAGAATGGTCGCTGACTGGGGTGCTCTATAAGCTCTAGCATGCACTTCTTTCATGACGACTGCAGTCTCTTCTACATCAATACACTAGAGAATTACTCTCTCAAGGCCTCATTTTTATAAAATATTTTCTTGATTTACCCCATTATACATTAAAGAAATTGACTACCCATCATTGGACCTACTCCCTTTCACCCCTATCTGGTGGGAGTTTTACATTATGAAGGTAACTTTCAATAGCCAACATCCAACCAGTGGTATGACCACTAGGATCAGTAATAAGACTAATTTCATTGATTTCCTCTATATTGCATTTGATGAATTGCAAGACCATCCGGTATTATGAAATGCTAATGACTGTTTCATCCTAGATAGGATCTCCCAAGGTTGTGGCCACATTTTTCAAAGAATCAGCATGAGAATTCTATGAATGGGGGACATGAGTCAATGTTGATTCTGATGTAAAGTCTTCCATCAGTGCTCGAACAAGGTTCATCAAGGGAACCAATACTTCTTTCTTGATAGCATAGTCACTATTGACCTTTTTGATTACTAGCTCCGAATCACCCTTTTTTTAGGTATTTCGATTGCACCTCGAGTTCCAATTCCATGCCTGCAATGAGGGACTGATACTTCGCTTCAAAGATCATACACCCTTCTAAAAGCAGGAAACAACAAGGAAAGATGGAATTTTTAGGGGATACGAGTATATCTCTCAGCCATACTTTTTGAGCAAGGGATCCTCTATCCTTTTCCCTGTCAGGCTTCAGGAATCACCATCGATGTAAATTTACCATTCTTTGGGATCCTCCTAGATGGTAAAAACATCTTCATGTGGAAGTTCAGCATCCAATGGTGTTTTTTCTTATAAGGGGTTCTCGGCCAAGAAGTCTACTCATGTGTGGCCTTTGATGGCCTTCTAGGGAACGTACCATATGCGGAACTGTTGTAGGGTTACCACCCATCGTGATAGGTGCCCATTTATCATGGGACGGTTGAGGAAATATTTGAGAGGGTTGCAGCGAGAGAATAGGGGGACCTCATGGTCCTACAGGTATTGAAAGAGCTTCTAAACTGTGAATATTAGGGTTAGGAAGTTCTTTTTAGTCTTTTAATACCGAGTTTCAGCATCGATCATTGTCCGGCTATGGTAGTAGAGGTTGTTCTTTCTACTGGCATCTTTTTAGTGCATGGGGAAGGCACCTGATGACCGTTCCAAGGTGGTTACGTGTAAAATGAGTTGTATCCCCTCAATTTATAACATGAGAACCAGAGGTTTTAAAAGATATCTTTTAATATTGTTAAACGATTCTCAAAAATCATTATCACACTCATACGTAACTCCATTCTTCCTGATCTTGGTGAAATGTACACATTTACCTACTAGTTTGGCTATAAAGCATTGAATGTAGAAGAGGTGCCCCTAGAGACCTCTCAACTCGGCAATGTTGCGAGGTGGGACATGCCAAAGATGTATTTTGTATTCTCGGGGTCAACATCGATGCCACGATGGTGTAAAATGAGGCTGGGTAATTTTCCCGAGGTAACTTCATAGGTGCATTTAAGGGGATTATTATTTAAACTGTGTTGTCACAATTTTCTGAAGACAGTTTCAAGATCATCCAGGTGTTTTGAACATTTTAATGATTTAACAACCAGGTCATCGACATAAAACTCACACAATTTTTCCATGAAGGGATTGAAAATGTGATGCATGTCACACTGATATGTGCCTCCAGCATTCATTAAAAAAGGGTATCAATTTATTATAGAACATTCCCTGAGGGGCCCTAGAAGCAGTAGCTTCTTCATCTCCTTGG
The DNA here is from genome assembly GCA_963277665.1 of Viscum album. NCBI lineage: Eukaryota > Viridiplantae > Streptophyta > Magnoliopsida > Santalales > Viscaceae > Viscum > Viscum album. The sequence goes on along the minus strand of OY728135.1, from coordinate 667,300,554 downwards.
GCCATCCAGATTTGATTGTATCCAGAATAATCATACATTGAAGGGAGGGCTTCATACTTGGTTGTTGCATTAATCAACAATTCTGTGATCGCGACCATGAATTTTTTTTTTGGAAATACTGATTAATGTTTAGGAAGTCAATGAAGATTATAATTTGTCCATTCTTCTTTTGATAGGAATTATTTTTCCATCCAAATTGAATATTGGACATCCCGTATGAAGTTTTCTTTGATAATTTTATCAACTTCAGCCTCTATGTTAGCATATTGCGTCGGGTGGGTCATTTTGGCTACCTTCTTACAGCCCTAGTGATCTTATGGTATGCCCAGATGATGGGCAGTTACTTCAGGATCAAGGCATGGAATTTCTATTTAATTCTAGGTAAACACATCTAAATTCTTCTTTAGGAAGGAGTTATATTCCTCCTTATCATCGATATGAATGACCACACTAATTAGAGTGGGTCGCAGGTCAATTTCAATGCCCATATATATATCCTTAAGTTCATCAATTGTGGTGGAAACACCTTCTTCGAATGCAGGAGGGGAATCTTTGAGGTCTTCTTCTTCTTCTTCAACATCTTCCTCTTTTTAAGGAGAAAGGATTTTTGAGACAAACTCTCTAATGTTGGTAGAAGAGTCGTTTTATTCCTTAGTGTGTGAGTAAATGGTAGTTTGATGTCCCAAGGACTATCCGGGAGAATCTTTGATAGGGATTTTCCTGAAAACACGGGAGTCATCCCGCTCTTTCATGTCCTTGGGCTTAATGGTCGTAATAGAGACAATGTAGACAAGTGAGTCTACATCCAGGCTTGAATTTATGCATTCAACATGGTTTATGGGTTGTACCTACTCTTCCCCAAGTTGTTAGAGGGGGTCGGTGGGATCCATCAACAATACATTTTGGGCATTGATCAAATCAACATCGTCGGACGAATGATGTTTTTCTTCCGACTCGTAGAACCCAGCGTCGATATATTGTGATTCACAAGACTCAAAAGAGGATTTATCAGCATGCAACATCCCATTTTTTCCAATAGTTAAAAATTGGTTGAGGATGGAATTGTAGTGTGATGATGCATCCAAGGGCTCCCTAACATGACATTGAAGGTCGTATTTTGCTGCACCACCAGTAACTCGGAATCTGATATGAGATCTCCAAGCCAAGTTTTATGCTTAATTTTACCCAACAGTTTCTTCTCATTTTTTTCATATCCCAGTAGAGTTTTAGTGGAAGTTGTCATGTTGTCTTTATGATATCCCAGCCGAAGAAGCGTTATCAGGGGCAGGAGGTTAACTCCAGAGTCTTCTTCAATGAAGATCCTCTAAACACCAATTCAATTTATCTTGACGGTCACATTTATGTGTTTTATGTGCCCTTCCATGATGGCATCTTCATCCATTTCTGTGAATGAGATGACGGTGTGACATTCTTTGGGACTGGTCTCCATCCAGTATACTTCGACTGCTGCTACTTCGGCCTCAAACTCTTGGGGGATTAGAAAGGCTACGATGAGTGCCTCATTAAGATCTATGGATAGGCTCAACACATCCAAAATTTCTATCGTTGTTGGTACTAAGGCTAGTTGCTTTAAAATTTCATACGTTTTCTCTAATGGTCGGTGCTTCCTGGATCCGAGTTGCTCGTTTACAGACAATTTAGGGGTTTGAGCTTTGGATGTGGATTGTTTGGACTCTATGATAGGGTCTGGTGGTGTTGTATTCCTTTCAACGTTTGGTGAACTGGTCCAACTATATACCTTGGGAAGTTCGGTGTTTGTTCTTCCCCTGATGGATAAACAAAGATAACTGGGATTGGGTTTCTTTTTGTAGGGGGGTATGGAGAATTCTGGTTCTTGATGTGTCTGTCCGAAGGTCCTTCTGTGAGTTTCTATGTTGTTAATGGTTTGAATTGTGGCGTGGCCTGGAATTTGAATCCTGCCACTGTCATGCCTTACAAGAAAACTCTGGCCTCTTTGAACTCTTCCTCCAGCTATCCAATCAGGCGCGGCGAATTTGGGTACATGGCCATAGTCTTCATTAGATAAGGGATCTATCAAGTGAATGAAATTAATGGAGATAAAGATCAGTTCTTGATTTGACACAGTTTCGGTCTAACTGTCTCCTTCTGATGATGTCGTTTGGCAGGGAGGTTCCCATTGTACCTTTTTTCTGGGTGCTTCCCCTTGTACCATTTGGAGGGGCAGTGACCATTGTACCAAGATTTTTGGAATGAAGTCCAAAAGTGTCAATGCTAACTTCTGATTTGTTGTCAGCTCATCTTCTTTCTCTTTCTTTTTACCCTTCTATCCTTTAAAGGATCGCTGAGCTAAGTAAAGTTGTGATGTATTAGGGGATTTTTGGGGGCATAGTTGGTTGTTTCAATTGTGATTGGATGATTCCATGGACTTAGTCAACAGTCTTCTAGTTTATCCAGTTGTCAATCATTTTCTCCTCTTTACTAGAAACTGTTTTACAATCCTCTCCCTCTCTTGAGTCGAAGGTGGAAGCACATGAAACTTGTGCTAGTGGTGGGCCCAACATGACGTTCCTAGAATCCACTATCTATTGCAGTAGATCCATGAGAAAAAATCATTCCTAGATGGTTTTTTCTAGTACATAGTGATATGGACAATAATTTGGATGGTCGTCGAGACCCACTTCATCATCTCACTTTGGCTCTAGCAACTAGAGAAAATTTTAATTCATGGCGACTATGAAATAGCTGCGGACCTGGTCATCTCAGAACAAATAAACTCAATTTCTAATTTCATAGAACTGAATTCTTTTAGCACCTCATCGCTCATCTTGCCGAGGTGGGGGTGGATTTTGGTGTCTACGGGGTCCCGCATAGTTTAGTGGGGCCTCACAATTGGAGCTGGTGTCAGGGGTGGATTCAACATGATAGAAATCGCTTCATCATTTCTCATTATTTTACCAGGGGCTGATGGGGCCACTTAGGACATAAGATTGGTCCTTCTCAAAGAGTATTTTATCCTTTAATAAGTGAAATAGAAGTCTCTAAACCCACTGGTGTACATCACCAGGATGAGTGACGTTTGTAATTCATCCTGAAGGATATCGATGCACATGAAGAGAATATCATCTTGGGGTAGTGGATGGTTCCGGGAATATGTGAGGCCTTTCAATCTAGAAGTGAAGTATGAGACTCTTTTATTCTCTTTCTACTTGCAGTTCATGAGATATCTGACTGTCGTATTGGGGAGCATCAAACTGAACTAGAAGAGAAACTGTCACGGGAGGTTCTCCCATCCTTTAATTGAATTAGATGGAATGCTAGTATACCATTCAAAAGACGATCCATATAGGGTACATACGAAGCACCTAATTTTTACGACATCTTGCTACTCTGTATTTCCCATCATGGGGTCACAGTAAGTGGAATAGTGCATCAAATGTTGTTCATGGTCCCCCGAGCCATTGAATAATGGTAATACAGGGTTCCGGAAGTTTGGTGGTGGTGGAATATTTCTCACACACTTGGGGTAGGGTTTGAACTCTTGTTCAATCAGATCGCGCTTCCCCTCCATGGATTCTAGTCGAGCTGTTTTCTGCTCTATGGTGTTTCAGAGACCTTGATGCATATCATGTCGTCTTGATCTTGAGCTGGTGCCGCAGGATACAAGATTGGGTGTGTCAGTGCTGCTGGAATTTGGGGTGGATACCCAACTGAAGGCATTATTTGTGGGTTTATATGGATATATTCTGGATGCCTTCTCAGTGGGGTAAGACTTTATGTCCTTCCGGAGTTGGGTTAAACGATCCTCTGAGCTTGGATTCATTCACCAGGATAAGTGCCTATGGAAAGGGAACCTCTTCTGGTAGCACTTGATGACGTTTTATAGGGGGAACCCATCCATCAAGGTAGCTCCCTCAATGTAGCTTAGCATTAATTCTCCTAATTTCTTTCATTTCTTCCTTATCTTTGGATATTCATTCCTCGAGGGTGAGGGACGCATTCTCATGGGGAGGGGAGGAAGGTCATAGATGACATTGGATTTATTTTTCACCTTATTGGTGTTTCGCAGGGGAGGTAATGTCGTATTTGATGAGGGGGAACCCAGATTTAGGACCACCCTCTAGTGCCAAGTATGCACACCATCAGGATCAGTTAGGGATTCCTCTAGGAGGGAACCATATTCCATCACATTCTCTCACCCTACATCATTTCCTATGATATCTGTGGGGTTTATTTTTCCCACAATCACCAAATCGTACCGCATTGGGGGTGGTGTATGTGGTACTGAATGGTAGGAAGGCTTCATGTGCCCTTTATTGGGCTTTATTCTACCATTCTGTTGTATTCATCAGGTTTCTTGACGAAGATTGGCCTGAAGGGAGTCCTGGTATGACCTCATAACGCGTCATTGTCTCATAGGTTGTGAAACACGAGAAGGGGAGGAACGGGTAACTCCTTTGCCTATCATTCTTCCGAGATGGTGGAAGACAAATGTCTGTTGTGTGGGGATTTGAAGTAAAAATGCCCCAAGCCCTACGGGCTGGGTTTGTTTCCTTTCTCTTGATGATTTACCATGACATGGAATTGTTGGTCTTATGGGGGCATTTTGATTTAAAAATTCCCCCAGCCCTGTGGACTGGGGTAATTCCTGTATCTTGGTGATAGTAAATGTTATTTCTACCCTTTCGATTTCACATACTCCCACAATAGAGTAAGCCGAGAGTGGAATCAGGATAGCATAGAGTTTATGGTCTTTTAAAGACATGTGCACTACTTTTTGGTTGGCTTCCTTTAGAAGGGAATCCTACTGGATTTTCCTTGTTTATTTACTTAGAATATTTTCTATGGAATGATATATTCTGCCCTGATTCATTTGAGACTTACTTCAGGCCAGTATTTTTTGTGTATCCCATATTTACTGAGCAGGGATTTCACCTTATTTTTTCCTATGGGTGATGACATTGTAGGATGTCAATTCCAATGGGGCCTGCTGGGCGGGACGTGGGGTGAAGTGTAAAGCTCCATGTTCTCCCCTCCCCCAAATTTGAACTCTATCTCAGGCATTTCCAATGAGTTGATGCAATTTATACTGTGTGTGGAGGTAGGTCAGTTCGAGGGTTTTCTTTCGCCTTTTGGATTTTGGTTTCCTTGTAGACTGGAGGGCTTCCGGGTAAATATGATGGTGAAGCTCCCTTATCTCCCTGACATGGTCTATGTACCCTTGGTAGGGTAGGAATTTTTCTTTAAACATTCGAATATTCATCCATATATTGAGGTGACTGTCATGTGTAAATTCCCCAAACAAGTCTCTTGGTATATCGAAGTGAGATGTTTCTATAGGCCAATACATAACTGGTATATTATCCATAGCTAGTTGTCTTCTCAGAAGCAACATATCATGTTGTTGTTCTTCCAGAGGATCTTCTACTTGATATGTCTAGCTCGACTTCTTCTTAATAAATATGTTCCATGAAACCGGGCAGGTGGGAGCCTTATTGATTTACGGACACCGTTGGGTGGATCAGAAGATGACTGTGGCCCGGGGCCATCCTATGGTTGAGAAATAATATCACTCATTCTAGACGGAGTTCTCGATGTGCCTAACTCCATTCCAAATTCCTAAACATAGGAGGGCTTTCTCAGATTTTTTTTGGAAATGGGAGGACCTTATTTTTATAATAAATTTTCAATCTGGGGAGGACCTTTGCAATTGGTGTTGTGATGGGGAGGGATATTGTTGCAACTTGATGCCCGACCGTGGGAATTTTATTGATGGAGTATACCTTGAGGAGGATCTTCAGGGAAGGATATAGAAAAGGGAGGACCTTCTTGATGCTTGGTTTCATTTCGAGGAGGGCCTTCTCAATAAATATCATCTTGGAAAGGATTACCATTATGACTTGATACCTTGATGCTGGGATAATTTATGCAATATAAATCCTGAGGAGGACCTTTAGGATGTACTATAATGAGTGGAGGACCTTCTCATTTCAAGGCATTACTATGGGGAGGACCTTCAGAGTAACATACATTGTGAGGAGGTTCTTCTCAATGATTTTAATCATGGTGAGCACTACCATCATGACTTGATACCTTGATATAAAAGAGAATTTCTTCAGTGTACATCCAGAGGAGGGCCTTTAGGATGTACATCAATGTGGGAAAGACTTTATCGTTGCTTGAAGTCACTATTGGGAGGACCTTCAGAGTAACTTTCATTGCAAGGAGTGCCTTCACAATGACTATCATCATAGCGAGGACTACCATCATGACTTGATGTCTGACTACAGGAGGAAGCATATCTACAACGTATACCCTAGAAAAGACCATCAGGGCAGAAAATAGAAAGGGGATTACCTTCTTGCTATATGATCTTCAGGTCGATATGAGGGCTACCCCGATGCGCATCAAGATATAGGCTCTCGTTATCGATAATTCTTGAGCCACAAATTAATCCCAAGTTGGTGCTCTGTGGAGGACCTTTAGAGCTACTGGTAGCAACATTGGGGGGAGGACCATCGCCACTTCTACTTCCAAATCCATAATTTTGTAATGGAATTATAGGGTATTGATCCTTTGTTGATATATGTTTGAGGGAATCAAGAACCCATGCTTCCAGCAGGGCAAGATCATGCATCTGTTCTTCATTTTCAGTTTTCCTTTGGCACCATTAATTTTTGGGCGCTATATTGCGAGTATTCGGGGCCATCTTCTATATGAAATGGCCTTCATATACGATTCCATATCTTGTTGGGTCCCTTGATGTCTTTGGGATATGCTGACAAGTATCTTGAGTTTTGGAAGGAATATAGGCCTTCCCTGGAGTAGCCACCACATTGGAAAGGAATCCTCTAGTTGGAACAAGTATTTTTTCATGATCCAGTTGTCTGTATGTCACGAGATATTTCCATCGACCCTCCTGGACTAGAGCAGGGACACATAACTACTTTGATGTGACTAACTAATTTTGGGAGTGAGTTATTTAGTTTAAGGGAACCGGGTCATGGGCGTGATTTCTCGCCTTTGTCGTCGATGAAATGATATCCTGACATGTTTAGAGGATATGTTCTAGAATAAATGTTTGATCTTCCATCATTGTTATGATCTGCTGAGATACATATTTGGAAGGAACGGATATGAAGGTCCATTTAGATGTTAGAGTAGTATTTGGTGCCTGCTTTGGTCTCCCATGAGTTTCTAGTATATAATGGAATTTCTTCTATGTCGGGACAGAGGACCGATTCTATCACTGGTTGTCTTCTCCAGTTTCCACCATATTTTACTGGTGGTCTTCATATTCACAAGCGGGGATTTTCATCCGCTCACTTTCGGCTATATTTATCTCACGTGCTTTGTATGAGTCTGCAAGAATTTCATGTTACTCGTATTTGGTTTCCTCCCTATTTGGATAGTGAGCTTGATATGTATCTGTTGGCATTTATGTGTGCGTATAGCCTGTTTCCAATCAATTTAGATGGTTGTGTTGAAATGTGTTGGCAGGTGTTTATGCCTGCGTGTAGCTGAGTGCTTCCTTATTTGGATGGCGAGCTTTTTGTGGCTCAGCAGATATCTGTATCTGCATGTAATTTTCCACTCTATCTACATGGCGGGACCAATGAGCATTAGCAGGAACGTTCATGTACTCGTATTGTGCTGCACTATTTCCATGTTGGGATTTAGTTGAGAGGGCAGAGTCGTATGTATTCCCATTGAATGCCACTTTGTTAGTATATCAGAGCTTCTCCTTAATAACCATGGTGATATCGTGTTCTTGGATATATATTTTCTACCCTTGGTGGGTAGCATGAGGGGACCAGGTCTCCTGGACTTGGGAAGCTGCCCTCGAAATTAGGTCCTCCTCGGTGGGAGGAGTTCTGGTCTTCTGGTGTTGGCTGCGATGCTCTCTGGAAGAGGACCGTGGGTAGGAACCTTGTGCAGTTTAGATTAATTCATCGACATTGACTTCATCTACCTCCATATGAAAAGGGAGGTAAAAATTTCCACAATCTAGAGACAGGCTCTTGAAATTATTTGAGATGACCACCAGGGCCGCCATGCATTGGGGTGTCGGCAGTGCCTGAATAGGAAGCTGGAGAACATTTTGCAGATTGGAGGTCTTGTCTAGAGGCCTCCTATGTGGGGAGAGTAAAATTTTGGTGGTACTCATTGATCATCGTATTGGATACCCAATGTTGAAGAATATGGGTAGGCAAGGGGTTCCTTCTAGTCATTGGGGCTCCGGCCGCCTGTGGGATCGCTGAGGCGCGTGTTTGCATGGGTCATTGGGATTTCATTTGGTTTGAAGTTCACTCTGTCAGATCTTGTAATATACATATATGACATACAGACCACAAAACATTGTCAAAGTAGCTTTCCTTTAAACATATGCATATTTGGAGATTCATCATGGCCCCTTCCCCTTTTCTTTTGCTACGGAACAAAGGGGCCTGAGTGGGGTTAGACCGCCCCCTTGGTTAAGGATTCATGTCAGTTTCACCATTTTGTTCCACCTCTGAGGTGGTGCATTTTGTGCGTACTGGGTAAAACAATATGGTTTGACTTGTAGTATCATTTTTTAGTCATTTGGTTAGAACTACCACCTTGGTTTAGTATTCACGTTGGGTTCACCATTTTTTTCAACCTTCAAGGTTTTGCGTTTGTTGGTGGTGCAGAAATGGTGTGACAAGGATCATCAATCGTACATTTATTCTATAGAGACGGGTTCTTGTCAAATTTTTTATTCCTTTTTTTCAACCCATTCAGTGTCATTATCCTTTAAAGAATTTTGAATTCACCTTGTGGTGACTGTTGGTCCAAGTGGGCGATTATGTGGGGGTTGTGTACTTATACAATCGTCCCTTCTCAGATATAAAATCCCCATATGGTCTCCAATGGGTTTATTCGTGGATTCAAGAACACCCAACGACCCTAGTATCCATGATTCATGGACCTACTTTCCAATGAAAGGCACTCATTGGAAGACGATTTGGCCAAAGACACTTACAGACCCCATCGGTAGAGAGGATGGAAGGTCAGGATCATCATACCCTTCTGGGGGAGGATTTTTTCCTATTCCGGGACTAACTTATAGATTTATGTCGTTTTCATATGTTCGTAAATCATTGTTTCATTCCCAAAGAGTGAATCCACATGACACCCTTGGTTTGCAGGATCTTCTTAAGCATGCATATATTTGATACTACAACGGTGGTGCTGACTTGAGCCATATTGTAAGGTGCTCTGGAGTTTATCGTCATCCAGGAGGAAATAAGGTGACTTGATGTTGGGATCGGACCCACAAGGAGGGATTCCTATGTATCCTCATGAGATGAATCAGAACCCAAGTAGTTTGGATTATTTGGGGATTACGTGTGGAAGATGACCATTTGGGAATTATGATTAGAGTGGACCTTCATGGAAGGGAAACCGTTTGAGCTCGAGCCTTCTGGTAGGCATCCTACGTATCCTGATTTTGTCAGGAATATGAGTTCTCATATTTCAGATTATGTGGGGCTTACCCATGGAAGGATCCCATTTTGGGGGATATGATTGGGTGGACCCTTTTGGATGGGCACCCTTTTGAGCCCAGGCCTTCTGGCAGGCATCCTACATATCCTGTTCTGATCAAGAATCCGGGTTCTCGTAGTTCAGATTGTGTGGATGATGTAATATTTAAAAACCTCTATTCCCATGTGATTTGTGCTCATTGTGGGAAACAAGGGGATTTCGAAGACTCAAAAATGCACACGCCTCCTCCCTTGTTGGTGGGGTGGGGGGAGCCTATAGTGGAATAGGATGGGGCGACTGTGGGAGAGGTTTCTGAGTAATGACCCTTTCCATGTGAGATGGAATTAAAGGTAATGCATCCCTACCTTGGAAGATTTGGGACTTACCTCAGTGGGAGGGCCCCAGAGCACGTTCTGGGAAGGGGTGGAGTTTCATCCTCATCAAAGGGGAAGCGAACATAACCCTTTATACTGATCACAATTACTCATTGAATGGAAAAGAATGTTATCACCCGTAATCCCTAGAATGAGGAGTTTTACGTTAGAGTCCCATGGTTGGGCTCTAGGTTACTATGGTAATGTAGCCTCACATACATTCCTGAATCCCAAACCTTTGTGGGGAGGTCCTTCGTGAGTCCACTTACCATGGGTATGTAGAATAAATGGTGCATGCTGATGCACCTGATAGTCTGATCCTACTAGTCCGTTGGCTTTGGAGAAGGATTTATCCTAATTCTAGAGGACTGGTTAGTGGAGGGATAATGGATGATTGGGCGGTAATAGAGGGGTGAGGGTGGAACTAGAAGGAATAATACCCAAAAACACCCCATTCTGCACACTGTTTTCTCATGCGGGATGGGGAAGGCTCCACATACTATGGTTGTATGTGGGAAGATGGTCCATCCACATACTGATGTCGTACGTGGGCATCAGTATAGTCCACTAAGTAGAAAAGTGCTATTCAGATCACCGTTCCACTTTGGGTTATATCTGCGTACTGATTTGGTACGCGATGCTGGGTTCAGTCCACGTAGCAATATGCTACATAGAGCACCATATCGAAGGGGGGGGGGAGTCCGAGGGATCATCTTTCGCAGGTATTTTATCCTTGAGAATTATTTTGATTCATTGCTCACCCGTTAGGTTCTATGTTGAATTATTATTCAATTCCACCGTTATATGTTTCACGACCGGTTGTACCTGCGAAGGGAGTGGTTCATTGTTCAGGCATCACTGATGAAAAAGATGGAAGATGGAGCGAAACCTCTAAATCTCCCTCAAGCATTCGTCATCTGTCCTTCTCTCTTTGTGTCTCCCTCTGTGTGTCTTTCGTAGTTCTATTGTGATACTTTTATATATCTTTGGAGCAATCGTATCTATTGGGAACATGACACCATTTGCAGAGGCCCATTGAAGTCATATCCTGACCCGCTGAAGACTCAGTCAACTGGGGTTTGCAGAGACTTTGCTTTATGACAATGGTTCATGGATCCCTACCCGTTTGCTTTGTCTGTGAACTGATGTGTTTGTGGTATGGTACGCAGACTGACTTCGCACCCATAACACCTTTAGTGACATGATTCACGGCCAGCCTTGTTTGCTGGCCAATGCCCTATGGTATAGCAGTTCACGTATCGTTCCACATACCTGGTGGTATGTGATCTAGCTAGTCCACATACCTTTCTCAGTGATAGTACGCATGCCACTTAAAATTCAATTAAAACATGAATTCCTTCAATTTTCTTCTGAAGACCGCGACTCAGTTTGAGTCCCATGACCTTGATAGACTTGTATAAGTTCTTGATTTCTTCTGCAATTCATTTTTAGGATTATATCCTTCCCTTAGAGGAATTTTTAGAACCCTAAAAATACCCAAAACTATTATTTATATCCTAAAAAGTGGGAAAGATAGGAATTTATTAAGAAAAATTCTTAGAAACAGTAAATAAGGGAGATATCAAGGATCATTTTAGCATAACATTAGAATAATTATATGAGAACAGGAGATTAACAATGGAAACACATATCTAAAAATTCATAAACCATTTATATTTTTCATGAAATAAAGAATGGAAGTTAATGATACATAAATAAAAAAGGAATCATATAACATGATCAATAAGAGCATAAAATTGGCATAAGAGAGTGTTAAAAAAGTGTCCTAATGTGCTTCATAATAATAATAATTGGGAAATTATTTATATATTATCCACAAGATATTAATTACATGTTAATATTATCCTACCCATGTACCTACTATGGACTTGAGATAACCTCTTTTGTACCTACTTTTGGGCATGGGATAGCCTCTTGTATACCCTCTATTGGGATTCCGATAACCTCTTAGGTACCCTGATTATCTCTAGGTATAACCTCTTGTGTTACCACATTCATGATTGGGAGAAACACATGTATAAATTTTTATCTCATAATATATTAATCATCACACAGTTAATTGGAGGGATATATAATTCTAGGACCACCAATCAAATAATCATAATAGATTCAAATTAATTCCCCACTATCGTATTACATTAATCCTATCATCATATCCCAACCCACGGAATGTAAACATCTCATTATCTTAATCTTAAACAATTTAGTGAAGGAATAATCATAGTATCACTGGATAATATCCCAATAAATAATATTATAAATCAATGGATTCAACTATAGATGAAAAATTCATAGATCATTTGAAATTCCATGATGAAAATTCCCTTTTAATTTTCAAATCACTTCCTTAAAATAAAACATTTTCAAAAAAATTATGGAATACATTTTCATAATATCATGTAAATGAATTATTCAAGTATTGAGAAGTCATGATGAATATAAATTATATTCATTACATAATCATTGAAAATTATTATCATTAAACCTTTGGTAAAACGTTCATTTTTCAAAAAACAACAAGGTGATCCTTTTTAAACTAATTATTAAAAAGAAAAAAAATGCCTAAAATTTATATTAAACCATCATTTTATATTATAAAAATATTCTTGAAACCATTTTCAAAATAATTTATTTTAATGGTAATGTATTTCTAATCAAAATAGAGAAATATATTCAGTCTTAATTAAAAATATTATTTTAGAATTTTTAGTACTTAATGAGGGTAAAATGAAATGAAAAAATAAAATATTTGAAAATACACATGTATAATAAAATTATTTTCATTTAATATATATTTATCATAAATTATACTTCAATATAAATTCATGTAAAAACATCCTAATTAAGATGATATTGAAATATAAATCCCTTACCTCTAGTATCATCTTGATTTGAATGTTCATAAACCTCCCCCTCCTTCAAAAATATCCTTTGGATCTATTAAAAATGACCCATGGGATTCTATTTTAAGGATTAAATAACCTAAAAAATGGATAAATAGTTTAAGAACTTTTTTAATAAGGGGTTTTTAGCTTTGTGGCTTATAGTGGTCTGAGGAATAGAGGAGTTATGGTGTCCTTTTATATTGAATGAATTTACACAATTGGAATTACTTAACAAATTTAAATATAGTAATTATATTTCTTTTTCATGTGGAAAAATATTTCCACACATTCAATGACAATATATGTTAAGGTTGAAATACCTTTATCTAATGAAATTTTGACCGTTTTATTTTTCATTTTAATCCTCATCTTTTTTTAACTCATTTATGGAGAAATATTGACCTTACTATAGTAACATCATTTTCAATAATAATTTTTTACAAATATACATATAAGTTATTCATATGGTAAAAAATAGTAAATCATGTCATTCTCAACCTTATCCCATCACCATTGACTTTGTTCAATTTTTTTGTAAAACTTAAATCATTTAGTAATATAGTATTTAACATAAAACATCACTAAACAATTTAATAACTATTCGTATTTTTTGAAATTAAATACACCAATACATGTATATACTTATAATATAATCTTTTCCACCATTGTATAGAATTTTTTATTGACTATAAATTTATTGTTAATGAATAATTAATCCAAAAAAATTTACTTTTGATATTTTTAAATTCATTCACATTGATTTCCCCACTATTAGGAAAAACACTATGTGAAAGTTGTGTAATTATTTAGGGTAACTATTCCATCACTAAAATTTTTAAAAAAATTAAAAAATTTATTTCAAATTTTAAATAACAATTTATAACCCAATATAAACTCCTGTTATTATAATGAAGAAAATGTTTTAGTTATTAAAACAAAGAGTGTAGAGACCCGTAGCCTGACTTACATGGACTTTACATTACTTTTGCGGAATACTTAGTACATAACAAAAACACACACACAAGGATCGTAATAGTTTAGTGTCTTTGGAAACTCGGAACGTAATCTTCTAATCCTGGTGAAAGATCTTCAAAATCTCCCACAATGATCTTCCATTTTTTTTTACCTAAAACCTTTCTTTATATCCTGGGGAAAAGAAAACATAAAAGGGTGAGCTCAAATGCTCAGTGAGGGTAAACAAAAGAAATATCAATCACATAATTTTCATAAGAACATAACATTTTTGGAAATCTTAACCTGCAAAAGAGAGCATAATTTCATAACATGGGATAAATCATAGTAGTGAAAATGAAACCATAACTTAAAACATTACTCATTGTGGCATACACACATAATCATAGAGAATCATTTCTTGTTAGTCAAGACTCATTGCCAAGACTATCTTAGTGGACAAATTCCCTTTCTGAATCGAGTAATCCTCGTTTCAGTCCTGTTTCACTGAACCGGTATAACCTACCATTCCAGCCATGTCTATCTCATGAGATATGAAATCTTTACCCAATGCATTGGAGGGAGATATAGGTCCCACCCATCTCTTAATGAATCCTTTCTTATGTGTGCCACAAAATCATAAATCATACATCATTTCATAACCCATGTAATAAAAATGGGATTCTTAAACAACATGACATCATAAAACCATTCATATAAGATAAAGGAATTAATAAACATAATTCCATCACAACATAGTCAAATCAATGTAAAAATATGGATAGAAACAGAACCCTTTATTATCTTAGATGGAAAATAATTTTGATAAAACACTTGAAATGAATTCTTGAGGAAAATATCCTTTATTCTTCAAAATCAATTTCTTTTCACGAAACGTCATGAAATTTTAAAAGAAATAGATTTTATTGAAAATAGTCATGAAATATTTTGAAGGAAGATTCATTAAAATAAGGCTTTATAAAACCGTAAAAATCCGTTCGTGCCGTATAAGTTAAAAAAAACATTCTTCGTACTTTTGACGGAAAAGTCAAAAAGTACCTCGTACGAAAAACGGCAAAAGATTCCTTTCATATTCTTTACTAAAAACTCACCTAAGGGTAAAATTGGATTTAAACTTTTGCAAGTGGATGGAAACAATATTACATATTGAAGGAACATGGATGTGGACGATAAAATACACCCCAGTAAATACTTACGAATAAACAATCTCGGATAAAAATGAGATTGTGATATTTCCCTTACCTTAGGTCCGACTTGCTTTGTAAGTGTCCGAACCTCCTGTATAATGATTTAAATCATGTTATTGGCTTATTAAAGAATCATATTCATTGTTATGATATCATATATGGTTCACTTATGACATTATATTACCCGTTCTTTTGTAAATTCCATGTTAAAGAAGCGTTTTGGGTAAAATCGTTTCATTTATCGTAGGTGTTTTGACTTGTTGTTATTGACATCATTATTACTTATATAATGATTTACTTACTTCCAGAATATAAAATATGATTTATATATCATATATATTCAGTATATATATATATATAATAGGTATATAAATAAAATGAAAATCACCGTTCATGGAGACGGTAGTCCGTACGTACGCATGAACGCTGTTTTCCTTTCCTTATTGTCTTGAAATGGAAGTAAGTAGATGAAATACATATGTATATATATACATAAATCCAGTAGCTTTATAATGTCATATATTTCATTATTATTTCTTATATATACATTATAATCATTCTTAAATGGTTAACATGGAGAATGAATCTCATCGCGTCGTGGAGACGGTATTCCGTACGTACGCACGAGCGATGATATCATTTCTATAAATATTGAATTGAATTGGAGTGGATTATACAATATATCAGAATCAATATGATGTTGTAATAACTATGTATAGTTATTCTTTACACCATTATACCCATCCATGTAAGGTGGTGGTGGAAAATAGATTACACCACGGCGTGGAGACGGTATTCCGTACGTACGCACGCGTGGTGATTTCTTTTTCCGTAGGATGGATAGATGGTGAAATAGGGTTGTTTCATACTTATAATAACATATCAGTATATGAGTGATACTGATGTTATTACTTCATAATGAAACAACCTAAGAAGAAGAAGTGGAAGAAGAAATAAAGATGAAAGAATTGGTAACGGTAATTACCTCTTCTTTGAAGTGCCTCTTAGAGACCTCTTCTTAGGGCACTAGAATTGGTCTTTGAGGAAGACCAGAACCTCTAGGATGTTGCTAGGGAAGTGGAGAAGAGATTTTGGCAGGGGTTGGCCGAGCTTGAGTGCTCAAATTGGTGTGAGGAGGAGGGGGAGGAGGTGTCCTTTTATAGGGGAGGAGAGGGGCATCTTAGGAATACCTCAAAATATTATTTTATATTAAAGTCAAAATCGGTTTATAATGGTTCCAAAGGGTATTATTTCGAAGCTAAAGTGGGGATGGGTCGAAATCCTATCAACCAATAGAATTTAGACAAGTTTAGGATATTATTTTAACCTTATCAATTAGATTTAACTCTAAGTTAAATAATTTAACATTTACCGTGTCTTTTTGTTTTCTTTCACTATATGGTTAATACACTTACTATAACATGCCAAACGAACCCCAAATTGTTTATTATTAATATATATATCCTTATATAAGTCATTTGGCCGAACCTTAGATTTTTAGGAATAAAATAACAATTAATAATATAATATTTGATTTAAAAACTATTTTGTGTCAATTTTGACACTATTTGATATATGATTTTTGTGAAAGTCATAACAGAATTAAATGATCGCACCAAGTTGATTAAATCAACATTAATATATCATGGTAACCTAGAAAATTAGTGGAATTCATAAAAAGTCTCAAATTACATTTATTTTGGTATTTATATTATCAATTTTGTCAATATTTCATTAATAAGATAATTACTGCATCATCGTTGTGTCATAAATAAATTAAATTATTTGATGTCTAAAAATTACAAATAAAATACCATCATGTAGGAAATCTTTTTAGCTTTCTAATGAATATTTACAATCGAATTTATCTTATGTATAACCCCATATTAAAAATGATTTACTTATTAAACTTTGATTTTTGCTATTTTAACCCTTCTTTAAATAAATTAATAATAAATGTCCTAATCTAATCCAAGTGGGCCTAAATGGTCATATTTTATTCCTAAGTTTGTTTTTGGTCGAATTACACTTGTCCAATAGAATTAGGACATGTGTTAGGGTAATAGTGATATCATATTTACCCTTAGTTACCCTATTTACTATTAACCGCGGTAAAAAAAGTAAAAAGTTACTATTCACCAAAAAATTATTTTCATCTCATTGAACCACATTTTAGTCCTTGATATTAACCGTGTCTCTCGGATTTTCGAAATTCCATTCACAGAAGCGGTAAAATTAAGTATTATGCAAAATTCAGTTTTTAACCTACCACTTAGTAGTTTCACTATTCATCAAAAATTGATGTTTTTCAGAACAATGCCAAAATTCCATCCCAAGCTATATTTCATATTCCGAATTCAAAAATGAAGTCTATTTTACCAAATTCATAACATAAAAGTTGCATTAATTAATTTTATAATTAAATCCCGCTGTTAAAACAAATAGCGTGTTTTTAAGAAACAATATCTATCAAAAGATTGACACTTGTTTATGTCTAGTTTAAATGTGAAACTACATCCAATGACCAACATTGTATTAAATTGTAAAAATATATTCTAAATATACTTTAAAACCACTCAAATTAATGATTTATCACTATTAATTATTTCAATTAAAAAAGTTGTTTTTAATTATAATTTAGTAATTTTCACTGTTCATCAGAATATGAAAGTTATCCGAAAAGTACCAAAATTTCACCTTAGGCTAAATTCGATACTCCGAATCCAAAAATGAAGTCCATTTTGATTGTTAAAATTTCTAAAATTTAAAAAGTGGTTATTACTATTCATAACGGCTAGTTTTAATAATATTTTAATAGCATATCATTGTTTCGTGAAACTCAGGATTACGTACCACACACGCTATCGAGGAAGGTTGCGATTGCGTGTAATGCAAGGCAAGTCAAGGATGCGTGTTGTGCAAGCTCATTTTGGTGTAGCGTATAACACAAGACATTAGTAAAATAAGAAAGAATATTTTTCATAAAATCTCGGGCTGTTACATTCTACCCCCCTTAAAATGAATTTCGCCCTCGAAATTCGTCGGGGTTATAAATGGTTTACTATTCGAAAGTTTCTTTAATATAAACCCACATCGTAAAAGGGAATACCAAAACTTGTCTTTAAAAACTAAAGTATGAAATGTAACGATTACCCAAATAAACTAATCACTGGGTTTCCACATAGGTGAAAATATGGATAGGGAAGAGAAATCTAACCATCATGTTCTGATGGAGAGTGGTAGAGAACATGGCTATGGAAAAGCCAGTAATCACAAATCCATAAATTTGTGATGATCTAAGGTACCATCTGATTCATCAGATATAAGATCACTAGGACAACATTTTTGGTTTTCAATATCATTTCCCTAAAGTTGAAAAATTTTAATTAGAAGAAATACTTACTTGATTTTGGTATAATCTCACTGTTGTTCGTGAATTGAACAATTTCCAATTCATCTCTTAAATAAATGAAGTTGAATTTGTTTTTCGTGAAGTGTTAGAAGATCATGTGATAGAATGACGGGTCATTCCATCTGTCTCAAACAAAAGGTTAGCAAAAATTATATACATAAGTCGATCTATAGTGAGATTAATCATATATGGTTCCTAAAATGGACTTATACTTCATATATCATGCTGATTAATATAATAAAACTAGTTTCTACTAAACAGGGACTTCCTGTAGGCCAGTGGTAGGCGATAAAGGCCAGTCGCACTTCGGTTGTGGGTTCGATTCCTACAGCCTTGTCCGAAGCGATGGGCTGTCGCCCGTCCTGCAGGTTGTCCCTTTTTCTAAAACTACGTTACTATAACATCCCATCAATAATATCGAAAATCTTCTATCCTTAAACAATACTAACTTATGTCCAACATAATTCAGTCTAATCTTTAGGCTTATACATAATACTGCAGTCCACTCTCGTAATATAGTGACATCGATTACCAGAGATTTAATACTGTCGTTGATCCCCACATATCATAAGATATGTCTTGTTGGTCACATTCCAAACATTCAAAGTCCTTAATCGTGTATTCTCTTGAATACCTTAGTGAAAACATGAGTGCAGTTAAAAGTTAACACTTTCCACATACCAAAATCCTCAAAATTCTATATACTCAAACCATGATATCACTTAGTCCTTATATCAATCATGATCTCATGAATACTATCAAACATTTAATTTTCTCCTTATCCTTTCATTATGCGCATATCATCTACATTCCAAAAATATCTGAATAACCTTTCATGGATACTGGTAACATTAATCATACACTTTCAAAACACAAGGAAAGACAACAATGTAACAATCCATAGATGTCTCTTTATTCCAAAATTACACATGATAAACATGTAATCATTCCACTACATTCTCAAACCATTGACCGAGCTTCAAAAATTCTTTCATCTCACATATCATTTGTAGTCTCTTCATCATCATCCACATAAATACTACCCATATGACCATACTGATTCTCTTCATGAGTCTTTCCCTTAGGGAATTTGTTTGCATAATGCCCATACATTCCACATTTAAAACACTTAACCATTTTTGATGTCGTAGCAATACCATTATCCTCATCCATGGTGTTAACCGGCCCTTTTCCTTTGCACTTACTTGCTTTGTGTCCTTCTTTTCCACACCCAAAGCATCTTCCAGTTCCCTTGAAACATTCTCCTTGATGCCTCTTCCCACATGATTTACATAGGGGAAATTGAACTTTCTTTCCTCTATGATCATCATGGAACTCCATCTTTCTCTTATTAGTCGAGTCAGGAAACTTACCAAATTTTACTTTATTGATCATGTTGTGAGATTGCTGATTCGGCATAATAATGATGTTTGGGCATCCAAATCCCATTTCATTTGGTTGATCATGAAGAATATCATTCCATTGTCCATCATATCCTCCATTATCGTGAATCATCTTGTTTCCAGCCATATTCTAAAACCCAAAAAAGAATAGTGTGAGAGGCAAAAATCATAATAAAGGGGGAGTAACTTAAATATCTAACATCTTTGGTTTAATCTAATATCGTTACCATAGTTCTAGGACTATATCCTATACGTATACTTATCCTTAGGGGCATCCCTAGACATACCTTAGAAATATCTCTAGGGATCTCACTAATGTTTTCGCGTCCTAGTTTCCAAAGGTTGACTAAACCTTTCCTCTGATACCAACTATAACGGTCTGGAATTACTTCCAGTGGACTATAGTTGATACCTATCAGGGCACTCCATGGGCGGCTACACCCCCTGGGCGGGACACACCACCATCCCCAGTGGCAGCAATTTCCTCATGAAGCCCTTGGGCGGAGAGCCATGCTTCGTCCAACGCTCACATGTGAGAGTTCCCAAGGATCGGATACATTCCTACCTCCTTTGCCTCTGATACCAACTGTAGAGACCCGTAGCCTGACTTACATGGACTTTACATTACTTTTGCGGAATACTTAGTACATAACAAAAACACCCACACAAGGATCGTAATAGTTTAGTGCCTTTGGAAACTCGGAACGTAATCTTCTAATCCTGGTGAAAGATCTTCAAAATCTACCACAAAGATCTTCCTTTTTTTTACCTAAAACCTTTCTTTATATCCTGGGGAAATGAAAACATAAAAGGGTGAGCTCAAATGCTCAGTAAGGGTAAACAAAATAAATATCAATCACATAATTTTCATAAGAACATAACATTTTTGGAAATCTTAACCTGCAAAAGAGAGCATAATTTCATAACATGGGATAAATCATAGTAGTGAAAATGAAACAATAACTTAAAACATTACTCATTGTGGCATACACACATAATAATAGAGAATCATTTCTTGTTAGTCAAGACTCATTGCCAAGACTATCTTAGTGGACAAAGTCCCTTTCTGAATCGAGTAATCCTCGTTTCAGTCCTGTTTCACTGAACCGGTATAACCTACCATTCCAGCCATGTCTATCTCATGAGATATGAAATCTTTACCCAATGCATTGGAGGGAGATATAGGTCCCACCCATCTCTTAATGAATCCTTTCTTATGTGTGCCACAAAATCATAAATCATACATCATTTCATAACCCATGTAATAAAAATGGGATTCTTAAACAACATGACATCATAAGACCATTCATATAAGATAAAGGAATTCATAAACATAATTCCATCACAACATAGTCAAATCAATGTAAAAATATGGATAGAAACAGAACCCTTTATTATCGTAGATGGAAAATAATTTTGATAAAACACTTGAAATGAATTCTTGAGGAAAATATCCTTTCTTCTTCAAAATCAATTTCTTTTCACGAAACGTCATGAAATTTTAAAAGAAAGAGATTTTGTTGAAAATAGTCATGAAATCTTTTGAAGGAAGCTTCATGAAAATAAGGCTTTATAAAACCGTAAAAATCCGTTCGTGCCGTATAAGTTAAAAAAACATTCTTCGTACTTTTGACGGAAAAGTCAAAAAGTACCTCGTACGAAAAACGGCAAAAGATTCCTTTCATATTCTTTACTAAAAACTCACCTAAGGGTAAAATTGGATTTAAACTTTTGCAAGTGGATGGAAACAATATTACATATTGAAGGAACATGGATGTGGACGATAAAATACACCCCAGTAAATACTTACGAATAAACAATCTCGGATAAAAATGAGATTGTGATATTTCCCTTACCTTAGGTCCGACTTGCTTTGTAAGTGTCCGAACCTCCTGTATAATGATTTAAATCATGTTATTGGCTTATTACAGAATCATATTCATTGTTATGATATCATATATGGTTCACTTATGACATTATATTACCCGTTCTTTTGTAAATTCCATGTTAAAGAAGCGTTTTGGGTAAAATCGTTTCATTTATCGTAGGTGTTTTGACTTGTTGTTCTTGACATCATTATTACTTATATCATGATTTACTTACTTCCAGAATATAAAATATGATTTATATATCATATATATTCAGTATATATATATATATAATAGGTATATAAATAAAATGAAAAACACCGTTCATGGAGACGGTAGTCCGTACGTACGCATGAACGCTGTTTTCCTTTCTTTATTGTCTTGAAATGGAAGTAAGTAGATGAAATACATATGTATATATATACATAAATCCAGTAGCTTTATAATGTCATATATTTCATTATTATTTCTTATATATACATTATAATCATTCTTAAATGGTTAACATGGAGAATGAATCTCATCGCGTCGTGGAGACGGTATTCCGTACGTACGCACGAGCGATGATATCATTTCTATAAATATTGAATTGAATTGGAGTGGATTATACAATATATCAGAATCAATATGATGTTGTAATAACTATGTATAGTTATTCTTTACACCATTATACGCATCCATGTAAGGTGGTGGTGGAAAATAGATTACACCACGGCGTGGAGACGGTATTCCGTACGTACGCACGCGCGGTGATTTCTTTTTCCGTAGGATGGATAGATGGTGAAATAGGGTTGTTTCATACTTATAATAACATATCAGTATATGAGTGATACTGATGTTTTTACTTCATAATGAAACAACCTAAGAAGAAGAAGTGGAAGAAGAAATAAAGATGAAAGAATTGGTACCGGTAATTACCTCTTCTTTGAAGTGCCTCTTTGAGACCTCTTCTTAGGGCACTAGAATTGGTCTTTGAGGAAGACCAGAACCTCTAGGATGTTGCTAGGGAAGTGGAGAAGAGATTTTGGCAGGGGTTGGCCGAGCTTGAGTGCTCAAATTGGTGTGAGGAGGAGGGGGAGGAGGTGTCCTTTTATAGGGGAGGAGAGGGGAATCTTAGGAATACCTCAAAATATTATTTTATATTAAAGTCAAAATCGGTTTATAATGGTTCCAAAGGGTATTATTTCAAAGCTAAAGTGGGGATGGGTCGCAATCCTATCAAACAATAGAATTTAGACAAGTTTAGGATATTATTTTAACCTTATCAATTAGATTTAACTCTAAGTTAAATAATTTAACATTTACCGTGTCTTTTTGTTTTCTTTCACTATATGGTTAATACACTTACTATAACATGCCAAACGAACCCCAAATTGTTTATTATTAATATATATATCCTTATCTAAGTCATTTGGCCGAACCTTAGATTTTTAGGAATAAAATAACAATTAATAATATAATATTTGATTTAAAAACTATTTTGTGTCAATTTTGACACTATTTGATATATGATTTTTGTGAAAGTCATAACAGAATTAAATGTTCGCACCAAGTTGATTAAATCAACATTAATATATCATGGTAACCTAGAAAATTAGTGTAATTCATAAAAAGTCTCAAATTACATTTATTTTGGTATTTATATTATCAATTTTGTCAATATTTCATTAATAAGATAATTACTGCATCATCGTTGTGTCATAAATAAATTAAATTATTTGATGTCTAAAAATTACAAATAAAATACCATCATGTAGGAAATCTTTTTAGCTTTCTAATTAATATTTACAATCGAATTTATCTTATGTATAACCTCATATTAAAAATGATTTACTTATTAAACTTTGATTTTTGCTATTTTAACCCTTCTTTAAATAAATTAATAATAAATGTCCTAATCTAATCCAAGTGGGCCTAAATGGTCATATTTTATTCCTAAGTTTGTTTTTGGTCGAATTACACTTGTCCAATAGAATTAGGACATGTGTTAGGGTAATAGTGATATCATATTTACCCTTAGTTACCCTATTTACTATTAACCGCGGTAAAAAAAGTAAAAAGTTACTATTCACCAAAAAATTATTTTCATCTCATTGAACCACATTTTAGTCCTTGATATTAACCGTGTCTCTCGGATTTTCGAAATTCCATTCACAGAAGCGGTAAAATTAAGTTTTATGCAAAATTCAGTTTTTAACCTACCACTTAGTAGTTTCACTATTCATCAAAAATTGATGTTTTTCAGAACAATGCCAAAATTCCATCCCAAGCTATATTTCATATTCCGAATTCAAAAATGAAGTCTATTTTACCAAATTCATAACATAAAAGTTGCATTAATTAATTTTATAATTAAATCCCGCTGTTAAAACAAATAGCGTGTTTTTAAGAAACAATATCTATCAAAAGATTGACACTTGTTTATGTCTAGTTTAAATGTGAAACTACATCCAATGACCAACATTGTATTAAATTGTAAAAATATATTCTAAATATACTTTAAAACCCCTCAAATTAATGATTTATCACTATTAATTATTTCAATTAAAAAAGTTGTTTTTAATTATAATTTAGTAATTTTCACTATTCATCAGAATATGAAAGTTATCCGAAAAGTACCAAAATTTCACCTTAGGCTAAATTCGATACTCCGAATCCAAAAATGAAGTCCATTTTGAGAGTTAAAATTTCTAAAATTTAAAAAGTGGTTATTACTATTCATAACGGCTAGTTTTAATAATATTTTAATAGCATATCATTGTTTCGTGAAACTCAGGATTACGTTCCACACACGCTATCGAGGAAGGTTGCGATTGCGTGTAATGCAAGGCAAGTCAAGGATGCGTGTTGTGCAAGCTCATTTTGGTGTAGCGTATAACACAATACATTAGTAAAATAAGAAAGAATATTTTTCATAAAATCTCGGGCTGTTACATTCTACCCCCCTTAAAATGAATTTCGCCCTCGAAATTCGTCGGGGTTATAAATGGTTTACTATTCGAAAGTTTCTTTAATATAAACCCACATCGTAAAAGGGAATACCAAAACTTGTCTTTAAAAACTAAAGTATGAAATGTAACGATTACCCAAATAAACTAATCACTGGGTTTCCACATAGGTGAAAATATGGATAGGGAAGAGAAATCTAACCATCATGTTCTGATGGAGAGTGGTAGAGAACATGGCTATGGAAAAGCCAGTAATCACAAATCCATAAATTTGTGATGATCTAAGGTACCATCTGATTCATCAGATATAAGATCACTAGGACATCATTTTTGGTTTTCAATATCATTTCCCTAAAGTTGAAAAATTTTAATTAGAAGAAATACTTACTTGATTTTGGTATAATCTCAATGTTGTTCGTGAATTGAACAATTTCCACTTCATCTCTTAAATAAATGAAGTTGAATTTGTTTTTCGTGAAGTGTTAGCAGATCATGTGATAGAATGACGGGTCATTCCATCTGTCTCAAACAAAAGGTTAGCAAAAATTATATACATAAGTCGATCTATAGTGAGATTATTCATATATGGTTCCTAAAATGGACTTATACTTCATATATCATGCTGATTAATATAATAAAACTAGTTTCTACTAAACAGGGACTTCCTGTAGGCCAGTGGTAGGCGATAAAGGCCAGTCGCACTTCGGTTGTGGGTTCGATTCCTACAGCCTTGTCCGAAGCGATGGGCTGTCGCCCGTCCTGCAGGTTGTCCCTTTTTCTAAAACTACGTTACTATAACATACCATCAATAATATCGAAAATCTTCTATCCTTAAACAATACTAACTTATGTCCAACATAATTCAGTCTAATCTTTAGGCTTATACATAATACTGCAGTCCACTCTCGTAATATAGTGACATCGATTACCAGAGATTTAATACTGTCGTTGATCCCCACATATCATAAGATATGTCTTGTTGGTCACATTCCAAACATTCAAAGTCCTTAATCGTGTATTCTCTTGAATACCTTAGTGAAAACATGAGTGCAGTTAAAAGTTAACACTTTCCACATACCAAAATCCTCAAAATTCTATATACTCAAACCCTGATATCACTTAGTCCTTATATCAATCATGATCTCATGAATACTATCAAACATTTAATTTTCTCCTTATCCCTTCATTATGCGCATATCATCTACATTCCAAAAATATCTGAATAACCTTTCATGGATACTGGTAACATTAATCATACACTTTCAAAACACAAGGAAAGACAACAGTGTAACAATCCATAGATGTCTCTTTATTCCAAAATTACACATGATAAACATGTAATCATTCCACTACATTCTCAAACCATTGACCGAGCTTCAAAAATTCTTTCATCTCACATATCATTTGTAGTCTCTTCATCATCATCCACATAAATACTACCCATATGACCATACTGATTCTCTTCATGAGTCTTTCCCTTAGGGCATTTGTTTTCATAATGCCCATACATTCCACATTTAAAACACTTAACCATTTTTGATGTCGTAGCAATACCATTATCCTCATCCATGGTGTTAACCGGCCCTTTTCCTTTGCACTTACTTGCTTTGTGTCCTTCTTTTCCACACCCAAAGCATCTTCCAGTTCCCTTGAAACATTCTCCTTGATGCCTCTTCCCACATGATTTACATAGGGGAAATTGAACTTTCTTTCCTCTATGATCATCATGGAACTCCATCTTTCTCTTATTAGTCGAGTCAGGAAACTTACCAAATTTTACTTTATTGATCATGTTGTGAGATTGCTGATTCGGCATAATAATGATGATTGGGCATCCAAATCCCATTTCATTTGGTTGCTCATGAAGAATATCATTCCATTGTCCATCATATCCTCCATTATCGTGAATCATCTTGTTTCCAGCCATATTCTAAAACCCAAAAAAGAATAGTGTGAGAGGCAAAAATCATAATAAAGGGGGAGTAACTTAAATATCTAACATCTTTGGTTTAATCTAATATCGTTACCATAGTTCTAGGACTATATCCTATACGTATACTTATCCTTAGGGTCATCCCTAGACATACCTTAGAAATATCTCTAGGGATCTCACTAATGTTTTCGCGTCCTAGTTTCCAAAGGTTGACTAAACCTTTCCTCTGATACCAACTATAACGGTCTGGAATTACTTCCAGTGGACTATAGTTGATACCTATCAGGGCACACCATGGGCGGCTACACCCCCTGGGCGGGACACACCACCATCCCCAGTGGCAGCCATTTCTTCATGAAGCCCTTGGGCGGAGAGCCATGCTTCGTCCAACGCTCACATGTGAGAGTTCCCAAGGATCGGATACATTCCTACCTCCTTTGCCTCTGATACCAACTGTAGAGACCCGTAGCCTGACTTACATGGACTTTACATTACTTTTGCGGAATACTTAGTACATAACAAAAACACACACACAAGGATCGTAATAGTATAGTGTCTTTGGAAACTCGGAACGTAATCTTCTAATCCTGGTGAAAGATCATCAAAATCTACCACAAAGATCTTCCTTTTTTTTTTACCTAAAACCTTTCTTTATATCCTGGGGAAAAGAAAACATAAAAGGGTGAGCTCAAATGCTCAGTAAGGGTAAACAAAAGAAATATCAATCACATAATTTTCATAAGAACATAACATTTTTGTAAATCTTAACCTGCAAAAGAGAGCATAATTTCATAACATGGGATAAATCATAGTAGTGAAAATGAAACCATAACTTAAAACATTACTCATTGTGGAATACACACATAATCATAGAGAATCATTTCTTGTTAGTCAAGACTCATTGCCAAGACTATCTTAGTGGACAAAGTCCCTTTCTGAATCGAGTAATCCTCGTTTCAGTCCTGTTTCACTGAACCGGTATAACCTACCATTCCAGCCATGTCTATCTCATGAGATATGAAATCTTTACCCAATGCATTGGAGGGAGATATAGGTCCCACCCATCTCTTAATGAATCCTTTCTTATGTGTGCCACAAAATCATAAATCATACATCATTTCATAACCCATGTAATAAAAATGGGATTCTTAAACAACATGACATCATAAAACCATTCATATAAGATAAAGGAATTCATAAACATAATTCCATCACAACATAGTCAAATCAATGTAAAAATATGGATAGAAACAGAACCCTTTATTATCGTAGATGGAAAATAATTTTGATAAAACACTTGAAATGAATTCTTGAGGAAAATATCCTTTCTTCTTCAAAATCAATTTCTTTTCACGAAACGTCATGAAATTTTAAAAGAAAGAGATTTTGTTGAAAATAGTCATGAAATCTTTTGAAGGAAGCTTCATGAAAATAAGGCTTTATAAAACCGTAAAAATCCGTTCGTGCCGTATAAGTTAAAAAAAACATTCTTCGTACTTTTGACGGAAAAGTCAAAAAGTACCTCGTACGAAAAACGGCAAAAGATTCCTTTCATATTCTTTACTAAAAACTCACCTAAGGGTAAAATTGGATTTAAAATTTTGCAAGTGGATGGAAACAATATTACATATTGAAGGAACATGGATGTGGACGATAAAATACACCCCAGTAAATACTTACGAATAAACAATCTCGGATAAAAATGAGATTGTGATATTTCCCTTACCTTAGGTCCGACTTGCTTTGTAAGTGTCCGAACCTCCTGTATAATGATTTAAATCATGTTATTGGCTTATTACAGAATCATATTCATTGTTATGATATCATATATGGTTCACTTATAACATTATATTACCCGTTCTTTTGTAAATTCCATGTTAAAGAAGCGTTTTGGGTAAAATCGTTTCATTTATCGTAGGTGTTTTGACTTGTTGTTCTTGACATCATTATTACTTATATCATGATTTACGTACTTCCAGAATATAAAATATGATTTATATATCATATATATTCAGTATATATATATATATAATAGGTATATAAATAAAATGAAAAACACCGTTCATGGAGACGGTAGTCCGTACGTACGCATGAACGTTGTTTTCCTTTCCTTATTGTCTTGAAATGGAAGTAAGTAGATGAAATACATATGTATATATATACATAAATCCAGTAGCTTTATAATGTCATATATTTCATTATTATTTCTTATATATACATTATAATCATTCTTAAATGGTTAACATGGAGAATGAATCTCATCGCGTCGTGGAGACGGTATTCCGTACGTACGCACGAGCGATGATATCATTTCTATAAATATTGAATTTAATTGGAGTGGATTATACAATATATCAGAATCAATATGATGTTGTCATAAATATGTATAGTTATTCTTTACACCATTATACCCATCCATGTAAGGTGGTGGTGGAAAATAGATTACACCACGGCGTGGAGACGGTATTCCGTACGTACGCACGCGCGGTGATTTCTTTTTCCGTAGGATGGATAGATGGTGAAATAGGGTTGTTTCATACTTATAATAACATATCAGTATATTAGTGATACTGATGTTATTACTTCATAATGAAACAACCTAAGAAGAAGAAGTGGAAGAAGAAATAAAGATGAAAGAATTGGTAACGGTAATTACCTCTTCTTTGAAGTGCCTCTTTGAGACCTCTTCTTAGGGCACTAGAATTGGTCTTTTAGGAAGACCAGAACCTCTAGGATGTTTCTAGGGAAGTGGAGAAGAGATTTTGGCAGGGTTTGGCCGAGCTTGAGTGCTCAAATTGGTGTGAGGAGGAGGGGGAGGAGGTGTCCTTTTATAGGGGAGGAGAGGGGCATCTTAGGAATACCTCAAAATATTATTTTATATTAAAGTCAAAATCGGTTTATAATGGTTCCAAAGGGTATTATTTCGAAGCTAAAGTGGGGATGGGTCGAAATCCTATCAACCAATAGAATTTAGACAAGTTTAGGATATTATTTTAACCTTATCAATTAGATTTAACTCTAAGTTAAATAATATAACATTTACCGTGTCTTTTTGTTTTCTTTCACTATATGGTTAATACACTTACTATAACATGCCAAACGAACCCCAAATTGTTTATTATTAATATATATATCCTTATCTAAGTCATTTGGCCGAACCTTAGATTTTTAGGAATAAAATAACAATTAATAATATAATATTTGATTTAAAAACTATTTTGTGTCAATTTTGACACTATTTGATATATGATTTTTGTGAAAGTCATAACAGAATTAAATGTTCGCACCAAGTTGATTAAATCAACATTAATATATCATGGTAACCTAGAAAATTAGTGTAATTCATAAAAAGTCTCAAATTACATTTATTTTGGTATTTATATTATCAATTTTGTCAATATTTCATTAATAAGATAATTACTGCATTATCGTTGTGTCATAAATAAATTAAATTATTTGATGTCTAAAAATTACAAATAAAATACCATCATGTAGGAAAGCTTTTTATCTTTCTAATGAATATTTACAATCGAATTTATCTTATGTATAACCCCATATTAAAAATGATTTACTTATTAAACTTTGATTTTTGCTATTTTAACCCTTCTTTAAATAAATTAATAATAAATGTCCTAATCTAATCCAAGTGGGCCTAAATGGTCATATTTTATTCCTAAGTTTGTTTTTGGTCGAATTACACTTGTCCAATAGAATTAGGACATGTGTTAGGGTAATAGTGATATCATATTTACCCTTAGTTACCCTATTTACTATTAACCGCGGTAAAAAAAGTAAAAAGTTACTATTCACCAAAAAATTAATTTCATCTCATTGAACCACATTTTAGTCCTTGATATTAACCGTGTCTCTCGGATTTTCGAAATTCCATTCACAGAAGCGGTAAAATTAAGTTTTATGCAAAATTCAGTTTTTAACCTACCACTTAGTAGTTTCACTATTCATCAAAAATTGAGGTTTTTCAGAACAATGCCAAAATTCCATCCCAAGCTATATTCCATATTCCGAATTCAAAAATGAAGTCTATTTTACCAAATTCATAACATAAAAGTTGCATTAATTAATTTTATAATTAAATCCCGCTGTTAAAACAAATAGCGTGTTTTTAAGAAACAATATCTATCAAAAGATTGACACTTGTTTATGTCTAGTTTAAATGTGAAACTACATCCAATGACCAACATTGTATTAAATTGTAAAAATATATTCTAAATATACTTTAAAACCACTCAAATTAATGATTTATCACTATTAATTATTTCGATTAAAAAAGTTGTTTTTAATTATAATTTAGTAATTTTCACTATTCATCAGAATATGAAAGTTATCCGAAAAGTACCAAAATTTCACCTTAGGCTAAATTCGATATTCCGAATCCAAAAATGAAGTCCATTTTGAGAGTTAAAATTTCTAAAATTTAAAAAGTGGTTATTACTATTCATAACGGCTAGTTTTAATAATATTTTAATAGCATATCATTGTTTCGTGAAACTCAGGATTACGTACCACACACGCTATCGAGGAAGGTTGCGATTGCGTGTAATGCAAGGCAAGTCAAGGATGCGTGTTGTACAAGCTCCTTTTGGTGTAGCGTATAACACAAGACATTAGTAAAATAAGAAAGAATATTTTTCATAAAATCTCGGGCTGTTACAAAGAGGGTGGGATTTTTTTTTATTTTTTCATTAATTAAAATAATATTTATAACACTATCAAAGAAAAATTTCACAAAGGTTCCATATCTTCTTATATTATATGTATTGTTTCAAACTAAACTCATCCAACTTAAATTAAGTAGGTATTTTATTGATTTTTACAGCCTTATAACATTATTTTTTACTTTTATATCATGATATACTCCCACCACCGTGAAAATCATTTACCACAATTACTATTCATAGTGACCAAAAAGCATGATGACCAATTTTCAATATTTGAAATTTCCATTTCAAAATATTGGATCCACATATCATGATTAAATTTCAGATTTGGTATAAATACATTTTTAAAAATATTGAAAAACCCAATGAAACAAATTTCAAAAGTTTTTATTGAAAATCATAAAATAGGATATAATATTATATCATGCCTAGTAAGAACCATTAGATGAATGATAGCCCATTTTATTGTATATATATTCTATAAATTTCATTAATTTCATTTATAAATACTGATAAATTATATTTTTTAATATAAAAATACGTTTTCATGCATAAAAATAGTTTCGTAGAAACAAATATCAATTTTCACTTTCTAATGATTTTGTTAATTGATACCCAATATATTTTTTCAATAAATTTATATAAATAATTTTGAAATTTTATTTAATCCCATTAATACTATCTAATCCAAATGCTAGGAAATAATTTTCCCAGTAAAAACAATAATTCAATGATATAATATGGTTCATCTAAATTAGGGGATGCATATAAAGAATGATATAAAATAATCTATGTTTACTTCAAAGGAAATAAATACAAAATAATGGGGTGTTTCATATTACAACCCTTAAAAATAATTTCTCAATTGAAACTCCATCACTATAATACATAAAATTGAGGATATCCATGTGCAATCACTTCCATGGGTTCTAATGTAGCGTCTTTGAATGTTTGATTACTCTAGTGAACATTAAATAGGAGATTAGTCTTTTCATGTGACATTTTATCTCAATAATAAAATATTTCTATAGGTTATTCTTCATATGAAAGGTCGTTATCTAAAAGTATATACTCTAATTTAACTACATGTAAAGTATTTGTTATGTCCTTGCTCGAGAGAGATACATGATACACATCATGAACTTGAGAGAGTTTTGGTGGAAGCACTATGTGATAATCTATAATCCCTAATCAATAAATAATTTTGAAGGTACTAATATACAAAGGTCTAATAATAGTGAAAATTACTTATTTTTGTAAATTTGTCATTTATTTTTATTACATAAAGTCCCATTATTAATTTAATATTATATAAAATTAAAATGATTATTATTTATATATATTATGTACAATTAGTTACATTTAAATCATATTTATACTATATTTTAGTATAGGTTTATTATTAGGCTTAAAGTTCATTTTTATAAAAACCATTTTAAAGGGAATAATGATTTGACCTTTTAATTAATTAAAATAATTCTAAATGAGGAATTTTTTGAATGAAATTTATGGACTATATATCTCTAAATTTTATTTAAAATTATTTAAATTATTGTAACTTTTAATATAGTTAATATGATATCCTCTTTTCAATTAGAAAATTCATCTCTTGATTAACAATTTTTTTGATACATGTGCGAGTTCAAATTTAAATTATATTCTTCTGAATATGTGAGTTGAATTTGGAAAACTGGATACCATATTTGGAATCAGTATAATTTATATTGAATAATAATAGTTTCAACATAATTTTTTTACCATAAATAATCATGAAAATATTAAAAATTATTTATTGTTGTTAAGGTAAAAACAAGTTTATTATGAGATTAATCTAAACGGATATGTGTTAAAAATGACCGAAAACGTGTTTAATAAATATTTTAGGGTTTTATATCAACCATATAACTTATAAGGTATTAAATGATCCATTTTATAGAATTTTGGACTATAAAACCGTGGGTTTAATTCATTTTATTCAAAATATCCAAATATATCTTCTCTTTAACCTATAAAAGGCCACCCACACTCATCTCCTTTACACAGAAACAAAACCCATTTGTTCTGCCAGTACCTACCCATATAAAATTCTTACATACATACCATCATCCTATAAGAATATATTTGATCATAAATCCATCTTAGAAATGTTTTTTGAGGAAACATAGATAAGTTTTCTATATAAGAGTTAATGTCCTTAACCAGGCATTTTATTTTATTTCTGATTCCAACTCCTTCAAATATTTTTAAACCGCGATGGTATAATAAACTAAATATATTCCATATATTGAGATGTTTTTATGTTAAGGTTATGACCAAAAACCATATGATCCTATCTCAAATTAAAAATAAAACTATTGATCGTGTGTACGACGGAATATTTCCACACCAATGGACGCAATTCATTTGCCATCAATGCTTCTCATTGATGGATATAATTATGTATTTATTTTTTTATATCATATTAGTAAAACACCTATAATTATAAAAAAATATTATTTAATATATTATTCTACACACAACATTGTTTTTTGGAATATATACATGAAACAATGTGTTTAGTAAGGGTTACATGCAACAACGAGTTTTTCTGAAAGCTTTCATTACACACACCACTGAGTTCTATCGAAAAACAATATAATATTGATAATATTATTTAATATGATAGTTATTTATTATCCATTATAATGGTGGGGATAAATATTATTAACTAACTAATGAACATATATAGTTTACACACATTTACATGTTATTTATTGATTATAAATAAAATAATAGTAATTTGAAATTAAATGAAATGTTTCCTCAAAATTGTGTTTCTTAAAAAGGATGTTTTAGTTTCAACATGCACACACAATTAAAAATTGATTTTTAACACATTTAGAATGATTATATGTCTAAATAATGTTCATTTTGGAAATTATTGTGCAAAAATTATCATAAGGTTATCTTTTGGTAATTTTCATAGAAGTTTCGTTTTTGGATGAAGAGTGAGATATAGAGATTATATTTGAAAACTATCATTTCATAAAAATACTTTATAATGTTAAATTAAATTTTTAATTTTTTAAATCTTAAAATAGTTGAATTACACATATATTAAGCCAATTTATAACATTTTAATTATCATTATCTTGAATTTTGATATAAAACCATTGTTACCATTTGAACATTTTAACATTAAAAACACTATCTCTCACCACATCTATGATATTAATTTTAAATTAAATTCTTCTAATTATATGTGATGAATTTTCCAAAATGAATTCTATATTTGGATTGAAAATAATTTATATTATATAACATTGTTAAATTATTTTTTACAATAATGATTAGTGAAAATAGTTAATATTAATTAGAATTATTATGGTAAAAATTAGTATACTTACTGGTTAAACATTGAATATACGGTTTATGAATGATCAAAAACTTGTCCAAAATAAATTTTCTAGAAACAATACTCGTGCACATGTATGTACTACAGTTTCAATGATCAAAATGTAGTTAATTTTCATAACCATCATTC
Organism: Viscum album; assembly: GCA_963277665.1. NCBI lineage: Eukaryota > Viridiplantae > Streptophyta > Magnoliopsida > Santalales > Viscaceae > Viscum > Viscum album. Next base: position 667,265,863 of record OY728135.1, on the reverse strand, counting down.
ATTATTGGTTTTAAAAGTATATTTAATTTATAAATATGATTATTATTTCATTATTATTATTTTAGACATGATAGAACTATAATATATATATAAGAAATGGATATTTCATGAAGAAACATGCATGAAAAAACTGTAACATCCCAGGTAAATAAAGAATAATACATTTTCATATTTGTGTATTAAATATTAATTTTACTTTAAAGGGGAAGGTATGTTTGATGGCATACCTGAAATGCAACAATGGGTTTCTACATAGTCTAATGTTGCACACAAAGCTCAGTCATACTGAAAAATAATAATATATTATTATTTTAAATGGTAGTTAATGCCTAGATGTTGTATTGGTAGGAATGAATAGAACTAACTACAATATGAATATACATGTTTTCTAAATGTTTTTACATTTATCCAATAAATGATAGAGGTTTAAAATGTGAATAATGTTAATTTTTAGTATAAATACTATAATATTCTTTAAAAAGTCAATTTACCTCCTTTTCATGGAGAAACCACATTAAATCTAGTTTTGGTAACCTTTATATGTTTTATTTGATAAAATAAAATTCTTCATCAGAATAGGGACATCAAAATTTATTTTGGGTAAATTTTTGGTATTTTTCAGATAAAATTCATTTTTAATGAATAGTGAAAAACATATTATTTTAACTCAAAACCGCCTTTTAATCTAATTTATTTATATGGTTAGATTATCTTTTTAATTGATTTTAAAGTGTAATTACATCATATTTTTACCATTTAATCCAATGTTGGTTAGTGTAAGTAATTTCACTTTGAAATTGGACATAAACAAGTGTCAATCTTTTGATAGTTATTATTTCTTAAAAACACGCTTTTTGTTTTGACAACAAGAATTAATTTTAAATTAATTAATACAAATTATATGTTTTGAATTTGGTAAAATAGAAATAATATTTGAATTCAGAATATCAAATATAGCTTAGACAGAATTTTTTGTATTTATTTGGAAACCTTCAATTTTTTATAAATAGTGAAAACACTGAGTAGTATTTAAAATACCAAGTACATCATTTAAATGAAATTTTACCACTTCTGTGAATAGAATTTTTAAAATCCAACATATATTGCTGTCATCAGTAAGTAAAATTTGGATCAATAATATTAAAATAATTTTTGTGAATAGTAACTTTTGACTTTTATTTGTCGCGGTTAAAGGTAAATAGGGTAATTCAAGGTATAAATAATATTATAATAATATAAAATTACCTTAACATTTGTATTAAACTTATAGGATGAGTCATGGCCGACCAATACAACCCTTGGGTAAGATTTTTGTCCCTTTAAAGCCATTTGGTTAAGATAATGACATTAATAACAATTATTTAATGTACAAATAAAAATATCATAAAAATGTATTGGTTTGCTAAAAAAATTAAATGTGGGGTTATATAAATTATATATTTTACTATAAATATTAATTAGAAATATAAAATTATTTCCTACATTATGGTATTTTATTTCTAATTTTTAGACATCAAATAAATAAAAAAATTTATGAAACAATGACGATGCAGTGATTACCTCATTAATGAATGATTTAAATAAATGAGATTTAAAAAATAAAAACAATATCCAAAACCATTAAAATTCGTATTGGATGATTTTATTTCAAAAAAGAGTCATATTATCTTTGACTTTAATATGTTTTGGACCTTTATAAATCGAGAACCATTGTATAATAAAATAATATTTTAAAAAAATCCTAAAGAGCACGTCCTCCCCTTATAAAAAGCCATCACCTTTAACCCATTACTCACACCTCTAATGCTCCTTGGATCATCCTATATCTTCCCAAATAATCTCTCAAGATCCCTTTCTTCCACCTAGATTCCTTTCATTAGGCTAAAGGCACTTCAATAAATCCTTTTGATTCAAACCAAATAGAGTTACCCGATTTAAAGGTAACGTCTTCTCTTAAGTTCTTTACTTCTATTTTACTTCTACAACCCCCTAAACTCATTTTAGTCCATTATTTTCTAAAAAAACAATTATACTAAATATACAAGGTTCTTATTATGAGAATTATTCTAACTACACTTACACACACATAATTCTAATGGGTAAAGAACACACTATTTCTCTGGACGACGAACTAACGCCTCACGAAATGATGATTGTTCAATTATCTTCTACCGCCTCATATGGTGGCCTTTAAGATGGAACTGTCGTTATATTTGATATATATTAAATTTATATTGCATCTATTCTTCTTTATTTTTCATTTAAATCCTACATTTATGGTTTCTATAATATGTAAACATAATAATTTCATTTGAGGAAGTGCGGACTACCGCCCCCTCAAAGTTATATGAATCGTTCAAGACATACTTGGAATGTATAATGTGTGGAGTTACTGAAATTATTTATGATATTATACTAGAATTATAATATACCTATGTATCATTAATTTTCCATTCCATTAAATATGAAATAGAAATGAATGTAGCATTCATGCATATGTACAACATACCGTCTCCATAAACTGTGAATTTCATTTTTATCTTCAAATGTTATATAATATTATAAATACATATATATATATATATAAAGGATATATATGATATCTATGATATCTAAATCATTAATATCATTATGGAGATAATTTAATTTTGACGACATGAACAACTTGTAATTATAATAAGTTCATTTTTTACTCAAGTAACAAATATCGAAAAAATGACCGTTATTAACTTAAATGATTACATAATGATTATAACATGGAAATAAGTGATATAAAAATACTAATAAACTTGAAAAAAGTTTTTAATAAAGTATAAATTAACTTAATTTTATTATTCAGGAGATTAAGGAATCAACTGGTCAAATCGGACATGATGTAAGGGATATCATCACAATCTTCACTCATTTAGGCATCCTTTGATTTATAGACAACATTATTTTATACGGTTTATACACTCCATTGAATTCTAATTTCATTGAAAGGGAATATTTTCTCTATTAATCATTTTACTAAAAGAAAAAAATAATGTTTCTTTTTAACGTTGATGGTGACAACGACCTTTCTGCCGCTATGAGTATTATTTGATCTTTGGCTTCAATAACAATCCGTAGTGTTTTTTAAAAGGAAAATAAATACCATATACCTTTTTTATGTATTTTTTTATTGAAAATGGTTTTTATAAAGCATTGATTATTTCAATGTCTTGAAATGATACATTTTGATTGCAATGTGGGAGTATTATCATTACATTATATTTGTTTTATATGTTATGGTTCTTGGGAATTATTTACATATATGGGTGGTTCCATGATAAACCTAGGGTGGGTGAGCCCGAGACAGATCTACAATACATTGGGTAATGTGAAGGAGGTAAACATTAATGTTTCTACTAAGAGATTAAGGGAATATAATGTGATGGGTATTCCATAGTAACTCCCTACGTAGTTTTTATGGCTAAAATGTAAGTATGATATGGATTCCACATGTTAACTTTATGATTTATGATTTCTATGTGTTATTCAAAAATATTAGGATTTCATGAGGTGTGTTAAAAAGATTATGTTTTGATGGAATAGTGTTATATTTCATTATTTTTTATCCCTTTCTAAGATTTTTATGCTCATCCTATGTTTTGAAATGTTTTTCACAGGACATAAAGATGAATATGGTCAAGGATGGGATGAAGGAAAAGTCGTGCTTTAAAAAACATGGAACTAGACATGTATCTTTTTTTCAATAGTTTTTATTTTATGAAAAAATGGATACTGTGTAGAAGTGTCTACATGTAATATTCAAGTTGTTATGTATATGTTATAACCTAATTTTCTAAAGCTCTAAAATTGAAAAGATCCTCGATGTGAATTATTAACATAATTCAAGATTATGTAATGTTTATTGTCGGGTCCTTATAAATACAATTCAACTATCACCCAAAACAAATAACAATAATGAAATATTATTATTGAGTATGTAATATGATGTTATAAATGTATTATATATGATATTGAAAATATTAATATGGTTCCATAATAAGTCAATAACTTTTTCGAAACAACTATAAATGATGTAAATGAATCTTCAACCAAAAGTAAGTGTAAGGTAAGGTATTTTAATCCTAGTTTATTCTTCTGTGAGACACATGGAATATTCACCACCAATTTATTTTATGAGTTCCATATATTTCCCATGAATTTATATAATGATTATTCTAATAAAATTTATTGGGGTCTAAATATCCATTTTCGGATGTATCATTCATGACTTTGATGACCAAAAGTAAACAATTCGGTAAGGGACTTAATCTTAATTTACTTTCCATTGAGACTTATTTGTTATTATGCCCAAATATAGATTTAAGTGGGGGGTATATATTAACCCTTAGCCATGTAATTTCATGAATAATTCAATATTTAGGTTATTTTATGTTTTAATTTGAATTATTTCATCAAACGATATTTGATTCAAAATTTATCATGTTTTAGGGTATATCTTTACTCAATTTCTGATCATTAGGATAATATTATACTTCATTGAATACATCATTCTATGATTATGTGTATAAGTAATTTTCATTACATTATGTTATATTCCAACTTTTTTATCTGAATTTATAAAGAATTCACATAATTGATTCATTGGTTAATCCACACTTTAACATTATGATATTTTAATGGGTTTACATCACAAACCCATTTTAATCGAGATTATTCATTCCTAAATTTCAGTTGAAGGAATTTATTTGACGATTTTATAATACAAAAATTAAATTTTATTATACTTTAGTAATTCATGATATTCTCGTGTAATATTACTATTTCTTCACTCATTGGTTCTTACAATAGTTTTGAAAATATTATTTTGAAAATATGACTTCATTTAACTCTATGTTCAAAAAAATGTTTTATTCAAAAACGATGATTTGTAAAAAAACATTCGGAAATGTTTTAAACATTTCAAAAAATATATTAAAATAATTTTATCTCACATTTTATCTTTACAAATATTTTCAAAAGAATCTTTATGCAGTTTTCAAAATAATGCAGTTTTTTTACTGAAAATTTTAAAGGATAGAATGTTTTATCTTATACGACATGAATGGAATTAACATCCATAATAACCAAAAAAAATTATTGATGATTTTATAACATTTACAAGTTATTCTCAATGAAAATTATTACCAAACTTGTTTCTGAATTTTTAGTTTTTAAATGTTATTTTTGAATAAAAGTATTTTGAAAATGTTTTTCAAAATGAGTAGGATATTTTCATAAAGATCATTTTTATAGATCTATTTACTGTATATCTATTCATTAATGACAAAAAAGTAATTATTCTTACTCCAAGGTTTATGTATTTTATCGATACCATTCATAATCTCAAATAGTATGGTTTATGATCACTTTGACATAGGAAAGTATTAAAATTCACTTCTTTGATTAATTTTTTATTGTCATTAAGTTTACATTGAATTATTCACTTTATTATGGAAATTAAATTTTACCTAAATGTTAATATTATTTATCATGGATATGATTATTTCATCAACCATATACCATTTTTACATATGGTTTTTTCAATGTCATTTATTTTATTTATAATGAAAATATTTATAAATGTGTATCCATTGAAAAAATATATTTATTGAAAAGTCACACTATTTGATGAATAAAATTGATTATTTGATATGTATGGAATGATTTCGATAAAAATACATGGGTTTAGGACTTCTTAATGCATGTAACGTGATGTATTGGTAGTCGCATGAGATAAAAGAAGTTATCCTAAAACCCATCATGTTTGTAACCATGTTTTTTTGAAATGTCTATAGAATATATCATGGTGGTAAGTGTCTTCTGAAAGGTCTTGATACAAATCAGGTGTTTTTTTTTAAAAAAATTAATCTATCTTGAGGATAGATCATGATGTTAAAGGTATCATTTTCCTAGTAATCATGATATCCCATTGTTAATAATTTCCATAATTCAAAATTAATTTATTATTACACTTGATATTTTCTCTATTTTATAATCAATGGGTGATTTTAATTCTCAGCCTATTTATTAAAATGAATGTTTGTTTAGTTATTTAAAAAAGAATATTGATGCTTTCTTATCATATAATGATATTCAATTAATTTAAAAAGAATGTGTTTAGTTATTTACCATTACATTTTGATTGTGGTTATTTATTCATAGAAGATTTTGATGTACAAAACCCTTACTGAACATTTCATATAACTATTATTTTGTTTCCTTTCTCTAGTATTCCATGAAGTTTAGTATGACTCATGTGAAATGATATTCTAGTTTCAATAAATTTAATCTCTAATGAAAAAAATATATTGGAATTTTTGTATTAAATTGTAATTTCTATCTTAATTATTTATCTAGATTACAAAGACTACTAAACTATTTGGTACATGGGGATGTGATTCCATTAATTTTATGAAAAATTAAAGATATAATGAAATGTCTCTAAGCTACTATGGTTGGGGACACTATAGTTGGTATTAGTTTATTTTTAATAGAAACCATGGGAACTATATTTTAGAAAACATAGATAAGGTAACATTACCATATGATAGACTATAAGGATAATTATAAAAGAACATCCTAATGTTTTGGTAAGGTATATATTATGTGTTATTTCCTATAAATAAATCCATTTTTATACTAAAATTTGATGTGTTTTTGGAACAAATATACATAGGGGTAATAACTCTGAATTGGGGACATATGTATTGACTTGATCAACACCAGGTGCCTAAAAATGATCCATACTGTACACTTAGTTTGAATCTCTTAATAGATATTCTTAGGGTAATTCATATTTTCCATAAAAGCCATTTTGAGTTATTTTAATGGATAATAGAAATAAATGAACTATGTTAAACCAAAAACCAATTAAAGACATATGTTAAAATAAAATGGATGATGTATTTATGTATTGGGATTCAATAATTAAATTGTATAAGTATTTTTATCAATGGTATTTTGGTGATAATAATAATGAAACATCTAAGTACTATATTAAACATTATATGAACATTTGTTTTAATTAACTTTTAATTTATCAACATCGTCATGGTTATGTGATTAAAGATGATTAGATATTTATATTATCAAACATTGCTTTAAATGTTTGTGTGGTTTGACAAATTTATGGAATGTATATATTTTAGAAGAATAAATAATTAAGGAATAATACCTTAAATTTATATATATATATATGTTTAATTATATTTATATCCTTTAGGGTTTTCATGATAAATAATTACATTGAAAAAATAGTCAAATGATGTTATTAGACATGGTAAAAAATAAGTAAAATTGAAAACCATAGTAAAACATATATTTAATTATTAAAATAATTTATTCAATTTCCATCATATTTTTTGACCAATGTAATAATTATATTAATATATTATAAAAAAATATATCTTGCACACTAGTTAAAAATATAACACATATAGAAAGGTGAAGGGTCATGAACCCCAGAAAAATGGGTTATAAGGGTTTCATGCCTACAACTAGTCTACATGATGTCTTGATGAATGTAACACCCCAGGTAAATAAAGAATATGAAAATTTTATATTTATCCATATTTGTGAATGAAATATTAATATTACATTAAAGGGGATGCTATGCTCGATGGCGTACCCAATACGCAACAACGAGTTTCTTGGGAATCTTACGTTGCACTCTAATAATAAAATATTATTATTTTAAATGGTTGTTAACACATAGTTGTTGTGATGGAGGGAATGAACAGAACTAACTAAAAAATGATTATATATGTTTTTCAAATAGTTTTACTCTTTACAATAAATGTTATAGGATTAAAAATGCGAATGAATCCAATTTTAAGCGTAAACATTCCAATATTCTTTAAAAAGGTCGATTAACCACCTTTTGATGGCGAACCTCTTCTAAATCCCCTTTTTTACAATTTTATGAGTTATATTTCACAAAATAAAATTTTTCTTTATAATCGGGACATCAAAATTTACTTTGTGTAAATTTTTGGTATTTTTCCGAAAAAGTTCAATTTTTAATGAATAGTGAAAATGTTGTATTTTAATTCAAAACCTATTTTTAATCTGATTTATTTATATGATTAGATTATCTTTTGGATTGGTTTTAAAGTTAAATTAGAATACATTTTTACCATTTAATCCAATAGTTGTCGTTGGAATTAATAACACATTGAAATCAGACTTAAACTAGTGTCAATCTTTTGATACATTTTGTTTCATAAAAACACGCTATTTATTTTGACAACGGGAATTAATTATTAAATTAATTAATTCAACTTATAAGTTTCTAATTTTGTAAAATAGACATCATTTTTGTATTCGAAATATCAAATATAGCTTAGGGTGAATTTTTGGTATTTTTCTGAAAAACTTCAATTTTTGATGAATAGTGAAACCACTAAGTGGTACTTATAAAAATAGATTTTTCCGTTTAAATGAAATTTTTCAATCTTTGTGTTTTTAATTTCAAAAATCTGACATACATGGTTGTCATTAAGAATTAAAATGTGGTTCAATGGGATTAGAATATTGTTTTGGTGAATAGTAACTTATTAAGTTTTTAATCGCTATTAGAGGTAATTAGTGTAGTTTAAGGTAAGAATAATGTTTTAATAAAATGAAATGACCTAGACACACGTCCTACCCTCATTTTATGTGTCATGACCGACCAATAAAATCCATGGGTAATCTTGGGGACCCCATGGAGAAACTTTGGTTGGAAAATGACTTAAATACCTTTTTATTTGATGTTAAAGTAAAAATGACACAAACATGAGATGTTTTAATAAAACAATTTTTACATGGGGTTATACAAGTCATATTTTTGATTATAAATCGTCATTGGAAATATAAAAATATTTCCTACATCATATAATTTTTTTTATAATTTTTAGACATTAAATAAATTAAATTATTTATGACATCATGATGATGCAGCGATGAGATCATTATTTAACGATTTAAATAAAATGGAATGATAATATAAACTCTAAGACCTACACATGTCCAAAACCTATTGTATGGGTGTATTTAGAACCCTTATCACCTTATCCTCAAAACACATTAATGTGGGACCATTAAAATCCGAAACTAATTCTAAAATAAAGTATCATTTCTTTACATTCCAAGAGTGCCCCTCCTCTCCTCTTATAAAAGGCCCCCACCTCTACCTCCTTACGCACACTTCCAAAGCAATTGGCTCGGCCAACCCCTAACAATTTTGTCTCTTAACATCCCTCTATAACTCCTTGAATCCTCACTTTGGGAAGAAGTCTTCTGAAGGAAGCCTTTGAGCTCAAACCAAAGGGAGTTACCCGATTTTAAGGTAATGTCTTCACTTGTGTCCTTTTGTTTTATTTTGCTTCTAAAACCCACTAAACTCTTTTTATTCATTAATTTTGTAACAAATACAGTGTCTTAAATATACTAGGATGTTTTTATAAGAAGGATTCGAGATACACTTACACACACATACATTTAATGGTTAAAGAACATACTGTTTCTATGGATGGCGAATTTCTTCCTCAAGAAACAATGATTGTTCAACATTATTCTAACACCATCAAAGGTGGCCATTAAGATGAAAATATATTTATATATTATATATAATATGTTTATGTTTTACTTAAGCTTCTTTATTTATCATTTATGGCATACATTTATGATTTCCATTATGGGTAAACGTGATATCTTCATTTAAGGAAGTGCGGACTACCGCCCCCTCAAAGTGATTTGATTCGTTAATACCATATGTGGTACGTATAAAGGATATATTTAATGATATTATATATGATACCAAACTGGAATTAAAATAATATTATGTATCATCATGTTTTAATTCTATTAAATATGAAAAAGAAATGGATGTAGCATTCATGCGTACGTACGGCTTACCATCTCCATGAACGATGCATTTCATTTCTTATCTCAAAATGTTATGTACTAATATAAGTACATATATATAATGGATATATATGTAATATATTACATCTAAACTATGGATATCATTCTGGAATTATAACTTATTTTTATATCTCTCATTTTGTTTTAATTCCGTTAATATGACAAAAAATGAAAGTAGCGTTCATGCGTACGTACAACCTACCGTCTCCATGAACGGTGCTTTTAATTTTTATCTCCAAATTCTATGGAATAGTATAAAATGAATATATACTAGATATATATGATATTTAAAACATCAATACTATTCTTGATATGATGTACCTATAACTACATGGAAAATTATTTTCAACAAGTTCAATTTTTGACTCATGTACCAAACATCGACAAAGACGTCTGATATGAACTCATATTTTTAACCAATTATTATAACATTAAAATACGTGATATGAACTGAATAATAATCTTTATAGGAGGTATTTAAGCAATTATAAATTGACCACAGTTTATTATTCAGGAATATAAAGAAATGAACAAGACAAGTTGGACTTGAGGTAAGGGATCCTACTCCTCTCTTTCTTTTTAAGTACACTCTTTTATGTCATTCCTTTTAAGCTCATCTTTCTTATGATTGGGATGTTATTTTATATTAAACCTACTGTACTTCTTATTTTCATATGATGAGATACCCTATTTTCTCTCGTCAATCCTTTTTTGGAAGTTTTAAGTGGCGCCGTTAGGCTGCCGAGTTTTCATAACGGATTTTTCATCTCACTTTTATTCCCGTGAGATTTATGCTACATTTGCCACAATTTCCTTTGAGTTGTGTATGTACTGACCATTATTTAACTCATTGTGTAATATAATTTCATTTATGAGTATTTACATCAATGTTTTATTGTCCTTCTTCCATGGGGTGTATGTTTCGAAAGATACCCATGTCGGTAAGGGAACCTTTCACTCTCCTCTTTTTAAAAGACATATTTTGTTATGTCTTTTAAATCACATAACATTATGTTTTGATATGTTATTCTATATCCATAGTGATTTAAATTTTATATCCAGGTGATGAGATACCCTTTTTATCTCTCATCATCTCATTTTCTGAATTTTGTAGTGACGCCGTTAGGCTGTCAAATTTTTGCAAGGGAACTTCTTAACCCAATTTTGATTCTTTGGGATAATCTTGTACTCCTTGAATATGTCGTTATATGAATATGTGTGAATAACCACTGATTGTTTTACACTTAATATCCACTTATATTTGGTGTATTAGTTTGTCACACATAATTATGTAATTGATTTATCCTTAATCTATGGATACCGTCTTTGTATAGGACTTTGTCTCAATCTCCTTTCCTTGAGGCATATTTTGTTATACACACAACCTTATTTTATACGGTGTATAAACCGTTTTCGATTTTACATTAATCCGAAAGGAATATTTTTTATACTAAGCGTTTACTAAAAGACAAAAGGGAATGTTTTTGTAGTACGTATGCGGTGACAACGACTTCTCTGCCGTCATGACCATTATTTGAGTTTCGGCTTCCTCTACAAGACATACCTTTTTTAAATGAAAAATAAATACCAGGTTTTACTTTTATTTTATTTTGGTATTGAAAATGGTATTCATAATGTTTTTAGTATATCAATGTGTTGTATTGATATCTTGTGATTGAAATGTGGAAATGTTATGTTTCTATTATGCATGTTTTATGTGATACGATTATGTTATGGTTATTGGGAATTGTTTTGAAGATGGGTGGTTCTGTGATAAACTAATGGCGGGTGGGCCCGATATAGCTCTCCAATGCATTGGTTAATGCGAAGGAGTGAAACATTAAGGTTTCTCCGAAGAGATTTAGGGAATATACTGTGCTAGGTATTCCAAATGTAACCAAGAGGGTTACTCCCTACGTAAAAATGTTATGAATGCCTCAAGTTACCTTTATGTATTATGATTTCTATGATTTATTCATGATTTGATGAGGTATGTTAAAGTTCTTATATTTTATGAGTAAAGTATGATTTCATTGATTCTTATGTGTACATGTACTCATGTTTCCTTTCCATATATTTTTATATCCCTTACTGAGCTTTTTATGCTCATCCCATGTTTTTGAAATGTTTTTTACAGGTCAAGGGAAAGGTACATGATATGATGATAGTGTCAAGGAATTGCCCAGAAAGAATCCATATTTTATTTTAAATATGTTCCTGTTTATGAGAAAAAATGAATACTATCTTTTATGTAACCACTTTGTTTAAATGTGGAATGTAATGCAAGTTTGTGATCTAATTCTCTAAAACTCTAAACCTGAAAAGATCCTCAATGTGTAATCTTGTATTTACTCAAGATTAAGTAAGGGTTAAGGCTGGGGCCTTATAGTTGGTATCAAAGGTCGGTTTAGACGACTTTAGGGATTATGAGTTTTTCTTAGACACATGATTAGTCCCTATATCTATTATTTCAGTTAAATCCTTGTTTTTATAACTTTTTTCAGGTCAAGTAAAGTTGGTTACGAATGGAAGGAGAAGGATCTCAAACGACCTTCCTATCTCTTCTTGATGACATGTTTGCAATAATTATTGCAAAGTCATGTTCAGATGATTGTGAAACTTTTTCTAGAATACAACTCACTTGTAAGCAGTTGTTTGAGATATCAAACACCTCCACTATACATCGTTATCACCATGGATCATGGGTTGTTTTTAGACAAATACTATTTTCACAATATTCTCATATTTTCAAGAATGGTAAATATTATCAAGGTATTTTAAAATATTTTACCTTATCACAAGAATATGAAGCATATTATGATTTTAAAAATGGTGCTGAGGAAGGAGACCCTTGCGCAACCTATTTATATTTGCTTTTAAAATATAGTCTCCCAGCACATACTTATGGTATTTCAGAAGGACCAATAATAGAATGTTTCAAATCAAATTCTGTCCGACTATTTTATAGAAATCATGTTTTATCAGATGTTTTGGAATTATATGTCATACATGATTATTTTCCAAAACTATTTTTCTATGAACACCCATATGACCCATGTTGTACAAGGTGTATTTGGATGGAGGATGCAAATGATTTTGAAGGATCCTTAAATAATTGTTGTAATGCATGGGAATTCTACCTACGTGAGCAACATGACGATGAAACTGAATGGACACCATGATCAAGGTATGATGTTATTCATTTCGGGAATCGTTTTATTTTATCTTATGGTTGTGAAATAATACTTCAATAATTAAGATGTTGAGATCGTAACGAATATGGATGAAAATGAGAGGTATAAGGAAACTATTTAGGTTAAAACATGTTAGGGTTATTTTTGTAGTTTTATAAAAAGGACAGCACACAGACCGTGTGACAACCCGTCACGTCGAACAAAGTTGTGGGAATCGAACCCACACCCAAAGTGCGACTGGTATTTATCGCCTACCACTGGACTACGTGATGTCCCTGGTTAGTTTGACTAATTCTTTTTAGTTAGATGATTTTATGAATTAAGAGTAAGATGATTTTGTGTTATCTATGGAAATTTATTAACCTATCATGGAGGATATGTGATTAGGTTAATTACTTTTCAATACGAGATTTTAAGATCAACTGATGTTATTTGGAGATAAAAGTTAATTTGTACCTTGGAAGACTATGTGATTAAATCCTTCAAATATTTCGGTTTCAATCTTAGTTTGGTTTACATTGAAGAATTTTATGGACAAATTGTTTTTCGAATGGTCCTCGTTGAACTTTTGGTTTTGTTGGAAAAATTTTGGAGATTAAGAATAGAATTTATTTTTATAAAGGGTTATCCTTTTCTGGATTATCTGATCTTGTACTAACCTTTTTGGTTTTGGTTTTGGATAAAGTCTAAAGACATGGTAAGTATATAGTTCTCTTTTTTGGATTAGGCGATTCTCTAGAAGTTGATTACAGTACTCTTAATGTGAACAAGTCTTCCTAAATACTCGTCTTTTGGAGAAAATATGAGTTTGTGTAAGGAATCTAATAAAAGTTGAAATTCAACATGATAAGTGATTATGTTTCCTTATGAATAAATTCCTCAATAAAAAGTAACTTAAATTAAAAAATTTTTCTATTAACCTTTCCTACTGGGGAATCGAATACCGTTTAACCCATCACAAGTTTGTGATTTTATTATGGTTAACTTTCTCCTAAACATGTTTTCTATCACTCTCCATCAGAACATGACCCTATGTTTTCTCCTCCATGTCCATGTTTTCCTACACGGAATCCTAGTATGGGATAACTCGGGTGACCTCTGTGCTTATCTTTCTTTATTTTAAGTTGATTGTTTTACCGACTCTTGTTCTGATGTGGGACTTTCAAGGATGTTTCCAAGTGCAATTTTAAAATTGCGAGGATGCAATTCCCAAAAGGGGGGAAGGATGTAACACCCGAGGTAAATAAAGAATATGACATTTATATATTTATCCATATTTGTGAATAAAATATTTATATTACATTAAAGGGGATGCTATGCTTGATGGCGTACCCGATACGCAACAACGAGTTTCTTGGGAATCTTACGTTGCACTCTAATAATAAAATAATATTATTTTAAATGGTAGTTAACGCCTAGCTGTTGTGATGGAGGGAATGAACAGAACTAACTAAAAAATTATTATATATGTTTGTCAAATATGTTTACTCTTTACAATAAATGTTATAGGATTAAAAATGCGAATGAATCCAATTTTAAGCGTAAACATTCCAATATTCTTTAAAAAGGTCGATTAACCGCCTTTTGATGGCGAACCACTTTTAAATCCACTTTTGACAATTTTATGTGTTATATTTGACAAAATAAAATTCTTATTTAGAATCGTCACATAAAAATTTACTTTGTGTAAATTTTTGGTATTTTTCCGAAAAAGATCAATTTTTAATGAATAGTGAAAAATGTTGTATTTTAATTCAAAACCTATTTTTAATCTGATTTACTTATATGATTTGATTATATTTTGAATTGGTTTTAAAGTTAAATTAGAATATATTTTTACCATTTAATCCAATATTTGTCGTTGCAATTAATTTCACTTTGAAATCAGACTTAAACTAGTGTCAATCTTTTGATACATTTTGTTTCATAAAAACACGCTATTTGTTTTGACAGCAGAAATTAATTATTAAATTAATTAATGAAACTTATATGTTTTGAATTTTGTAAAATAGATATCATTTTTGAATTCAGAATATCAAATATAGCTTTGGGTGAATTTTTGGTAATTTTCTGAAAAACTTCAATTTTTGATGAATAGTGAAACCACTAAGTGGTACTTATAAAAACATATTTTTCCATTTAAATGAAATTTTTTCTATCTATGTGTTTTGAATTTCAAAAATCTGACATACATGGTTGTCATTAAGAAGTAAAATGTGGTTCAATGGGATTAGAATAATTTTTTGTTGAATAGTAAATTATTATGTTTTTAATCGCGATTAGAGGTAATTAGTGTAGTTTAATGTAAGAATAATGTTTTAATAAAATGGAATCACCCAGACACATGTCCTACCCTCATTTTATGTGTCATGTCCGACCAAGAAAATCCATGGGTCAACTTGGGGACCCCATGGAGCCACTTTGGTTGGAAAATGACATAAATACCTTTTTATTTAATGTTAAAGTAAAAATGACACAAACATGATATGTTTTACTAAAAACTTTTCACATGGAGTTATACAGGTAATATTTTGTATTATAAATAATAATTGGAAAGCTAAAAATATTTCCTAAATTATAGAATTTTTTTTATAATTTTTAGACATTACATAAATGAAATTATTTATGACATCATGATGATGCAGCGATAACCTCATTATTTAACGATTTAAATAAAATGGAAAGATAATGTAAAATCTAAGACCTACACATGTCCAAAACCTATTGGATGGGTTGATGTAGAACCCTTATCACCTTATCCTTGAAACAAATCAATTTGGGACCATTAAAATCCGAAACTCATTCTAAAATAAAGTAACATTTCTTTACTTTCCAAGAGTGCCCCTCCTCTCCTCTTATAAAAGGCCCCCACCTCTACCTCCTTACCCACACTTCCAAAGCAATTGGCTCGGCCAACCCCTGTCAATTTCGTCTCTCCACATCCCTCTCTAAATCCTTGAAGCCTCAATTTGGGCAGAAGTCTTCCCATGGAAGCCTTTGAGCTCAAACCAAAGGGAGTTACACGATTTTAAGGTAATGTCTTCACTTGTGTCCTTTTGTTTTATTTTGCTTCTCCAACCCCATAAACTCTATTTATTCATTTATTTTGTAACAAATCCAGTATCTTCAATATACTATGATGTTTTTATAAGAAGGATTCGAGATACACTTACACACACCTACATCTAATGGTTAATGAACATATTGTTTCTATGGATGGTGAATTTCTGCCTCAAGAAACGATGATTGTTCAACATTCTTATAACACCTTCAAAGGTGTCCATTAAGATGACACTATATTTATATATGATATATAATATGTTTATGTTTTACTTAAGATTCTGTATTTTCCATTTATGGCATACCTTTATGGTTTCCAATATGGTTAAACACGATATCTTCATTTAGGGAAGTGCGGACTACCGCCCCCTCAAAGTGATTTGATTCATTAATACCATATGTGGTACGTATAAAGGATATATTTAATGATATTATATATGATACCATACTATAATTAAAATATTAATATGTATCATTATGTTTTAATTTCATTAAATATGAAATAGAAGTGGAAGCAGCGTTAATGCGTACGTATGGCTTACCGTCTCCATGAACGGTACATTTCATTTCTTATCTCAAAATGTTATGTACTATTATAAGTACATATATGTAATGGATATATATGTAATATATTACATCTAAATTATGGATATCATTCTGGAATTATAACATATATATATCTCTCATTTTGTTTTAATTCCATTAATATGACAGAAAATGAAAGTAGCGTTCATGCGTACGTACGGCCTTCCGTCTCCATGAATGGTGCTTTTAATTTTTATCCCCAAATGCTATGGAATAGTATAAAATTAATATATACTAAATATATATGATATTTAAAACATAAATACTATTCTGGATATGATGTACCTATAACTACATGGAAACTTATTTTCCAACAATTTCAATTTTTGACTCATATACCAAACATTGACAAAAACGTCTGATATGAACTCATATTATTAACCAATTATTATAACATTAAAATATGTGATATGAACTGAATAATAATCTTTATAGGAGGTCCTTGAGCAATTATAAATTGACCAAAGTTTATTATTCAGGAATATAAAGAAACAGACAAGACAAGTTGGACTTGAGGTAAGGGATCCTACTCCTCTCTTTCTTTTTAAGTACACTCTTTTATGTCATTCCTTTTAAGCTCATATTTCTTATTATTGGGATGTTCATTTATATTAAACCTACTGTACTTCTTATGTTCATATGATTAGAGACCCTATTTTCTCTCATCAATCCATTTTAGGATGTTTTAAGTGGCGCCGTTAGGCTGCCGAGTTTTCGTAAGGGATTTTTCATCTCACTTTTATTCTGTGAGATTTATGCTACATTTTCCACAATTTCCTTTGAGTGTTGTATGTACTGACCGTTATTTTACTCATTGTGTAATATAATTTCATTTATGAGTATTTACATCAATTTTGTATTGTCATTCTTCCATGGGGTGTATGTTTTGAAAGATACCCATGTCGGTAAGGGAACCTTTCACCCTCCTCTTTTTAAAAGACTTCTTTTGTTATGTATTTTAATTCACCTAAAATTATGTTGGGATATGTTCTTCTATATCCTTAGTGATTTAAATTTTATGTCCAAGTGATGATATACCATTTTTATCTCTCATCAACTCATTTTCTGAATTTTGTAGTGACGCCGTAAGGCTGTCAAATTTTTGCAAGGGAACTTCTTAACCCAATTTTGATTATTTGGGATAAGCATGTACTCCTTGAATATGTCGTTCTATGAATATGTGTGAATAACCTCTGATTGTTTTACACTTAATATCCACTTATATTTGGTGTATTAGTTTGTCACACATAATTATGTAATTGATTTATCCTTAATCCAAGGATACCCTCTTTGTATGGGACTTCTTCTCAATCTCTTTTTATTGAGGCATATTTTGTTTTATACACAACCTTCTTTAATATGGTGTATAAAACCCATTGGATTTTACGATTATCCGAAAGGAATATTTTTTATACAAAGCGTTTACTAAACGACAAAAGGGAATATTTTTGTCGTACGTATGTGGAGACAACGACTTCTCCGCCGCCGTGACCATTATTTGAGTTTTGGCTTCCTCTACAAGCCATACCTTTTTTAAATGAAAAATAAATACCATGTTTTACTTTTTTTTATATTGGTATTGAAAATGGTTTTCATAATGTCTTTATTATATCAATGTGTTGTATTGATATCTTGTGATTGAAATGTGGAAATGTTATGTTTCCTTTATGCATGTTTTATGTGATACTATTATGTTATGGTTCTTGGGAATTGTTATGAAGATGGGTGGTTCCGTGATAAACTAAGGGAAAGTGAGCCCAATATAGATCTCCAATGCATTGGGTAACACAAAGGAGTGAAACGTTGAGGTTTCTCTAAAGAGATTTTGGGAATATACTGTGGTGGGTATTCCAAATGTAACCAAGATGGTTACTCCCTACGTAAGAATGTTATGAATGCCTAAAGTTACCTTTATGTCTTATGATATCTATGATTTATTCATGATTTGAGGAGGTATGTTAATGTTATTTTGTTTTATGAGTAAAGTATGATTTCATTGATTCTTATATGTACATGTACTCACGTTTCCTTTCCATATATTTTTATATCCCTTACTGAGCTGTTTATGCTCATCCCATGTTTTTGAAATGTTTTTCACAGGTCAAGGGAAAGGTACATGATATGATGATAGTGTCAAGGAAGTGTCAAGAAAAAATCCATGTTTTATTTTAAATATGTTTCCGTTGATCGGAAAAAATTAATACTATCTTTTATGTAACAACTTTGTTTAAATGTGGAATGTAATTCAAGTTTATGATCTAATTATATAAAACTCTAAACCTGAATGATCCTCAATGTTTAATCTTGTATTAACTCAAGATTAAGTAAGGTTTAAGGATGAGGCCTTATAGTTGGTATCAAAGGTCGGTTTAGACAACTTTAGGGATTGTGAGTTTTTGTTAGACACATGATTAGTCCCTATATCTATTATTTCAGTTAAATCCTTGTTTTATAACTTTTTTCAGGTCAAGTAAAGTAAGTTATGAATGGAAGGAGAAGGATCTCAAACGACATTCCAATCTCATCCTGATGACATGCTTGCAATAATTATTGCAAAGTCATGTTCAGATGATTGTGAAACTTTTTCTAGCATACAACTCACTTGCAAGCAGTTGTTTGAGATAACAAACACCTCCACTATACCTCGTTATCATCATGGATCATGTGTTGTCTTTAGACAAATACTATTTTCACAATATTCTCATATTTACAAGAAAGGTAAATATTATCAAGGTATTTTCAAATATTTTACCTTATCACAAGAATTTGAAGCATATTAAGATTTTAAAAATGGTGATGAGGAAGGAGACCCTTGTGCAACATATTAATATTTGCTTTTAAAATATAGTCTCTCAGTACATACATATGGTATTTTAAAAGGAACAATAATAGAAAGTTTCAACTCAAATTCTGTCCAACTATTTTATAGAAATCATGTTTTATCAGATGTTTTGGAATTATATGTCATACATGATTATTTTCCAAAACTATTTTTCTGTGAACACCCATATGACCCATGTTGTACAAGGTGTATTTGGATGGAGGAAGCAAATGATTTTGAAGGATCTCTAAATCATAGTTTTAATGCATGGGAATTCTACCTACGTGAGCAAGATGACGATGAAACTGAATGGACGCCATGATCAAGGTATGATGTTATTCATTTTGGGAATCCTTTTATTTTATCTTATGGTGGTGAAATAGGACATCAATAATTAATATGTTGAGATCATAACAAATTTGGATGAAAATGAGAGGTATGAGGAAACTATTTAGGATAAAACATGTTAGGGTTATTTTTGTAGTTTTATAAAAAGGACAGCACACAGACCGTGTGACAACCCGTCGCGTCGGACAAAGCTACGGGAATCGAACCCACACCCAAAGTGCGACTAGTATTTATCGCCTACCACTGGACTACGTGAAGGCCCGGGTTAGTTTGACTGATTCTTTTTAGTTAGATGATTTTATGAATTAATAGTAAGCTGATTTTGGGGTTTCTATGGAAATTTATTAATCTATCATGGAGGATATGCGATTAGGTTAGTTACTTTTCAATACGAGACTTTAAGATCAACTGATGTTATTTGGAGAAAAAAGTTAATTTTTACCTTGGAAGACTATGTGATTAAATCCTTAAAATATTTGGGTTTCAATCTTAGTTTGGTTTACATTGAATAATTTTATGGAAAAATTGTTTATCGAATGGTCCTCGTTGAACTTTGGGTTTTTTTGGAAAGATTTTGGAGATTAAGAATAGATTTTCTTTTTATAAAGGGTTATCCTTTTCTGGATTATCTGATCTTGTACTAACATTTTTGGTTTTGGTTTTGGTTAAAGTCAAAAGACAAGGGAAGTATATAGTTCTCTTTTGTGGATTAGGTGATTCTCTAGAAGTTTATTATAGTACTCTTAATGTGAACAAGTCTTCCAAAATACTCGTCTTATGGAGAAAATATGAGTTTGTGTAAGGAATATAATAAAATTTGAAAGTCAAAATGATAAGTGATTATGGTTCCTTATGAATAAATTCCTCAATAAAAAGTAACTTAAAACAAAAATGTTGTCTATTAACTTTTCCTACTGGGGAATCGAATACCGTTTAACCCATCCGAAGTTTGTGATTTTATTATGGTTAACTTTCTCCTAAACATGTTTTATATCACTCTCCATCAGAACATGACCCTATGTTTTCTCCTCCATGTTCATGTTTTCCTACACGGAATCCTGGTATTGGTTAACTCGGGTGACCTATGTACTTATCTTTCTTTATTTTAAAGTGATTGTTTTACCGACTCTTGTTTTGATGTGGGACATTCAATGATGTTTCCAAGCTCAATTTTAAAATTACGAGGACGCAATTCCCAAAAGGGGGGGAAGGATGTAACACCCTAGGTAAATAAAGAATATGAAATTTTTATATTTATCCATATTTGTGAATAAAATATTAATATTAAATTAAAGGGGATGATATGCTTGATGGCGTACCCGATACGCAACAACGAGTTTCTTGGGAATCTTACGTTGCACTCTAATAATAAAATAATATTATTTTAAATGGTATTTAATGCCTAGCTGTTGTGATGGAGGGAATGAACAGAACTAACTGAAAAATGATTATATATGTTTGTCAAATATTTTTACTCTTTACACTAAATGTTATAGGATTAAAAATGCGAATGAATCCAATTTTAAGCATAAACATTCCAATATTCTTTAAAAGGGTCGATTAACTGTCTTTTGATGCCGAACCTCTTTTAAATCCACTTTTTGACAATTTTATGTGTTATATTTGACAAAATAAAATTCTTATTTAGAATCAGCACATCAAAATTTACTTTGTGTAAATTTTTGGTATTTTTCTGAAAAAGTTCAATTTTTAATGAATAGTGAGAAATGTTGTATTTTAATTCAAAACCTATTTTTAGTATGATTTATTTATATGATTATATTATCTTCTAAATTGTTTTTAAAGTTAAATTAGATAATATTTTTACCATTTAATCCAATAGTGTTCATTGGAATTAATTTCACTTTGAAATCGGACTTAAACTAGTGTCAATCTTTTGATGCATTTTGTTTCATAAAAACACGCTATTTGTTTTGACAGCGGGAATTAATTATTAAATTAATTAATGCAACTTATATTTTTTTAATTTTGTAAAATAGACATAATTTTTGAATTCGGAATATAAAATATAGCTTAGGGTGAATTTTTGGTAATTTTCTGAAAAACATCAATTTTTGATGAATAGTGAAACCACTAAGTGGTACTTATAAAAACTTATTTTTCCGTTTAAATGAAAATTTTCCACCTTTGTGTTTTGAATTTCAAAAATCCGACAATAGTGGTTTTCATTAAGAATTAAAATGTGGTTCAATGGGATTAGAATAATTTTTTGGTGAATAGTAACTTATTAAGTTTTTAATCGCGATTAGAGGTAATTAGTGTAGTTTAAGGTAAGAATAATGTTTTAATAAAATTAAATGACCTAGACACATGTCCTACCATCATTTTATGTGTCATGGCCGACCAATAAAATCCATGGGTCAACTTGGGGACCCCATGGTGCCACTTTGGTTGGAAAATGACATAAATACCTTTTTATTTAATGTTAAAGTAAAAATGACACAAACATGAGATGTTTTAATAAAACAAAATTTTACATGTAGTTATAAAAGTAATATTTTTGATTATAAATATTCATTGGAAATATAAAAGGATTTCCTACTTCATAGAATTTTTTTATAATTTTTAGACATTAAATAAATTATGTTATTTATGACATCATGATGATGCAGCGATGACCTCATTATTAAACGATTTAAATAAAATGGAAAGATAATGTAAATTATAAGACCTAAACATGTCCAAAACCTATTGGATGGATGGATTTATAACCCTTATCACCTTATCCTCGAAACACGTCAATTTGGGACCATTAAAATTTGAAACTCATTCTAAAATAAAGTAACATTTCTTTACTTTCCAAGAGTGCCCCTCGTCTTCTCATATAAAAGGCCCCCACCTCTACCTCCTTACCCACACATCCAAAGCAATTGTCTCCGCCAAAAGCTGACCATTTTGTCTCTACACATCCCTCTATAACTCCTTGATGCCTCAATTTGGGTAGAAGGATTCCCAAGGAATCCTTGGAGCTCAAACCAAAGGGAGTTACCCGATTTTAAGGTAATGTCTTTACTTGTGTCCTTTTGTTTTATTCTACTTCTCCAACCCCCTAAACTATTTTTATTCATTTATTTTGTAACAAATACAGTATCTTCAATATACTATGATGTTGTTATAAAATGTATTTGAGCTACACTTACACAAACCTACATCTAATGGTTAAAGAGCATACTGTTTCTGTGGATGGAGAATTTCTTCCTCAAAAAACGATGATTGTTCAACATTATTCTAACACCTTCAAAGGTGGCCATTAAGATGAAAATATATTTATATATGATATATAATATGTTTATGTTTTACATAAGCTTATTTATTTTTCATTTATGGCATAACTTTATGGTTTCCATTATGGGTAAACGCGATATCTTCATTTAAGGAAGTGCGGACTACCGCCCCCTCAAAGAGATTTGATTCGTTAATACCATATGTGGTACATATAAAGGATATATTTAATGATATTATATATGATACCGTACTGGAATTAAAATACTATTATTTATCATTATGTTTTAATTCCATTAAATATGAAATAGAAATGGAAGTAGCGTTCATGCGTACGTACGGCTTACCGTCTCCATGAATGGTACATTTAATTTCTTATCTCAAAATGTTATTTAATATTATAAGTACATATATATAATGGATATATATGTAATATATTACATCTAAATTATGGATATCATTCTGTAATTATAACATATATATATATATATATATCTCATTTTGTATTAATTCCATTAATATGACAAAAAATGAAAGTAGCGTTCATGTGTACGTACGGCCTACCGTCTCCATGAACGGTGCTTTTAATTTTTATCTCCAAATACAATGGAATAGTATAAAAAGAATTTTTACTGGATATATATGATATTTAAAACATAAATACTAATCTGAATATGATGTACCTATAACCACATGGAAAATTATTTTCCAACAAGTTCAATTTTTGACTCATGTCCCAAACATCGACAAATACGTCTGATGTGAACTCATATTATTAACCAATTATTATAAATTTAAAATATGTGATATGAACTGAATAATAATCTTTATAGGAGGTCCTTAAGAAATTATAAATTGACCAAAGTTTATTATTTAGGAATATAAAGAAACGAACATGACAAGTTGGACATGAGGTAAGGGATCCTACTCCTCTCTTTCTTTTTAAGTACAATCTTTTGTGTCATTACTTTTAAGCTAATATTTCTTATGATTGGGATGTTCTTTTATATTACACCTACTGTACTTCTTATGTTCATATGATGAGAGACCATATTTTCTCTCATCAATCCATTTTTGGAATTTTTAAGTGGCGCTGTTAGGCTGCCGAGTTTTCGTAAGGGATTTTTCATCTCAATTTTATTCCCTTGAGATTTATGCTACATTTGCCACAATTTCCTTTGAGTGGTGTATTTACTGAAAATTATTTTAATCATTGTGTAATATAATTTCATTTATGAGTATTTACATTAATGTTTTATTGTCCTTCTTCCACGGGGTGTATTTTTTGAAACATACCGATGTCGGTAAGGGAACCTTTCACCCTCCTCTTTTTAAAAGACTTCTTTTGTTAAGTATTTTAATTCACATAAGAATATGTTGGGATATGTTCTTCTATATCCTTAGTGATTTAAATTTTATGTCCAAGTGACGAGATACCCTTTTTATCTCTCATCAACTCATTTTCTGAATTTTGTAGTGACGCTGTTAGGCTGTCAAATTTTTGCAAGGGAACTTCTTAACCCAATTTTGATTCTTCGGGATAAGATTGTACCACTTGAATATGTCATTATATGAATATGTGTGAATAACATCTGATTGTTTTACACTTAATATCCACTTATATTTCATGTATTAATTTGTCACACATAATTATGTAATTGATTTATCCTTAATCCAAGGATACCGTCTTTGTATGGGACTTCGTCTCAATCTACTTTCATTGAGGTATATTTAGTTTTATACACATCCTTCTTTTATACGGTGTATAAACCCCTTTGTCTTTTACGTTTATCCGAATGGAATCTTTTTTATACGAAGCGTTTACTAAATGACAAAAGGGAATATTTTTGTCGTACGTATGCGGCGACAACGACTTCTCTGCCGCCGTGACCATTATTTGAGTTTCAGCTTCCTCTACAAGCCATACCTTTTTTAAATGAAAAATAAATACCATGTTTTAATTTTTTTTTATTTTGGTATTGAAAATGGTTTTCAAATTTTTTTTATTATATCAATGTGTTGTATTGTTATCTTATGATTGAAATGTGGAAATGTTATGTTTCCTTTATGCATGTTTTATGTGATAATATTATGTTATAGTTCTTGGGAATTGTTATGAAGACGGGTGGTTCCGTGATAAACTATGGGCGGGTGAGCCCAATATATCTCTCCAATGCATTGGGTAACGCGAAGGAGTGAAAAGTTAAGGTTTCTCCGAAGAGATTTAGGGAATATACTGTGGTGGGTATTCTAAACGTAACCAAGAGTGTTACTCCCTACGTAAGAAGGTTATGAATGCCTCAAGTTACCTTTATGTCTTATGATTTCTATGATTTATTCATTATTTGATGAGGTATGTTAAAGTTATTATGTTTTATGAGTAAAGTATGATTTCATTGATTCTTATGGGTACATGTACTCATGTTTCCTTTCCATATATTTTTATATCCCTTACTGAGCTTTTTATGCTCATCCCAAGTTTTTGAAATGTTTTTCACAGGTCAAGGAAAAGGTACATGATATGATGATAGTGTCAAGGAAGTGTCAAGAAAGAATCCATGTTTTATTTTACATATGTTTCCGTTGATGGGAAAAATTAAATACTATCTTTTATGTAACCACTTTGTTTAAATGTGGAATGTAATGCAAGTTTATGATCTAATTCTCTAAAACTCTAAACCTGAAAAGATCCTCAATGTGTAATATTGTATTAACTCAAGATTAAGTATGGTTTAAGGCTGGGGCTTTATAGTTAATATTTCATTGTTTTTTGGTAAAAAATTTAAAATTATAATAATAATGATGAACTAGTGGTGTTACTTTTTAGTCATATAGATTAATTTTTCATATGGGATAACATATACTAACCATATTAGATTTATAAAATCATTAGTTAGATACATAAAGAATTGTTTTATAAATCCTATGATCCCTTAAAAGTGAATTTTAGTGCTTTCAGAATAAAAATACATTTTGTATTTTCATTTCCTAGAGTACGGAATGAACTTGAAATTGATCGATAAAATACAGAATGATTGAATTGTTCTTATTTTATAGAAAATTTCAATTAAGTATATTTCCTTAGATTACTACACAGTAAACAAATTCATCAACATTATAAATTATGTTCCAAAAATAAAATTTTATCCTATTATTATATTTTTTGATGATATCAATGAAATTTTCACACCAACTAGATTTATGGTTATTTGGGACTTAACATTTATTTGATCATTCACATTCTTGTGATCAATGAGATCAATCAGTTAACAATTATTTTTCATATCCACTATGAACTTATCTTCATATGACACCAATGTTATATTATATAAAAACCTAGAAATGTGTTATTCCATTTGAACGTGGAACTTCCCTATCTCTCCTCTCAAATAATTTTTTTATTTTCATCAAATACACTTTGTTGATAATGTGGAAACCGTACCTGACCAAAAGAAATTACAGTTGGAAACATATCTGAAATTACAAACTAGTCCAAAGATTTAAAATTTGAAATATTCATCTCCCTGGGAACCGTCGCACCAGCAAACAATCTCGCAAATCACGCAGTCGTTGCATCGAGGAAGGATCATCAAAATCACACCACAACAATCATCATCACTCATTGTCATCATCACATTGTCTCCATCCACTCCGAACATCATTTTTGTAAACATCACTCCCAGAGTCACCACATCACCGGCAGGATTCCTACAGCCATCGTCGAACCCCCAAAATTTCACATCTTGAAAGCATCATAAAAAAAATTGCACCATCAAGAACTGCCCACCAGAGACCAGACCTTCCACATTGTTGGAACCACTTCATCCATACCCTCAAATAAACACTCTATCCACAATCACCAAAAAACAATTCAATCTTAACACAACCAAACCAGAAGAACCGTCTTTGCAACACCCTTTTAATCACCATCGACTACAACTCCATCACCACGTAAAAAACGAAAACCACCGAACAAGAAACCCAAATTGTCAACTTTATCAAGAGAGCATAAACATGAACTCTCCATAAAACAAAATAACCATCACCGATAACTTATAAGATGAAAACCCAATCAGATATTTCAAACCGGTAGCCAACAACACAAGAGAAAACCAACTGAGGACGTACCATGAGTACCGACGCTATCACACCACAGATCCCAAAACGTCAAAGAATCAACTGCACCAGGTCCAACTGGGAGAGGTGTCGAGGAACGTGAGGTCAGAGCAGGTCTTTGAGCGATGGAGGACTCGAGAACCGCCATCATCTAGAAATCATAAACCCATAAGTTTAGAAAACAAAAAAAAGGAGCCAACTTCAGTAGCTCCGAAAACCTATCATCCGCCGAACCACAAACCCAAAACCTCATTGTTACCACCACACTAGCTCCAACTAGGAGATGTGTAGAGTCACCTGAGGCTAGATCAAGGTTACAGTGACCTAGATTATCCATATCACACATCCATCAACGGGAAGAAGAAGGCCAAGGAACAAATTCTAGGTAGAAAGTGGAAATGTTGGAGAAGAACGAAAACAGAACATGTGGTCACCAAAGAGGAGGAACATCGCCGCTGATGAGGGCCTTGAAACCCTAGGGGGAAGCCGAGAGTGGAGGGAAGAGATCGCCCAGAGAATGGAGACCCATCTTCCCTATCAATATTATTAAGATGATATTTTATTAACTATTTCATGATTTTTTATTTTCAATAATGGTATTTCCAAATGCAAATCCATTGATTATCAAGATCAAGTTTATATTTTGAGGATATAATTTAATTAATTTTGGGATAATGTTACACTCCAAAAATTATAATATAATAACATATAATTAAATAGAATATGAAACATAAAACATTTACTATATCTTCAGATACATGAAACACTGAGTTTATCTTATGTTAAATGCAACAATGTGTTTCTTCGAAAGCTAGTGTTGCACGTAAGACCAAGTTTTATTGAACAATAATGTACTATTAATATTGTTATTTAATATGATAAATATCACCTAGACACGATATTAGATGGAATAAATAAGATTAAATAAATAATGGAAATTTAATTTTCGTACACATTTATTAGTTATCTATTGATTAAAAATAAAATAATAATCATTAAATGTAAATTAAATGTTTCCTAAAAATGTTATTTATCCTAAAGAATGGTATAGTTTCTCTTGAAAACGAAATTTAAAATATATTTTTTATACATTTAGATACATTTTATGAATAGATAAACACAGTTTCTTAAGTAGGAATATTTTCATTTGTTTGGGGTAATTTTTGGTATTTTTCAATGAAGATTCATTTTTTAATGAATAGTGAAAATACTGGGTTTGAATTAAACATTTCCAATTCATCTAAATTATTCATAATGTTAAATTA
Source organism: Viscum album (assembly GCA_963277665.1). Lineage (NCBI taxonomy): Eukaryota > Viridiplantae > Streptophyta > Magnoliopsida > Santalales > Viscaceae > Viscum > Viscum album. The sequence goes on along the minus strand of OY728135.1, from coordinate 667,237,292 downwards.
TATATTGAATTTATTTTAAAGTAAAATATAGATCAATAATTAACCTATTTTTATAATTCCTTTCATTTTAATCATTTTGATATAGAAAATTTATGCAATGACATTGTAAACTTTTGAATAGTTAATCTTTAATAACCTATTTTCTTGCCACATCTACGGGATTAATTTTAAATTATATTATCCCACATATGTGTGTTGAATTAGGGAAAATGTGTTACATATTTTGAATTGGAATAATTTTTATTATATAATAATTTCATTTTAATTTTTTACCATAATTATTAGTTAAAATAGTTAAAGTCAATTTCAATGATTAGCTAAAAGAGAGTTTACTTAGTGGTTAATCAAAGAATATAAGGTGTAAGAATGGCACAAAATTTTTCAATAACCTATTTTATGGCCATGCTAATAACGTATCTCTTAAATAATCTATAGGTGTCCATTATAGGGTCTTGATGAAATGATAAAAATGAGGGTGGAATCCCCTCTTACAAAAGAATACCAGTGTGCCACTAACCCCACTTATTAAAGGACACCCTCTCCTATCCACTTCACACCTTCAAACTACTTTTTTCAACCAGTATATTCTAAAAGAAATTCCCAATATCCATCCCATCATAATATAAGCCTTATTATTAGTATAAATCAATTCTTTTTAGGATTTAGTGCAATCCAATCGAGGATACCTGAAGGAGAGGTGATGTTCTTCCACAAGTATTTTAATTTTGATTCCTTCTCCACATTATGCATTACAAATTTTATGATGTTTGTATGTTAAAATAAGATTATACAATATAATAATATGTTTTTATTTTATTTTTATGACCTAAAAATTCTCAGACTTCAATCAAATGGGTTAGAAAATCATCGTTCACTTGTAAGGCGAACTATCATCACACGAACTGATGTCGTTAGTTTTTCAATTAACACCACTCAATGTTGGAAATGGTGTTCGATATAAATTTTATATATGATGTTTATAAAATATTTTTACCTATTCAGTCCTTATATCATATATCTCTTTTTTACATTCCATTCCATTGGAGATACGATAACATGTGCCCTGTGTACAGTAGAGTATTGTCTCATGAAACGATGTGATTCAACATTCACTATCGCTTCACATGAAAGAAAATAAATATAAATGAAATTATTATATCTTCCATACATAACATAATTATCATATTAATGACATACTTATAATTCTAAAAATATATTATATATAATTTTCTTTCTTTCCTGTTCACTCACATAAAGAGGATAACATCGATCGTATATGTGTGTAATATATCCTTAACAATTTGATAGGAATATATTTACACTTAACCACACCAGCATGATGATATATATAGGTATAAAATATTTTATTAATTAAATTTTTCATAAATGGTAAAATAGTACATATAGAGACCATGCTTCTTCCCTCATGACTATTACATCATTTTAATGATAAAAAACATAATAGTGCCACAAAACTAGCTTCCAAAGGATTATTATCTTGGTAAATTAGGGCCATACATAACATTAACTATATTAGAAATAAAAAATTATTTAATTCCTTCTTATATAGATTATTATTTTCCCTTTTTTTTCTTTATAAGATATATTCACATGAGGATATACATCAATTTAAGGGGTGATGTAAAATCCCATTAAGGGGATGAATAAGAGATGCGAAGAAACGGGCGAGAATAATAATAATAATATGACAATATAAGTATCATCATCATAATCATGAGATAAATCACTAGATAAATTCATGGAACTTATCAATGGATAAAAATGATACATCGTATCTTAGTGGTCAACTACCGTACATAGATATGAACAAATCTAGCATATTGTTAACGCATAACATATGGTCATAATCATAACATCATAATTGTGAAAAATATAGGACCATTTTCACACATATATCACCTTATCTCATGAGATACATCATATTGCCCAACATATTAGAGTTATATATAATTCTAGGTGCACCTGTCCCATCATAACATTTACATAAACATACATGCCTCATAGAACGTATAACAATCTATCCCGTAAAATAACTGAGGGAAGGGAATTGGGTTTCATGAGAAATTCATAAATAATAATTTCAGGAATAATCATTGGGGTTTATGTAAAAATTAGACAACAACATACTTTTAATAATAATAATCATTATTTATTTAAGAATAAACAATATCAAGAGTTATAAAAGTTTTGTTTTTTTAGAAAGAAGTGATATTTTTATAAAATCATTTTATTTTTCATGAAATAAGATTATAAACATGTGTATCCAAGAAAATAACTGGTATGAACAAATAAGTTATAATTTAGGAATATTAATAAAAATCCAATCTGATATTTGTAATGAAAGGGGAATAACCCAATGAAAGGAAATTATGTTTGAGAATCCCCTAACGTAATGTTAGAGTGGTTATGTCACTTTAATATCATGTACAATAAAATTAAATTCATTGTTTAGTAAATTTTGTAAATTTTCAACATGTTTTTTATTCATTATAATTTTATTATCTTCATTTTTTGGTCCTAATGATGAGTTATAGAGTACAATTTCATCATTCCATGAGAGTTTTTTCTTTGTTTTCATGATCAGTTCAATTGTTTATATGTATGGAAGTTCATATACAATGACAATGATTCTCTAAAATTTAAATAATATTTTATTAATGAAAGTAATTATTTTTAATTAGTCTTATATTTAATTTCGTTATGTGTTATTATTATTATTTATAAGATATAATGTTAATGAAAATGATTTAATTTATTTTTGCGTTTTTTCTGACCATTATGAGGACATATCATTTTATTTAACATCTTGTTTATATAATTCTTTCTAGAAATTATATAGCTTATATATGTATAATTAATATTTTATGACCATAAATGATGGAATTAGTGAAAAATGAAAACACAACATCCACGGTGACGGTATATCGACACAAACCAGATGATATTATCATTTATAGAATAAAAAAAATGGAATCAATTTAAAGAATAATTATTCCATTAAAATAATAAAATTAATTTATATAAAAAAATTTGGATTTATATTCCAAATTTTATATGTGGAGGTGATATTAGGATAATAAAATAAATTAAATAGAACATAAATTAAAAGAAAATGAAAGTGGATTTTACCTCTTAAATATATCCTCTTTGAGAACTTCCATAGGTAAAAGGGTTTTAAATTTTATTCTGACCATGCGATCCTAAAAATTGGGGAGGTTATTGGAAATATTTTTGGAAAGATCTTGGAAAATATTCAAGGTTGGGATGGTGGGAGAGAAGAGGTGGTGAGGGGTGACATTTATAAGGGAGTGGATGAGTGTTTTCACATTATATTATTCATTAGTTTATTTTTTCGGCTCAAAACTGTGAATATTTTGATCCTTATCACTAAATATATTAAAATAATTTATTATAGTTCTAGATTATGGAATTACATAATCTATCCATAATCAATGATTCAATAATTCATGTATTAATTTTTTTATCGTAAATTATCATATTTTACTATTCACTAAGAACTCAACATTTGAGAAAAAAATAAAAAAATCACCCAAACCATTTATTGACTTTTAGAATTAAAACTTTATCACCGATTTATGAAAATAATTTGAAAATTATGATAAATTTAATTTTTAATTAAAACCATTATTTCTTTGAAAAAAACCAATATAAAAATTATAACTCATTTTATGATTGTTTAAAATTTTAATTAAGGCCTCATAAAAGTATCATACAATCATAAGATAAAAATATTATAATTTATGAATATATATTTTGAAATTGTATGTTATTTCCAATAATGATTTTATTTATAAAATTATAAATAAATATTTCTATTTTGAAAAAATACCAATAATTAAAGAATAATTGATAACATATTTATTTACTTTTACCATGATATAATAATATTATATTTTCATTTATAAGATGCCAATATTTTATTTATACTTTCATATATGTGGTTACAATAAAATTGGATGAATTACTATTCTTAATGGTCATGTTACTATTCCATTGGTTTGGTTACTATTCCATCAGGATAAGTCCCATAATTTCTAAAAATACAACTTATTTCATTCACAATTAATTTCAAATGTTTTTATGGTGTTCTAAAAGTGAAATAATGAGTTTTATACTATATTAAGTAATTATAAGAAGATAATTTATATTGATAAAATATTGGGTCAATACATTCATCCCCACTTATGAAAGTTCTCCCTTGAAATTTTATTTTAAATACTATGGTGAAAAAATATTAGAGTACCTCTCCCTCATCACTTCCTCCAATACCTATGTTGCATCTTCGTTCTTATGGTTCCTCCACATTAATTTGACCATGTGAGTAATATAGTTAAAATTTATTTTATCTTTATGGTCTATGATCTTTCTTGGATTCTCCCTATAATATAGATCATTTTCCAACTATATCATCACTAGATTTAGTTCATGTGGGGGATCTTGTATGAACAACAACAAGAAGAATACATAGAATACCTCGTGTACTTGAGACATAGAAGGTGGAAGTTCCATTCGATAGGCCACAACACTTACAAGATTAAGAATATCAAAGGGGGTGATATACTTGGGACTTAGCTTTCTCTCATCCCAAATACAAGGATTATATTCCATTGAGATATGTAGAGAAATACCATCTATGCATCCTTAAACTATAAGTATAATCAATGATTGTCTGTATATCACTTATATCAACTTTGGGATTCTTTGATGTGATGTTGAATGGGTTTCACCATTTATTCTACCATTTATGGTCTTAGTAGCTTACATTCAAAGAATTAATCCAAGTACACTGGGGTTCAATATCTTTTTCCATGAAGGGATTCATATATAGCCATTTGGATGCTCGAGTGGAACTTTTTATTGTATGTGATCTTGGCCAGAGGTAGATGTTAGTCTCATCCTCCTTTGATGTCTATAAAAACTACCATTAAAATGTAATCTAGTGTTTTAGTAGACCACATATATTGGACATCAATTTGACGATGATATGACAGGATGAAGTTTAGATTAGTTTTTGACAATGTTGGATACTTTTCGAGAACTTTGGGTGAATTTTGGATCCTGACCAGATTCAATCGACAGTGGTACTCCATGAATCCTTACCAATTATATGATGCATATTCGTGGAAGATGGTCTAGTGAGAAGTCCTCTAAAATTTTAAAAAATTGATATTTCTTTATAAGATGATACACAACAACTAATATATCATTGTTTCTTATGGATTTATTTAGAAGTCCAATAAAAATGTCAATGGTGATGTTGTCCTATTTCCATGTTGGTATGTGTATTGGTTACATTATCCATTTAGAAGTTTTTATTTAAATATTAAAATGTAGACATACCATGAACATTGATGTATATTCAGAAATATCCTTCATTATTTTTCTTACAAATAGTTGTCTGGTAGATCTTGATACATCTCTATTCTCACAGGGTAGAAAGAGATGGTTGAGTTATATGAAACATTCATAATATCATTCTTTATCTCATGATTATATGGTATAAATAGTTGTGACCCAAATATTTCAACTCCTTCCTAATCAATTTTGAACTCTTAGAATTTACCTTTCCTCATAGATTCCACCTTCTTCTGAATTTACACATCATATGTTTGAGAATAATTTATTTTTGCCATAAGGGATGGTTTATCAATCATTTGAGAAAGGATTGGTTATTTTCCTTCATTATTGATTCAAATTTCATCCATTTACAATCTAAGAAGATTGGATACTTATCAATTCTCATCATTTTCAATGTTGTGTGATCCATTATACATATATCATCTTCCAATTCATTCACTTTTCTAGGATGGTAGTATATTGAGTAGTTGTAATCAATGATGATATCAAAAAATAATCCATGATGCATAATAATCTCATTCTATGTCAATATATATTTTAGGATCTTATTTTCAGTATAGATTTCACACTTATCCCCATAGGGATAACGATGCCAGATTTTTAGTGAAATGATCACAGCTATTAACTCCAAATCATGCATGGGATAGTTTTTTCTAATGAATTTTGAAATTATTTAAGGCACAGTCTATCAATTTATCATATTTCATTTTTACACAACCTAATCCATTGTTTTATGATTCATTTTATACCACAATTAGTTCCCCACTTTTCAGAAATTTGATTACCCACATGGTGATAATCATTTTTTTAAATCTTTGAAGCAGTCTTCATATTCATTGGTCTAGAAAAAAAGTTCTTCCTTCCCAGTCAGCATGGTTTTTGGTTTTGAAAATCATGAGAATTTATTCACAAATTTATATTAATAGACAACTATACCATAGAAACAATGTATCATTGCTACAAATGATGTCCTAGGCAACTATTCTATTTCCATTGTCTTAGAAGGGTCCACATATGTTCCATTACTAGTGATAACTCTCCCCATTAATGATACATTCTCTATCAAGAAATAAAATATATTATACATTGATTAATGTGTTCTCCTTCAAATAATATTTATCACAGTATTTCAATGCTTCTCATGATCCCCCTTTCTATTGGAGTATATGAAAATATCATCAATAATGATTAATAATTTTTTTAGGTAATCTCTAAAGAATCTATTCATCAAATAAATTAATATTGATGGAGAATTTTTCTGTCTGAAGGGAATCATTATGAACTCATACTGTCCATACCACATTCAAAATTATTTCTTGGGAATACCTTCCTTCTTCACCTTTAATTGGTGTTATATCTATAGTAAGTTCACCTTAGAGAAATACATGGTCCTGCAAAGTTGATCGAACAAGTTATATATCAATGGAATGACATATCTATTCATAATAATGATTTTTTTGAGCTCTGGATTTTCAATAAATAAGTTCATCGATCAATCCTTATTCTTTATGAATTGGACCGGTGCACCCCACAGTGAAGCATTCGGGCATATAAAACAATTTTCCAGATTCTCATATAACTGCCTCTTTAGATCATCGAACTTAATGGTGTCCATTGTATAATTTGTAATTGATATATATAAATATCTAGCAATGAGTTCAATTGTGAAATTATCCTCTCATTCAATAACATGGCTTGTAATTTCTTTGGGGAACACATCATTTTAGTCCCTTACAATAGGCATGCCTTCAATAAAGATTCTCTCCTTTGCCTCAATCATTTGATCTAGATATGAATTCTCATAAGGAAATTATATGCACACATAAGATTATTATTCTAAAATAGATTCATCCTATTACTTATAATTATATAGAATAGGAGGATGACTCTGGATGTGAAGAGTTATCTCCATTTCCGGATGATTGGTCTTATATTTTCTTGATTATAGCCAATCCAATCCAAATATAACATAAAAATCTGCCAAAGGAAGTAATAACATTTTTGGTATGAGGTTCAGTCTAAAAATATTATCTACAAAGTATTTATATATATTGGATTCAATAATTTCCCCATTTACTATTCTCATAGATATATCATCCTTTATATTTTGAGGTGGTGCATTAATAGTTATGATAAACTTGTAAAATATGAACGAATTCATAAACTAGAATCAAATAGTATGTTCACTATTCATGAGTGAATAACATGATTACATATCACCACATAGCTTTCGGGATATACCTCATCAGTAGTGATAGAAAAATCTTTCCCTTTCACATTTGGCTTTGGTTACTAAGGAGGCTAACTACCATCCGGGACTCAAGGTTTAGTGCAATGGCCTACATAGTACCCTTGCTCCCAATATTTGAAGCATTGAACCATGATTGGTGTTATCCATTCACCAAAAACATTGTACTTGTTCCTCATGTATTGTTGAAATTCATGGTCTTGGGGGCCTTCTCTCACACGCATGAATAATTTCCCCACCCCATTGAGGAAATTTCCATGATTCTTCATCACACATTATTGACATGTACATTGTTGAGTTTTCGATAAACATTTTTCATTAGATAAACTATCTCGAAACTCCATTATTCTTTTCTTATCACCATATCCAGGGGACCACTCTCCAAACACCATCCCCACTTTGAGATCACAACGAACAACTTATTCATAAATCCCTAAATCTCTAATTTCTATATACTTTCAAACATGTCATTTTAAACCACTAAAGTATTTACATATTTTCCTATATTTGTTTATAACAAAACCTAAGGTGTACCTAGATAGCCTTGTGAAATTTTAATTATATGTCGTAACAGATTCACCTCCCTTTTACTTCAGCTCTAATAATTCTCTCTCCATCTTGGTTTGAAGTGTTTGAGGGAAATACTTTTATGAATTATTTTATTAAATTCTTCCCACTCCATCTCATCAATTTCATCCTTTGACTTAGTGTTCTTAATCAATGCCCAACATTGATCGACGTCTCCATCTAAATGATAAATGACTTGAGTTACCTTCTCCATCTCAGAATAGTGAAGCATAGAAATAATATTCTCCATTGATTTGACCCACTATTCTATGACTAGTGGATCAAAATATCCACTAAATTTCAGTGGTTTTTTCCACATAAAAGACTTTCTAGAGAGTGTCTCACTCTTAAGTGATTTAGGAAGTTCCATATTAATCAGTTTATTTTACATGTTCAGAAAGATATGGGTATGCATCACTATGAAATATTGAACTCCCACTCCCAAGGCAATAGGAATTTCATTTGAGCAATCGATGCATTGTAACTCACATTGATTGTTGGTGTGTTTTCATCTAGTTACCATCATTTTAAAAAATAGAAAATATTTTCCAATACATAAGTAGAGAATTCATAAATAAATTGTTGATTATATTTGTCAATTGACTCTAAAGTTATACCATAAGTTTAGGATCAAAATAACGATTTAGATGCTCAATATACAATAGGGGGGGTGAATTTTATAATTTAAAAATTTCCTTAGACAAGGAAAAATCTAAGTTTAACAAAGTTAAACTAAGAAAATTTACAATACCTCTAATCACCAATTGGAGAATTGGAACTAAAGTTTGCAATATGAGATTCTACCTTAAAGCGTATAGAATATAAACTAACCAGAGTACAAGTGTAAGGAAATATATGAAGATTATACTTTCCTTATAATATAAAAGTACAGTGAAAAAACAAGTAGTAAAACTAAAAGTAACAGGATATAATTCTTTTAACCTAAAGAGAAGGGTATCCAACAACATTGGATAAAGGTCCCTTGATTTATACTTTCAAGCAAGTCTGTCTTACCCACACCAGGGTAAGCCCTCGATACAAAGATCGGAATCTATGTCTTACTATCCCTCCAAGCCCTTCAACTTTAAGGTAGTTGAAACCTCTGTCTTCCTCAGCAAAGAATCCCTCAAGCTTCAAAGTAGCTGGCACCTCGGTCTTCCTATCCCCGGAAGTCCTCGAATGTAATCACCAACACTCGGAGTCGCACGAAGCAATCTGAACGAGCAGTTCAATACGCACAAGGCATGAAAAGAATCTCTCTCTAGAAATCACCTTAACATCGTGTGGTCTCTAGATCAATCAACTTGTTATTGAGATCTTTCAAATGAGCTCTTATTTAGAGGAAAATTTCCAATGGTCGGCTCCCTCCTCCAACGGTCATATTTTCCGTGAAATTCGGAGGGACCTGTACACTTGTAACTCAACCAACGGTTAATTAGAAACAGAATTAATGACATCGTTTAATAATAAAACATGTATAACTGAACGCATGACATCATTTTGAATTGGAGCATATGTAAGTAAAATCCATACAAAATTTTAGAGTGTAAGAAAATTAAATGTTCAGATTATAACCAAAATGAATTTTGGAGTCTATGTAAAGAAATGTTCGGATTCGGTGTTATAGGAATTCGGAGTCTGGTTTCACCAGATATTGGAATATGAACTTGTAGAGTTCAAAGTCGAACTAGTAAAAGTTCGTAGTCGAACTACTTAAGAGTTCGGAGTCGAAATACATAATAGTTTGGAGTTGAAATACTTAAGAGTTTGGAGTCGACCTTCTTAAGAGTTCGGAGTCGAACTTCTTAAGAGTTCGGAGTCCAAAATTAATGAAATTTTGGAGCCAAAATTCACAAGAGTTCGGAATCAAACTCATTAATGTTTGGAGTCGAACTCATGAAAGTTTAGAGTCTAACTTCACAAGAGTTAGGAGTCGAACTCATGAAAGTACGGAGTCGAACTTCATAAGAGTTCGGAGTCGAACTCATGAATGTTCTGAGTCTAGAATTTGGATTGGAAATTCATTTCAATTCACATCCAGAATTCGGATCCTAAAAACATAATTCTCTAAATCTTTACATTATATGAGTTCTGGGATTTTGGGTATGAATCTGGTTTTTGTACTTAAGAAAAATATTTCTATGTATACGAAAATCTTGGTTAGGGTAAATTTCCTTAAAGAAGTAAATTTTCCTTTTGGAGGTAAAATTTATGTTTTCTTAAGTATAAGGTATTAGTGATTTTCAAAACCAGAAGGAATGGAAACACATAAGTAAAACCTTATTGACTCAACAATCTCCCCTTTTTGGAAAGCACAAACATTATTTCAAAAAATCATATAAATATTTTGAAAATTTTCATTAGACATTGAAATTAAACACTTATCTCCCTTTGTTCATGGATGAAAGTGAATACAACTAACTCCACCTTAGACATTGAAACTCTAAGGATTGTATTCTTAGTTTCCGGAGTGAATTTTTCACTACTGTAAGAATGAAAAACATCGTAGTGAGAAAGTCCCCCTTTCTTTAAGGATATTTCACTTAGAAAATTTTCATTTATCCTCCTAAGGAGTAGTTCATTTTCCTTCTCCCCATTTATGATTTTCAAAAAGAATTGAAGGGAATGGAAAACAATGTATGGTACCTGAAACACTAGTATATAACAAGATACAACCAAGAAAACAATCATTTCATTAGAGATGAAAATTTTTACAAATAAAGACAATTACAACAAAAGATCAGAGTGGGTTAATTTGTCATCCTTTTTCATCGGGATGAGCTTTTTTAACAAGGTTTTGAGTTTCTTCAAGTCTCTTTGGTCTTCCTCACCTTGCCTCTCCAAGGATTTTACAATTTCTTCTTGGACATTTAAAGCTTCTGTCTGAGCCTCCAAGGCTTCTTTCTGCAACTTTATTATTTCATCTTGCTTTTACAACTTCTGTTAAAAGCCAATCTGAAAATCTCTTTCACTTTTCCAATTTTGAGATACTGAGTTAAGCTTCCCATTCAGGTCCCTGACCTGTTGATTCCGAGAATTTTTCTCTTTGTCCAGCTTTTCATAAATCTCGTTAACCTTTTTATCCTCCATTTAAAAAGAATTTTGAACTTCAGTCGGAAACTCCCAGACTGAACTAAATATTCATCAACTCTTATATACCACTTTGTTACCTTATTGCAGAACTTTCTATGCACATCATAATCGATAAGTAAAATTTTCTGTTCAGCTTACATCTTAAAAAACTTATCCATGGCCATGGATAAATAATCTGATTTCTGATTCATACTTTGTTGCAGCATCTGGCATCTAAAATCTATAGTTGGAAAAATTGGAATGGTGTCCACAAACTTATTGAGAAAGTGAACCACAAAATCATGCCCATGAGATGTTGATTTCGAATCAGAAACTTTTCTTGGAGACTGATCTTCTTCACCTTGCACCAACTTTCTTCTAGAGGTTCCACCAACCTCTTTCTTTCAGATGACATCTTTTATAGGTGTCTCCATCAGAGTTTTCTTCCCCTTATTGTCTCTCAGAATTGGTTCCTTATTAAGGGATACTTCCTCGGATTCAGACACTTGAATGATCTGGACTTCATCTGGTTTTTGTTTTTCTTGTCCTTCCTCAAGAAAATTCCACTCATATGATTCTTCCTCATCATACAAGAAATTTTATTCTTCTTCTTCTTGCTGTTGATTATCATCATTCTTACTAGCTTCATCATCTGCCTTTCCTAGATTTACTAACTTTGCAGATTCAGCCTTTTCTTTATAGTCATGCACTTTCTTCATCAGGGTATCCAAATATTCACTTTCTTCTTCTTCTTCTTATTCTTTTTCTTCCTCAACTTCTTCCTATACTTCTACTTCATTAGAAACTTCTTTTTCAGATTCTTCAATTACTTCTTTACCCTTGGATTTTTCTGGAGTGACATAGTTCTTAGCTGGAGTTTCTGGTAAAGAAGGTTCAGAACCAAATGTTTCCGGAACGGGAAGCATTTCTGAAGCTGACTTTTTAGATTTCAGCAATGATTGCACCACTTCAGCTTCAGAAAACTTCATTTTCATCTTCTTTTCTTTTACCTATTTCTCTATCTCTTCGGCAGCTCTTTCTTTTAAGGCCTTAGCCTCAAAAGGGTCCAATCGGAATTGGGGATCCCCTTCTTTCCTCTTCACTTTGTCTTCCCTCCACATGGCTGCCACTTCATCTGTATATGTTTTCTGCCTTTTCGGCTTGGGGGGAGCAGACTGAGTTTCCTTAGCCTATGGAGTTTCTTCATCACAAACCACTTCCTTAACCTTCCTCTTCTTCCTTTCCTTTTTGGATAGTTCCAGATTCTGTTTTTCTTCCTGAGCTGATTTAACCTCTTCCATAGATAGAGGATAAAATTCTCCGGATTCACTAGAGAAACCCATCTTCATCCTCATTAGGGTATCACCACTAACCATCATAAGCTTGAAATTCTGTACATTTGATTTTCATGAAACCTTGAAGGATTCTAAGAAACGAACTATTAGCCTCAATAGTAATGCAGGGTACATAATTATCTGAGATCTCAAATTCCCTTCCTTGATGTTCTTGATCGTAATCAAGACAAGCCTCATCAAATTTATCTTTCTTAGATTCACCAAGAAATCTATGAAATAGTTATCACTTTTCACCAGATTATCTTTATCCCCTCTTCTTGGTACCAGAAATCCATGTACCCAGAGATGAAGAATTCTATTTTTCGGAGTGATACAAGCAATCTTAATGGATGAAGAATCCTTAAGACCAAGACATTTTAGTTCATTCTCTTTGTTGAAACTTCCTTGCTCATCCGGAAGTTTGTGTGAGAAGAACTCAGCGTCTCCTTTGTATGATAAACCAACCAAGCTCACGGCCTTGGTGTAAGAAAGCTTATATGTCTTCCCATAAGACTTTAATGAAAACCATTCTATTCCATACTCCATCTGGAAGGAAACGGACCCACAGAACTCTATCAACAAATCAGTATAAACCGGATCCTTTTTATCTGACTTTTCTATGCAAACATCTTCCCATCCTTTCAGTCTGATATTCTTTGAAATAAGAGAAACACGATTGTAGAAATCCAGATGTACCAACCTTTCCCTATAGACTAACCACTTAGAGATTGGATTTAAGTTTGACATATCTTGAGAAGTTGCTTCAACAGAAATTCGGAGTGATGAAATCTGAACGATTCAGAACTGCTTTGCAAAGTTCAGAACCGGCCTTATGAAGAGCAGCAGGGCTTCGAGACGCGACATCTTGAAAAACCGATGTGGGATGAGTATTGGGGTCCCTTTTATATAGGCGATGGATGTGACCTTTTGTCTTCCAATAGCCATCTAATGGTTGAAAATCATTGACCTGATCTGATAGTTGAAAACACTCTTGTAAGGAAAACGTGAATCTGATCTTTTGAGGTTTTAAGGAAAACATCCGGATTTAAGAAAAAACTAGAAACCGAACTTTTAAAAAATAAGGAATATACTAGCAAGCAAAATATGATTAAAAAACAATAAGTAAGGAAATCATAGATTTCAGATTCGCAAGAAAGATTTCTCATAATTGGTAATATTCTTCTTGAAGAAATGAATTTAAAAATGAACTCATTACGAAAGTTTCAGTACGAAAATCTCGTTATGAAAATGCCAGTACGAAAATCTCCATTCCGAAAGTTCTCAGTCTGAGAATCTCCATCCAGGAAGTTCACAGTACGAAAATCCCCATTCCAGAAGTTTTTAGTCCGAGAATTTCAATCCTGAACATTTCAGTTCTGGAAATTCCCATTCCGGAAATTTTAGCTCAAAAAATTTCCATTCTGGAAACATCAGTTCCAAAAAGTTTGAAAAACTAACTATGAAGATTTTAGTTACACTAGAAATAAACAGATTACAAAAAAAAATAGTTACACTGACAATCAAATGTACTACCCCTATGAAGAGGAGTTTATTACTGTAAGGAGAATTGTTCAAAAAGAAGTTAATGAAGAATTATTACCTTATGGTTATCATTCCTAAATTTTGTTTGATGTATTAAAATCTATCAAAGGGTAATGATTTTTTGAAAATATCAGCATGTTGATCTAGAGTTCCTATAAACTGAAGAATGATATCTCCTTTATGTGTGTGATCCCTAAGAAAGTGATGCCTAATATCTATGTGTTTTGCACAAGAGTGTTGTGCATGGTTCTTACGTAGGGAAATGGTACTTGTGTTATCACACAAAATTTGAGTCTTAGTAAAACTCAGGCCATAGTCTGTGAGTGTGTGTTGCATCCACAACACTTGAGCACAACAACTTCTAGCTACTACATATTAAGCTTCAGTAGTGGAAAGTGCTACAGAATGTTGCTTCTTTCAGGACCAAGAAACTAACGAATCTCCTAAGAAATGTCAAGTTCCAGACATAATCTTTCTATCCATTCTACAGCCACCAAAGTCAGCATCCGAAATGATTTTTAGAATAAAATCATTTCCAGAAGTATAAAATAATCCTAGATCCATGGTTCCCTTTAAGTAGAGAAAAATTATTTTCACCGCCTTTAAGTGAGATTCCTTATGATTGGATTGATATCTAGTACATAAGAATACTGAAAACATTAAGTCTAGTTTACTAGATGTTAAGTAAAGTAGACTACCAATCATACCTCTAAAAGATGTTTTATCTACTGGTTTCCCATCTTCATCAAGATCTAAAGAGTTTAAGGTACTGATGGGAGTACTTATACTCTTAGTGTTGTCATAACCATACTTTTTGAGAAGATGTTTAATATACTTATGTTGAGATATATAGGTTCCTTCTGGTTTTTGAGAAATTTGAAAACCAGGGAAAAATGTTAACTCACCCATCATACTCATTTCAAACTCAGATTTCATTAGACATGCAAAAGAATCAGTTAAGGATTGCTGAGTTGAACCAAATATGATGTGATCAACATAAATTTGAACAATGAAAACATTTTTATTATCTTTATTTATAAAAAGGGTTGGATCTTCATTTCCCTTAACATAGTTATTTTGAAGCAAAAATACTGTGAGTCTATCATACCAAGCTCATGGGGCTTGTTTAAAACCATAAAAATCTATGGTAAGTCTAAAAACATGATCAGGATGTTTTGTATCTTCAAGCCAGGAGGTTGTTCAATAAAAACTTCCTCTTGAACATAACCATTAAGAAAGGAACATTTCACATCCATTTGAAGAAGTTTAAAATTCAAAAATGCTGCAAAGGCAAGTGGAATACAAATATATTCAAGTCTAGATACTGGAGCGTAGGTTTCTTCATAGTCTATTCCCTCTTGCTGGTAATAACCTTTAGCAAATAATCTAGCTTTATTTCATACTATGACTCCATTATGATCACACTTGTTTTTAAAGACCCATTTTACTCCAATGACAGAAGTTTCTATAGGTCTTTCTACCAAAGTCCAGACATTATTCCTCTCAAATTCATTTAGTTCATCTTTCATGGATTTGATCCAATCATCATCAACAAAAGCTTCATCGGTGCTTTTTGGTTCTAACTGGGAAAGAAATGCTAGATGTTCTAATTCATTTCTTTAGGATCTTCTATTCATTATAGGATTATTTACATTACCAATGATACTATCACTGGGATTATTCTTAAGAAACACATGACTTGGGTTTTGTAAAACTTGTTCATCAACATAGGGTAGGACGTCTTCTGGGGTAAATGTTCTAGAAGTATCTTCTTGAACATTTTCCTTATCAGAAGGATCTTCTTTCAAAGGTTGACAACCAGTTTTTGAAAACACATCCGAGTATGTAGGTTGGGATGGTTTAAAAACAAAAGGATCAGACTCATCAAATTTTACATGCAATTTTTCTTCAACAGTACAAGTATTTTTATTGAAAACACTATATGCCTTAGAAGTTGTGGAGTAGCCTAATAAAATTCCTTCATCATATTTTGGTTTGAATTTATGTAAATTATCTTTATTATTCAGAATGAATACTTTGCAACCAAAAACCTTGAAGTAGGAAAGTTTTGGTTTTCTACCGTTCCATAACTTATAAGGAGTTTTATTAAGAAAGGGTCTAATAAAAACTCGATTTATAGTATAAAAAGTAGTACTTACAGCTTCAACCAAGAAATGTCTAGCTATAGAATATTCACTCAACATAGTTCTAGTTGTCTTTATAAGAATTCTATTTCTTCTTTCAACTACACCATTTTGTTGAGGAGTTCTAGGTGCTGAAAAAT
This sequence comes from Viscum album, assembly GCA_963277665.1. Taxonomy (NCBI): domain Eukaryota; kingdom Viridiplantae; phylum Streptophyta; class Magnoliopsida; order Santalales; family Viscaceae; genus Viscum; species Viscum album. The sequence goes on along the minus strand of OY728135.1, from coordinate 667,220,845 downwards.
TGTGAGTAATACCTTTTCTACTAAAAAAAGTTTTGAAATCAGAATTTTGAAATTCTCATCCATGATCACTATGAATAGTTTTACATGAAAGATTTTTATCATTTTTAACTTGTAATCTAAAACTTTTAAAGTTAGAAAAAGCTTCATAATTCTTCGCTAGAAAATAGACCCATCTAAATCTGGTGTAATCATCAACTAAAACAAACACAAAGTGTTTTCCTCCTATACTTCCAGATTGTGTTAGACCAAAAAGATCAATGTGCACTAACTATAATGCATCAGTCATTGATAGTTCACCAATTGATATAAAAATAGATTTATGTTTCTTTCCATATTGACAAGGATCACAAAATTTAGAAGAATCAAATCTAATCTCTAGTAGATCCTTAACTAGTTTCTTCTTAGAATGTTTATATACGTTTCTAAGGTTAGAGTGACCTAGTCTTTTATGCCACAACCAGGAATGATCTTCCATTGCACTTAGGAAAGGTAGATCATGGCTCTTGAGGTCTTCTATGTTCAATGTGTAAACATTCTCTTGCCTATTGGCTGAGAGAATAAGTTCTTCCTTGGAATTGTGTACTAAGAACTTATCATTCCTAAAATTCACAAGGTATCTTTCATCACATAATTTACTTATGCTAATGAGGTTGTTCTTAATACCCTTATCAAATAAAACATTTGAAATAAATGTTTTACCAAGAAGAACAATATTAACTATACTAACAATTTCTCCCTGAGCATTATCTCCTAAAGTTACCTTTCCTCCTTTCGTTTTGATAATCATTTCAAAATATCTTTTGTTACCAGTCATGTGCCGGGAACATCCACTATCCATGTACCACTTATTTTGGTTGGTACTTCCTCTATCTTCCTGAAAACAAGAAAAGAATTAGACTTTCGGAATCCAAACTTGTTTGGATCTGAGATTTCTAGACAATAAAATTTTAGGAACCCACACATTCTTAAAAAAAATAGGCTTTATGAAAACCTAAAGATTGGGTTTTATTTGAAGAATGATTATTTGCCCAGTGACCACCACATTGGCACTTGGTACAAAATGGGGCACTTTGTGGAACAAAGTAGTTGTTACTAAAAGTTGGTTTTGCATGGGTATAACAAAATCCGGATTTGTTTCTTAAAGGTTGTATTTGTGAATACATTTTATCAAAATTTTCTTAACACATGTAAATTTTGATAAACACTTATTTAAGGAAAACATTTTGGACCTGAGTTTTATAAACAAGTTTTTATTTCCAAAATCATTAGATTTAGAACTAGATCTAGGCTCGAAAACACTTTTCGTAGAAATTACTTGTTCTAACTCTTTAGAAAGTTTGTTCTTCTTAGAAATTACTTCCTCAAGATTTTTTGAAATATTTATAAAATCATCATTTTTCCTATCAAGATCTTTAGAAATATCTGATATTTCTTTTGTAAGAATAGAATTCCTAGAGTTTTCCTTATCAATATTTTTATTGAGTTTAGAATTCTCAATCTCAAGAAGTTCAGCAAACCTAGAAACTTCTTCATATGTAGGTGAAGTATATTCTTCATCAGAAGAGGATTCTTCATATGAAGTGTTATTATACATATTATTATTAGAATTTAAAGATACATTGGTCAATGATTCAGCATTTCGTACCTTATCCATAAAACAATTATTGTTAATGGGTAATCTTACTATAAGAACAAGATTCTTCTGCACTGAAGATTCATAATTAGACGATTCATCTGAAGAATCACCACCACTGGCACTCCAGGTGTCATTTTCTTTCAGAACTTTCTTAGCTTTGTTTTTGTAATACTTCTTTCTTTCCTTTCAGATTGCCTTTCTCTCCTTTCTTTCTTTTTAAGCAAATGGACATCTTGTCTAATATGTCCAGCTCTCTTACATTCATAACATGTAACTTCTCCATATTTCTTGTCTTTCCTTTCCTTTTTCTTATACATGGATTGGAAACTTCTCTGGCTGGCTATCTTGTTCATCATTCAAGTAAGATTTTCTAACTCATTTTCTAAGAATTCACTTTCACTAGATTCTAACTAAATAACCACCTTCTTAGACTTGGATCTGGTTACTCTCTCAGGAGTCTTAGCTTTCATATGATTTGATGTTGTTGTAAAAGAAACAGTACCATTCCAATTCATCCTTTTGATGTTGTCAGCATCTTTCTTCATTATTGTTTCATGTTGGAGAAGAGGTCTGAATAATTCATCAAGATAAATTTGAGTGACCTTCCTGTTCCCATCTATAGCCGTTTTCTTTGATTCCCACTCATTGGGCATAATATCAATTATCTTATCCACAAGGGCTTCATCATCTATCCCTTTTCACCCACAGACTGTAAGCCATTGATTATAGTCATAAAACACTGTTGATCCTTACAGATTGGTTCTCCATACAGAAAATTGAATCCATGGTACTCATATCTAAGCATAGCTCTCCTTGTTTCAATCACTTTAGAATTGCCAAAGTGTGTAACTTCTAACTTCTTTTAGATACAATTAGATGCTTTACAAGAAGAAATTTGGATATATATATTTCTAGTCATTGAACACAGTAAAGTATTGCGTACCTTATAATTGAGTTTATACTCTTTCTTTTCCTGGTTAGTGAATGTTCTAACTTCCTTTTCAGGAATTTTATAATCACCAGTAAGAATAACAAAATTATCCACTCCAGTATTGATAACAAAAGTCTTCATTTGATCTCTCTAGGACTCATAGTCATTACCATAAATGATTGGTAGTCTTGTAGGGTTTAGATTTTCAATAGAACCAACATTGATTCCTTCCATTCTTAAAAAAATCTTTGGCAACCAAACTAATTAGTAGGAAAAAGTTCGTAACCACATTGTTCGGAATGACAATTCGGAATGATAATTCGGAACAACAAATCGGAATGACAATGTTCGGAATGACAAAAAAACATTGTAAGCAAGGATGAAGGACAATGAAAAATGAGAAAGACAAACTTATATTTGATTATACGTATTTCTGAGACCTGATTTGATACCAATTGTAGGATCGAAATAACGATGTAGATGCTCAATATAAATGAGGGGGGTGAATTGTATACTTTAAAAATTTAGTTAGACAAGGAAAAATAAAAGTTTATCAATGTTAAACTAAGAAAATTCACAACACCTCTAATAACCAATTGGAGAATTGGAACCAAAGTTTTCAATGTGAGATTCTACCTTAAAGCATATAGAATCTAAACTAATCAGAGTACAAGTGTAAGGAAATATAGGAAGATTATACTTTCCTTATAATATAAAAGTGCAGTGGAAAAAAAGTAGTAAAACTACACCAAACAAGATATAATTCTTTCAACCCAAAGAGAAAGGTATCCAACAACCTTGTATAAAGGTCCCTTGATTTATACTTTCAAGTAAGTATGTTTTACCCACACCAGGGTGATACCTCGATACGAAGATTGAAATATCTGTCTTTCTATCCCCACAAGACCTCAAATTTAAAGTAGTTGGAACCTCTATCTTCCTCAGCAAGGAAGACATCAAACTTCAAGGTAGTTGGCACCTCTGTCTTCCTATCCCCGGAAGTCCTAGAATGTAATCACCAACATTCGGAGTCACACGAAGAAATCTGAATGAGCAGTTCAGTATGCACAAGGCATGAAACGCTTCTCTCTCTAGAAAAAACATTAACAGGGTGTGGTCTCTAGATCGATCAACTTGTTATTGAGATCTTTCAAATTAGCTCATATTTATAGGAAAATTTTCAACGGTCGACTCCCTCCTCCAACGGTAATATTTTCCATGAAATTCGGAGGGACCTGTACACGTGTAACTCAACCAACGGTTAATTAGAGATAGAATGAACGACATAGTTTAATAATAAACCATGTATAACTGAATGCACGACATTGTTTTGAATTAAATCATATGTAAGTAAAATCCATACAAAATTTCGATGTTTAAGCAAATTAAAACTTCGGAGTCTAACCAAAATGAAATTATGAGTCTATGTTAAGAAATGTTCAGATTCGGTTTTATAGTAATTTGGAGTCTAGTTTCACCAGATATCAGAATCTGAACTTTCAGAGTTCGAATTCGAACTAGTAAAAGTTTGAAGTCGAACAACTTAAGAGTTCGGAGTCAAAATACTTAAGAGTTCGGAGTCTCACTACTTAAGAGTTCGGAGTCGACCTTCTTAAGAGTTCAGAGTCGAGCTTCTTAAGAGTTTGGAGTCTAGAATTAATGAATGTTTGGAGTCGAACTTCACAACAGTTTGGAGTCTAAATCATGAATGTTTGGAGTCGAACGTCATAAGAGTTCAGAGTCTAACTCATGAAAGTTCGGAGTCAAACTTCACAAGAGTACATAGTCGAACTCATGAAAGTTCAGTGTCGAACTTCATAAGAGTTCAGAGTCGAACTCATGAAATTTCGGAGCCCATAATTCGGATTGGAACTTCATTGCAGTTCACATCCAGAATTCGGATCCTAAAAAATGAATGCTTCAAATATTTACATTATATGACTTCTGGGATTTTTTGTATGAATCCGGTTTTTGTACTTGAGAAAAATATCGCTATGTATACGAAAATATAGGTTAGGGTAAATTTCCTTAAAGAAGTAAATTTTCCTTATGGAGGTAAATTTTATATTTTCTCAAGTATAAGGCGTTTGTGTTTTTTAAAACAATAAGGAATGGAAAAGTCATAAGAAAAACCTTATTGACTCAACAATAAGAGATCCCTATGCAGAGAATTTTTATAAAAATATATTCTTGGGTGCTTACATAGCCTTAGTCTTATACAAATGGTTTTCAATAATGTTCTACAATCATAATTCCCAAATTAACTAAACTATTCTTGGATACTCACTAAAGCGACCTAGATTCATAACTCATGACTGTTAAATTATTTTGAAGTTAAATAATATAATAATGCTACAAAACCTGGATCCAAAGGTTTGATTTCATAGGAAAATTAAGACCATAAAAAACTTTTACATGGTTAAACAAAAACATTTGTTTATTTATTTTTTATCTATATTATAATTGGACATCATGTTCTCCTTCTAATAAGTATTCACCTTAGGATATACATCAAAATAACGGGTTTATTAAAATCCCAGTAAGAGGATGAATAAGAGACATGAAACATGAGAGATCATAATCATAAAAATCATAACAAAAGAAATATATCATCATCTTAATAATGAGAGGAATAATTTGATAAATTCATGAAATTGGAAAATTCATAAAAATGAAACAACATGACTTAGTGGTCAACTACCACACATTATTGTAATAAAATATACCATCAGGTTCACGCGTAACATATGTGAATAATCATAAAATTATCTTTTTGCAAAAATATAACATAATGTTCATGCATGTTTCACCTTATATCATGAGATACATTACACTAAAAAATTTATTGAAGTGCAGTATAATTCCAGGGGAACCCTTCACATCATAAAATCTTCATAATCATGCATGCCGCATAAAAATTATAACAATAATTTATATAAAATAACCCATGGAATAGAAATGGTTTTCATGAGAATTTCATAAATAATAAATTTATAAATAATCATTAGGTTTACTAAAATAAAAAATAAATAACATACTTGGTATAATAATCAACAATCTTGAGTGTCTAAGAAACTATCTCAAGAGGATTAAAATATGTGTTTTATTTTTAGAAAGTGGAGTTATTTTTTTAAAACAAATTATTCTATTTATCATAAAATAATATTGGAAAAAACTATATACCATAAAATAAATGTTAATAAAAATTATATTATATTTTTTTAATGTAAAATAATATAAACAGTCATATTTGTAATGCAAGTGGAATAACCCAACGAAATGAAGTTGGGTTCGATAATCACCTTACTATATATCCAAGTGTTTTCTTAAAATTAAAATGTTTTATAATGAATTAAAATTAATTAATTAATTAATATATAACCTTTTATAAAAGTTTTTGACTTGATTTAATTTAATTAATTTCATTTATGTTTATTATGATAGGTTATGGAGTTCAATTTCATTTTTCTGCGAGTGTTTGTTTTCTTGGTTTTCATTATAGGTTCGATTATTTATATGTATAGAAGTTCACGTACACTGAGAATGATTCTCCAGAATTGTAATTATATTTTATTAATGAACATATAAGAGTGAAATTAGTCATATATTGTTTTGGTTATATGGTTTGATGATTATTTTTTATATAGAATGTTAATGAAAATGATTTAATTTGTTTTTTATGGTTTTTATAACCATTATGGGCACATATCACGTAATTTAACATCATGTTTATATATTGGTTCTAGTCAATATTTATAAATTATAAAATTTATAATAAAATATTATTTAATAATTAAATTTTTTTTAAGTCTATCCTTGAAGATGTTAGTTAATAATGAAAATGCATCTTCCACAGTGGTGGTAAATCAACACGCCAGAGGTGATATTTTCATTTTTAAATAAATGGAAAATGGAAGAGATTTGAAAATTAATTACTCCATTAAAATAATAAAATTTAATTATATAAATGATACTAGAGTTATAATTCCACTTTGATAAGTTTATTTTATTATCAGAAAAGAAAATAAATTAAAATGACATGAAATTAAAAGAAAATGAAATTGGATTTTACCTCTTGAATTTCGCCTCCTTGAAAAACTCCTTAGAGAAAATGTTTTGTTCTTTTGATGAGACAAAGGGATATTGGAAGTGGTGGATTGTATTGGTGGGAGTATTTTACATAACTTGTTCAATATTTAGGGATTTTAATAGATGAGTAGAATAGGTGCAGAGAGGTGGTATTTATATTGAGGTGATTTGTGTTTTCTCGTTATTTTATTCATTAGTTTATTATTTTGGATCAAGGCTATGAATACATTGAAACATATAAATAATTATATTAAAATAATTAATCATAGTTCTATAATATGGGCTTAAATCATCCATATATCATCTATTTCTCAATAACTATTGTATTTAGCTTTTATCATAAATTATTATATTTTACTATCCATAAAAAATTCAAGTATTTTAGAAAAATTACAAAAAATAAATCTAACCATTTATCAAAATTTAAAATTCAAAAATGAAATCCATTTTATGAAAATAATTTTCTAAATATGGGAAATTTAATTTTTAATTAATATCATCATTTACTTGGAATATAATGATTTTAAAATTATAAATTATTTTACAACATTTTGAAAAATTAATTAAGGTCTCATTGAATTGTTTTATAATAATATGGAAGAACTGTTAATTTATGAATATATTTAATGAACATAATGTTTCTTATAAATAATTATATTAATTATAATATTATAAATAAACATTTATGTTTTATAAAAATATCAATACTTAGTTAATAAATTTAAAAATATTTATTTACTTATAACATGATATAATTATGTCATATGATCATTTATAAGATGAATAAATTTTATTTATACTTTCATATATGAGCTTACTATTCTATTCGACGGATTAGAATTCATAATTATCATGTTACTATTCAAAGGGTAAGGTTACTATTCAATCTGGATGGGTTCCTTAATTTATAGAAATACATCTTATTTCATTCATTCTTACTTTATTATTTTGTTATTGTGTACCCAAAGTGATTGTATGTTTTTTATTCTATATGAAATAATTATAATAAATAAATATCTGTTGACAAAATTTTGATTCCTTACATTACTTACCTCTTTCCAATAATGATCTTCAGAAAATGGAATCATTTCTCACGTGTATATAGGTTCTATTATATCCATAATTGTAACGTACAACATTTTCCTAAACATCATTAATGGTTGGTTTAATCATTAAAATTTATTTACAAATATTATTATTATTTCATGATTATTTGTATGGATATTATAGAACTATAAAATATATTCATGAATTGTATCATTCATGAAGAATCATTCATTAGAAAATAATTCAATTAAAACCAAAAATAATAAAAATAATGATATATTATTAATGACAGGGAAATGTGATGTTATAAAAGTATAATATATGTCAATAAAACTATTAATATGGTTTTAAAAGGAGTTATTAACATATTTAAAAACACTATACATGAGTTTAAGGTACATTCAACCAAAATAAAGCTTATAGTAAGGTATTTTCATCTCACTATTACATCAGTAAGACACATGTCATATTCACGACTTGTTTCATTTATGTGGTGTATATACTACTCTTTAATTATATTATAATCCTGTAACTAAAAAATATTTTGGTTTGCACCACCATTTTAGGATCTATATTTCATGATGATTATCATCCAAATGTTTAAAATTCATTAAAGGACCTTGCCTCATTTTAAATTTCATCGAGACTTGTATGTTATTATGAATCAATTAAATTTTATATGGTGTATACACTACCCCTATGACATGTAGTATTAGGAATAAATCATTATTCAAGGTATTTTATTTTTGAGTTTTAAATAGTTCATCTAATGGAATTTGACATAAAATTTACCAAGTAGTAAGGGAATTCATAACTCAATTTATATTCATGGGGTTAATTATCAACATCATTGATTATGGAATTTTAATATTATATTTAAAATTAATTTTTATTAAATTATGTTCTATTTCCATATTTTTTTTGGGATTTAAATTGGATACATATAATTGTTTCATTAGGTGATTCTCACTTCAATGTTATGATCCTTAAAAGGGTTGACTTCAAAATCTCATTTTAATCGAGCTGTTTTATTCTGGAATATCAGTTGATGGTAATTATTTAAAAAATTTCTTATAAAACCATTAAATTTTATTATCATATAATTATTCATGATATATTCATGTAATATTACAATTTTCACTCTTTGGTACTTAAAATGTTTTATAAAATGCTTTTATTAAAATCCATCATCATTTTTCTCTTCGGTAAGAAATATGGTTTCTTCCAATACAATGTTATCTAAAAAATATAAAAAAATATTAACCTTTTAAAAATAATTTATTTAAGTCATTTTCAACCATTTTTACTCTTTTTTAAATGTTTTCAAAAAAAATCTATTTTTTTATTTTACATAAAATTTGAAGGAAACTTTATTCAAACGTATATGACATGAATGGACTAACCAGCCTTCATCACCACTAAAATCTTTTCAATCTTATTTAATAATTTTAAAAGGTTATTTTCAAACCAATTTTTATTTTAAAAAATATAAATATTTAGTATTTAAATGTTATTTTGAAAGAAATATATTTTTAAACTGTATTTACAAATACATATTATGTTTTCATGAGGAAACATTTAATGAAATTTTTATTTTATTTCTTTTCATAAATTAAGAAACCATTAATTCATACTCTAATTGGTATGTATTGTATTTATTCCATCCTTAATATTCCATTGTTTGGTTAATGATCTATTTGACCCATGATTTTTTTTTAAATTCACTATAATGATTAATTATTGTTGTCATTATCTTTACCTTGATTTATTCACATTTATATTGAAATTAACATTCACATAAATTTATATATTATTTATCACCTATACAGTTTTTTGAATCATATACAATTACTACATATGTTGTTTATTTTTATAGTTATTTGGAAACCTAGAGAGACATTCATAAATATGTGTCCCTTACCCCATGAACATATTTAATAGTAATACATTTTGTTTGTGAATTAAATAGATTAACCTATATCGTATTAATTATTTGGACATTCAATACATGGGTTGGGGACTTTATAATACATTAAAATCAATTCATTGGTAGTTTAATAAATAAAATTTTATTTCCAAAAACCCATTTCATCTATAACCATTTAGTTTTAAATTTATTGTAGTATAGATCATGACAATAAGTGTTTTTAAAAAGGTCTTGATTCAAATTAAATGATGTTTTCAACTAGCATGTTTTAAACTATCTTGATGAAAGATCTAGATGTCAAAAGTATAATGTGGCTGCGAAAAATGACTTCCACTAATTAATCATTTCATTTATTTATAATTTAGTTATTATTATTCATGATATTTTCTCTATATTATAACCTATGGATTTATTTGATACTCATATTATTGGAAAAATGTAATTATTTATCACTTTTTTACTCTTCCATATTGAATCAACCTTATAATATGATGACATTAAAGTTATTTAAATGTATATTTTTCATTTATTTACATTTTCATGTTGATTTTTCTTATTGATTCATGATAGATTTTATTGTACTTAACCATTACTGATCATTTGAGGCTACCCTTACAATGATTCATTTCTACAAGATTACATGAAGTTTTATATGACTAATATGAATAGATATGTTAGATAGAATAATTTTTTCTCAAAATAAAAAAATTGTGTTTATTTTTCATATTCAATTATAATTCAAGACTCAAGTATGTATACAATTTATGACGACAACTAAACAATTCAGTCATCGGGTTGTGATTACCTATATCTTATTCCAATGTAATGGTTGTAGGAACCAAATATAGGACACTAATATTGGTAATACTAAAATATTCATGATATAGTTATAATTATAGAATTATAATATGACATACTTCTTCATACATTCTATTTTATAGGTATAACCATAACCTCAATCATGTGTACGAAGGACTACCACCTCGTGAGTCGAAATTCTTTTTTCACCTAAACATTACATGGAACGTAATAAGGATTAATACAAATTTTATATATTATAATCATGAAATATTAAAGATTCTAAAAATTTAAAAAATAATATAATTTTTTACTAAAAAATCCATTTAAAATGATGATGTTGTTCAGGTTTTCATTAGACTACTCTCTCACCAAGATTTTCAATTCATATTTTTAATATTAAAACACATGAATGGAATATTTATGGGAATATACTGAAATAATATTATATTTATGGCTTAATTATATTTTTTTAATGATAAAACAACACTTGATTTTTTCCATATTTATCATCAAAGAATGGAAACATTAATCATGAATATCCTATTATCTCCATTATTGTAATGTAGTTCATTTTTGATAACCATATTTCATGATTGGATGAAAATGACTAATTTATGTATAAAACATCCAATAATTTCAAAATTATTATTATATAAATGATTAATTTATAATCTCTTGGAATTTAGTCAACACACTAGAGTGATTTTGGATATATGAGTCAAAAATTATCTAAAAGTCCTACTTGAAAATAAATGATTATGTAATTGAACATAGCATTATAATATAAAAAATAAATGGAATAATATACATGAAAAAGGATATTAATAATGTAAAATATTTAATTTTTTTTATTATTATGTAAGACAAAGAAAAAAATGGTGATTCAGGCTCACACTAAGGGTTATATCACAAAACATCCTTGGTTGATAAACATGAATTTTAATGCACTTAATTTTTTAAAAAGGTGTATATTCTAGAAATTTTAATATTATATCATAAACCATTCATACTTCATGACATTTAATTTAACATACTTCCTTCCCCAAATTTTCTTGAGAAGGTGGGATGATGCTACTAGTCCTTAAATAATATTCCAATGGAGACAAAGGCTGGAAATAAATTTCAAAGGGCATCAATATATGTGGGGGAAGATTTTACCTTTATGAATAAACCATCTATCCCAAAAAATTGAAACAAAAAATATGACTACTGTAGAGACCCCAAAATTGATATAAATTGACATTACATTACTTATTCAGAATACTTAATACATAACAAAAAAAACACTCAAGGACCGTAATAGTTTAGTGTCTTTGGAAACTTGGAACATAATATTCTTAATCATAGTGAAAGATCTTCAACATCTCCCATAAAGATCTTCCCCTTTTTGTTTTCTTACCTAAAACCTTTCTTTATATCCTGGGGAAAAGAAAACATATAAAGGGTGAGCTCAAATGCTCAGTAAGGGTAATCATGGAGAAGATAAAAAAAACCATATACATTTGAACATAAAAACATGAACATAATGTTTAAACATCAAAATCTTGAGCAATGACATAAAACATGGAAGTACATAAGGCATAGATCATAATGGAAAATCAGTCATGATAAAATAGCATGGAAAAATATAATTGTGGAAAACCATTAAGAACTTGATATGACTTCCATAGTAACCAAGTCATTACTGCCAAGACCATCTTACTGGACAAAGTTCCTTACTGAATCGAGTTCACTCCTCATTCCGGTCCTGTACCACTGAACCAGATTGACTTTTCATTCCAGACATGTCTATCTCGTGACATATAAATCTTTAACCAATTCATTAAATGGAGATATAGTTCCCACCCATCTCAAAATGAAATCATTCTTACTTGTGTCACAAAATAAACATAAATCATTCATTATAACCCACTAAATAAAATGAGTTTGATAAACATCATCCCATCATAACGTAATCCATATAAAAAATGGATATCATTTAATCATAACAAGAATAAAACAATTTAAATAATAGAGACATTATAAATGAAACATAATCATACTAAATACTATCATCTTAGATGGAAAATAGTTTTGAGAATGCACTTGAAATGAATTCTTTAGGAAAATATCCTTTCTTCTTCAAAATCATTTTCTTTTCAAAAAATGCCATGCAATTTTAAAATAAAAGGAGTTTGTTGAAAATATTCATGAAATATTTTAGAGTGAGCTTCATGAAAATAAGGCATTATTAAACCATGAAAATCCATTCATGACGTATAAGTTGAAAAAACATTCTCCTCGGACATTTAACGGAAAAGTCAAAAAGTACCACATATGGTAAACAAAAGAAAGATTCCTTGAATAACAAAAAGTACAAGTCAAAGATGAGTAAAATTGACTTTAAAAATACATGGAATAATATTAAATACTTTATGAAAAACATTTTATGGGCATGGATGAAAAATATAACCCCAGTAAATACTTACGTATAAACAATCATGGATAAGAATGAGATTGGAATAATTTTCCCTTACGTTATGTCTGATATACTTCGTATGTATCTGATCCTCCAATATAATGATTTAAATAATGTCATTAACTTATTATGGAATCATATTCATTTTTTAATATATCATATATGGTTCACTTATGGCTTTATATTACATGTTCTTTTGTAAATTCCAGGTTAAAGCAGCATTTTGGGTAAAATCGTTTCATTTATCGTACGTGTTTGGACTTGTTGTTCTTGATATTATTACTTATATCCTGATTTAATTAATTACAAAATGTAAAACATGATTTATATATAATATAAATTCATAATTTAAATATATATGATAGATCAATAAATTGAATGAAAAACATCGTTCATGAAGATGGTAGGCCGTACGTATGCATGAATGCTGTTTTCGTTTCCTTAATGAATTAAATGGAATTAAGTAAAAGAAACATATATGTACATAAATCCAGTATCATTATTATTTAATATCGTTCATGATTATTTATTATATATACTTTATAATAATACTTTAATGGTTAATCATTGAAAATGAATCTCATCGCGTTCGTAGAGAGGGTATTCTGTATGTACGCACGCGCAGTGATTTTGTTTTCCGTAGAATGAATAGATGGTGAAATGGGTTTTTTTCATATTTATAATAACATATCATTATATTAGAGATACTTATTTTATTACTTTATAATGAAACAATTAAATAAGAAGAAGTTGAAGAATAATGAAACTGGAAATAATCGGTAGAAGATATTACCTCTTCTTCGATGCACCTCCTTTAAGCTTCCTCTTAATGAACTAGAGTTGGTCTTTTGAGAAGACCAGAACCTCTTAAATGTTTCTAAGGAAGTTTAGAAGAGAAATTTTTATGTTCTGGCCGAGATTGAAGGCTCAATGTGTAGTGAAGAAAAGAGGGAGGAGGTTCCCTCTTATAAGGGAAGGAGGTGCACTTTTGAAAACCTCAAAAATATTAATTTATAATAAACTCAAACCCCACATAAAAACGTCCAAAGTGACTAAAACATGTATATGAGGTTAGATAGGGTTGTAATATCCCCAACCATTAAAATTTAGACTTGTTGGAAAATTATTTTAAACCTTATCAATTTGATTTATCTTTATTTAATTTATTTAATCTTATTTGTGGTAATAATATTCTAAATTTTAAATTGTTATAAATAATTACATATGTGTCATGAATTATACATAATTTGGTACTTTATGACATTAAGAACCATATAAATTTCAATTTATAATTTTTAAAAATTTATGTGATTTTTAAACAATTTAATAATATGTTATTTTTATAAAATAACAATAGTGTTAATTTTGACACTATTCATTTATTTGAATTTCAATAAAATACACCAGAGGTTACATTCAAACCAAAATGTTTACTAGATTCATAAAATGTCATATTCACCTATAAAATTTGTTTAGAACCATAATTAGTTCACATAATGTTTATTTCAATATTTATAAAACCATTTATTTGATATTTCTCTTAATAAAACAATTACTACATCATTTTTGTATAATCATTTAATATACTTATTAGTTTCATAAAATTAAAAATAAACTCTTATGATGAGTATAAATACAATACCTTTCATAATAATATATTTACTCTAATTTATCATCTTAAAATCACATCATTTAAATTATTATATTTATTTAATTATGAAGGTTACATCTTTGACATCATTTAGAATAAAATAATATAAATGTCCTAATCTATTTTATAAGGCTCCAAATGGTCCACAAATCGAAAATTGGATGATTAGGGTATATATATACTCGACCAATATGGTTTTTTCATGTTTTCGGTCCTTTTGATAGGTATTATTATTTTAATAAAAACTATATTATTGATTTTTCAATACATAAATAATTTCAACATCATAAATGTATAAGCTATTAAGGTAATTAAATATTTCTATATAATTACAAATTAATTACCATGATAAATAAAAACATTTTATATTTAAAATGAGAAGTTATAATGGAAATTATATTTTGTATAACCTTATATAAAAAATAATCTTATTATTAATGTTTGAGTGAAACATATTTCACTTTCTTTAAAATAAAATAAATTAAAGGTCTTAATCACATCTTAGTGGGTTCCAATGGATTCCATTTCGACCCAAATATGTCTTAAGACGAAATATAATTATCATATTATGTTAAGGTAATTTTATAATAATATTTTTACCCTTAATCACCTAATTTACCTTTAACTGTGTTAAATAAAATTCACCGTTGTTACTATTCATAATGCCCAAAAAAAAGTAGCCTATTAATATAATTTGGACCAACTAATTCCAAATATGGAATCCACCATTCAAAATTAAAAAAACATAAGTTGCAGTAATTAATTAAAAATTAATCTTGTTGTTAAGAAAACTGATTTTAAAAGTTAAAACATTGCCAAAGATTGAATTGACTTAACCTACGAATTCAATGTAAAAGCGATGATAATGACATAAATTATATTAAATGGTAAATATATATTCTATTTATAATTTAAAACAATTTACTATTATAATTTAACCATATAAAATATGTCGATGAAAAAAGTTGTTTTTAAGTAAAATTTAGTGTGTTTTTACTATTCATCGAAATAAGAATGTTGTCAGAAAATTATCAAAACATTATCCAATGTAAAATTTTAAATCCTGATTCAAAAGAAGAATTTTATTTTTTAAAATTGAACTTATAAACTTGTAAAAATTTATATTTAAAATGGGTGCACTATCAAAAGGCGGCAAAACTGCATTTTTTGAAAAATACTTATTTTACCCGAAAAAATTATTTTGTTCACATACCATGTTTTATAAAATGTGTAAGATGAATAATGATGTTATAAAATTCAAAATGTAGTTAATACTATTCATAACGGCTAGTCAAAAATAATATTATTACAATATATCATTGTTTAGTGAAACCCGACATTGCGTTCATCACACGCTATCGAGGAAGGTCATGATTGCGTGTAACAAAAACCAAGAATAGTGTTTGTGTAATATAAGCTAATATGATGTTGCATATAGAACAATATAATTTTGGAGTAATGTACAAAATAAGACATCAATGAAATTAAAATAACATTTTTCATAAAATTCTGGGCTGTTACAACTACGTTATGCATGATAATCATGAAGTAAAACCCAAAAATTTCATTTATTAAAATCAAACATGAAACAAAGTACCACATTGGAAGACTATAATAGAAAAGTAAATATTGGATGTCAAACTAATATAACTCCATGACAACCACAAGAATCCAATCTCTATATTCTCTTCCCTCTATCTTTACCAAACAACCCATGTATCATGAGGTATTGTTAATGACATGTTGTACTTTAACTTTTCTCATGTCCCGGTAGATGACATGTACAAAAGCACAAATGTTACAATATAGGGGTGTGTACTAAAACTCCGTAGGTTTTCCCCAATTCATTCACTACTCATTCAACTAGGATAGAAGAGTTAGAATAATTTATACAAAATAATTTATATAAAATAGTTTTCAAATCAGTTTATAACTAATTATCATAAAGTTATAAAATAGTTTATAACAAACTATAAACAAGTTAAATCTCATCCAATATTCCGGAAAAATATATTTTCATGAAAATAACCATACAATGATATTAAACCATTTCACAATTTTCCTTTAACAAAGAAATTCCATTTCACATATCCACACCACCAACCATGCATGTCTCGTTATGATAATTCCATACTCATGAGAGGTATCTCCTTAATCTATCAAGTCTTCACAAGGTAATTATATCCCACGTTCCATTACACATTTATCAATGAGAATGAGTTCATATTTCAACCAAGCCTCATAAATGCAACATGATCGCATACATAATGTATTCCCAAAAACAATTCCAATACCAATATGACAAAACCATTTCAATGACACGATCATTTTTATTAAATACTATTTTTCCAATAATATCTTTCAAAATTATTGAAAATAAATTTTTTAAAAATAACATTTAACCAACAATAAAACCGAATCAATTTTCACAACCAATCTCCACAACTCAACATTTTCACAAAAAACCATAAATTTTCAATAACGAGGATTTATATCATGCATTGAACCAAGATATCACATTTAATGTCATCTAATTTAATAAATTTGAAACTAATCTAATAAATTAAAATAATAATATTCAAGAGTGAATCCAAATACCACGAGAGTTTTGGTTAAAATGATAAAAAACATGAAAAATGTCACAAAACTAGGTTGAGTATCCATGACCCTCCCATAAATCTCTTCCACTATCATAAAAAATCTCATATATAAACATATTTTTCATCCACAACCTTATATATACCCACAATGGGTGTATATCTAGGAATACTTCAGGAAGGTAGAAGTAGATGTCAGAAAACATATCAAGAATGAAGAAGAATGAATACTTATCATAAGAATCAGGATTTAACACACTAAGCCGTGACTCCATATCACATATAACTCTCTTGGGAGAGGTTATCCAACCTTTGATAGACCAAAATACTGAGTTAGGGCCACCTTGGAAGAAAAAAGTGTGGGTTTGATGGTAAAAAGTGTGACATAAACATTTTAAGGGGATATCTATGACTCATGAACATGGTTTAGTCACACGGTTAGGAAAATAGTGCATTAAACATGCTCCTATTATTTCTTAAGAAATTCCTCACATGGTTGGCTCGTACTTCTTCCATACCATGTGCTGACAGTTCCAAACCTCTTTGTTGAACATTTTCACCACACTACACGGTTTCTTATAGGCTTCTGCATGCATTTGATAAACTGTGTGAATCCCATGCACCTCACCTTTAGCCCATGTCTTACTATGCATGGCTTCCTTCAAGTATTGATGGTTTCCAAAAATCATGCACCACCTCATCACTAGAATTAATGTACAAAAAACTCTTTAATGGTTCCCCATACTCTCCCACACATCACCATTATACATTATATTATTAATATTCATAAATAAAGGGTTATATACCAGATGTTGGGGACACAACATTCTCCCCACCATTGGTCTTTCCTTCCTAGGAAATTAGACAACCATTGTTCCCATAAAAGTGTTCCATCCATTTCAGGTACATTTCCTTTTTTCATTCCCATTTATCTTAATGAATATAACCAATTTTCCAGAAAACACAAAATATGTCAATTATTTTTTAACACAAGTCTTTCTCTTTCCTATCAACTATATGCACAAGGATACCGATAAAGCATCCATATCTAGGTTAGTGTGATCACTTCTAATCACATGGGACGTATTAGGCAGATAATTTTTCAACTGAGATACATGGAACACATTATGGACCACACTAAACCTTAGTGGCAATGCGAACTGATATTCGACATCACTAAGTTGTTATATTATCTGAAATGGGCCTAGGTATCGAGGAGATAACTTCCCCTATATCCCAAAACTTCGATTTCCAAGCCTTGGAGAAATACATAAGAATACATGGTCACTCACCACAAATGAAAATGACCATCGATAATGATCCAAATATGATTTCTGAAGACTCTATGCCATCTCCATTCAATTCCTAATCAAATGAATCTTCTTCATTGTTTCTTGGAAAATGCTTAGCCCATCTAGTGAAGTTTCACATGTTTCCACCCAAAAAAGTTGATAATGATAAGGATCCTCATATATGTCTCCAAACCTATCCATATGTATTGAGGACTGCTAGTTGTTATTATATGAGAACTCCACTAAGGGTATGTGATCTTCACATGAGCCAGCAAAATCCATTATAGAATCCTTAAACATGTCTTTCATCATTTGTATCATCCTTTCATATTGTCTATTCATATGAGGATGATACATTTTACTCATAGTTAACTGATTCCAATGTAATTTCTATAAGAATTTCTAGAAATTATATGTGAACCTCATATCTTTGTCTGAGATGAAAGAAACTGGTATTCCATGAATCGTTATGAATTCTTGGATATTGATCTTGTACACATCCTCCACTGTATTAGTTTCACGAATAGGGAAGAAATGGGATGATATTGTGAGCCAGTCCACTATCACCTATATAGAATCGTGTTTTCAACCCGTTCATGGGAGACCTATAACAAAATAAATCGTTATCTACTCCCTTTTACAAATAGGGAAAGGTAAACACTGCAACATACCTTCTAGTCGCTGATGCTTTGCATTAAATTTCTAAAAATATAAACTCTTTGAAACAAACTCATCCACCTTTTGTTTCATACCAACCCACCAAAACTACATCTTCAATTCCTTATACATCTTCTGTATTCTTATATTAACAAACTGTCCAGAATGGTTATAAGAATGAATAATTCACTCATGAAAAAACATAGGTACCACCATCTGATTCTTGAACCACTTCATTGAACTCTTATCTATCTTTCATCCCTCAATGGTCTCCCCACCATTGAGTTTCAAACTTATAGACACATATTCTACATCAGATGTCTATTTTTTGTAAACATGATTAACCAAATTAGGAACTATGGTAACTAAAATGAAAACCGCACCATCAACTTGGTCTTCACACTCCAGATACATATCAACTGGGACCGACTTCAACTAGAATACATCAGAAGATTCTTTTTCCATCTATACATATGAAATTCTACTAAATACTTCTATAAACATATTTCTTATGTCGTGTGTATACATAAAATCAAATTCAAACAGAGTAAGATATTCTATCAATCTTATTTTCCACATATTCAAATCACATTGTGAGAAAATATGTTTCAAGCTCTTATAACTAATGAAGATAGTAAATTTCTCACCAAATAGATAGTGACACGATGTCTTCATGGCATGGACAAATGTAAATAACTCCCAATAATGTGTTGTATAATTATTCCCATGAACTCTTAACTACCATGAGACATGACAAACAACATGGTCGCATTGCATGAGAAAAAGCCCCAACCCATACTTGAAGAATCACAACAAGCAACATACCCTTGTCATAATTATAGAAAAATCAATATTGGTGCTGATATAAGGAGAAATTTAAACTCTTAAATGAATTCTGACAATTCTCAATACATTGTAAGTGATCATTATTATTTCTCAAAGCATTCAGGTGATTAGTGATGATGATTTTATCACTGAGAGGGGGAGGGTGAATCAATGATACTCTTTTTCATTTATGTTTATTTTCAATTGAAACAACCTTATCCTCCTGTTAAAGACTCAATTACATCCTGAATACAATTCAATCCACACATCCATAATAAGACAAAGTTTTAAAAGGTTCACATTAAATAATAATATCTATGTCCTTTGTATGGTTTGGAAATTATCCAATACCATAAAATCCACTAGAAAAAAAAACCTTGTATTATAATGAGTAGGATGTACCCTTTCACTCATGTAGAACTATGTATCAATCCCACTAGTGAATTTTCACCGTCTTAGCATAATAGGGTAATACATTTTTTTTGAAACAACCCATGTTACATGTTCTTGTTTTCAATTAAACAAGTGTTTTTAAATTAAATACAATTCTTTAATTCCGTACCAAGAAGAATAGTAAGAACCTCATGGAATATGTAATGAAAAATTGAGTCTAATCTTTTCTGAGTCTAGTTTCTCTGAGTTTGATTCTCCATGATGTAATATTATTATTCTTGTTTTTGAAGTAATATAATATAGATGAATCAATACCATTTCAATCCTTTAGTACAATAAACTTAATATGATACTTCCTCAGTCCGGAAAAAGTAGTACAGAGATAACCAGTATAGAAATCCCATTCAAATTAATTCAACCCGATATCAAAATCTACTAAATAAATTTTTTTAATGTTATTAAATACAAAATAAATTAGTTTCACTTTATCTCACTGAAAACTCAGATCTTCTCTCTCTACTGAAATGAACAGTACATTATCGTCAGGTAAGTTTTATAAAATTTTCTTCCTTATATAGGTGACCCATGATTGTTTTTGTTAGAATACAAAAAAACATTCCTGCTTAAACAAATTGACTCAAATTTTAATTTCCCTTCAAATATCGGAATGCATTTTGACTTCATCAACTCTTCTATATTCTTCTAAAAACTTGTACAATCTTCACCTCTTCTTCTCCAGACTCCCATTTCAATTGTCTGTCCGATTTTAGTTGATGAGTAATACATGGGTCTGATCACCTGAGTCTGATTATCTCAATCCAATTGCTGAATACAATTCATAGAACCTATTTGAATCAAAATCATCTATTTTAATGTTATGCTCCCCATATACAAATCATTTAGAAAAATATTTTCCTCAAACAACTCATCCAAACAAACTAACTCATCCCTTTTGAAATGGTCGACTACAATTTTGATCACATTTTTCACTTCTTCTCTTGACCCACTTCAAATATAATGGATCTAATTCTCCAATTCACTTGACCTACTTAAAAAATGAATTTGAGAGTAAAATAGTGGTCACCTGCCTCTTCCTTTATATATTCAACTAACCATTCTTCTTAGCATTATATAAAGATTACGATCAAATTGTGTACGATTTTCATGGGTATGACAAGTTTTTATTGCATCCGAGGGAATATATGATGCTATTGTAAATCAGTACCACCCTTTTCAATTTACGCCTCCTTTTTTTATCAATACCAAATTTTCAACAAATATCATATTTTCTATCAATACCACATTTTCAATGAAAACCACCATTTTGAAGAATACCATATTTTTTATTCAATTTGGGTATGATTATCCTAATATCAGCCTTTATGTTCCCGTAGATGGAAAAAGAAAATGCTATAGTAAAACAATATCACTTTCCATCAAGACTACCATTTTCATCAGCACCACGTTTCATCTGGATATGATTATTTTGAAAAAAATCAATATCTATTCTTTCTCTCTACTACCCAGATACGATAAATCTGAATACGATTCCTTCTGATTGGTAGAATCTCTTTCACTCTCCCTTTCTTCCATAAAGCTTGCATAATAAGTTATAAATTCAACTAATGATCTATGTGAAATAAAAATCTACAATGTATAGTTACATTTTAATCATCAGAGTCACACTGACCCCGATTCACTAGCAAAAGAAACACTTATTTCATAACAAATTATTCTCATTATGATGAACTATCATGGAGAGTCTAATTATTTAGAGAACTTGGCACTGATTTTTATCAATACCTTAGTGAATCTAATTTTTATCAATCCCATAGTGGGTTCAATTTTTATCAATCCAATAGTAAGCCTAATTTTTATCAATCCCATAGTGATTCTTATTTTTATCAATCCCGCAGTTGTATCCCGTAACAATGTTATGTGATTTCCTTCCTTCAAAACAGAACTTCAAAAAAAGACAACACAAAACACATTCATCATCATCTTAGTCCTAAAAATATCCCTCTTTGTATTTTATTTTCAACCAAGTATTATATATCACTAAACTTTGTATCGTCAGGAAATGGATTATATATCAACAATTGTAGTCCTACCAGAGCTAACTCATTGTAGGAAACATGGATCGTTTAATAAAATACCATGTTTCCCAAAAGTAGTGATTATCACAACATGTTCATATTTCATACTCATCTCTACTTCCAACATCCTAGATATAAAAAAAATTCTTTCCTACAAAATCTCCATCAACCAGTTAGATAGTTCACACTCTAAATAATACTGAATTCACAACATACCCACAACTCCCCCTTTTTACATGCATTACTTGGATAGATTTATGAAACAATACAATCCACCCTGAAAAAACAATAAATTGGTATGATTGGAGAGGGGAAACAAACACATACCTCATCCTTGAACAGTATGAGGTTGGACACCCATGATCAGCCTTAATTTTGAGAATTATTCATTCGGCAAGGGTTTTGTGAAAATGTTAGCCACTTGTCTCGGTGATGAAAAACATTCAAGTTTCAATTGATTATTCTCTATATGATCTTTTATGAAATGATATTTTATATAAATATGCTTTCAATGATAATTTTGAACTACATTCCTAGTGATATTGATTGTGCTTTGATTATCACAACCCAAGAACAAGCGTAACATCACATCAACAAGTATGTCTTCGAATTGTGTTTTCATCAACATGAGATGAGTATCGGCGTGAGTGGTAGAAACATACTCCCCTTAAAATATATTGAGAGTTAATAAATTCTATTTCTTTGAATGCTAGATAACACAATTTTTTCCCATAATGAATACTCCACCTGATGTGGATAATCTATCATCAACATTTCCTGCCAAATCTACATCTGAATACCCAAAAAATCAATAGTATCTAAGCTTCAATATAAGATTCCAAATTATGTTTTGACTTTGATGTATTTAAGAATTATTTTCCCAAAATAAAGTTTCATTTTTTCGCAATTTGAAATCTTTCACATAAGGTAACAACAATAACAATGTCAGATCTTGATGCACTCAAATGCAATAGGCTTTCATGCAACTTCTGACACTCTTTTTGATCCACTTCTTTTCCATCTAAATATTTATATAACTTTGTTCCCATTGAAATGTTTGTGGAAATAGGTTTTGAATTTTCCATGATGGACCTCTTGAGAAGTTCTTTAGAATAATTTTCTTGGGAGAGAAAAATGTATTCCTTCTTTTGAAAAATTTGTAACCCAATGAAGTATTTCATTTCCCCCAGCATGGAAATTTCAAATACCTTCCTCAAATGATCAGGAAATCATGCATAACTTCTTTCATCATTCCCAGGAAAGATAATATCATCAACATAAACAATAAAAATGAAGGAATTCGCTTCACTTTCTCTGATATATAGATTCATATCCACTCTTCCTTTAAAAATACTCATCTTTCTTAAAAAGTATCCAATTTGGAATATCATTCCCTCAGAGCTTGTTTTATCCCATACTGATATTTATTTAATCTTCACTCATAACACTCATCTTTTCTAACAAAAAATCAATAAGGTTATTTAATGTAAACACACTCTTTGAGATCACCAATTAGAAATGCAAATTTAACATCAATTTTAATGATCTTGTAGCCTCGTTGTGCAGCTGTAGAAATAACGATTCTAATTGTTTACAATATGGTCACTGAACCAAAGGTTTCATTGAAATCAAATCCTTCAATATAACAATTCCCTTTGAAAACCAATCATGGTTTGTTTATTATAACCTAACCTTTATCATTCATCTTGTTTTGTAATACCCATTTTGTGCTAATGATGTGTTTCTTTTAGGATTGGGTATGAGTTCCCAGGTATTGTTCTTCTCAATCAGATCCAATTAAATACATTCTTGGATTGAACCTAGTATGTATGATCAAATGCTTCATTCACGTCAATTGGTTTCACTTTTCGATACAATGATGTATGTGTGATAACATTTTTTGTTCTTTTGGTTTGAACGGTTTAATTTTGATCACTAATTATGTTATGATCTTCCACTTGTTTCCTCAACTAGGGATGATTTTTCAGAGATTCATTTTCTTCACTTGAAATAGGTGAGTCTGATTCTGCTTCTTGATAAGGAATACAATTTTCGGTATCCTTATCAGAATTTATTTCATCATCTTCCCTGACTTCCTTATGTTCTTGAGCATGTTTACCTTCCTCTTGATTTTCATGTACTTTCACAACAACTAAATCAACAATTATATATTTTTTCTTTGTTGAATCATCTATAACCTTTTACATTCATAGAAAATCCAATAAATATTCCATATTCCCCTCTATTCTCAAACCTTACAAGGTTTCCACCCTTCTTATTTATAATACATGGACTCTTGAAAACCCACAAATTTTTAAAAAATATATTTGTTCCATAAAACAATTAATATAGAGTCATAAATAATTGAGGCTTATAGAAAGAATAGTTATAAATATAAATAGTAGTACTCATGATTTGCATCCAAAAGTAATGAGAATGGCCATGTTCAAGAAACATGGTTCTTCCCATTTTCACCATGATTCTGTTCTTTCTTTCAGAAACCCAATTTTTTGCGGAATGTATGGGTAAATATATTTGTGATGAATTCCTTGATTCTCAATATAGTATTCAAACATTTCACTTCTTTATTTACCGCCATTATTTTTCAATAACTATTTCGCAGAATACTCGCATTCCTTTTCTGGTCTTCATGTAATACTTTTAAGCATTTTTAAAGTATCTAATTTATGTTTCATATACATGACACAAGTAATGTGAGTAAAATCATCAATGAAAGTAATGAAGTACTTATCTCTATTTGTTGATTTTTTTTTCTCATTGTACCACATATATCATAAAGAATTAGTTCTAGGGGTTGTTTTGACCAAATCTCAAATTTCTTATATACAACATTTGTAATCATTTCTTTCCAGAAGATAATGAAACACCAATATCTTCTTCTTGTAAAATAAATATTGTCTCAAACACTTCCTCTTTTAGATAACTTTCTCATGTTTATCTGAAACATGTTTTCCATCCTTTTCTTCCAAAATTCAGTCTCATAAAAATACTCATGTAATAAGGGTTTTGTATTTCACCAATCTGAAATAGATTCACTTTTGTATGTTTCCCTCTGGTAACAATCTTACCCACTTTTTTAATTTTCACAAAAAATCCATCCTTCTTCAAGATAACATCATTAAACTCATCAAACAATTGTGAAACACTTAGTAGATTGTGTTTCATCCGATCAATATACAATGTTTTCATAGATTTCATCTTTTCTTTTCCAATGATGGATAACCAAACACCTTTTAATTTCAACGATTCACCATTGTCAAATGTCACTGTACCTTTTTAAAAATCTTTTACATTATTTAAAAATTTAATGTATCCTATCATGTGCGAGGAACACACACTATTAAGAATCCAAACTCATTCTCATTTTGTGGCTTTCAATGTATTTTCAACAATAAGAGATTTTTGTTCTCTCTTTTCCCTCTTCACATCCATCTTGTTAAATTGTTTAGAATGTTTTTTTATGTTGGTAACATGAGCAGACATACTTTTTCAAGATGCACAGGTTTTTCACACCTTTAAAAAATATTTTCTAGATGGTGGAACCTATTTTGTCTCTTCATTTCAATATTTTCCACTTTCTTCACAACAACCTTCTTAGAAGTCATTATTTGAGATGATGGAATCCCCTTAGTCCATGACTTCCATATCCTGTTGGATAATAGAAATGTTTTTGGTCAAACCAACACATAATTTTTTAATGTTTGAATCCCCCAAAATACCATCAATACCCATAGAAATAGTATTTTCCTTGAAAACCATCATACTTATCAGAGTTGTAAATACATTTATCTTCCCCCTTCTTTTCATTATATTCTGAACCATTAATATTTCCATTATAAATTGGATTCTTCATTTTATTTTGAATCTATGTATAATTAAAAGTATTTGAAACTTTTCTAGATCAAGGTAAAACATTTTTAGACTCAGGATTTTTTGTAACTTCTAAATTCATCACTTTGGCCACATTCATAACATTCCCAGCATTCGCCTTTTCAGAAAAAAAATTACATTCTTATTCTCACCCATTGAGGGTAGATTTTTTTAAACCATCTCAGGTTTCTCATTATGAGTACATTCACCAACTTTAGTGATAGATTTCTGGAATCTTGTATTTCTCAACTCATCTTTGGAATGATTGTGTTAGAAAAGTTCCAACTCTTATTCTTTTTCTTTCGGCATCACCTCTAGATGTTACATATGAATCATTTATTCATAAATAGACTTATTAAAATTATCAATATCTTTCACCAGTTATTTTTTCTTATCAGTAAAAATATTCTTGATTTCTCATTGAAGAACATTTATCTTCCAAATTTTTTGTCTTTTCAATCCTTTTAATCATTCTTTGTCATTCTTTAAATTTTTCTTTCGAATAAATCTCATGTTGAGTTTATTATTATTAAAAAATACTGCTCCAAAATTACTAATCATTCAATATTGTAATAAATGTATTATCAATACCATATTAAACCGATTTTTCATATTCAACATCATTATATTTTTCATCTTTATCTTTAGATAAGAAACTTCTTCTTTTGGATATGAAGAATTTATTTTCATTCCTTAACATTCCTTTATTACCCTTTTTTCATTCATGGTCTTCTTATCTTTCATTCTTAATTATCATTATTCTCTCTATTCGTTCGCCTATTAAAATTAGATAAAAGTGACCAATGCCTCCACATTTGAAACATTTCAATGGATTTTTCCCTTTGTATTTCCTTGTACCTCTTTTCACATTTTTATAAAACAAGGATTGAATATCATTGAGATCATTACATACCTCATTTTTTTAGTAAGAATCACTAATTGATTATTTAGAAATAATTTTCTTTGACATTTATTTCTTTATATCATTGAAGTAAATTTCTCTATCAACTATTATTTTTCTCTTCATAGCATTATCTCTTCACATTTAATAAGTAATAAGTGTGCTATGAAAACATTCAAAAGATAATGTTTCAGGATCTCTGTCTTCCAATTGAGTAAATTTTGCATTGAATTTTTTCTGTAGGATTCTCAATATTTTTTCAACAGTTGAAGATCCATCTATCTTTTCATCGATACATTTGATAGTACTAACTATATCATTTACACTGGTAAAGAAGTCCCCAACAGATTCATGCCCACACATCTTCAAATCTTCATAATTCAATCTTCTGATTTGATGTTTTGGATTCCTGCCTTTTATATTGCCTTCGTATATGTTTTTAAATTTTTCTCATTTACCATTGGTTGTGAAAAGACCTTTTACTCTTTATAATTCAATTTTATAAAGTGATGACAATATATAATTCTTCATCCTTCCATCATTTTCAAGATGATTCTTATCAATAGGTGTAAGTGGAGAATTATATTCAATGGGTGGAAACCCAACTATTTCATATTAAAGAACAGCATACCTAAGTGACATAAGATAAGTCCTCATTATATCATTCCAGATATGGAAATACTTTCTATCAAATACCAAAATTCCTTTATTTCCTCACATAGATCAACTTTTCCCTCACCAAAGTCTAGAAAAGGGAACTTCCTCTGATACCACTAGTATGTTACCAGTGAGGATGATTGTATCACTAAGAGAGGGAGGGGTGAATCAGTGATACAATTTTTCTTTTAAGCTTATTTTCATTTGAAACAGCCTTCACCACTTGTTAAAAATTCAATTCCCTACCAAATAAAATTGAATCCACACATGTACAAAAATATTTACATGGGTCAATATTCAATAAGAATAGATATGTCCTTGGTATGGTTTGTAAATGATCCAATACCATAAAATACACTAGAAAAAATTCCTTGGACTACAATGAGTAGGATAAACCCTTTCACCCATGTAGCAATTTGAAACAATCCCACTAGTGCATCTGCGCCCTCTTAGCACAATAGTGTAATAAAAAAATTTGTAACAACTCAAGTTACATGTTCTTATTTTCAATTTAACAAGTGTATTCAATTGAAATACAATTCATCAATTCTTTACCCATAATAATGGTAAGAACCTCCTAGACATCATTACAAAAAACCAAGTTTGATCTTTTCTGAGTTTGATTTCTTTGAGTTTGATTATCCTTAATACAATATCGTCAGTATTATTTTTTGATGGTATACAATATGAAATAATTAGCCCTACTTCAATCCCTACATACAATAAAATCAGTATGATATTTCCTTAGTCTATAAAACCCAATACGGAGATACCCAGTATAGAAATCCCTTTATGATTAATTCATCTGGATATTAAAATCAATCGAATACAATTTCC
Organism: Viscum album; assembly: GCA_963277665.1. Taxonomy (NCBI): domain Eukaryota; kingdom Viridiplantae; phylum Streptophyta; class Magnoliopsida; order Santalales; family Viscaceae; genus Viscum; species Viscum album. The sequence goes on along the minus strand of OY728135.1, from coordinate 667,192,159 downwards.
CATGAAATTTATTCAATTAAAAACAAAATGGTATCACATTATCTCACTGAAAACTCAGATCTCCACTCTCTACTATGATGAATAGTACACAGTCATCAGTCAAGTAAAATGAACTTTTTTACTTTTATAGGTGAACCAAAAGTGTTTTGGAAGGAATCCCAAAAAACATTCCTGGTCACACAAATTCACTTAAAATGTAATTTCCCCTTAAATATCGGAATTAATTTTGACATCGTCAACTATTCTGGACTCTTATCAAAACTTCTACAATGTTCACTTCTTCTTCTCCAGACTCCAATTTCAATTGTTAGTCTGATTCCAATTAATGAGTAATATATAGGTCTGATCATATGAGTCAAACAGTCTCAATCCAATTGTAGAAAATAATTCGCAGAACCAATTTGAATCCAAATCAGGAATTTGAATGTAAATCCCCCCTTTACAATCATTCAAAAATCTATTTTCATTGAACAAATCATCCATACAAAGTAATTTAACCCTTTTGAAATAGTTTACTATATTGTTGATCACCTTCTTAACCTTTTCTCTTGACCCACTTCAAATAAAAATCATCTTCTTCTCCTATTCTCTTAACCCACTTGAAAAATTCATTTGAGAGTAAAACATTGTTCACCTATCTTTTCCTTCAGCAATTCAAACAACCATTCTTCTGTGTGTTATATAAAGAGTATGATATTTCTATATACGATTGGCCAGTGTACGAAACATTTTTATATTATCTGATGGAATTAATGATGTTACAGTAAATCAGTACCACCCTTTTAAATATACACCACCTTTTCGATCAATACCATATGTTCAATCAATACCACATTTTTGATCAATTCCACAATTTCAAAAAATTCCACCTTTTCGATCAATTCCACATTTTTTATTCAATCTATGAAAAATTCACCTGATATCGATCATTATGTTCTCTAGTAGATAGAAAACAAAATTCTACAGTAAATCAACATCACTTTCCATCCGAACCACTTTTCATCAGTACCACCATTTTCATCATCACGACTTTTCATCTAGATGTGATTGTTTTGAAAAATAACCAATATAACTTCTTTCCCTCTACTACCTGGATACGACAAATCTGAATAAAATTCATTTCTGATTGGAAGCTTCTCTTTCACCCTCCCTTTCTTCCATCATCCTTGCATCACAAGTCCTCAATTAAACTCCTGATCTATGTGAAATACAAATCAAAAATGCCTCATCACATTTTAAAAATTGTAGTCACATTGACCCCAATTCCCTAGAAAAAAACACTTCTTTCAAAACAACATCATCTAATTATGGTGGACTATCACAACGAGTCTAATTCATTATAGAATATGAGTCTACTTTTTATTAATCCTACATTGAGTCTAATTTTTATCAATCCAAGAGTGAGTCCAATTTTTACCATCCCACAGTGAGTCTGATTTTTATCAATCCTACAGTGAGTATGATTTTTATCAATCCCGGAGTTGTTTCCATAAACAAAGTGAAGTGATTTCCTTTCCTTAAAACAGACCATGACAACAAAAGAAAATACAAAACACCTTCATCATCGTCTTATTCCTATGAAATCTATCATTTATGTGGCTAGCCATACAATGTCATGCACAAATCGGTGTTAATAAACCACTTGTCCTAGAAAACATTTTATCTCAAAGGTGTTATTTTTCAGTCTTCATGAGATAACAACTTCTATCTTATCTAGATCCACTAAAACACATTTTTTAGAAATTACATGTCCAAGAAAGCATAACTCTTGTATCTAAAAATCACACTTTGATATGTTATCATATAAATGATGATCTGCCAAGATTCCGAATACTATCTCCAAGTGTTTCTCATGCTCAACCCTAGTCCATGAATGAACCAATATGTCATCCACAAACACCACGATAATAGAATCTAGATATCTCTAAAATATATGATTCATCAATGCAATAAATATATTTAGTGAATTTGTATCACCGAAAGGAATTCCCACATATTTTTAATGGCTATATCTACTTATAAAATAACTTTTTGGAATATCATCCTTCCAATCACACAATTGGTGATAGTCAGAGCATAAGTCAATTTTAGAGAACCACTGAGCTCTCCTCAATTGACCAAACAGATCATCAATCAATGAAAGTGGATATATCTGATTTATCATAACAAGGTTAATTTTACAATAATCCAGCCAAAGTCAAATTGTTTCATCTACTTTCTTTATGGAAAAGATTGGTGCTTCCCATGAAGATGTGATTGTCCTAATGAAACCGTTGATTTCTAACTCATCCCACTACACTTTCAGATCCCTTAATTCTATTTCTTCTATCCTATAAGATTGAAGGGAAATTGGTCCAGTCCCCGTAAAGAGATCAATCATAAACTCCACCTATCATATGGGTGGAAACCCTGAGATACTTTCTGGAAACACAACAAAAACTAGTCAACCACTGTTGGGAAAATAGTATTCTCAATCTCATCTGTCGATGTCAAAGACAAATCCTCCAACTAGTAAGAGATTATTTCCACTACTGGTTCCAAAAAACATGTTGTGCCTATCATTATGACCAGGTCTTATTTAAATATACACTCTATTCCATCCTCAATAACAAAACTAATTTTTATTCAATAATAATAAATGTGAGCATTGAACATTGTATACTAATCCAAACCCAGTATTACATCATATAAGTCTATCACTAACACCAATAATTCCAATTTCATCTCGTCTCCATCAACAGTTGGAGAAGATGCTCAACACACAAAGGATCGACATTCTCTTTGAAAAATAGGAGTTTATAGTTTTATCACAGAGGACATAATCTCTTGTTTCAAACATAGAAAATCAACAGTATAAGATTCAATGAATGAATGTGATGTGCCAGTATCAATGAGAACATGAATAAGGGGTAGAATTCAAAATAATCATAACTCTTAGCCTAGATGTTCCATCATGATAATCCACAATCACATGACATGCTCTATTTATTTTATTCATTGCTACACTCTTCTCTTGGTTTCCTTGAAAATATTTCCTTTTTTAAGTAGCCATGGTATTCCTAGAATCACTGTGGCTAGGTATACATTGCTGACAAGTTTGATTTTGATTCCCTCGCCTCATTGAAGCATACAATGTCTGTGAAACCTGAGAAGTATCTTGAGAACCTGATCATTAAGAACTATGAAAATAGATCTTAAGATTTACCTTTTTTCAATAATGGAATGATCTTGGTGATTTTGTACACCCTCCCTTCATCTGGTTGAAAGAACCACATTGGAAAAATACCTGTTTGTCAACGGACTCAGAGGAATATTCACTGGTCCCACTATCTGATTCTGATTGCTGCTCCCACCCCAGAAGTTTGTTTCCCTCCTGTACATTCACCCAACATTATATTTCCCACCGGTACACATGGTTATAAATATACTTCCTCCTCCCATATACCATGAGATGTCTCATTCATCAATTATCACTTTATTGACCATCTATGTATAACCAGTAATACAGATCATAGTAATTTTCATGTGAATATCCTATATTATCCTTAATTTAAATATGCATTCCTTCAAGGATGCACTAGCGTCCATTATTTTTTTTTTGAAATTTTCACTGAATTAATAAATTCAGTTTTATACTCTATGATAGAGAGATTTTACTAATTTAGGCTAAAGAATTCCAGCATTCATGGAATCTTGAATGTGTGAGGATAGATTTTTTTATTGAACATTTCTTAATAATCCACCAAACTATTTATTTGGTCCACTTTGGCCTAAACTACTAGATCCTACCACTTGCATGAAATATACTCGAGAATATATGTCATGAGATTTTATTTTATCTCTACTAGTGTGTCGATGAAATTAATGATATGATTAATCCTATTCGTATATTCCTATTCTCTTTTTGGTTTGGAATCACCCTAAAAGATAGTTGGATTTTGTTTTTAAAACTGGACAGAATGATCCACTTATCTTTTATTATCTCTTATGTTCTCTTTTTCCATAGCCTAAAATTCATGGATGATACTTTGAACTAGTTTTTGGTTCACCTACAGCTCAGGTGCAACCACATTCTTCACAGCTTCTGCCAGTTGGTTTTTACAACACCTACCAGGTTCCATTTTCTATACAAAAATAAAAGATATAAGCCTCAATATCTAGAAAATGAAGGCTTAGCATTTCAAATTATATCACATGATATATCACTAAATTTACTTCAAAAAAATCATCTTTTTCCACATTCATCCATTATTAAAAAAATTCAACTTGATTTTGAAAATCATACCATTTTAAGAGTATCACAACCATGCTCTTTTTCAATATATTTCATTTGAAATAATTTCCACATATTTCAAAAATAGTCACATTAGAATAATTCATAAACCATTACTCAAAATTATGTATTAATTCCAAGGGGTAATTCATTGATCTAATGCATGTAATGCTCATATCATTAGCTAAACCCATGATAATGAGATTTCAAACTCCTAAAAGTGTCTTCAAAACACTTATGTACCCAAATATCTGGTAACATGAAGTTGATAATAAAAAGGTTATCTAGATAAATTTATACTTTAAATTTCACATCCTGAAAATCCTACTCAATTATAAAATCCCAACAAAATGAATAGATAAGAATGAATTCAACTCCAAGACCAACAAAACTGATGACTACCTCATTACACCCTGAGTTTTTATGGACCTTCATTCGAATAAATTAAATTTTCATTTATTTCTTATAAATAAATAACTAAAAAATTCCTTTCACATAGAATAAACTTTTCATATGTTACACACAAAACCAACTTAGCGTACGATACATGGAACACTGAGTAAGTGTACGATAACAAAATGTTTCTATTAAAAATCTCTTTTATTATAATTATTTAAGAGAGATAATTATAACCTAGATATTAAAAATAGTTATATGATTAGTTATATGAATTGTTATAAATACTTATCAAAAACGTTTTGTAAATTTTTTATATAAATAAATCATATTCATAAATAAAGGATACAATATTTTGAAAAGTCCTTCTATGATTCAAAAATATCATTTTATCAAATAAACTTCTTTTAATATCCTATGAAAAGATAATCATATTAATTTTAGAAACATTTTGAAATTGATTTTTATGATATAAAATTCATTTTTTAATTTATAATTTTGAAATTATCTTATGGTGACTTTTTTGGATTTTTATGAAAAACATAATTTTTAGGATGAAAATTGAAAATTACCAGATTTTAATTCAAAAATTCTTCTTAATATAATTGATTTATAAAGATAAATTATATTTTTAATTGGTTTAATAGTTTATTTAGATAATATTTTTATTAATTATTAATTGTTTTTTCATTGGAACCAATTTCACATTGAAATTAGATATAAAAACTTCACAAACTATATATTGTTTTTACATTAAAAGCCAATATTGTTTCCATGACTACCAGATTAATTACAAATTTATTTTGGCCACTTATTTGATTTTAATTTAGTAAAATGGATTATATATTTTTAATTAAAATAATTTCTAATTTCCAATAGTTTCATGTTTTTTTGACCAAAATTATTTGTTAAAGTGATTAAAATTAATTACATCACATAAATGAAAAAATCGGTTAATAAAGTAAAAATAATTTAATAAAAGATCCAAAAAGACCTAAGTACATGTACAAAAGTAATTGGATGGACCTTATTTTTCCATTACCTTTCAATTATTGAGTATTTTTCATTTGGTGTTACTTTTGTTAGGTGAAAACATGGGTACACCTAACTTGTTTTTAAAAATTCCATGTGTGTACTTTCCCTTCCCTAGAAAAGGACACCAACTCTACCCACTTCCTCACATATCTCAAGTACCATGTATCACCCAAACACTACTCAAATAATCTCCCATATTACCTCAATTCCTAGTGTAATCCTTTCCTTAGGCATAAGGAAACTCAACGAATCCTTTAGGTGTAGACTAAAAGGAGTTACCCGATTAAGAGGTAATGTATTCTCTCAAGCTCATTTCCTTTATTTTCCATCTCCACCCATAAACACTATTTATTCCAATATTGTATGAAAAAACCAGTATAACAAATATATTAGGATTTATTTATACTATGTTTTCAACCCACACTTACACACACCTCCATCTAATGGATATTGAACTTACTGTTTACGTTTATGGTGAACTAGCACCTCACTAAACGATGATTGCTCGTTTCTTTTTTATTGCCTCTCACAGAGGAGATTATGATGGAAACTAAATTTATATATGTCATATATTATATTATTATTTATTTATGATTTTTATTTCTATTAGAAGACACATATTGTTTACATTACATTTGGTGGAATTATGATAATTTCGTTTAAGGAAGTGTGGACTACTACCCCCTTCAATGCGATGTGATTCATGAACACACTACATGGAATTTATTAAGAAATGGATTAGTGAAATTAAATGATATATATGAAAATGAAATTCTAATTTAAATATAAAATACACATATACACATATATTCCATTTTCTATCAATCTTTCAATTCAACAATTTAAATGGAATCAACATTTATGCATATGTACATCTTACCGTCTCGATGAAAAGTGTATTTGATTTCGTACTTCATTATGATATAGATGATTATAATATACATATACTATAAATTTATGATATTTATATCATTATTTACATTTTTTAAAAATGATATAATTATAAGTACAAATAATATTACAAATTAATACAAACGAGATGATCAAAGAAAATTTTAACCAAAGTGAACCCTTAACATAGGATTATTAACAAGAGGGTAATATAAGGTCATAATGAAACCATATATTTTATTATGTATAAGAATATTATTCGATGAAAATATTTATACTTAACTTATATTTACTAGAAATGAACCGTGTACGAGTATGAATAGAGTCAAGACATGAGGTAAGGTGATTTAATCTCCCTTTTTATACCCGTGAGATACATGTTATGTTCGCCACTCTTTCCTTTTGTGTCATGTATTTAATTCACATTACTGTATTTTCTGAAAATTGTACCTAAATATTTGGGTATTAACATATCTATTTAATTAACTTTCATTCATGGTTTTTAATATTGAAATTTTACCAAATCAGTAAAAAAAATTGTCTCAATTTTTCATCATTGAGACTCATGTTTTTTATTAACCTATTCAATTTTTCGAGGTCTATATACTTCCATTTTACATGTTTTATAATAATAAAAATTATTTTCATGTTGTTTTAAGATCCATTTAATTAAACATTATTTCATGGATAGTATGATCTAAAGTTACAAATTTATAACTCTTTATTGACATAATCTTATAACTTTTTGAGATTGTTTACGTTTATGCTTCCATTGATAACATATTTTGATCCATATATCAACAATAATCTTGTGTTTCATGTCCTATATTTATTCATGATATCATCATGTGTTTGTACAATTTTTTCCACTATTTGGTTCCTAAGATTATGTTTTATTGTAAAATCTGACTGACTGGCTCTCTTCGGTCAGAATTGTTTTATATTGAAAAACTCGTGTTTTATAAAAATTTTTATAAAATGTCTTGAAAATATCCTTGATGAACATTTTCAAGGAAAATTATTTCAATAATATATTATTTTTTTATAGGATTACTTTAAAAAATTTGAAATCTATTTTCAATGAAATGGTTTTTTAAAATGTTTTATGATTTAAAAACATCTTTTTTTTAAATAAGAAATTATATTTTCTCCATGAAATGTTTTTAAGAGACATTTAAAAATTATTTACCAAAATAGATAACATCCTTTGGTTTTAATCATGCCTTTATGGAAATTTTATTCAATTTTCCATTTATATTCTTTCTCTGAATGGATTATGTTTTGATGTAAATATTTTTATGAATCATGTTTCTATTTTATGGGTTATATGATTTTGAAACATACTTGTTTTCATGGGTTATGTTTATGATGAAATGATTATGAAACCTGTATCCTTCCACAGGTTATGATATGATGACATTTTTATACATTATATTTAATTTCATTGGTTATGATATGACTATTTATGATATTGTTTCAAATGTATGAATGATTTTATTATGGTATGGGTGGGTCCAATATCTACCACTAATGCATTGGGTAATGATTTATTTCTCATGAGATATACTAAGATGGTCTTGATAATGAACTTGATAAATATGATGGACATGGGAGTGAACTATGTCTACCAAAATGGTATGAGGAGTGAAATCATGATACTAATATGACCATGGGAGTGAACCATAATTACCAAGATTGAATGGGGAGTGAAACCATACCACTAAGATGGTCTTAGATGTGATGCCTCAAATACTATGGAAATCATATTATATTCTTATGTGTCTTCCTCAGTTCCATGATTTATTCCTATGTTATGATTTCAAAGATTATTCTCTTTAATTCATTACTATTCATGTCTTATGAACGTCCAATCATTATGCCTCAATTTATATTATGACCATTGGAAAATGGGGTATGATCATCTATTTTTATGATCTCGTTCTCAAAAACTTATGCTCGTGTTTATACTTAAATGTATTCCTTGATTACCCAGATTGAGAATCTAATCTCTCCCCTTTATATGTTTCCTTTCCCCTAGGTTCTGATGATATGTATTATATTTGAGGCATCCAAGAAGGGTGTTGTCAAGAAGAACCTATTGGGAGATGATGTAGTTCATTTATGTAGTAGTTTTTAGGTTTCCATGTTTCCAAAGGCACTAGACCAATTTCGGTCATTGGGAATATATTTGAATAATGTTTAAGTATTTCAAAAAATGTTATTTTCAGTTTCTGATTGAAAATAGAGGGTTTCTATATACCAGTTCGACAAGGAAAGGAACAAGCTGATACCTTTTATCTCACCCATGATTCTAGACCAAAGAAAACTGATAACATTTATCTCAATAGAATTTTGGATCAAACAAAATTGATAACATTTGTAACATCCCTCATTCTCTTCATTTTATTTAGAAGGTGTAAGGATGATAATTTTCCTTATGCACCATCCCCAAGGAACCAAGGGCTGGAAATAAATGTTGAAGATCTTCAATACTTGTGGGGGATGATTATCCCTTGTAGAATAAACCAAATAACCCAACATAATGCAACCAAAAAAGCCACTAAATGATGCATGATATCCATGAATGAAAAACCAAAATTTAATTTATCAAAATAAAAATCGAAATCAACTACCACTGTAGAAGACTACAATAAAAAACTAATCAAAGGAATACAAACTAATAAAACTCCAAGTCAACAACAAGACTCTATGTTCCACATTCTCCATAGTCTAACATTATGAAACAACCCATGTATCATTAGGTAGTGCTAAATATGTGTGTTGGTTTACCTTTTCCCAGGTCCTGGTAGATTACATATGGAAAAAAACCAAAATTTCAAAGTAGGGTTGAGTACTTAAAGTCATTAGGTTTTACCCCAATGACATCCCTACTCATGCTTCTAAGATAGAAGCATTAACAACATTTATACAAAAAAATTATATAAAATAATTTACATTATATTTTTTAACTAAATATAAAAAATTTATAAAACATTTTATAACCAAATAAAAATATGTGTGATCTCAACCCATTTTGTAGCAAAATCTATTTTGAATAAAATAACTAAACATTTCCTTAAAACTATTTCACAAGTTTCCATTTACAAGTCCATTACATTTCACATATCCACACCACTAACCGTGCATGTCCCATTATGATATTTCTATACTCATGAGCATTCTCTAATAGATCTACAATGTCATCATAAGGTAATTATATCCCATGTTCCATTACACCTTTGCCATCGAGAACAATTTCATATTTCAACCAAGCATCATAACTACTATATGAACCCACACACCAATTATGCCAAAAAAAATATCAATACCAATAGGATAAAACCATTATAATAACAATGAATCATTATTGAAAATAGTTTTTCCAACAAACCATTTAAAAATTCTACCAAATCCATATTTAAAAACTAACAATTTAAAATCAAGAAAACAATATAAATTTGCACAAAAAATCTATAAAATTTCAAAATTTTCATGAAAACCCATAAATTGTCACTGAAAATGATTTATATCATGCTTTTCACCAAGATATCACAATAAATTTCAATAAAATAAATTAATTTGAATCTAATCCATTCAATTCTAGAAGTATGAGTCGAGAGTGAGGCCAAATAAACTAATAGTTTTGTAGAAAATGATACATGACTAAAAAATGTCACAAGGCAGGGTTAATTCTCCACAGACCCTCCTCAGATATCTTCCCCTATCATAGAAAACCCCAAATATAAACTCATTTATAATCCAAAAGCTTATATCAAACCTCATTGGGGATATATGGAAGAAAACTAGGGGAAGGGGGAAGTTGCTATAAGAAAACACATCAAGTACGATGAAGAATGAAGCCTTACCATAGGAATTAGGATTCAATACAACAAGGGATGCATCTGGATCACTTCAATTCTCTGGAAAGATGTTCTCCAACCACCGAGAGACCAAAATCCCAAGTTATGGTTGAATAATAGGACAAATGAGTTCGTAAAAAGGTAAAAATAGTGAGATCTACTTTTTAAATATCTAACATTGACTCTGTGCATGGTTTTGTCACACCGTTAGGCAAACCATGTGCTAACTATGATCTAGATTTTGTCTTAATAAAGACCGCACACGGTTGACATGCAAGAAATCTATACTATGTGTCATCCATGCCAATTCTCCTTGTCTATAATTTTCACCACACTTCATGGTTTCTCCTAGGCTTCTGCATGGTTTGGATAAATCGTGTGCATCCCGTCCGCCACACCTTTTCCCCATGTCTTACAATGAATGGTTTTCTGTAAGTCTTGAATGGTTTCCATAAACTGTGAACCACCCATGGACCTAAATGTAACTCCCAAAAACTCTTTAAAGGTTCCCCAAACTCCCCCACACATCACCCATATACTTTATGTACCTAGAAATCAAAAATAAAGGGTTACATACCAGAAACCAGGGGTGAAAAATTTTATGTTTCGATTAATATAATTAATTATTAATACGTTATGAATCGAAAAAACAAAATTATTTTCGGTTTATGATTAATTCTCAAATTAATCCGGATTTTTTGTGCTTTAATATCATTTTTATAAAATAATTTGATAGTTTTGTGGAAAAAAAACTTCCTACCCTATATTTAAACATGAAAGTTTCATGTAGTAGTACCATATTCATTACATTGGTAGTTTAAATTATTGATAATTTTTCATAAAAATATATAAATTTATTTCTCTCATCAATCAGAAATTATTTTTCTTCTTTATCCGGATTTTATAAATATGATTCAAAAAAGTTTTTATTATTAAACTATGACAGTTAAAATTCAATTTTACGCATGTTTTTATTTAAAAAAATTAAAAGTAATATTCTTGTCATTTTCCAAATAAGTTACTTCTTCACATTCACAGATAATGTAAAAGGAATATTTGTTTTAATGTTTACTACATGAATGGAATTTTATGTCATTATGACCATTAGTTTACTTGATTATTACTTTATATGTTTAGGAATATATTTTCAATGAAAAGGATTCATAAAATATTTTCTTAATTTTAGTTTTCCAAAGATATTTTCCTATTCAAGTGTTTGTTTTCCCTAATAATTTTAATTATACATTAAAATGCATTTATATTCATAAAACATATAACCTTTAATATTATGTAATGACTCCAAATTCTTTTTATATGTCTCCACATGTATACCTCTCTTAAAATTCCATCCATTAATTGGTTAATACATGAATAATGTTCATCTCTAAAATTACTTCGGTATGTAATTTACATTGATTATGATATGATACGAGATTACAAAACAAATTTTCCTTACATGGGTAATTATTATGTCCATGAAATATGATTCATATCCTTTTGTGGAATTAATATTAATTTACATAAAATCAATGTGATGGGGGAATAGAATTATATATTCATCCATTGCATTGGGTAATGTTTTAGTCTCATGAGACCTCATGTATGGGATTATAGAGTTAACAAAATCTATTATGGGACTCTCTCAACTTTGTGATGTTGTCAATACATCTGGACCTAACTTTTGTTTATGTCATTCCTTATGGTGTTACAATATTACCTATAATATCAGTATCTTTTGATAAAATGTTCTTTATGTTATTTTTCATGTGACTACTCATGTGTCTTCTCTTTTATGTTATATTTCTATTCTTTTGACTCACCTGTTGTCTTCCATTAAAACATCTATTACCTTACTAGGTTTTTTAGCTCACACCTTTCTTTTTTTAGTCTCTTTGTTATCCAATGTAGATTTAAAATCTCAATTTATTTTAGTATCTATCTATGGAAAATAGATTAAGGATTCCATGTTTTTGTTTTTTTATTTTGATCCTAGTCTTCCAAATTCATTAGGCCTTTACAACCCTAGTGTTATATTAATGGATATATATGTTTCAAGGTAATGAAAATAATATATTTGTAAATTTAATGGGTTATTAGAGTTGGTATCATAGGAATGTTTTAGTTAACATTTGTTAACTAGGATGATAAAACATTATTTTCAGCTGTCTGGAAAAGCCTATTTATTTAAATAATTATATAAAAATATACTATAATGTTGGTGAGGTATATAGAGATTGATTTCTGAGAAATTATATCAATATATAGATACTACATGTTTATGTTGTTCTATATAAAATATACCTATGTGTAATATGTCCAAAAAAGGCATATCGGTATGGACTCAAGCGTTACCTGGTACAGTAAAATGGTCATTACTGAGCATATAGTTTGACACTCCTAGGTGATATGCTTTGAAAAATAAAAAAAATTTATGAACCATTTAAAATTGTAGTAAATAATTTTTAGGTCATAGAACCTAATATTTATCCTTATCAATGTCAATATATGCTTAAAACCAAGAGGGACATAAATTAGTACATACATATCATTTATATTATATTCCCTCTAGGTTTAAATGAATCCCTTTGGTATGTTAATGCATTCTCATCTTGTTTCTTAAAATTTTTAGTTAATATTGGTAAATTAGAGAAATAATGGTGAAACATATGTGATGGAAAACATAATGATATACCTAATGAGATTTCACACCTAATGGGAATAGTAGTTAAATATCATGAAGTCACACTAAATGAGCTATGTTTAATTATGATTAACAAGTGGAACATAGTTGAACTTTCAAACACACCGAAGAAGATAATGAAGAAGTATCATTGAATTTAAATTTCTAATGATGATAAATAAATAAATATTTAATTTCATACATGTAGTGAATGTGGAAATAACAACCTTTAATAATATCTCAAATTTAGGGGAATATGTTTTCTATTTCAAAATAAAGGGAATTTAACAATGAATTTCCATGGAATTCGATTACTCGTATATGGGTAACTTCATAATTATCCATGTCAATGCAAAAATAAAAGGATTAAATACTAAGTTCCTGTGATGTTAGAATCATTGAAAGGGAATAATTAATGTGTCAATGTTTTGTAATTCGAGAACTATTTTGTTGAAGTCTTTTAATTGTATCATTAAACTTAAAAGGATCGTTATACTGTTTTTCCCTTTAAGGATTTTCAAGAATATATTTAATGGTACTAATGGACTATACATATTATTCAATGGTAAGTTGATAATCTATAGAAAAAAAATATAATTCATGATTAGATAATCTTGTAGATGTTATTTCTAATAAACTAATTAGTTTATATTTTGGAATAGAATAAGGTGTATAAAAATCCTCGTAGTAAAAATATATTTAGTGACTAATGTGTTTTTGAATATGTTAATCATATTTTTGAGAAGTTATAGGATATTATAGTATTAAAATTTTTATTATCACATATGTTTTCTAAAGTTTTTGAAAAATTATAATCCATAAGATAGGTGACAACCAATCGTATCAGAAAAGGTATTAGGGATTGAACCCACATATAATGGACAGTGATGGTGTAACGACTACCACTAGACTATGTGATTTAATATTTTTTTAAATCATTTATTGTGTTAATATATATATATATATATAACCATTTTTTAATATTAATTAGCATATGGGAATAATTATATTACATTTTTGAGTTGTCTGTTGAAGGGTTTGATATTACTGTGAGGTTATAACCTTCTTCGAGGTTGAGGTTACTGAGGTAATTTGGAATATTTGTTTCATTATGTCTTAAACATATAGATTTATTATTAAATATTTGATTTTATTTTGGTCATATATATTTTTTCTATTATAATAACTTTTTATTACAAATTGTTTATTAAATATATGAGTAATATTGTGTAACACGTTTATGAATCATATCTTCTGTTGCAATTTAGTTTTAGGTATTTAGAAATAATAAATTCCTTATTGATATTCATTTCATTAGAGTAAGAGGTTAATTTTAAATTGATATAAGAAAAAAAGTGTAGAAATTATTTTTCCAAAAAAATATCAATTATGTATATTTTTTGGTGTTCCCAATCATAATGGAAAAAAATTTATCAATTATACTAAAATTATCTTAAAGAAATAGTGGAATCCAATTAACCTGATTTAATAGTCTATTAATTCATCAGATATTTATGTTTTTCAGGGTACTTATAACATTATCATTGTAATTAAAATTCATTTGATAAATAAAATCTATCACTCACCATAATTATATATGTATTACTTATATGTCCCTATTTTAACTTCACATGTGGGTTATGAAACATGGAACTCTAGTTATGTTTAATTCCAGAGGACATTTATATTTCTATTCCCTATTTTATTATCTAGTTTCAATTATCCTTTCAATAATATGGGGATTTCCACAAATAATGTTTATATTGTTAAACCCCTAATTTTCAAGATCAAGGTTAAATTGTTATGACAAAATTTATTTAAGGCGGCAGAATATAACACCCATTGATTTTAAAAGTAGATCATAATATTCAATAGTAAATAAGATATGAAACACTATTATTATATAAGAATTTAACACCATGATATCTTATAATATATTTCAATTTATATAAATTTAATCTTTTCTATAGCTTGTGGAACAGAAAACCATAAATCTAAATTAATTGTAATATCGTATACCATTGTAACACAGACGTTAAATTGGTGGGTATGGATAGGAATAAGTAAATTTGGAAAATATTATTTTTTACATATGTATAAAATATATTCAATTGTTATATAATTATTATAAATAATAAAACCATTTTAATTAAAACAAAATGTTTTCTAAAAAGAGTACTTTTCTTAAAGGTTGTTTTGTCTCCCATTTCACACATATAGAAAAAAAATTACTGGTTTTGAAAATTTATTTTGAAAAATGAAAATAATTATTGAAATAAGCATATCTATTTAAACAATAGATGAAAATTTTAGATTTTTTAGAAAACATTATTTTTTTGGTGAATTATGAATAATACCAATTTTTATATAACTCTCATCTGTTTTTAAAAAATTGTGTAAAATTATGGTATTATATTTTCATTCAAATTAACCAAAGTATTATTTAGTTTTATTAAATAAGTTTAATTTAATTTAAATCATATCTATATTTTATATTCTTTTAAGTTTATTCATAGGCTTCAAAATGTATTTTTTAAAAAAACTTTTTAAATTTTAACAATGATTCTTTATTTTCATTAATTTAAATAACCCCTAATGAGTAATGATATAAATTAAATTTATAGAACATATATATAAGTAAGGATTTAAATTCATTTACTTATTATTATTTTTATTATTGTTAATATTAGATCTTCATTTTGTTAATAAATTCTTTTCATGAAAAACTGTTTTTGACCCGTTTGTGGGATTATATTAAAATTATATTATAGAACTTCTGTGAGTTTAATATATAGAAATTAATTCATTTTATCAAATAAAAATATTTTATAATATATAATATGTTCAATAGAATTAATAACCCTAATTAATACTAAATTCAATAAAAATTATTTACCATGGTTAAGGTAAAAATGGGTTTACTATGGGGTTAAACTGAACATATATGTATTAAAAAGAAACAAAAACATTTTTAATTCCGATCTTATGTTATTATTTTGAACTAATCACTTCAATTATTATAAAATTGTCTTTTTTTAACCTTTTTTAAAATATAAAAATAGTGTAATTGTTTGTTTTCAAAATATTCAAATTTGTCCTCTCCCCAACATATATAAATGCCCACTAATCTCCCCTCCTTTCCACTCATCCAAAACCAAATGGTGTAGAAAATACCTTACAGGGTAACTTCCATTATTACACACCACAATCCTAAAATACATGTATTTATTATAAATTCTTCCTAGAAAATATTTTGGTGAAAACCTAATGATGTTTTATAAAGAAGACGTGACATCTTAAACTGAGCATTGTTTATAATTTCTCTTTTTACCTATATAAAATATTATTAAAACAATATTATATAATAAAATTGGTATCAAACAAATACCAATATATTATTATATAATGTTAATGACCTATACTATCTATTCCTCCATAAAATCGGTTATGAAACCATTAATCATTTGTATGGCGGAATACAACCTTGCAAATTGATACAAATGTTTTTTCCATAAACATTTCTTATGGATGGACATAAGGATGAATATAATTATTATATATTACATTTATGATACAATTATATTTTTGGAATTATAATATCATGTACACCTTCTAACATTCCATTACATTGGGAATATCATAACATCGCTCACGTATACTAAAAACTACAGCCTTACAAAACGATGTGATTCATTTTTCACTTACTCATTACATGGAGGTGAAAATGAATAATGTAATTTGTATATATAATATTGTTTAAATATAAAAAATTATTTAAATTTAATATATCATATAATTTGTTAATTTACTATCCATTAAAATTGATAACGTTGTTCGTCTGTACGGCGAACAACTTCCTCGTGAAGTGTTGTGCTTGGTTATTATTAATATTGAATCACGTTGGTGGTATATGTATGGGTAATTGAATAAATAATATTATATTTATTAAATAATTATAATTATTTAATGATAAAATAACAGTTTTTTTTCTTGTACTATGATCAATTAAAACTAGAAGCGTTAATCATGTGTATATATGACTCACCATCCCCTTGATTGTAACATAGTTCAATTTTCATAACCATACTTAATGATTGGTTTTAAAATTATAATTTATGGATAAAAATTCAAATTAAATAATGATTATTATTTTTTACAATTATAAATTAATAATATATTATAATTATTTCAACTTACCAATGTGATTTTGGACATATGGGTCAAACATTATCAGAACCTCAATATTAAACTTAAATGATTATATATTTTAAAATGTAACGATATTATATAAAATAAAATGAATAATAAACTATAAAAATGTTATTAATATTGGAAGTAATTAATATTATTTTATTATTTAGGAATATATTTAATGAACATGATGATTACGACACAGGGAAAGGGTTTCATCTCAAATCATCCTTATTTGATACAAATGTTTTTTATGTACCAAATTTATTTTAAATGGTTTATATAATTTACATTTAAAAATTATTCAATTAATAATTCATACTTCATGATATTTCTAGTTTTAATTTATCTACTTAATCCATGTGATGTTTTTTTTTAAAATTTACTTATGCTATAATCAATTATTTTTTCATCTCCTTATAATCGGGATTATTTAGTCTTGAATTTGAATTATAGAAAAATAAATGATCATTGAAAAATAAAACATTTTGTTTTATCCTACTATGGTTATTCATGAAATTTTCATTTAGTATTGTAATTTTCTTCTCTTTGGTTCTTAATATTATTTGGAATATATTTTTAGGAAAATATAACATCATTTATCTCTTTAGTTAGATATCATTTTTCATCCAGGTCCATGTTTTCAAAAAATTATTCAAAAATATTTTTACTATTCAACAATTTTTTAAAAATTTATTTTCTATAAATTTATTACTTTTAAAAATAATGGTTTAAAATAAATCTTCCGATCATTTTCATAAAAATTTAATTTTAAAATTTCATATAATTTGTAAAAAGATATTATTGTTATAACATGTTCACTTTAATGATAATTTCTATCATCATGATCATTAAATTTCAGGAATATTTCTATAAACTTTTACATTTATAATTTAATTGAAATGGATTTCCATAATATTTTGAGAATTTTTTTTTCAATGTGATTATAAATGTGGAATGTTTATTTTCATCAATAATATATGAAATGTTTTTATAGGTATTTCTATTCATCAAAAAAATAAACATTAAGCTTAAGGAATAATTCTAAATTTTATATATATATATGTACCCCGTATATATATATATATATCTCCCTTCCACTTTTGGGGTAATATATTCCTTATGTTCATTTATAAAATGACTTCATAATATAATTTACTTTTATTATGATATGGGAAATAAATTTTCAACCCATTTTCATTTCATATGTAATACTTATGTTTAGGCCTTATGATTGATATCTTTATATAGAACACATATTAATATACATGAATTTAATTTTATGTGAGGTCCTAAAATTATAAAGCCTTCCAATTATTTGGGAAATGTTGTAGTCTTATGATATATCATCTATAGGATTATGGATTTAACATAATCCATTATGGGACTTTGTCTACTATGTGATATGTTTCTAATAGTTACCCTTGACTTATGTTTATGTCATATATTATGATTCGTCCATATATTCTATAATTAAAAGATATCATTATAGCATATTATTTACATAATTTTCCATGTCATTACTCATCTCCCTCTATTTTATGATATCATTTTATAATTTGGAATCACATGTTATGTTTCGAAATCATGTTTATTACGATACTAGAATTTTTTCTAAGCCCTTTATTTCATGTATTCCCTATGTTATCACATGCAGATTTAGGAGATCAAATGGATTTTAGGAACTCCATATGGATATTAAATTAAGGATTACATGTTTTAGTTTTTATGAATTATAAACCTATTCTTAAAAATAAACTAGTACTTTATGATCTAAGTGCTATATAAATAGATATTTATTTCTAAAAATAATTTAATAACATAACTAAAATGACTAGGTATTTATAGATAGATGGTAATTAATAGATTATAAATATAAAATGTGACTTATCTTTCATGGACATTGGTAAGGGAATTATATTAAAAAATCTTATCCATTCCAATGATAACATAAAATTCAACTTGATTGATAATGATGATATTTAAATGAAGACAATTTATACAAACGTCATTCAAAAAAGAGTTGTATACAGGAGATGAAACCATCATACCATTTATTATTTTCACTATTAATTCAACATTTAATTATGAAGGAGGTATCATTATACCATTATAAAATTCTACACAAGTTAAATAGTGGGTAGATCAAAAGATAAGTATGGATTTATCAGTTCTTGAATGGATGGTAAGTGTTCCTTTCACCACTTCATTATTATACCGTACATCAGTAATAATGATCACGTAATATTCCATTCTTCTCATGGATTAAGAGTTTTATTATTGAAATCATCATGAATATCATTTAGATTCATGAACTGGTTAATAAATTGCATATAAACCTTGTATTTTAAACACATAAGTGTGTGGGGTGAATTTTATTGTGAATTATCTCTATTAGAATCATTATATAACATCATCCCTTAACATCAACACTATATTTTATGATGACCTTATTTTCTAAACATTATGGGTTTACTTAACACCTTAGGATAATTATCTATTTTTTTATTACAAAACATTCATAATAAAGGAACACTTACCATCTTTTATTTGTGGTGTTTATGATTATAATTTCCTTTTACTTACATCTTTAATTTCTAAGAAAAATCATTGGTTTTATGGGTAATTATAATATCTATTTCAACATTAGTATCATGTTGAACTATTTTTTCATATATTGTGATTTCCTTTATATATAACTGTCATTTAAGGTATGGTTTTACATCCCAAAACAATACATAAATCTTATATTTTAGTTTAATGAAAATACAAAAAATGTACCTCACATATATATATATATTTTTTTCCTCATATATACTAATGGATTCATCAATATTATTCCTTATAATAATGAATTCATATTCTATTTTTTATAAACAACATGAGGAAAGAACATATTGGGAAATAACCTTCTAAAATTATCCCACTCTGTAGAGTCAATGTTTTTGGCCTTCCTCTTATTCTTGATGAGATTCAGCCATTAATATTCTTTGTATTTGGAACAATAAAAAACCAAAATAATATTTGCATGCTACAAATACTGGACAAAGGAATATATCTTCTTAGTTATACTTATCCCTTTATGAGTAACTTTTTGATCAAAAAAAACTGCTAATAGAAGGTGGATGTAGCCTTATGATGTACTCAATTTTAGGATGTTCCTTAATTTTTTATCTGGAAGCTCATTATGATTCATTAATTGAAAAAATTTCAAATCATTACAAAAATATTTTTATTTGTAACTCCCATAAAATTTGGGTTCTAATGAGATTCATCATTTCATCAGCCATCAAATCTTTCATTAACATAATCCCTCTGAGTTCCAAACATTTATTAAAAAAACATAGAATGAGAGACAATATTCATAGTAATAAACTATTTAATGAAGAAAATAATTCATATAATTTATAAAAAATGTAAACTTATTATCAATCTATATCACCATAAATTTAATATAGGTTAATAATTATAATTCCTAATTCATCATAATGGATCCTAATGAAAATGAAAATTAACCCATGGTTATCCCCTAGATATCTTTGCTAGGTTTATAGTCTTAGGTTAAACCATTCTGTGTTAGTAAAGGTCAATTTAATAACTAATAAAACCCATTTAGTTTAATTTAACCTAGTTTAATCCCTATGAAATAAAAATTAACATTCTATTTTATCTATAGAGATGTATTTTCTTGGAAAACACTACACTTTTTACCATATATTGGGATGTTATCCAATATATAGGCATATTTAATGGTTTAAACTATTGTTTTATCATCCTAGTTTCCAAAAATAAAAATAACCCTTTCTATGATAAAAATTATACTCATTCTAACATTTCATACAAAATATTACATCATATTAGATAAATTTTCATTAAATAAAATTATTATCCATGTGAAAATAGTAATGGTTTAGTTTTTTAGATTCTATTCTACATAAACAACATTAATATAAAGTATTTACATCATCTCCCCCTAATTGCTTCATTACTATTACCATTTTAATAGAAATTACACTTAAAACATATCTTCTTTATCTTTGGGATAAGGAATCATTAGAAAGGGTGATCTTAAATGCTCAGTAAGGGTATTAAAGGTAGATATTAACGATTATTTAAAAGTAACATGTTCAATAGTGAATGATAACATGATCATTAATTTTCAAAACAATTCCATAAAATTCATTAATCATAATCATGATTCCTAGCATACATATTTTCATTTCATATAAAAAAATCATAATGGAATCAATGAGAATTAGGTGTTTCAAAATCATAAAAATATAAAAAATATTTCATGGATACATATGAATACATTCATAAAATGTTAGGCTTTTTCTAACCACCCTTGTACATGCTTTGTAATTGGGATAACCTCCAATGTGCCCTAATTTTGGATTAGGATATCATATTGTGTACCCTCTTTCAGGCTTGGAATATCCTCATGTGTTCCCTCTTTCGATATGGGTATGACATATCTTGTACCATCTTTTTGGCATGGGATAACCTCCTCTATACCCTTTGAGCGCATATATTATTTATTATCACCAATGGATTTGAGGATTGTATAATTAATTTCACTCCAACCACATAATCATAATCAGTTAATATATATACCAAAAGATTATACAAAATTATTTATATCGACATAGTCTAAATAATTTAAAATAAATGGGTTTCTTAAACATCTCATCATTATAATCCTAAAAAATCCATAGATTTAATAAAGACTATATCATTAGATCATATCACTAGAAAAGAATATGTAATATCAAAATATATTATTATAGATGAAAAATTCCATATAAATATCACTGTAATATTTTTAGAGTAAAATACACTTTTCATGTTGGAATATGTTTTTTAAAATAAAAAAATTCCATAATATTATGAAAACAATTTCATGGAAACATGTAAAGTAACATTCAATGATTTTATTTTCAATGATGATGGAAAATTATTTTTATATAGTAATATTTAAAAAAATATGTTGTTCATGTATTTAGTGAAGTGATTCTTATTTAGAAAGAGAATAGAATATTCATTTTAAATAATTTTATAAAAATTCAAATATTTGTAGAAATCACATTAAAAATGATTTAATATGTGTAAAAATTTATCAAAAGAATTTTCCAAAAAGATAGAAGAAAAAGGATTTTGACTCAAGATATAAATAAAATATGGTTTCCTTAAAAGCATTACTTCATTATCTTGAGCACATAATTATAGGAAAATGAATAGAAAACATATAATCTCTAAAAATAAATAGAGGAGAAGGAAATAAAAGGGTATTATTAGATATGGATCATATAATTTACCTCAATATAAATTAAATCATAAATAATCCAAATTAAAATGATATTAAAACATAAATCCCTTACCTCAAATCTTGAATTACTTTATACATGTTTTAACCTCCTCATAATTTAAAAATATTCTTTTTTATATCCTATCATAAACACTAATTATGGTACTTTTTGGAGACCAACCTAACTATAACATATATATATATATATATATGTTCAAAAGGGTTTTTTGTAGCATTTCCATTCTAAGAAGCTTAAGGTGGTCTAAAAAATAGAGTATAGGTTGTTTTCATTTATAGTTAATGAAACAAAACACTACGAATTTCTGAAAATATTTAAATATAATAAATTATATTTCATGTGAATGTGAAAAAATGTGGAAAAAATTTGAATGATATGATAGGGTACGGATAATATACCTTTAACTAAGGAAATTTGAAATGGATTATATGGAATTTTAAACCTTATCTTTCAGTTTAACACCTTCAGTAATCAATATTTTTCTATACTATATTAACAACCTATTTAGTCAAAAAATGATATATATTTACATGTAAGGAAATAGTTGAAAAAGATAGTTAAGCGACGAAATTTTTGACCATATCCAATCCCCATTATCCTTTTTCAAAAAAATTATTATTATATATAATTAATAATGTATTATTAAACCTTAAATACAATTAAAGCCACTTTGAGAACTATTAACATATTTTGACATTAAAGACATCAATACATTTATGTAATTATAATATAGACTATTTTACCACAAGTTATTCATTATTATTTTTCATAACTATTGTTTGAAACCATTATTCACTGAAAACAAATTATTTTTTATGATTTTTGAATCATTTATTTTTATTTGTATACTTATTTTATATGTATTGTGTCTATGTCGTGTAATAATTTAAAATTAATTTCCTATCACTAATAATAAAAAATTATATTTACCTAATAAAAAAATAATTCAAACTTAAAATAAACATTTATAACTGAACATAAAATCATTTTACCCAATGAAAAAATATCTTATTTATTAAAATAATGATAGTGACATTATGGATTTGTTTGTTACATAAAATATTATTCAGATAATTATCAAACATAAAAAAGGTTAGTCATAATATATAAAATTTTAAACCTTATAACATTATTTTTAACATAAATTACATAATTCAGTCTTACCTAGGCTACAAATATTTAAAATGGTCACTATTCCTAATGAATAAAAATGACTATTTACCAAACATAGACATGAGTATTCAAAATACGGTATCTATTTTTTGAGATTACAAGTAGAATAAATCTATATTGATATAAGTGTGAAAAACCTAATGAAAACTATTTATATAAAAATGTTTTCAAGCATAAAACCAAATTTATTATTACCTCATTCCTAGTAAATTACATTAAATGATTGTTCAAAAGAAATCAATATTTAGTTTATAAATTTCAATAAAAGAATTCATCAATTGTACTAAATTTAATTTATTGAGATTAAACCACTTTTCATGAATAAAAAGAGTTTTTAGTAAAACATATCCTTATACATTAATATGATTTTATTAATTGATAACTAATGAATTTGTTTTATACATGTGTAAAAAAATATTTTGTTTATAATTTAGTTATTTCTATTCATTCCCACCAATCCAAATACTATGATATTATGATAACATTTCATAATAGTATTTTAATAGTGTAATGAGGTTCTTTTAAACTCAATTTTGTGTGAAAATATAGCTATTAAAAACATCAAGTTTATTTAAATGAAAATACATATAAAATATAATGGTGTTACACATTTCATTGATTTTTTTTAAACAATTATATTATAATTGACCAATTCATTATATGATAGTTTAGGATAAATTGACATTAACTTTGTTATGGTGACTAAATGTAACACTTTTCATTTATTTTCGTTATTGGCATACCTTAAACTATTTTATGATATTAAATGAAATTCACTTTTAATTAACTTGTATAACCCTTAAAAAATTATTTATATTCAATATCTCAATATAATAAAATGTAACTATTTCATTTCAATTTATCATCAAAATATTATAAAATTGTTACGGTATTAAGTGATAAATAACCATATATTTAGAGTGGAATAAACCATTATTTATTCGTATTGATCTTATCAAGTAAAAACATACTCCCACTATACTCTTAGACAATATATGTTCTTCAAAATTTCATTCCAAGATATATACACCCCTTTTTGTTAGGAAATACAACATTTTTTCTTTTAGTATGAATATTTAACAAATAAAACATTACATCCATATCATATATTTCATTCTAGGTGATTGGATCATTTCCTTTTAAAATAGTAACATTCAACAATATATTCCATTGATTTTTAGAGGGAACATCGTTCATCATATTTTAATATATATATTTATAAACTAATTATCTTGGTGAATACATTTTTATAATAGAACCCTTTTTAAAAATGTTTTATTATATGATAAATCGTATATCACATCTAGATAATAAATCAAATAAATTTTTTTAAGAGAACTATTGATTGAAAAATAACTCAACTTATTGTATAAGTTATATAATATAATGAAAAACATTCATTATATAGATTCAAATTTTCGTGATTAATTTCTTCCAATTCCAATATTTATTATATAAACATTTTTCTCCATTTCTTCAATGAAAATGATAATCATTATCAATTCTTCCACTGATATTGAACTTATATATCTTTACAACACCTATACATTATACATATGGTATAAAATACCATTAAAATATGAATAATTAGTTTCTTATAACCCTAATAAATCACAAGGAGATTTCATGAAGTTTCCAAAACTATCTTTATTTAAATCTCACCAATGTTATAATGAACTCTACTAGATACCTATATAAACATTGATGGATCCTCCAACTAACTTTTCTCCAATTGATTCTACAATTTACCCACATTACTAGCTAAGTAGAACCATAACATAGAATTCATAATCCAATTATATTTATTCATAATACTTGATAATATTGGCTTACAATTTAATCAATTTAATCATATTTTTTGGACATTTCCATAAATTAAAATTTATTGTATTCCATAACTAGAATATGCCTTAAATAAATATATTAATGATAACATGTTATAATATTACACAGTAATATTGAGTATCATTTACAGAAAAAATTATATATACTATATATGATATAAATTCCTTAGATAAAATTACATCTAATAAATTTTACACCATATGTGAATTATTCAATGGTTCTTACAAGAATCTAGAAACACTTCTTTAAAAATATTCAAAACTTCTTACTCTAGAAGATTTTTCTCTAACTCATAAAAATTCCATATTACATAATTTTTGGGAAACAAATAGTTCTAGTTTCTTATACTAAACTTCTCCCTTTTATGAATTATCTCTTGGTTATGTTTCAGGATAATTATGTCTTTTATCATTACTAGAATATTTTTTTATGTGATTATCATGTTTTATTACAATTTAATAGGGTCTTTTATTAAAATGGGACATTCTAAAATAATAATCTCTTTAAATTAATCATATCCATTATCTTGTAAATATCTATATTTCACTAGGAAAGGAGTCTTACATGGTTTTTATCTCACCACTTAGTTATTTAGGTTGGGAATAATCCACATAATATTATATATGACTCTTGGATATTTTTGTGGAAAACTATTTCTCTAATCAAATATATTGATGAAATAAACCCTTTTACTATATTAATTAATATTATTAGTATATAATTGATTTCCCTGACACGGACCCATGGGAACCGTGGAACAACACTTCTAATCCCACCTTCGATAGGACAAGGGATAACGACTAGCATCGTGTACGAATATCACACTCGTGGGAGGCATATGTACAAAATTACAGTACGCATGCATACATATTCAAGATAATAAAATGATGAAAAATTAAACAAAATATAACCATCAAGGCATTATTCTAAAATATCACCATTACAGTATGATAACATAGTACTGGGAAGAAAATTTCCAAATACAAGGCCGCAAATTGAAATTGGAAAGATTTCCAACCGATTATGTTTGAGTGGAATGATTTAAATGAAACCACCAGAACAAACCTTAGTCTATCTATATCATTAATCCCCACTTATTCTTGGTCCCTCTAGTATAACTTCAGAAGGTTGTAAATTTTCATAAGACCGAACACATGTAGTAAAATCCCATGCATGGGTGAGTATATCAATTCCCATTAGGAAACTTTGAAATATCTAAGAATATGAAATCATGAATAATAGTAATCTCATAAAAGGTATATGTCAATGTAATATAAATAAAAACATCTGGATATACTCATAGTATACACACATTCTTAAGGTAAGGTCACAACCATAAATTCATCCAAGGATTCCTGCACAGACGTTCCATATAACACTCTTCCAGGAGAACACACTATATGAGTCAGATACCATGGATGTCATCCATTTGAGATGTCGTTCTCATCAGGTCTCTATATAAGAATATAA
This sequence comes from Viscum album, assembly GCA_963277665.1. Classification (NCBI taxonomy): domain Eukaryota; kingdom Viridiplantae; phylum Streptophyta; class Magnoliopsida; order Santalales; family Viscaceae; genus Viscum; species Viscum album. The sequence goes on along the minus strand of OY728135.1, from coordinate 667,165,021 downwards.
TATTATAAGTATTAACAAAATTATACTCATATAAGGATCAAACCCAAGTCCATGGGGTATACTAACAACATAATTTTTATTAACCTTCTATATAGGGGATCGATGCTCTCATCGTGTTAGACATGATGATACCAAGAACCTCGCCTAGGGAAATGACAATGATGGAAGGGGATCTCACTCCATGCCTTATAATATGATTCCAACAACTCTATCCAAGTCTTATTTTCCTCTTAAGTGATCGCCATCATATTCATAGGACAATACTCCATATTAAACCCTCTAGGAATGGATCAAAGGAATGTACCCTAATCAAACTTATCCAATATGAAGATGATAAGGGATAAAAGAACATATTTAAAGATGTACACGGTGGGTAATGAAAGTTCATCACATTTTCAATCTTCATCGGGGCCTACTTGTCTATCACAGACCATGCATGTATCCATGTTTGAGTACACGGGTTGTTGTTCTCCAAAGATCATGTAGAAACACACAACATCCAAGTCATTTACTATATGTTCACATTGATCCACCTTCAAGGGTGTACACATCGTGTATCCTAGACTACACAACGGTTAACACCTCTTGGTTTCCTAGGCACACACACCCAGCACACACTATGTTGGATATCTAGGATCACATAACAAGTGGTAGAGACCACACAATATATGATCCTTATCTCTTTCCATAAACCATATCTTCCAATGAGTGGGTCCCACATTTTTTGTAGTCCTAGATTATATGTCTTCTAACATAGAACATTCCATAATCTATGGTTCCTTGTCCACAAACACCCGAACCACCAATGCATATAGTTTTTCTACTGATCTAGCCCTGATTTTGCAGATATGGTCAGACTGTGCCTCACCATCACTACTCACTAGAATACTTCCATTTGATTTTCATGAGAATATGATTTTGTCACACCTCTTGAACATCATACACCCATCCAAGAAGAATTGGGATGATCATAAAAATCATAATCCTCTTTCATAAATAATCACCTCTATCACAATTCATAAATGATCTCATTATTATGATATCAATTAGTTATTCAAAATAATAGGAGTGAAAATTTTGATATTTGATATTCGTCCAATCAAGAGCTAAATGAATTGCATGTGACAAATAAGTAATGAGGGAATAAATTCCCAAAACCTAAATGTGAGTAACATACCTCATACAATGTTCATGTTGACCTCTATTTTTTATCATTGGAATTATTAATGAATAGATATAACATAATGAATAATATAAATCCAAAATCTCGGATAATATATATCCCATTCCTAAAATACACTTGATCCATGAATCAATTCATCAATGGATTGATTTAAATTCATAATGGGATAAATATTATTTCAATAAATAAAAATAACAAAATTTACTTCACCACGATGGATCAATCTATAACTAAGAACAAATATATGTTTTCATCATTAGAAAGATCCTTGAATTATTCTTCACACTGATTGACTCGCAATAATTCAATGGTTGTTTGTCTAATAATGATTCGCCAACACTCTCTCACAAATATGAAATGTTATGAGGATACCCTTTGGATTTTTCCATATAAGAATATTTATAGACCACACTAGGTCACGGAACATAAAATAAATAATTTAATATAATTTAAATAATTTATTTAATCCATCTCCCATGATTGTTGACAACCTAAGATTTCAACATGATCCATGTTTTTATCATTGTTAGGGTAAAACCCATACTATAATATCAACAGGGGATTCAAATTTATGATAAGAGCCTCAATTTATATGTTATTATGCTAGTCTAGGAAAACTATTCATGCATGATATTTAATATTTTTAATTTTTTTAAAAAATAATTATCAAGCTCACCAGGACATATAATCCACAACATCTCAACCACAACATCTAAAAATGATACATATAATATTATAAATTAATACATGGAAACTTCATAGACATTAAATTCTCCCTACCATAGGGATTTATATTCTGGAAGTCCAAAACTAAAGTCTACACAAAGTGTGGTTGGTACTGGGCTTACATTTGGGTCTCCCTCTCTAAGGAACAATCGTGAATATTGTTGTTCTACCATTTGATATAAACTAATGGATCCTCACATAGAAAAATGATCTTCTCCCATTGATCCTCAATCTATATAAGGTACTAAACAATGGTAGCCTCATCCTTGATTTCAACATCTCCCTAGTATGTAACATGTGATGGGTCATGAACGTATCTTCTCAGGTACAGTATGTGGATGGTGTCATGTACCCGATCCAACTCTGAGGGTAGATCCAAGTGTTTGTCAACCTCACTGACTATATTTAGTATCTCTAAAGGCCCCATGAATCATGGATATAGCTTTCCACCACATCCATATCTTCACAACCAATGTCATGGTGAGACCCTAAGAAACACATGCTCTCCCTCCTCAAAAACTGAAGTCCTCCAACTTTTGTCCTAATAGGAATTTGGATGGCCCAAAGAAATACACATCCTCTAATATATTATTTAAACATTATATTTCATGGATCACACCAATTACAGGCCTATAATTTTCGACTACCTAGAGATGGTCCATCGTAGTAGTGACCTACAGGGTCTCCAATAATTGTACTTGAATGATTCCATACTGATGTTGGAATGGTAGCTTATATAATATATAAAATATATGATTGGTAGTTTATCCTATCAACTATGGTCAAAGTCCTCCATGAAATCCCACAACATGTCCTCTAGGACAGGAATGGTCAACTCAGTCTGGGGGTGAATCAATGTGATCAAAAGAAACTAAGTCCCAAATGAATTCTAAAATCCCTTCCATATCTGATAATAAATGTGAGAATAATTATATAAAAAATCATCAAGGGAACTCCATAGTGTCAAAAATATTTCTTGTACCCATTGGACTTCCATTATCTCTACTAAATAGTTATATCGGATAGCTAGGATGTGGACCAACTTGATGATTCATTATATGATCACCTAAATGGTATATTTTCAGATGGAAATATATGGTAACCTAGTCATGAAGTCCATGGATATATCACCCCTATTCCACTATAGTACAAAAATGGGTTGATCTAAAACAATTAGAAATTGGTTATCATACTTCACTTGCAGATAATTAAGGAATTGAGAGAGAAACTATATGACACACCTCTTCATCAGTATCCACTAAAACTGTCATTTAAGTTCATATTACATATTTTACACACCTAGATATACCACTGAGGGTGAATTATGAAACTCCATCAGTATCTCTTATATCAATACAAATGGTACCATTATCTATACTCTAAAAATAAAGACATACACTCATCCTTCAAAAAACACATGGGGGAAAGTCATGTGGATATATGAGTACATATTTTCTCAATGTTAGTATCCTCATGTTGTTCCTACTTGACTCATTATAAAAGGATTTGGGTAACAACCATTGACTATAGGTGAGCTATGTTTTTTCCATCTATAATGAATAACTATATAGAGGCCGACATTTATGATGCCTCACTCAATAGATGTGAAGAAGAACACCTACTAAGAGAATATGATACCATAGTCCCCTTCCCAAGAGTATATCCAAATTCTAAGTCATACTCCAAGATGAAATATATACATAACCAATGTCTCTGGTTAATATTATTCTTAAATAACATATAATTGATATTGTTGTGGTTGTAATATATTATAAAATCACTCACCCAATAGTTAGGGTAAGCAAATATTCAGTGTGACTACCACCAATGCTAAATCAAGATTTGTGGTCATGTAGGTCTAATCATATGGCATAAAATGACATGAACCATATAAAATCACCACCTTCCACTCCATTAGAACACAATCAAGGAAATCCCCTGTTTTATTTCAATACACTTGTACTCAACACCCTCCTTCAAAAATATCATGATGGTAGTTCTCATCAATTCATGCATCAACTCATGTAATTCCTACATAACCATCTCTATCCACATGAAACGCATCGCCATTCAGTTCAATGTATTAGGGGATTTTATATCCTAGGATGATTTTGTGTAAATATCTAATAGTATATTTCCAATAGGGGAATATTTGTACCATTATCATGCTCTTGGATGGATCCTAAGCTATCACTACCCTGAAAATTATTGAGTTGACTTTTACAAAATCTGTTGAGATAGCATGTCCCTAAAAGTGTACATCTTGAATCTTTAACTATCACTTATATAGATTCCTATAAATCTATTGGTCTTAGAAAAGATAAAGGACCATACTCAAGTGTCTCGCATGCTCCTCCTAAAAATTTGAGTACACTAGGATGTTATTGATGAATATTTCCACAAACTAGCCTATGAAATTATTAATGATCCATTTCATGAGTCTAATGAACATGGGTTGGGAATTTTTTACAACAACAGAATCACCATGTACTCATAATTACTATAACAAAATCAAAAATACATCATTGGTATATCCTCACATGATACATGAAACTGCTGATAACCTGATCTAGGTTCAACCTCTAAGAATAATCATGAACCTCTCAACTGATCAAAGAGGTCATAGATCCATGGTTGTGGATACATTTACATTGTGTTCAACTGGTTTAGGTAACAATAATCCAAACAAAATATCAATATCTTATAGTAATTCTTGTAGAATGATAGTAGGACTGATGAGGTTGAAAACTTGAGTATCAAAAATCCCTTACACTATTAGTCCTATAATGGAACCATCAATTCATGTAGCTTTATGGGATCCATCTAATATTATTTTGTAGATGATGATGACGTCCCAAGGTTCATATTAATGTTGTGTTCTATCTTTCAGTTAGGTTAAAATCCATGAAAATTCTAAGGAAGGACATCCTTGTACTCTAACCACACTTCAGAAAACTAAAAACTCATAGAATTAACAACAACAAGGGTGATGCTAGAAAATTAATGTGTAATCAGAAACACCCTCCTACGCTTGATTCCATATTACTCTGTATAGGTTTCCTTTTCACCCATAATATAAAACCTCATATTGTCACTTTAGAAACACCAAATCCTCCCCCGAAAAATTATATATGGGAATTAACTATGGATAACAAATCCCATACCTAAGATGAATTCATATGGCCCTATCACTACTAAAACAAGATCCGAAATGAAACTCTCACATCCAAGAGTCAGGCCACATCGTCGGTAGAACTGTGTGATCACTATATTGACTCTTATAAGAGTCTCCATGCACAAGGGTCAAGCTAATGGATCAAATAGAATCTCTATGTATCGAACTAGTTATGAGGAAATAAAATAATGACTTAAACCTGTGATTATCTGTACTATATCTAAATTTCATAAGACAAATATCATACCTCATATCATCTATGGAGCCTCTAGGTCATGATCCTCAACTACCTATAGCTTCCCTCACCCATGTCCCACAACTCCCTAAGCCAGAAACATACCACCTAGGTTGTGTTTCTAACAAACTGATACATATATAAAATCAAGCTACTCTCTCATCCCCTCTTCCTTGTACACTACCCTACGGAGCTATCTACTCCAACCACTAACTCTTTTGAGGAGTTCTATCCACTGTATCTCTATAAACAACATGTTGGGTCAGGCAATCTCATGAAAATTTTCCAAACATCATAAGAGTATCACCAGCTATCTCTTTGATAATAGATTCATGAAATGATAATTGAAGAATAAAATATATATCATAGGATTTCATTTAGACATGTTTCACACTTATAGGTCCCTATGGCTACCATTAGCTCCCTACTACATAAGTCTCATCTCTTATGAGCCCCAAACAATCAAAACCTATATGTGTATACCTCGACAGAAAACCCTCAACCACCCAAGCGTGGTTCATCACCCTATTATAGGTATTAATTTATAATGGTATCACATTGAATTAGATGTCTATGTGTTTTCCTCACCCGTAGGACTTATCCTGAAAGAAATGGTCACACGACATATTCATCGAGTATTGAGATAGGTTCATGCACGTAGACAAATACTCATCCACAGTTCTACCTCCCAAATGAAACTGTAGAAGATCTTGGAGGCGACCGCCCTAAATATAGAAAGATAAACCTATGATTTGAAAGGGAACTCTAACTATAACCAAGAAGTAGTTTCCTCATCATAGGACATGGTCACTTAGTCCAACCATCATCCTTTAGATCTAGGAAGAAGCCACACTTTCAAGACCACCACCAGATCTTTAGGTGACCTGGGAATGCGAAATACTCGTGTCACCACCTTCAGGCTGTCACGACCCATACTGTGGGGCCCACACCATGACTCCCCAAGCCAGCCTCCAATAGGCCAGGTACTGTCGACTAGCATCGAGTAGGCATATTACTAACATGGGAGACATTTCCTAAGTACATGTACACATGCACACATCTCCAAGCCCACAAATGCTGAAATGTAAAATCACTAAAGAAAAAATGCATGCATACAACTATTCCCAACCAACAGAGTATGATGGAAGGTAATATACTGAAAATAAACTAGGCTAGAATAAAATCCCACCCAAAAAAGAGTCTGAAAACTGTAATGTACAACCCATAAACACAAAAAGGTATTGGGACTGCTACTCAAAGCCATAGGAACTCCTCGATCTGTAGGGAACTAAAAAAGCTTGGTCCTATCATGGTCCGCCCTGGACTTCATAGAAAGGTTGCTCATCTGCACAAGACACAACACGTGAAGGAAAATCCCGTGTAGGGGTGAGTATAACAATACTCAGTAGAGGACCCTGAAAACCACAAATTAGTATAAAAAGTAAAGGTACAGTCATCTATGCACAATATATGTCTACAGAATATATAGCACAAACAAGATATACTCAAAACCAAGACCCGTGGTCTTGAGACAAGTCGCACAACCACATACCCCCGCTAGGGGTTCAGTTCAAAGATTCCACAAAGCACTCGTTCCAGGAGAACACACTCCATGAGTCTTATAGCTCTGATGACATCCGTCTGAGAAGTATTATTCATTAGGAAATTTCACGAGAGGTAGTTACACTCATTACGAGAGACACACTCATGAGTGGGAAGATTATGATAGATAGATTCACTCATTTCAGGAGACACACTCCTGAGTGAGAAAGGTCACGATACACAGATGAGGATCATTGCCAGGGCCATGGCGGATACCGCGACTCATCCAGAATTCACTTTCTATTTAGAGGATCAATGCCCAGTGGAGTTGGTCATGTCGATGCCTGACTCTACCTATGGTCATGAATGGATAGAGGATCTCGATCTGGGTATCTCAGATGGATGTCTGTCTATATCCCAGAAAGTCTTACTGAAGGGATCGTACTCCAATAGGAGGAAACGATGCCTGAACTTCAGGGGATCGAGAAAAAAGGGCAATAACCCAAACGAAAAATGTCCAAGATATGGTGAACTAGAGGACCATGTCATTTTCCAAAAAAGTACATGGCGTGTAGAAAAGTTACACGCCGTGTTGTCTGACCCTGGGAACTAACCTTGTACAACGGCTCCTGTTGTAAGTCTTGTCATGTAGAAAAGTTAGAACATGGAATGTAGTACTATGTACATGTCATGTCCGAGTGTATGGGGTCGGCTCCGTCAATGTTGTCCATGTGCCCATACACATTCTTCAACTCGTGTACTCTAACCCTTGTAATCGGTACATGGGGTGACCCGCATCACTAGCCTCGCCTGGCCATGTGATGGAGTACACGGTAGTTTACTCCATCCTATGTTCGTGTACCCCCTGGATACACACTGAGTCCTACGTAGCCACCTCTTCCATGTTATACACCTCATGTTCTGAAGTCGTGTAGATAATATCGTGTCCGTGTACTTCCCAAAATACACACCGAGGTTCGGGGAAAGTCCAACATGCCATGTGACTAGGGTCACACGCCTTGTGATTCCTCTATGAACCCTGAAACCCTAGCTGCTACCGTCAGTACTACACTGTGTGTTCTTTGGAAGTACACATCGTGTATTATGGAAATTTCCTGAAACGCAGACCTCCGTCATCGCACTTCCGGTGATTCCCTGTTCATCGATCCGGTCATCGAATCACCCTAGAACACCTGGGTTTTGGTTTCTCCAACACCACGAGGATGCGTCCATTGTTTTAGGACCTCTAATCGGCTCTGAACACATGTTTTGATCTTCCTGTGCGAAGAATGCTTGAAGAACAACCTCTCCCGATCCGAGCCGATTCGTCATCCATCATGGTCATCGCACCTCCATACGGTCATTGGGATGTCGGATATCCGGTTTGGGATCGTTTCATTTCAAAAGGGTCTACAACAATCCCTTGTTCGTCGACTCATGAAGAACTCGAAGAACGCCAAGAACGCGTGGGAAGGAAAGGGGGAAGGAAAACCAATCGAACAAATTGAAGAATGATCCTCCACCGTCATTCGTCACGGTGTTGATCCACACACATTAATATTATTAAAAAGGAGCATAAGTAAAAAAACAATAAACAACATGGACTAATTCACCATAATCATCCCAAAGAAATCCCTCCCACAAGAATGTATGAATCTGTGGATCAACTTGTTCGTGGTTGAACTGCTTTCGTCATTTAAACTCAAAAACAAGGAAAGAGGAATGAAGTAAGAACCCCTACCTTTAAGAATGGATCTATCGTTGATGAAAGGGTCATGCTTCCGTCGTCATCGAGATCCTTCAACTTTGTTGGTTCATCGATTCTCAACTTCGATCTGTCGTCGTTCATCGCTGAGAATTTACTCCAATGCTCCATGAATTCTCTAGAGATTTTTCTCAATCGTCGCCAATGAGAAAAATCGATTATCCTAATAAAAAGGGAAACATTTTTTTACATCCCATCACACTGTAGCATTAATGAGTTAGTGTTGCTATTTCTGAGTAATTATGACATGACATTAATGAATGAAATCGCTGCCCCATCGCTGCACTGCAGTAGATATTTCCAAAAAGAAATAAAATAAACTTTGTTAATTTATTTTAATTTATTTTACCTAAAAAATCCGAAAATTAACTTTTTTCCTTCGACCCGCGCTAGTCGAGGTTAGGCTTATTCATAGGTAAATTCATCGTCCTGGATGCAACTGTGCCCTCAGGTTTTTAATCCGGGTATTCGTTTGGAAACTGCCACAACCGCGAACATGTGCCGACTCATATAGCATAAAAAAAAGTTTGGACCACCATTTTGTGATCACCGGGCCTCAGAATGACGTGTCATCTCTAGGCCTGGTCTATTAATAATTCCATATAATATTTTAAAAAATAATACAGGAAAAATATAAGACATTAAATTCTCCCAACCTTGAGGATTTACGTCCCTAAAAAGCCAAAACAACAGCTACTCAAAAAGAAGTGGGTAATGGGCACAAATATGGGACTCCACCTCCGAAGACATCTCCTGAAGATTCTCGTGCTGCAATCGGACGCACACCAAGGGAATCAATCACCCATGAAAGATCATATCTTGCCGATCCTCAATCTTCACCAGGTACTCAGTAAAGGTCACTCCATCCTCGATGTCTAGCTCGCCTCAGTCGATGACGTATGATGGGTCATGCACGTACCTCCTCAGCTGCTACATGTGGAAGACATCATGTACCCGATGCAACTATGGCGGTAGAGCTAAGATGTACACCACTATTCCAACTCTTCACAGTATCTGTAAAGGTCCGATGAACCTCAGAGATAGCTTTCCGCCTCGGCCAAATCTCTGTAACCCTCTTCGATGTGAAACCGGAAGAAAGATGTGGTCTCCATCTTCGAACTGTAGAGGTCTCCATTGTATATCAGTATAATACTTCTACCGCCTCTGTGCATTCTTCATCTGCTCTCAGATGATCTGCACCTTCTTGGTGGTAGCTCGCACCAACTCTGGACCGATGAGTGCTGACTCTCTGGGGTCTGTCTAGCAAAGTGGGGCTGGAAAGGTCTCCATAAAAGTCCTTGAATTGTTTCATACCATTGGTGGAGTGGTAGTTATTGTTTTTTACAAACTCAACCAGTGGTAGGTGGTCCTTCCAACTGCAATGAAAGTCCAAGACATAGGCTCGCAACATATCCTCCATAACCTAAATGGTCCTCTCCGTCTGACCATCTGTCTGGGGATGAAATGCTGTGCTCAATCGTAGCAGAGTCCCAAAATCCTCCTTCAATCCCTTCCACAACCAGGATGTGAAACGGGCATCTCTGTCTGAGACTATTGTCGAGTGGAATCCATGATGTCGAACTATATCCTACACGTAGAGGCGTCTCACGATATCTACTGAACTTTGTTCCCTCAAAGCTAGGAAGTGGGCAGATTTGGTAAGTCAGTCAACAATCACCCAGATGGAATCATGCCCCTTGGATTTCCATGGTAAGCCTGTCACATAGTCCAGAGATATTCCATCCCACTTCCACTCTGGAACTTCTAAGGATGAGCTAATCTCGCTAGAACCTGGTGCTCGGTCTTCACCTGCTGGCATGTAAAGAATCGAGAAAAAAACTCTGCTACTTACTTCTTCATGCCTGACCACCAAAACTATCGTTGGAGTTCCTAGTACATCTTTTCCATGATAGGATGTACCGCCAAGGGGGATGTATGAAACACTCTCAAGATCTCCTCCTGCAACGCCAGCGGTACAACAATGCGTCCTCTGAAAAGAAGTACGTGCTCCCCACCTTGTGAATATCCATCAAGATCATGTCAGTTGGATAATTGAGCACGTAAGGCCACACAGTCTACATCTCCTATCTGTGCCTCCCTAACCAATTGTAATATTGTATGGGAGAAAAACATCGACTATAGGTAAGTTTTATCCTCTCCATCCACGAAGGATAACTGAAACGTGGCTAACTTCATTGTCGCCTCACTCAATAGCTGTAAGCTAGACCTTCTGCTAAGGGCATCCTCCACCTTGTTCCCCTTCCCAGTATTATAGATTATCTTGAAATCATAATCCTTGAGGACCTCTAGCAAATGCCTCTACCACATCTTCAATTATAAGACTACCACTTCCAACTCGAGATCATGAGTCGCATAGTTTTTCTCATGTAGCCTAAGCTGGTGTGAACCATAAGCAATCACCACATGCCTATGCTTCAGGACATAGCCAATCCCAGTCCCTAATGTGTCGCATAAAACTATGCACTCGACACCCTCCTCTGGAAATCTCAAGACTGGGGTGCTTGTCAAACTCTATCTCAACTACTCGAAAGCCTACTGGCACTTATCTATCCACATGAAGGCTTTCCCCTTACTGGTCAAGTATGTCATCGGTGCTGATATTCGGGAGAAATCTGGAATGAATCGTCGATAATATCTTTCCAACCCAAGGAAGCTCCGCACCTCCATCATGCTCCGAGGTGGCTCCCATGTTAACACAGCCTCCACCTTGGATGGGTCTACAGCTGTAAAGACCCGTAAAATTCAAGGGAAATTTTTTCTTAATTTTCTTTAGAATTTTACAAGAGCGCGGTTTCAGACGGCACCTGATTCCGAGGCCCGGAGTGCCCGGAATTAATTTCCAAAGTTTGGCTCGGGTACGTTCAGTGAACGAACGAGCGGGTTTTCCTAACTTTTGATCCGGTGCTCGGAATTTAAATCCGAGGGCACCGATGAACTCGCAGCGCCGATATTCGCTTAAAGAGTCCTTTTCGGGAGTTGCGTTTGTTGCGGGTTGAAAGTTAGTTTTTGGGTTTTTAGTTTAAGTTAAATAAAATTTGTGAGGAACAAATTTTATTTCTAACTAGTTAAGTCCTACCAAAGGGAGTTGGGAGTGGGACCCACATCCACTTAACCTCCCTTGGGAGGATTAAGTGAGGTGGGGTCCACACGAACCCCAACTCCTCAAATTCTCTCAAAACCTCCCCTTTAACTCTTTTCTTTAAATGTTGTCAACTTGAGTTACTTAATTAATTATGGGAGTTTAACCTTTTTGAATTTCAAACTTTTGAAATTCTAATGTGTATTGTAATAATAAAATAAGAAGATGTCTTATTTTATTTTGGGTTGTTTGTTTTGTCTCCTTGAGAGCTTTTGGAGAGCCTCTTATTCTTCTTCAAACTCAACGAAGAACGCGAAGAACGTCGTTCTTCAACGAAGAACTCCTTCGCCGAAGAACACGGTCTTTCCGAGACGCCATATCCGCGACGTGACGTTCTTCTTCCGCATCATATTTTCCGCGACGAACGCCATCGACAACGACTCTTCCTCCGACGTCAAAGGAATCGACACCGATATTCCACAACTCCGTCAACGTGCGACTATCGAGGTAGGGGTTCGTGAGTTTGTTGTTTCCTTTTTATTTGACTTTCCTCAAGACTTGACGTAGAACGCTCAAGTTCCGACGAAGAACGCCGCTCCGCTCTTCTTCGTCTTCGGTGTCAACGAGAGAGAACACCGCACCTTCCTCGGACAACCTTCGTCGGCGTACAAGGATTCGCCAACGATGTGCCTCATCGGACGTATCTCTTCGTCAACGGAATTGACGAACGACTTCCGCGACGCCCGATCTCCGCGACGTCGACTTCCGCGGACATAGTCAAATCCTCGAACTTATACCCGAGGTAGGGGATGTTGATTTAATATTTAATTATCTCATTCTTGCTCGTGGTTCGTATGACTAACGTGAGGAAGTTGTTTATTTAAAGTTGCGTTATTAATTTAACGTGAGGGGGCCGGACCGTACGAACACGGCCGAACCCCCTCCAACGTTCTTGTTTGTTCTTGCGGGTGGAAGCAAGTGGCGTGGTGCCGTCGCACCACGCGGTTGATCGTGCATTTATTTTACGCGGCGCCGTCGCGCTACGCCAAGGAAAAATCTTCAAAAAACGAGACGTCGTCGCGCCGCGTTGAAAGCATTCATGGCACGGCGAAAGGGGCACGGTGCCGTCGCACCGCGCCGGACGACGAACACCGCGGCCGGTTCCGGGCCGCGGCGGGACGAGAAGACCGCGGCCGGTTCCGGGCCGCGGCGGAAGAAAAGACCGGCGGCCGGGCCGCCGGCGTCGGAAGCCGAGGAGGGGACCGGAATTTTCGGTCCCGTTGGAGAAAACCGGCCGGCCAGCTGGCCGGCCGGATGTCTTTAAACCGGGGGAAATAATTCCCCCGGCCAGCACTTAAACCCCCCTCTTTAAGAGGGGGGCGGTCCATGAAAGGGGGGCAGCAGCCCCCCGGTTTGATCCTCCAAAACCGGCCCCCACGTGGGGCCGATTTGTTACCCAGGCGCGGCACAAAGGCCGCGCCACCTTGAAGAAGCGGGGGCTTAGCCCCCCGCGTGCCACCCACGTGCGGCGCCAGGCGCCGCCGCCGCGGCCCGCCGCCGCCGCCGCCGCGGCCCGCCGCCCAGGGGGGGGGGTCGGGCCGGGTCGGTCCGGACCCGGACCCCCCGTTTCGAACCAGAATTGGATTTTGGCTCATAACTTGAGCCTCGGACCTCCGAATGACGAACCGTCTGCGGCAACACGATCCTTGGATCGAGACGGTCATTTCGGTATATTGCACTCAAGGTTTCGGATTACTTTGAGTTCGGGCGGGTTGGTTCGTTCACGAAACCAACCGGGCCTTCGGAGCGGAAACGCTCATATCTTGAGCTACGGACGTCCGATTGACGTGCCGTCAGCCGCGTTGTGTTCCTCTTAGAGAGACGGATCTTTTGGCATACTCCGCCCGAGGTTTGGACGCAGGTGGAGTACGGTCGGGTTGGTTTTGCCTTAAAAACTAACCGGGCCCTGGAGACGAAAAAGCCAATAAATCACAGACCGGGCGTCCGATTGACGCGCCGTCTGTTTCGTTGAGTTCCTCTTAGAGAGACGGATCTTTTTGCATACTCCGCCCGAGGTTTGGACGCAGGTGGAGTACGGTCGGGTTGGTTTTGCCTTAAAAACCAACCGGGCCCCGGAGACGAAAAAGCCAATAACTCACAGACCGGGCGTCCGATTGACGCGCCGTCTGTTTCGTTGACTTCCTCTTGATGAGACGGAACTTTTGACATACTCCGCCCGAGTTTTGGATACAGTCGGAGTATGGCCGGGTTGGATTATACTCGAAATCCAACCGGGCCCCTGGAACGGAAAAGCTGATATCTTACAGACAGGACGACCGCTTGACGAGCCGTCAGCGGCGTTGGTGGTTACGTTGAGTAACGGTCCCTTTGAGTTTACCCTATGGGAGTTCGGGGTACAGTTGAGATACGGCCGGGATTGGTTTCGCTCTCGAAACCAACCGGGCCCCTGGGACGAAAAGGCTAATAACTCACAGACCGGGCGTCCGATTGACGCGCCGTCTGTTGCGTTGAGACCCCTGTGACGAAACGGACTTTTGATATACTTCTTTGCGGGACTTTGAGATACTTGGAGTATCGACCTGTAGCTCGTGGAGCGGACCCTCCCAGTGACGAGCGTGCGATGTACGGAGACCGTGTAGCTGGCTGAGACCTGACGACTGCTTGACCGACTCGACTTGGAGTGAGTCGACTAGCCCAGTGGACGGAGCACTACTTTCTGAGGTGCAGACCCATGGCGGACGGAGCACTACCTGTGTGATAGTGCAGACCCGCGGTGCTCGTCCGGAGAGTACCTCAGCAGGCTACTAGGGGGTGTGCACTACTGAGTTTGGGTGACATACCTCGGCGGGAAGCACTACTGTGTCTGGGTGGCTGACCCGCGGTACTCGACAGGAGGAGTACTTCAGCAGTCTTAGGTTAGTGAGCAGTACCTCGGAGCCGTGACAGGACCACTGCACACTCCAGAGACGGAGCTCTTCAGCAGTTACGGTTTCGATAATGAAAATTCTGGTTTGAGCTGAGACTTTGACCTTGTGTTTACCTCATGATTGAGATGGGTCACTTGCTAACTTTGGTATATGTATGAGCATATACCCGGGTAGTGGTTATCCGTCGTTCTCACAATCCTTGTGTTTCCTCATGATTGAGATGGGTTACTTGATAACTTAGGTATATGTATGGGCATATACCTAAGTAGAGTTTATCTGTTGAGATCTTCTTGTGTTTATCCTTGTTGGTTTTAGTGAGACCTTGAGGGTCTCGGGGTCCCTACTGAGTATCGTTATACTCACCCCTGCACGGGCTATGCCCGCACCTCGTTGTGTTGGTTGCAGACGACGGACAGTGCTGACAGAAGCCGAAGGTTCGAGGACTGGACGGTACCTGGAGGTGGACTATACGACGAGGCGATACCCGGAGGTGGACCACTGGGCGGGACATACTCGGAGCGGATGGCGGGACCCGAGGAGCAGAAGAGCTATCTGTACCCACCCTTCAGGTGGGATTTCCAGTGGACATCTCAGTGTAGCAGCTTTACTTTTCAGTCGCTGTTTTCCCTTTCGAGTTGTACTTTACAGTTGGGCTTGTATTTCCGGCCCCTTTTTACTTTTCAGCTCTTCTTTTTGTACTTAGTGTTTTACTTCCGCTTGTACTCTGTGGTGCTTGTTTTCTTTATAAAGGCAATGCCTTCCCAGTTATCGGGATTTTACGCCTTTGGTGCTAGTCGCCAGCCCCTGGCCTATGGAAGGCAGGCTTGGGGTAGTCACGGCACGGGCCCCGAGGACGGGTCGTGACAAATTGGTATCAGAGGAGTTCGGTTCTACCGCAGAACTTATAACTCTGATGTTTCTTTCTGTGAAGCAATAGTGTTGAGAGTACCGAGTGTGGTTTTCAGTTCAGGGAGTCCAGTGTTGGTGCGGGCGGCCGACGTATCCATACACCAGGACCCTGACAACTGATTTCTGACTTTGTGCACGAAAACACTGATTGCGTGTGTGTTTTCAAAGGTTTTTCCCCTTAAAACAGCTCAAACCAGGTCAGCTCACCAGGTATAATCGTTTGATCGTGTTACGTTGTTTCTTTCAGGATGTCTTTTCTCAGACGACCAGCTAGAGCCCGGAGGGATGAGCGTGCTGACAGTCTGTCGAGCGACGAGGCTTCGGTACAGGGCCCTCTTACAGTTGAGGCACCAGCGGAGGCACCAGCGGTACTACCATACGTTGGGCCACCGATGCCACCAGCCCCAGCAGTAGGCGATGCACGACGCTTGAGCGCGCTGCACGAGTTCCAGCGCCAGAGGCCACCCAGGTTCCGGGGAGAGACGGACCCGCAGGCGGCTGAGGTTTGGCTGGAGGCTGTGGTGAGAGTCTTCAGGCTAGTGGGGACGCCGGCAGACTTCATGGTGATCTTTGCTACCAGCCTCCTTCAGGCAGCAGCAGGTAGGTGGTAGAGCCACTTGTTTCAGTTTTGCGATGAGATGAACTTCGCATGGGAAGACTTCGAGACCTTCTTCAGGGTGGAGTTTGTGCCAGTATCTCTACACCCCGAGCGTGTACAGGAGATTCTGCCTTTGCCACGTGTTTTTCGATCAGAAGCCGAGTCATCTGTGGGCAGTAGACAGATGATGCAGAGGTCCAGGAGGACCAGACCAGCAGTTGGGCGATCTCGGGTTTTAGGACCGGTGGTGCGGGGCACCCGGGGTGGGGTCAGAGCCAGGCGTGCCAGAAGCAGACTGTGTTACTCGTGCGGTGGAAAGGGGCACCTGGCACGTGACTGTCCGACTCCTCGTACAGTTGATCCATAGGCTTTTGAGGAGCCACAGAGGTTGAGGCAGCGACAAATGCTGGAGCTCTGGGAGCAGGTGGACAGGGGAGGAACTAGTGGATACGTCTTTTGTACTTCTAGTTCCATGTTGATATTGCTTTTGTGTAGCGTCTTATAATATGAGCTGAAAAAATAAAAGACGCATCCTTTGTGATGTTTTCTTTCATGTCCTCTTTTGTGATGTTACTAAGAGGTTTCGGTTGACTGTTGACTTGACCCTCACTTGTGAGACATCTACTGGAGGAGACCCAGTTACCACACACTGATGCCGACAGTGTGACTTAACCCTTGGAGGCGAGAGTAACGGTTGGATCTCTTAGTAGTAGTGTCGAGGCCTTACGACGTCATCCTTGGTATGGATTAGTATCATCCATGTTAGGATTGACTGTTTTAGGCAAAGAATGTGGTTCATCCAGGGGATGAGACCAGGTTTCTCTTATCGGCAAAGAAGAAATCACACAGCTCTTGTGGGACCAGAGATGGTCCGGGCCACGTCAGAGGAGGTCCATGTCATCCAGGAGCGGATGAGGACAACACAGAGCCGGCAGAAGTCATACGCTGACAGGAGGCGGAGGCCACTAGAGTTCGAGGATGGTGACCACGTCTTCTTGCGGGTCTCACCTCGACGTGGTATTCGGAGATTTGGCCGAGGCGACAAGTTATCTCCGCGCTTCATCGGACCCTTCCAGGTCCTCAGCAGGGTTGGTGAGGTGGCTTATCGCCTGGCTCTACCTCCTCAGATACACCGGGTGCACGACGTCTTCCACGTGTCTCAACTGAGGAGATACGTGCACGACCCGACGCACATATTTGACCATGGGGAGCTTGACGTTGACGATGGGGCGACTTTTACGGAGGTCCCGGTGGAGATAGAGGATCGACAGGAGCGGGTCCTACATGGGCGATCGTTTTCTCTTGTGCACAACAGATGGCAGCACGGGAATCTCCAGGAGAGCACATGGGAGCGGGAGGCTCAGATGCGTGCTCAGTACCCTCTTTTGTTTCTCTAGTTTTTGTTGTATCTTTACGGGGACGTAAAGCCCTGAGGTGGGAGTAATGTAAAGACCCATAAAATTCAAGGGAAATTTTTTCTTAATTTTCTTTAGAATTTTACAAGAGCGCGGTTTCAGACGGCACCTGATTCCGAGGCCCGGAGTGCCCGGAATTAATTTCCGATGTTTGGCTCGGGTACGTTCAGTGAACGAACGAGCGGATTTTCCTAACTTTTGATCCGGTGCTCGGAATTTAAATCCGAGGGCACCGATGAACTCGCAGCGCCGATATTCGCTTAAAGAGTCCTTTTCGGGAGTTGCGTTTGTTGCGGGTTGAAAGTTAGTTTTTGGGTTTTTAGTTTAAGTTAAATAAAATTTGTGAGGAACAAATTTTATTTCTAACTAGTTAAGTCCTACCAAGGGGAGTTGGGAGTGGGACCCACATCCACTTAACCTCCCTTGGGAGGATTAAGTGAGGTGGGGTCCACACGAACCCCAACTCCTCAAATTCTCTCAAAACCTCCCCTTTAACTCTTTTCTTTAAATGTTGTCAACTTGAGTTACTTAATTAATTATGGGAGTTTAACCTTTTTGAATTTCAAACTTTTGAAATTCTAATGTGTATTGTAATAATAAAATAAGAAGATGTCTTATTTTATTTTGGGTTGTTTGTTTTGTCTCCTTGAGAGCTTTTGGAGAGCCTCTTCTTCTTCTTCAAACTCAACGAAGAACGCGAAGAACGTCGTTCTTCAACGAAGAACTCCTTCGCCGAAGAACACGGTCTTTCCGCGATGCCATATCCGCGACGTGACGTTCTTCTTCCGCATCATCCTTTCCGCGACGAACGCCATCGACAACGACTCTTCCTCCGACGTCAAAGGAATCGACACCGATATTCCACAACTCCGTCAACGTGCGACTATCGAGGTAGGGGTTCGTGAGTTTGTTGTTTCCTTTTTATTTGACTTTCCTCAAGACTTGACGTAGAACGCTCAAGTTCTGACGAAGAACGCCGCTCCGCTCTTCTTCGTCTTCGGTGTCAACGAGAGAGAACACCGCACCTTCCTCGGACAACCTTCGTCGGCGTACAAGGATTCGCCAACGACGTGCCTCATCGGACGTATCTCTTCGTCAACGGAATTGACGAACGACTTCCACGACGCCCGATCTCCGCGACGTCGACTTCCGCGGACATAGTCAAATCCTCGAACTTATACCCGAGGTAGGGGATCTTGATTTAATATTTAATTATCTCATTCTTGCTCGTGGTTCGTATGACTAACGTGAGGAAGTTGTTTATTTAAAGTTGCGTTATTAATTTAACGTGAGGGGGCCGGACCGTACGAACACGGCCGAACCCCCTCCAACGTTCTTGTTTGTTCTTGCGGGTGGAAGCAAGTGGCGTGGTGCCGTCGCACCACGCGGTTGATCGTGCATTTATTTTACGCGGCGCCGTCGCGCTACGCCAAGGAAAAATCTTCAAAAAACGCGACGTCGTCGCGCCGCGTTGAAAGCATTCATGGCACGGCGAAAGGGGCGCGGTGCCGTCGCACCGCGCCGGACGACGAACACCGCGGCCGGTTCCGGGCCGCGGCGGGACGAGAAGACCGCGGCCGGTTCCGGTCCGCGGCGGGACGAGAAGACCGCGGCCGGTTCCGGGCCGCGGCGGAAGAAAAGACCGGCGGCCGGGCCGCCGGCGTCGGAAGCCGAGGAGGGGACCGGAATTTCCGGTCCCGTTGGAGAAAACCGGCCGGCCAGCTGGCCGGCCGGATGTCTTTAAACCGGGGGAAATAATTCCCCCGGCCAGCACTTAAACCCCCCTCTTTAAGAGGGGGGCGGTCCATGAAAGGGGGGCAGCAGCCCCCCGGTTTGATCCTCCAAAACCGGCCCCCACGTGGGGCCGATTTGTTACCCAGGCGCGGCACAAAGGCCGCGCCACCTTGAAGAAGCGGGGGCTTAGCCCCCCGCGTGCCACCCACGTGCGGCGCCAGGCGCCGCCGCCGCGGCCCGCCGCCGCCGCCGCCGCCGCCGCCGCCGCGCCGCCGCCTGCCGCCGCCGGCCGCCGCCGCCGGCCACCGCGCCGCCCAGGGGGGGGGGGGGGGGGGGGGGTCGGGCCGGGTCGGCCCGGACCCGGACCCCCCGTTTCGAACCAGAATTGGTTTTTGGCTCATAACTTGAGCCTCGGACCTCCGAATGACGAACCGTCTGCGGCAACACGATCCTTGGATCGAGACGGTCATTTCGGTATATCGCACTCAAGGTTTCGGATTACTTTGAGTTCGGCCGGGTTGGTTCGTTCACGAAACCAACCGGGCCTTCGGAGCGGAAACGCTCATATCTTGAGCTACGGACGTCCGATTGACGTGCCGTCAGCCGCGTTGTGTTCCTCTTAGAGAGACGGATCTTTTGGCATACTCCACCCGAGGTTTGGACGCAGGTGGAGTACGGTCGGGTTGATTTTGCCTTAAAAACCAACCGGGCCCCGGAGACGAAAAAGCCAATAACTCACAGACCGGGCGTCCGATTGATGCGCCGTCTGTTTCGTTGAGTTCCTCTTAGAGAGACGGATCTTTTGGCATACTCCGCCCGAGGTTTGGACGCAGGTGGAGTACGGTCGGGTTGGTTTTGCCTTAAAAACCAACCGGGCCCCGGAGACGAAAAAGCCAATAACTCACAGTCCGGGCGTCCGATTGACGCGCCGTCTGTTTCGTTGACTTCCTCTTGATGAGACGGAACTTTTGACAAACTCCGCCCGAGTTTTGGATACAGTCGGAGTATGGCCGGGTTGGATTATACTCGAAATCCAACCGGGCCCCTGGAACGGAAAAGCTGATATCTTACAGACAGGACGACCGCTTGACGAGCCGTCAGCGGCATTGGTGGTTACGTTGAGTAACGGTCCCTTTGAGTTTACCCTATGGGAGTTCGAGGTACAGTTGAGATACGGCCGGGATTGGTTTCGCTCTCGAAACCAACCGGGCCCCTGGGACGAAAAGGCTAATAACTCACAGACCGGGCGTCCGATTGACGCGCCGTCTGTTGCGTTGAGACCCCTGTGACGAAACGGACTTTTGAGATACTTCTTTGCGGGACTTTGAGATACTTGGAGTATCGACCTGTAGCTCGTGGAGCGGACCCTCCCAGTGATGAGCGTGCGATGTACGGAGACCGTGTAGCTGGCTGAGACCTGACGACTGCTTGACCGACTCGACTTGGAGTGAGTCGACTAGCCCAGTGGACGGAGCACTACTTTCTGAGGTGCAGACCCATGGTGGACGGAGCACTACCTGTGTGACAGTGCAGACCCGCGGTGCTCGTCCGGAGAGTACCTCAGCAGGCTACTAGGGGGTGTGCACTACTGAGTTTGGGTGACATACCTCGGCGGGAAGCACTACTGTGTCTGGGTGGCTGACCCGCGGTACTCGACAGGAGGAGTACTTCAGCAGTCTTAGGTTAGTGAGTAGTACCTCGGAGTCGTGACAGGACCACTGCACACTCCAAAGACGGAGCTCTTCAGCAGTTACGGTTTCGATAATGAAAATCCTGGTTTGAGCTGAGACTTTGACCTTGTGTTTACCTCATGATTGAGATGGGTCACTTGCTAACTTTGGTATATGTATGAGCATATACCCGGGTAGTGGTTATTCGTCGTTCTCACAATCCTTGTGTTTCCTCATGATTGAGATGGGTTACTTGATAACTTAGGTATATGTATGGGCATATACCTAAGTAGAGTTTATCTGTTGAGATCTTCTTGTGTTTATCCTTGTTGGTTTTAGTGAGACCTTGAGGGTCTCGGGGTCCCTACTGATTATCGTTATACTCACCCCTGCACGGGCTATGCCCGCACCTCGTTGTGTTGGTTGCAGACGACGGACAGTGCTGACAGAAGCCGAAGGTTCGAGGACTGGACGGTACCTGGAGGTGGACTATACGACGAGGCGGTACCCGGAGGTGGACCACTGGGCGGGACATACTCGGAGCGGATGGCGGGACCCGAGGAGCAGAGGAGCTATCTGTACCCACCCTTCAGGTGGGATTTCCAGTGGACATCTCAGCGTAGCAGCTTTACTTTTCAGTCGCTGTTTTCCCTTTCGAGTTGTACTTTACAGTTGGGCTTGTATTTCCGGCCCCTTTTTACTTTTCAGCTCTTCTTTTTGTACTTAGTCTTTTACTTCCGCTTGTACTCTGTGGTGCTTGTTTTCTTTATAAAGGCAATGCCTTCCCAGTTATCGGGATTTTACGCCTTTGGTGCTAGTCGCCAGCCCCTGGCCTATGGAAGGCAGGCATGGGGTAGTCAAGGCACGGGCCCCGAGGACGGGTCGTGACAACAGCTACTCCATTGGCTGAGATGACATGTCCCAGAAAGTGGACATCCTGAATCCAGAAGTGGCACTTTGAGAGCTTCCCATAAAGTTGGTGCTCCCGAAGTACATCTAGAACCATCTGCTACTGTCTCTCATGCTTTTGTTCTGACGTCGAGTACACAAGGATGTCATCGATGAAGACCAATACAAACCGGTCTAATTACGGCTGGAAGATCCGGTTCATCAATCCCATGAACACTTCAGCGGCATTCGTCATGCCAAAAGGCATCACCAAGTACTCATAGTGATCATAGTGGCATCTGAAGGCCATCTTCGGTATATCCTCGTCCTGTACTTGTAACTGGTGATAACCTGATAGAAGGTCAACCTTCGAGAACCACTATGCCCCTCTCATCTGGTTGAAGAGGTTGTTGATTCTCGGCAGTGGGTACTTATTCTTCACTGTCTCCTATTTGAGGCACTGATAATCCATGCACATCATCAGACTCCTGTCTGCCTTCTTGGAAAACAAAACTGGGGCTGCCTAGAAAGAAACATTGGGTCATACGAAACTGTTACTCTGTAATTCCTCCAACTGTACCCTCAGCTCGCGAAGCTCTATGGGATCCATCTGATACACAGATGAGGAAATCGGTGCCGTCCCAGGGTGTAATTTGATGCAAAAGTCAATCTCCCAGCAGGGAGGTAACCCTGGAATATCTTCGGGAAAGACTTCCTCATACTCCATCAATACTGCTGGGAACTAGGTGCTCACAACATCCACTGCTCCAAGGGAAAGGCAAGCAAACTCATGAGAGATTTTTTGCACCCTCCTATGAATAATCTCATTCTGTGCTACCTAGGCTTTCCTTTCTTTGAAAAAGGAAAACCTAATCCCATCACTGCAGACACACCACACTCTTCGCCTAAAATAGTTAATATGGGGATATACCAAAGATAACCAATCCATACCGATAATGAAATCGTAAGGCCTTGACGCAACCAACAATAGGTTCCAACTAAAACTCTCACCTCCAAGGGTTTGATCACATTGTCTGCAAAGGTGTGTGATCGTCGAGTCTCCTCCCGTAGGTGTCTCCAAGCGTAAGTATTGAGTCAATGGTTCTACTGGAATATCGAGGTTTTGTACAAGACATGTGGATATCAAGGAATGACTGGAACTTGTGTCTATAAGTACGACATATAAGGTATAAAAGAAAAATATAATACCTAGAATCATCCCTGGAGACCCTAGGTTGTATGCCTCGACTGCATACAGTTGTCCCCATCCCTGTCCCCCAGCTCACTGAGCCTGGTGCGGACCTCTTGGGGGTGGTGGTGGAAGTAAGTCAATGTGTCTGCCACCACCCGTAGTGCTCCCTGTTCCTCTGCCAGGTTCGCTGCCCGGCGGGTCTGTCCTCTTCACCCTCTACCTCTAGAATTCATGGAGTGCACTAAGCCAGCGCCCCTCATTGGTCGGTACTGCAGGTACCATGGGCTACTCCACTGGTGGTGGCATAGTGGGTGCACCACCTGGTGGAAACTCCTGGGGAACTGGTCCCTATATCGAAGCCTCATCACCGAGGGGGTCATCCTCATGATCGTGCTACTAAATCCTAGCAGGTATGCATCACAGAGGCATCCTAGAATGAAACATGATGTACCAAGGTCAATGAGTATATATCTGGATAGTTGACCCAAAGGACATGGAAAACACAACCCATTTCTATGTGATTCATGTACCATTATTTTACTTCCCCACAACAAGTGTATGTATGTAACGAGTCGAAAAGTAGGTTATTAGAGTCCTGGTGTATGGATACGTCGGCCACCGCACCAACACTGGAGTCTCTAGACTGAAAGCTGAGCTCAAAACACTTACCAGCATTTCCCCAAACCAATCTCATAGACTCTTGGTCCTAAGGTAGAATCCACCACCCTTTGATACCAATCTGTCATGAACCATCCCAGTGGGGCCCACGCTGTGACTCCCCAAGCCCACCTCTAATAGGCCAGGGATGGTGACTAGCACTGAGTAGGAATATTACTAACATGGGAGGCATTTCCTAATTACCTGTACACATGCACAGATCTCCAATCCCACAAATGCTGAAATTTAAGATCACTAAGGAACAAAATGCATGAATACAACTAATCCCAACCAACAGAGTCCGACGAAAGGTAATGTACTGAATGTAAACTGTGCCAGAATACAAGACCACTAAAACAAGAGTCTGAAAACTGCAATGTACAACACGTAAAAACAAAAAGGTGTTGGGACTACTGCTTGTAGACGTAGGAACGCTTCATCCTGTAGGTAACTCATAAATCTTGGTCATGTCCTAGTCCTCCATGGAATCCGTCAAAAGGATTATCGTCGGCACAAGACACAACACGTGCGGGCAAAGCCCGTGTAGGGGTGAGTACAACAATACTCAGTAGAGGACCCCGAAAACCACAAAGAAGTACAAAAAGTAATGGTATAGTTAGATATGCACAATATATGTCTACAAAACAAATAGCACAAACCATATATACTCGAAACCCAAACCCATGGTCTTGAGACAAGTCGCACAATGGCATACCCCCATTAGGGGTTCAGTTCGAAGATTCCACTGAGCACCCATTTCGGGAGAACACAATCCATGAGTCTTATAGCTCTGATGGAGTCCGTCTAAGAAGTACTTTTCATAGAGAAATACCATGATAGGTAGTTACACTCATTATGGGAGACACACTCTTGAGTGAGAAGAATACGATAGATAGATGCACTCAATACGGGAGATACACTCTTGAGTGAGAAAGATCATGATACACAGATGAGGATTACTACCAAGGCCATGGAAGATACTGAAACTGATCCATAATTAACCTGCTAGGTAGAGGATGGATGCCTGTTGGAGTTGGTCACGTCGATTCCTGACTCTACCTAGGGTCAAGAATGGATAGAGGATCTCGATCTGGGCCTCTCGGATGGATGCCTAACTCTATCACGGAAAGTCTTGCTGAAGGGATCATACTCCTATAGGAGGAAATGATGTCTAACCTACAGGGTAATGAGAATAAGGGGCACAAACCCAAATGAATGATGACCAAGATACGATGAACAAAATGACCATGCCATTTTCCAAAAAGTACAATGCGTTTAGAAAAGTTTCACGCTATGTTGTTTGACCCCTGGTACTACCCGTGTACAACGACCCATGTCTTAAGGATAGTCATGTAGAAAATTTAGTACACAACGTGTAGTACTATGTACATTATGCGTCCGAATGCTAGGGGTCGGCACTGTGTACGCTGGCCATGTGCCCATACATGGTTTTCAACCCATGTACTCTAACCCGTGTAATCGGTACACGGGGTGACCCGCGTCACTGGCCTTACCTGGCCGTGTGATATAGTACATGGTCGTGTACTCCATCCCGTGTCTATGTACCCCATGGATACACACCGAGTCCCACGTAGCTGCCTCTTCCATGTTGTACATGCCGTGTTCTGAAGCCGTGTAGATCATCCTGTGTCCGTGTACTTCCCAAAATACATGCCGAGCATTAGGGAAAGTCCAACACATCATGGGGCCAGCGTCACACGCCGTGTGATTCCTCTCTAACCCCCGAAACCCTAGCCGCTTCCGCCAGTACTACACAGTTTGTTATTCGAAAGTACACGTTGTGTATTCTGGAAATTTCCAGAAATGCATACCTCTGTCATCATGCTTTAGGGGATGCCCAGTTTGTCGATCTAGTCATCTGATCACCCTTGAACACACATGTATTGGTCGCCCTGACACCACGAGGCTGCTTCCGTTTTTTTCGAACCTCCGATCGGCTCCAAAAACATGTTTTGATCTTCTCGCGCAAAGAACTCTCGAAGAACGTCCTCTTCCGATCCGAGACGATTCATCATCCATAATGGTCGTCACACCTCCGTATGGTCATTGTGATGTCGGATCTCCATTTTGAGATCGTTGCGTTGCAAGAAGGGTGTGCAATGATCCATTGTTTTTTGCCTTTTGAAGAAGGTGAAGAACGTGAAGAACACGTGAGAAGGTAAGGGGGAATGAAAACCAATCAAAAAATTGAGGAATGAACCTCCGCCATCTTCCATCACAACATTGATCCATTCCCATTAATTGGATTAAAATGTAGCAGAAATCTACAACAATAAACAACGTGGACTAATTCCCCATAATCATCCCAAAGAAATCCCTCCCACATGAACATACAAATCTGTGGATCAACTTGTTCGTGGTTGATCCACGTTCGTCATCTAAACTAAAAAATGGGGAGACGGGAATGAAGTAACAACCCCTACTATTAAGAATGGATTGATCATTGATGAAAGGGTCATGCTGCCATCGTCGTCGAGATCCTTCAACTTCATTGGCGCAATGATTCTCAACTTCGATTCGTCATCGTTCGTCGCTGAGAATTTACTCAAATGCTTTGTGGATTCTCTAGATATTTTTCTCCATCGTTGCCAACGAGAAAAATAGATTATCCTAATAAAAAGGGAAAATTATTTGAAATACCATCACATTGAGGAATTAATGAGTCATCATTGCTGTTTTTGAGTCATTTTGACATGACATTAATGATTGAAACAACTGCCCCGTCGCTGCGATGCAGCGGATATTTACAAAAATATATAAAATAAACTTTGCGAATTTATTTTATTTTATTTTACTTTAAACGTCCAAATATTAACTTTTTCCCTCGACCCGTGTTGGTCAAGGTTAAGCTCGTTCATAGGTAAGGTCATCATTCCGGATGCAACGGTGCCCTCAGATTTTTAATCCGGGCATCTGTTTGTAAACTACCACAACCGCACACAAGTGCCGACTCACTTAACTTAAAAAAAAAATTAGACCACCATTCCGGGATCATCATGCCTCATAATGATGTATCTTATCTGCTCCTAGTCTCGTAATAATTCCATATAATATTTATAAAAAAATAGACATTACGCAGGTAGTCATCAATCTCTTAGGTGTCAGGATCACCTAGAATCCTTAGGGTTTTTTTCAGTAAAACTCTTGATGTGAGATTATCCTTTTCACCTCATTCTCTAGTACTGATGTTACCATATACTTCTCAATAGGTGGAGGTATGAATGGTTCACAACATAGAGGTAACACCTCCTAAACATGTATCTTTGTCGATCCTCCTAATCGAGAGGATAATCCACATGATCCTAATTCTGAATCAAAATTTCAAAATATCCGGTAGGTATCCTTAAATATACTAGACGCACCATAGTCAATGAGTATATCAATAGAGATGACCCCATAAGGACATAGAATCCACCATCCATTCCTATGTGATTCATATACAATTTTTTTCCAATAACCAGTGTTTACATGTACCGAGAAAACCAGAATTTGATTAATTTCTTGGTGAATAGATATGTTAGTCATCATACCAACACTAGAGTCTCTATCCTGATAGCTGAACTCAAAGACCTAACAATATTTCGATAAAACCTAACCCAATATCAAATTCATAATCCCTATGGATAAACTGACTCCTCAGATAATACTCTTTCACTACCCAGACCAATAGGTATTTTTTCATGACTAGCACAATCCCACCTATGAATGGGCATGGGCTAGCGAGTAGTGCCGAATAGGCATATCGCACACATGGGAGGAATTAGAAAAATTTACCTATATTCATGAACACATCACCGATATAATAAAATGTTCAAATGTAAAATAAGTGATAATAATTCATGAATATATCCAAAATACCACCATCAGAGTGCAACAACATATTACTTGAATGAAAAGTTCTGAATATAACCCCACCAAATGAAACTAGAAACAATTCAATCCTATAAAGTATGAGTTGACTATTGTTAATTGAAACCACTATAATACACCTCGTTCTGTCTTTCTCACTAAGATACTATGTGTCCTTGACCTTGTAGGAATATATCAAAAGTTCACTCATCTGCATAATACCAAAACATGTGATAAAATATCATGTGGGGGCGATTATAAAAAAACTCAGTTTGATACCATAAAATTACTAACAACATAACATCAAGAATAATAGTATGCACATCATAGGTATATTTCACATACATATATAACATGAAAATTATGATATAATGAGAGTAGATTATTATTCTAAATGTATAGTTACAACCAAAATTACAACATAGGATTCCTACTCGATGGTTTCACACAGTACTCGTTTGGGAGAATACACTCCATGAGTTAGATATCACTGAGGGTGTCTTTCTGATATGGATTCCTATTAGGTCTTTATATAAGAATTACAAGAAAGAATATAGAAGAGAGTGATACATAGATGGGGATCACACCCAAGTCTGTGGTGTATACAAAAAACCCAATATATATTAACCCTTTATGTAGGGTATCAACACCCATGTAGTGTGGTTATGGATGATAATAAGAACCCCACCTAAGAAAATGAAAATTTTGATAGAGGGTCTCAATTAGAAACTCATAAAAGGATTCCAACAACTCTATATGGGAATAAAAAATTTCAATGTTTATCACTATCCCATAATAGGATATAACTCCATAATAAACACTTTTTGAATGGATCAAGGTAACATAACTGACTGTATATTTTCCTATATGTAGGGGAAAATGGGTGTAATCCAAATTTGATGAAGTGAAAAACATGTATTAGAAGTTCACATAATGTTGTTAAGCGTCATGTCCTTCCCGTTTATCAATTCTTATGGACGTTTCCCAATATGAGTACATGGGATATTGCCTGCCACATTATGATTGGAGCCACACGGTCTCCTGGGAATGTACCATCTACACATGTGGAACCACATACCATGGTTAAGATGGTGTGTTTACTAGAGCACATTTCATGAAACTCCACTCATCTTCCTCTGTGTATAAACCCTATACACGCTAAGTTGGCCATCTAAGGTCACATGGTGTGAGGTAGGGACCATAAGATATGTTATACTTATCTCTGCATGTAAACCCTAGCTATTGATCAGTGGGTCCCACATGGAGTGTAGTCATGGATTACAACTCATGTTACCTGGAAGATTCTAGAATCATATGTTCCTCTCCTACATACCCCCATGTCATTTTCACCTCTGGTACCATCAACAATCTCTCCCTGAGTTTGTGGATCTTGTCTGACCAAGCCTTGTCACTACCACACATCAAAAATCATCCAGAAAATTAACATTTGAATCATTTTTCATTACACCCCATCATCATCTCAAGCCCAACTTGGAAAAATGTGGATACTCATATTAATCTTGATCCACTTTCATTGGTATTCAACTCTATCATAATCGATAAATAATCCCACATTTTTTCAATCAATATACTATACAAAAACTAGGTGCACAATGACTTATTTTCATTATTCATTGAATAACTGCCCAATGGAATTTCCAATGATAAATAAAGAGGAGGTGGATAAATGTGAAAATTACAAAACATGAGGAATGGACCTTGTCCAATGTTCATCTTGACCTGTATTAATTTATATTAGAATGAAAAATAGAGATATATAAGATCATCAACCATATAAATCCCCAATCTCGGATAATATTTATCTAATAAATTAAATATGTTTGATCCATGAATAAATTCATTTGTTTATTTATTTGTGTTCATCGTACGAGAAATAAAATGGGTATAAATCAAAACTAAATAATCTCCTACATCATGATGGATCAATCACAGATGAAGAATGAATCTTCCTCATTATAATTAGTGAGATACTCAAATTTTTATTCCCACTAATCGATTAACAATGATATGGTGGTTGTTCATTTGATAAATATTATCCAACACTCTCTCTCAAATATCCAAGTTCTTATGGCTCTCCATGGGATTTTTCAATAGTAACATATGTATAGACAATGCTTTGTCATGGGAATTTAAATGAATAAATTATTTAAATTTAAATAATTCATTTAAATATTCTCCAATGGCCTTGCCCAACTTGAGTATCAGATAAACTCTAAGGTTTTGTCAATTATATGGTAAAATAGATGCTATTAACTCAAAAGAAATCTCATATTTCCAAAACATACCTCTATTTAGATGTTATTACACTTTTCAATTAAACTGTTCAAGTGGGATTCTTAACATTTTTAATATATTTTAAAATTTTATTTTAGGATCACTAGGCCTAAAAATATCATCTCATATCAATTCCTATCTCTGAAAATAATCCATATAATATTCTCAAGGAATGCATGGAAAAATCAGAGTCAATACACAACTATTGTAACAAAGAGAAAATTACAAGAATTGGGAATCATGGGATAATCTATGGGAACCCATCAAAAGAATGGCCTACCTAACTAGATAATCCTCATTCCATAGTAGTTTAATCTATTAAAAAGACAACCCATGGTCACCTGTCTATGGAATGACACACCTGGTTAGATAATGATGGTCTTGATAAGTTCTTAAAATAATTAAATATAACACTTATTATTTTGAATTGGTTTTAATGTCACTATCATATCTCATGTTATTCCATTTATATATATACATATATAATTTAGTTTTTATTATTATTCCCTATAAAAAATAAATCTGTTAATACTATGTTGATGTGTAACTATTTTCACAACTCATGGTTCATATTACTCACCCAAATGTAGAAGTCAATTATATTTACACATATAAAAATGATTCTGATAAATAACCCATATAACTCTTCAATAATGGTTTATAATTACATGAAGTTGAATAAATTGACATGATTGAACTTAGATCTATAGATATCCACTCTTAGCTTTGAAAAACAAGTTATATGTCTCTACTCAGAATTTAATTTGGTCCCAAAGTCGATCGAAAAAGGGATATGTTACATGAGATATAGTAAAATTAATCATAACTCTAAACACTATTATATATAAAATATTAAATAACTATATTCAAGCTAAAAACATAAATTCTAAACTAATGTTTGGGAATAAATAAACTAAACACTTTTATTGTACCTATCTTGTAACAACTATGATTCATGTTAGATTATCTCGTATAAGTAATATAGTATTTGAACTAAATCATATGCATTCACAATATATAGAATTGATATCCAAGGATAACTTATTGAATAGCTTTTAAATTATTAACCAATTCAAATATTTAAAAATGAGATAATAACTTATGATCAACTTATAAATGATGCATAATTATCTAAATCATACAACTATTATAATCATATTGACATTACAAAATATTTAATATAAAAATATATAATATAAAATTTATTTATTATTCAATATATATAATTTTAAATTAAATAAATAACATTTACATTAATTATAAACAAATTGTAATTCAATTTATATTATTTTAACATTTTATATAATCCAAATATCGTATTATTAACATTTTCTATCCCCCAATCACATCAATTTTAAAAAACATTATTGATGTGGAATAAATAATAATGGAAATAAGGATCTTAATTTTATCATATCAAATTTTTGAGGCATGAATAATTAATAATCAATAAATATAAACACCATATATTTAACATTATTTTATAATTCATAAAAAATATAAATTAGTCTAATATTTTTTCATGTAAAATATTATATTTAATTTATAGTTTATTCCATATAAATGATAAAAGTATACATTTATATTAACTCTTCATATAAATGCAATATTTATAATATTTTTTTTAAAATATTTAATTAATTAGTAATATAATTTATAAAAATAGTTACTTTTATAAAACACCTTTGAAAATTTATAAATAATATAAAATATCTTCTCTAATATTTTTAAATAATTTTTCAAATTTTTTTTCTATTTATTATTTTAAAAAATAAAAAAAAACTAATTTTCAACACACTACAGATTGTGACATGCCCTGAGACTACCCATGGTGCCATCAAAATGGTCACCATATATGTACCATGACAAGGTGGAGGTTGTTTTTGTCACTTGGAATGTGATTCATGTGTCCCAAAAAAATAGAATCCACTTTTGTACTATGGTTGGGAAACATTCTTTTTTGGATTTTACGAGATACCTCTACTAAGTGGGGTTTCCTTTAATTCAGCAAGGAGATCCATGAAAAATGGAACTCTATTTTTCTAGTTTTTCATTTAATATGTGATATCAAAAATCATAGAACATCAGTTTATCTAATAGTGCAGATGGTATTAATTTAGTTATATTTAGACTCAATAGAATCAATGAAATTGACTGAAATCTCTGGCCCATGATCTTAAAGAATATTATTACAAAACTATGAAAAAATTAAAAAATATAGAACAACAATAAAGAATACATACCTTATGTTTATTAACTACTGTAATTTCATTATACCATAAAGTGTATGATGATATTCATTAAAGGGATTCTAAATGGAATTCCCTCTCCCTAATGTAAATATGGGTTGAGTTGAATCTCTCTTCATATAATAGAGATACCTCGATGCTCCAAAACATTCTTATTTCTCATGAATAATTTAGATAGGCCAAGGGAGATGTGTAAAAAAGGGAGACTCAATAGAAAATAATTACAAAATTTATATAAAAAAATTTCATCACATGTACATATTCTTTGTATAGATTCTAAAATGATTTTTGGTAGTATAAGCCACATTTAATCAAGCATTAAAACATATGGGTAAATCCAATAGGAATTCAATGCATCATATACATGAATTAATTTTCTCTCATGTATTTTATCTTATGATATTTTTATTAAAATATATATTTTGTGGAAGAATCACTCAAAATATTACTATTTATTATTTACCCTATAATGTTTGAATAAAATAAATTTATCTCCTGCATGCATCAATCCTAGAGTATGTTGAACAAATGAATTTTCAATGTCTCTATTGAGGGTATGTAAGTGATCACATATCATTATGTCTAGTATTTTGGACATAATATCTCATTCACCTACCCCTAATGAATTAGGGTTAGGTGTCATACCAAACCTTCTACCTACACCAGATCATTCAGGGTGAGGTGTCTTACCGGACCCTCTATTTGTATGTTATCATTCTCTATGTGATCTTATTCCAATCCTCATACCTTCACCCATCAGTCAAGGTGTGATACTATATCTTACTTACAATCAGAATATATAAAAATTTTATCCATGATTTATCTTAAAATGTTCCACTGATACATATCAAGAAATGAACCAAAGGATACCTAAAAAACACATTCTAATAATCCACATATAATAAATATAACTCGACCTAAATTATAGTAACTCAACCCTTAGAGTGATCCTAGACCCTATATCAACACTCAACGCCCAACACTGACCATTATATCACTACTATAAAATATTATCTATAACACTTTTAGTACATGAAGTATCCCATTTGTTCTTAGGGAAACACATAATAATAAATATATGGACCTCTAGTACATCACTGAAACCCAATAATACTTTTTGGTGTCACAATAGACACTTGTTTTCATATCCAACTATACTCATTAAAAAATTCCAATGGTGGATTAAAAAAACCCCACTTGGTTTACCCATTTAAATACCCCTTATATTAACATGTAGAATGTTCATGGATTCTTTCTAGTCAACTAAACTCATCTGAAATTCTGAAACCCAATTCTTTTGGATCCCTGTGATCAATAGATACCATTCCCCAACATTAACCTAATCATATTCCACAATGAAAACTTATGTAGGTAATATACCCTCTTACACAGCCCAATAATAAATATATATCAAGCCTAATGTCTAATCACGATTACCTCAACCCATCACAATATCACACACACCTTACCCAAGGATATTCAAGATTATTACTCTCTTCCAATATCATTTCCCTAAAATTCCCAATCCCAACACTGACCAGCAAATTCATCAAGGGTTAACCACATGAAATACTATCAAGCTTATCACTAATTATAATCCAATAAAAAAACAACAGATGTGATTATTTAATACAATGTCAGATTTTATAATGCGATACACAACTCTAAAACCTTCAGTGAAATTATCTAGAAGTGTTTCTAAAATTCCTGATTTAATGTCCACATAGAAAAATGAAACCTCATAATCTTGAACCATTCCTAAATTAGAACTATATTCCTAATCAAACCATTTACTATTCCCTAAACTAAAACCCATATAACATATACATAAAAACATGTACATAGGTATATGGTAAAGTGTTAAAAAGACTATTTACCTCAATATCTAAGGTTCTATCCCAATGTATGATCAAATAATATTGAACAAATACTTCATCGATCATCACCCAATTTTGTATCATGTATCACACACCAAAATGATTCAATAATTTATTATAAACATTTATATTTAATTATCAAATTTAATTTAGTGAGGTATAATTTATAACAACTCACCAAGATCCTTTATAACATTGAAACACCAAAAAAATGGAATTTGATGTTCCTATGTTATTCATCTTCCACTCCAAAATTTAGATTTTATATGATTTTGTGCTCAATCAACCACCAAATCTCGGTAAATTTGTAAAAAATAAAAGTAAAATAAAATATGATACTTATCGACACTAGAAATATGAACATAAGGTGTTGTTCCTACTATTTTGATATCCTCATGACTGCATATCCCAAATATCTATCGTAATAGTCTGATCTCAACAAGACTAAATGAAATAGAATAAGGAACCTTGCTGAAACAATAATAAAATTAGAAGAAACAGTGGTGAAGAACAATGGAGTAGGTGATTCACATTAATTGTTCTTAAAGAAACTATCCACAACATCCTCGGATATATGGTATAAAATGGGAGAAAAGGGTGGGGATAGGGTCCCCCCCCCCCTTTAATTATGTTTACCAACTAAGAGGACCCTATTGGGGGTCCAAATAGGGGATCCTTAATTTACACCGTGTCCCTCAACAGAAAAACAGTCCTGGTATCATTAAATAGTAGTTACATAAAAATCATGTACCAAGTATCGCTCATAGATTGACCGAACCCCTATCCACTCTATATGATATACGGTCTCACTACACGAGGTAACTCGGGGAGTCTATAGATTTCTATAAACCTACCTGTGTGCACTAGAAAACTAGTTCCGTCAAACAAGGTTAACAGTGGGTACTGTAATTTACTTTAGTTATCAGACACCCTAATCTTTGTCACCCAAATATCCAGAACCAATCTATGAACATGATAAACCATTAAACTCAATTAGAAACATCTCCTAATATTATTACAACATCCAAAATTGAAATTATAAATCAAAATATCAAAACACTACAAATTTTATTGCTAATTTTTTGAATTTTCTATAAAAATAATAACCAAAAATAACCCAGTTTGTTACACAAACATTCCCTCTATAACATATACATTTAGGTAAACACAGATAACTAGAAACTATAAGCTAATTTCTAAGGTTACCTAATTTTAGATGTGGAAAAAATAAAATAAAATGATAATAAAATCATATAGTAAACCACACTACCTAACCAGAAGGTTGATTCTTAATCATGTTTTTTTCACTACCTCAAACTTCAATTTCCACAATAACGTGACAAAATCACTATAGTAACCATTCTCACACTGCTAATTACAAAACAACCACACTGCTACCACAAAATATCTATGAAACATAACACTAAATTCATATTTAATCATAAACTTATTAATTTCAATGTTTTCTGTTTAATATCCACATGATATTTATCTAAATGTATTCCAGCAACTACAAATTAATTTTAACCACTAAAAAACCCTATTTTAATCATCATTAATCATATATAATTTAATAGTCCACATTACCATTCATTATTTATTTATCTATTCAATTGTCAATAATTTTAATATTTCATGAACCCATCATCCCATTCAACATCCAATTATTTATTCATTATTTCATCCAATTTTATTATAAAACCATATTACTAGGAATATAATACACAAAAAAATCAGCAACTACCATGACTACATCATGTATCACGTTAATATTAATGAACAACCACTAAATACTCTCAACATTAACCACAACTTCAGCCTCCTTCAATTCGAAATCAAAAAATCCAAAATTTCACCCCATAGATATCATGAAACAATCCGGATTCTAAGCATATCCAAAAAAAAGAACTCAATAATAGTAATAATTAATACTAAATACTATAACAAAAAAACATCAAATCTCCATTATTTTTATTCATTATTTCTTATTAATTTATCACCATTGAAATGAAAATAATAATAATTTCTATATTTCCAAGACTTTTATTCTATTATAATGATTATGTGATTGTCCTTTTATCAATGTTTGTTCATTATAAAAATAAAATAATATTATATTTAAAATATAAATCCATATTTAAAATAATTAATAACACATAATAGTTAATATCCAATCTCATAAAACACCTATAAATGGCCCCTCTCCCATTTTAATTTCGATACAATTATTCATTATCTTTAATATAATAATTCAAAATACCCACCCATTGAATTAAAAGGAATTATAATTACATAATTTAATAAAAATGAATATCATAACTCTTAAATATCATTCCTTAACTAGAGATTTAATGATCATAATGTATTGAACAATGAGTACTCAATAATAAAACACCATAAAATATGTATAGATCCTCTAAAAACCTATTTCACATCTCTCCCCATAAAATCGTTGAAAAAACATCCTATAAATTAAATTCAATATACTACATCATCTCCTACAAAAAAAGGAAAAAGTGGTAATAAATAAAAAATTGAATTGGACCTTTACGCTGATCGGGTGATCTCAATCACAAAAATCAAAGGATTAAAGAGACACTAAAAAATGACTAATGGGACATCATATCACTATCTTGTGAACCTATGTTTCATAATAAGTTTAAAAATTAGAATATAATTTTATAAGAGTCCCAAATTTATAGTAGAATACAATATGCGGGTAATTATAGTGTGACTATCTTGTTCATGTTATAACGGTGGACCAATCAGGAATTCATGGTCTGACCACCCTTATATAATGGGGAGTAAACCATATGAATTATTTCTAACCAAAATGGACATTTAGTAATGGGTGTATTCATGTTTAAATTTAATAATGCATAATAATCACATCATAAACCTTCCCCATATCCTTCAAACTTCACTAAACCTAGACACATACCAAGATATAGCACCATTCACCATGATACAACAACAATAAAAATTTAATAACTAGATGATTAGACTACAATATCTCCCATGATGTAAACCCACAATAAAAACACAATTTACCTTACATTTTATTAACCTAAAACTACTCTTGTAATCTTTAAAATACATCCTAGATGACCCATAAACATGGACCATCAATATAGAACAAGAAACAAAAACTCATGGCCAAGACTCTCCATATAATATTAATGCTTCAATCAATAATCTAGGTGATCATGATGATACACACTATATTGATGAAACCCATATAATCTATTTAATTAAAAAAAATTTAGGGTATATAGTGAATTGATATTCTTGGATCTAATATAAAATTTCAATTAATGATCCTCCTCTTATATGAATCACCCATAAAAAAAATTTCACACCTACAACATCTAAAATATTGAAATTATTGTTTGGAGATGGAATATTCCATTACAAAAGATGACTATTAGATGAATATAATATTATATAATCAAATAATGTACAATTGAATGAAATTTCATAAAAAGAACCATGATTATAAATATATTTTAAAAACATCATTCCCACAATGAAACTCAAACACTACAGAATAAATTGTTAAATCTAAATCATAAATGAACAAAATAAAGAATATCAAAATCCTAGGAAAATAAAATAGGTTTCATAAAATCTAAGGATATTTAACAAAACAAGTTTACAGATATTCCCGCACACACTCCTCTTATCCACTACACCTTCAGAAGAACCATTCCAAGGGAATGACACACTTTCAGAAGATATTCTCCTAATGGCCTTTAATCATAAACATAAACTTCATAAATATTATATAATCCTCAATACCCAACCCACCAAAATCATAAAAAATAGGTCATTTTAAATAAATCAAACTAGTATTGAAACATAAAAATTTTATTGGATCTAATCAATTCATGTTAGAAGCTCCAAACAATACACCAACGTACCAACACACTACCTGATCACAAAAAACTAATTTTAGAACGTACTCACATGACCAAAACACCACTTCCCAAAAAATGGATATTACCTCAACATCACCCATTATCCAACATCATAAACAAAAAATTTATATTTTACTTATTATAATTAAAAAAATGATGATCATAATAAACATTTATCTTCTTTGAAATCAGTTCAAAATTTTCAATCATGATCTTCACCCAATTCAAACAAATGATCGGTGAATCATTAACATAGATCTCGAAAAATATATACTTATAATTAATCTCATAAAATGCATTAAAAAATATAGATTCAAATAGTATAATAATAGATATTATTATAGATAAACTCAACCAATGGATGGTGATTCCACCAAAAACCTATAAAATATAAAACACATGAGTATAAATTATCCATGAGTGTCTATATTATCTGGTAGATTTAACCATAAATATAAGGATGGAATTAATTTATGTTATTATATATTTATTTATGATTTTATTTTAACAAAATTACTGGTATATTTCTTAAAAATTAGAAAAATCATTTTTGGCATTTTGATCATAGCTTATTATGAAGAGAATTGTTAAAAGTCATCAAATTTATATTCAGTGTACCATAATAATCATAACAGTCACTATAGTAGTACAAATCATCTTATTTTAAGTTTTACTATTTTTTATTCTTATATCTATAATTAATTCATGTGGACACTTAGCCATATCAACCATTTAAATAGAATTTTATATTACATAATAAGACCCACCGAATATATCATGATTACATGATCATCTGTAGTGATTTATTTTCTTGGCATAATATTAAACCTTGAACTCGGTGAAAATTTATAAGAGTTTATAAAATATTATTTCCCCTATTTGAAAAATTTTGATCTCCAAAATAATTATCTTTGTATACCAATCCATGCAAAAAAATTCATCTGATAATTGTAAACAAAAATTGATGATTGTACACTATATTTCACAAATCTTCAGATACACACATAGAAATGAGTTAGATATTTATATCAATAAATTCACCATTTAGTATATTTTTTTTTAAATATCATGATTCAATATATAACAATTTTAATTCATTAAATTCATTTATTATTAGGGATTGAAACAACATAATATAATCTAGGACAATAGTTTGTTCTATAAATAGTAGTTGTATCTCTTGATCTAAAATTTAATTATCAAAACAATATATCTGGTTGATAGAAAATATATAGGCTGGTATCGCTATGTAGGATCATATCTAGAGATAGGTCTATCTAATTGGACTAATGGTGAGTCTAACACTATACAAAAAAAATGAAATCCCCCCATCCCATGTTATTAAATATATTCTATTGTTTACCAAGAAAATATTTTATATTTTATAAGTCTTATAGGATATTTGGAATGAAAAAAATATTATTTTTTAGTTTTATAAGACCTTTAAAACCTTATTTATTAACTAGATAATCCATTACTGTATTATTTATTTTATTTTTTATATTTTTTTATTATATAATAATAAAACTTGTAATAAATAAATTTTAATATTAATATATATATCTTCGTCTAATATTATTCCCACCCTAATTATGTAGTTATTTTATTACTATTGTCAAAGTAAATAAAAATAAATTTGGAAACTATTTCATTAATCCCCATTAATATTTTTGAAATTGTGTATTTTTATTCTTCATTTATCTATGTGCGACTGGTGAGGAATCCTTGTGTAATTAAATTCTTTTTCCTTTTATATCCACATTATAAAAAACCTAACCGCATTATTATCAACAAAAATGGATGATTAAATACACCACTAGGGTGTGTCGTAATTTAAGTACTTTATGTGATTGATATTTTTTCCCACATAATATAATTAAAATTAAAATTTTATGTGTTAAACTCAATATTTACTTGGTGAATTTCATTTCTAGTTTTTAATTTGAATTAAAAAGATCATTTCAAAAACAAAAATATACAAGGGTTCACAAAATATTTAACCTTCCTTAAAAATAAATTTTATTATTGATACCGTACATAAGTATTGGATAAACTTATAACATTTGGAAACTCCACCAAAAATATATTTTTAATGTGATTGTTAATTTAACAAAAAACATTATTGTATCATAATATTTTATACTTGATAATTCACTCACCCAAATCCATTTACAAATATATGTTCACATCCATTCATTCATCATTTCATAAATTGTTTATAGACAAATACATTCCATTCAAAAGATAGACTAAACATTTTGACTTAAAATATATAGTACCATCAATATATATTCTACCTATGTTCCTCTAAAATATTTACAACAGTGAAACATTCAATTCACGGTCAATAAGAAGTATCCAATCATGATTGAAATGGTTTTTTATACGGGATGGTGCTATATGGAGTGTCCTGTTTTTAATCATCATCCAAAAAGACTATTGTTTTAAAAAAATAGATTGAATGATAATTTAAATCCCATTCTTTCATATCCAATCACTACCCTCACCTCAACAAAAAGGATAGAGTATGTGCTAATTCTCTATAGCCTCTCAATAAATCCATCAGATTTGTTGATATAGTAATTCATCAATCCCTCCCTTGACATCAGAGGACCATTAGGGATAATAAAAATAAACTTTTCCCATTACCAATTCCTATTTTAAATTTGTACATTGAAAAAACTAGTGTACATCCCAAAAAGAACTTCTGACCCAAAATATAAATTACCAAACACATGGTATTTAATATCCTATCATCATGACATATTTCAAACTTATATATGGTTTAATTTATCTCGTACATAATTTTCATGGTCTAGATGGTCAGAATCCTCATCATCACTTCCAAATGACCCTTCATGAATTCTCTACCAATAATCCTCATGTATTTTATGATGAAAAAATTCAATTAAGATAATTTATATTCTCCCATGTTGAATATATATATTAATAGATCTAATACCTCAAAAGTTACTTAATAATATCTTCGAATGACATGAATTGAATCCTATTATATAAATTTTATCCAACTTCTTAAACATACTCTATCAAAAAGGAAATAATTTGAATCAATAAATTCCTAAATTATTAACTCATTAAATATTGGGGGAGGTTCAATAGGAATTTTAGAAACATACTAACACTACTAAATCACAAACTGAATCCTTATCCAAAACATCACTAAGGGGTTGTTGATGATGGAGTGATCCCTTATTTATGATTCAAGTGTTTATTATCATGTAGAAAACATTGAAATAATTTCAAGGAATATAACAAGACGATAAAGAAGATGAGTGATCCCACTGGATTTTGTAGACAACTAGAAGTTTCTACCAAAGTCCCATACTCTCTTATCCTCCATCTAAATTATCTATACCTATCATAAATTGTGGTAATTAAACTCACTCTCTAATATAACATATAGATATCCTCAAATATAAAATGATCTATCATGATAATTTGAAACAATGTGGTTCAATGCAACTTTTTATCAATGAAACAATAACCACAACCACCCTAGTATATTTTCAAGAATTTATATCTAGACAAACTATGATCCCTTCAGCCCTACTTATAATATATACTAGAGGTACCTTCTTGGAATGAGGTATGAAAATTATTTCCTAAAACTCCCACAATACCCTCCTAAAAATCTAGACCTTTTTCATTATATTCAAGGTGTGAGTAATTTATAACAACCATATACATTTGTTCCTCAACTATAAAGTATAAATACTATCCCTCCCACTGATTTCCACATTTATAATGATTGTTTCCATTTTCAAAATTAATTTAAATTAGTTTCATAGGAAAATAAACAAGTAAATTTAAGCATTGAACATGAATCATCTTCTAATAACCCATATTGAAGATCCATATAGGTGCGTTATTCAATCACCCATTAAAGATAAAAGAATTATGAAATATAAATTAGTCAGCCAAATTCTCATCTATGCTAACAATAACCAAAAAAATATTCCCATGTTCAAGATCAACTATTACACAACGCTAAGGGTAATTTAGGTGTAATAACCCTTTAATATATAATGAATGCTTCCATTAAAATTGTTGAACCATGATTCATCCCGAACTAACTATAACATGATGGTGCCCTGATCTAATTCATAATAAGACATACCACACACCTCATCATATTCTAGAGCCTGTCAAATTTCAGCAGGGTTCTATATGGACGGTGGGTACACTATACCATATTTATCAATGTGAAAAAATTGTGCAAACAAATATATCAATAGCTAAAATGATAAAAAATAATAACCAATAAATGATAATATTCACATGAATAATCCCAAAATATGGGGGAAATAACCATAAAACAAAGTGGTATATATTTCTTGTCATATATGTCAAAAGTTTCAAATGAAATACTAAAATAAATTCACACAAACATCTCCCAAATGAGTCCTCACGTCATTTCTGTTTCCCTCATTAATGATCCATCATATATCCAAAATCAAATATTTAATAAAGATATATTGTACATATACTATCCTGAACATGTAAACTTTAATTGGGTACCAAATGATGACCCAGGTAGGGTGTGAGTAAAATTCAGTAGGCCACGACTGACGATTTCTAATACAATATCTACTCTACAATATTGTATAAAGATATATTGAGAAATAATAAATATGATAATAAAAGTAAATATGCTTCATTTTTTTTTAATTTTTTTCTACATTTTCCATTAGTTTCAATTTGAAAATCATACTAATCATACATGCTTCTTCCCATGTTATATTCAGAACCAAATAACATAATTATTTTAACATTTATAAAATCATGGGATTTATTTGTTCTATTTAATTTTAAATTCATTTTGGTTCCATTGAGAGTCTGTCCATGAACCATTATCATGGTATCTTGGTTATTATTTCTAGGATAATTACCTCATGTACTTTGAAAATTAGTCTAGCACTAATATCATTATGACATAGAGAATCAATATATCACCAATTATCCTAAATTAATCGAGGGCCTAGAGCATCTGTCGAGCACCCCATGTTTTCTTGGATCATAGTTTCCTCTCCCACAAATCATTGTTCTCATTTTAATATAGATATATAAATATCAAGTTTCATCATCAATGACTTTCCCACAAATCATTCACTACATAGAGAGTAATTTTATTAATCAAATACAATCATGGTTCTTTACTATCAATCCTTCAATTTTAACCCATTTATCATTACTTATTACACATCTCATTAACCCTTAAAGGTTAGGCCAAAAAACCTTTAAATATCACTACTAAGAATTGAAACAAGGATTTAGATCAATTATATAATCTAATGATATCAATTTTCATATTCCTTAAATCATCATCCCTAGGATATTATCACACGAATCAATTTCCATCAAGCCCAGTTTCATAATCTCTAACGGATACAAGGGTCTCATAATTTCATGGGGATTCAATTAAATTTTTTTTTATTAAATAAATTGAAAAAAATTAATGCAATTATATGAATACAACACAGGATCATGATCAAAACTATGGTAGTTATCATTCAGGCAACCTACTGTAGGATCATTGATGAACACTCATCGAACTTTAGCCTTTAATTCTTTATACAAAGGACAAAATAACAATAGAGAATGAGATATTGGATCGAAACCTAGGGACAAGATCAAACAAAATAAAATTCATTAAATTATAGATATATATATATATATAAGGTAA
This sequence comes from Viscum album, assembly GCA_963277665.1. Classification (NCBI taxonomy): domain Eukaryota; kingdom Viridiplantae; phylum Streptophyta; class Magnoliopsida; order Santalales; family Viscaceae; genus Viscum; species Viscum album. Next base: position 667,121,372 of record OY728135.1, on the reverse strand, counting down.
TTTTACCTTCTTCTAGGTGAATTATAATGGGACATAGATGAACCTAAACATGGATGAGATCATATACCAATCAATGTTCGGTTTTCTCTATCGGATCCTCAATTTGAAAGGTATGGTGTTTGAGAGGAAAAGAAATATTCTATAGAGCCTCTGAAAGATAGGGAACCCATATTATGCCTTGTATGGTTATTAAAGATATAAACATGGGGGTTTAAAAAAATTAATCTAATTTTTTATGGTTTATAATTCCACACATATGGTTTGTAGGATGGGCCATAAAGTTAGGAAAACTACATGACATAACCATGAACCACTACTGTGCATGGGGTGCACAGTTTCTCTATCAGGTGCATGGTTTATTAAACCATGAACCAATAATAATAAACCCACTATCCATGGGGTGACAGTTCTATATTGTATTCACACATTTCTGGATTACAATTCTCGAACCATGTGCTACCCAAAACCCTCCAAAACATAAAAACTCACTCGAAAAAACCTGAGAAAAGACTAAACCAAAACTTGGGGATTAAATAAATAGTAAACGTACCTATAATCAAATACAATACATCTATATACTGGTCATGAACTTTCAATCTATCCACCTTATAATAGATCATCCTTGAACTGTACTCCCAAGCATTAATAAACCTAAAAGGTGAAAATTTTGGGACACCAAGACCACATATCTATTTTTCTCTAACATGTTTCCTTCATAGCACATCCATGTTACTAGATCATGTAGACCAATTACATTGTATTTCCCTAAAAAACATTATCATTATGATCTACAACACGAATTGGATTATCCTTAAAGGATGCATCATCCAAATGTTCATCATCATAAACATCAGTCACATTAGAAGGTTTTACATAATACTGTAAATGTTGTGGCACATAAAAAAAATCATGCATAAAACTATACCTCTATGTAAGAACCAATCAATATTCCACTATTTTGATCCTCTCCACTATATCAAACAATATAAAAAAACATGGCCACCAACTTACCATGCTTGTGAATTTGACGATGACCCAATCATAGAGACATCCAAAGGGATACATCAAACCCCACTATAAACTCAAGAGGTCGCTGAAATAAATTTCCATATGTTTTCCTTCTACCCTGAACTATAGAAATATGTTTCCAAATTATCTAAACCTCTTTTGATGTCTCCTTTATTTGTCTCAGTCCAAACAACTCAGAATCACCAACCTCCATCCAACATAAAGGTGACATGTATACCCTACCCTAAAGCAACTTGTATAGTTCTTTATGAATAGTCTCTTGTTAACTATTAATATAGGCGAATTCGACCAGCTTTTAAGTTATTATCCCATGACCCACAAAAATAATTAATTCATTCTATTAGTATATCCTTTTACTCCTGAATAGTAAACTCTAATTGAATGAATGTATGTGGGGGAAAATCAAAACCTTGAAACACCTGAGAAACAAGAACCTTCTAAAATCATTTGTTGAAAAAATAAGTAAAGAATATATCATTATCTAATACTATAATATGGTTCACTCCATTAAAAATTACTATCTATTAAATATACATATACCCCAAATAGTGAACTATTAAAGTCTCTAATTGACATGAAATGGGATTCTTTTATTAACTGGTTCACAATATCGCATATTGTGTCATTATTCCAAGGGGTAATTGGAAGACCTACAAAAAATTAAATCGTAATTTCATCACACATCCATTACAAAATTATAATTTTTTATAGAAAACCACTAGTTCACTAATGTTTAGTCATCACCTGTAATAGTTGTAGCATCATGTCACAAAACCTGTAATTTGTTTTCATTATCTGCCACCAATATTGATTGTGGATATCACAATATTTCTTGGTCAACAAAGGGTGTACATTCAACTTTAATGAATGACATACAAACATAAAATCATCTCACATACATGTAGGAACAATGTCCCCATGAAAAGATTATATCATCTTCATCTACAGTCTAATCACAAGTTTACTCCCCATCATCAAGGATTTACCACATGGTCAAATACTCATGATAATTATACTACCTCTCCTTGATATGGCTCAAGTGTATGGTCTCCATAGATAAGGATAAAAGGTTCAACTATTACGGGCCCTTTGAAACCTCTATATGCATATTAGCATGTAAATACATCATATTCTACTCCTAACTAGACTCTTTTACATCCTCAATTTGCATAATTCTTCTCAAAGAATCAACAAAATTATATCCTTTCCTAGGAATATAGGTTATTATCTCCCAGTGTACTCATAATGGTTTCAAGATTACTGTAATGATCATCATGATTTTGGAAGATTACCATGATTTCATAAAAACAAACATATCAAAGTAGAAGTGGATGATTTAGATCATTAAGTCCTTGAACCCAGCCGGAGCGTTTTTCTAACCAAACATAATTACAATGAACACGTACCAGATATACATTCTTCTAAATGTAATCTATATTATATTAGAATTTAACACTCTTAAATGATGATACCATCACCTTCAATGAATCTTGGAGAACAAACAAGCACATATTACCTAGTCAAATCAGTCATTGATATATGGAAGATGATACAATATCATAACATTCATCTGGGTCAACTTATGAAAATTGACACAGAAGTGTAATGCTCCATCAGACTTATTGGAAAACAAGACTTGATAACCCGAAGGAGACATAAATTTTTGGATAAATATATTATCCATAAATTCTTCTAGTTTAATATGAATCTCATGAATGTCCATTGGTGCAATTTAGTTTGGTGGAATTGAAACTATTTCAACTCCAGAAATTATCTCAATTGTACACTCAAAAAGTCCCTTTGGATGTGGCACGGATAAATCCTTAGGAAAAATATTTTGAAACTGATCCAATATAGGTGGAAGGATAATATTCCCAACATCTTGTTCATCTAATAAAATACATGGAATCTGGGAAGATATATCTTCCATTTGTTGATGAAATGGCCCTATATAGCCTACATGTATATCACAATCTCCATGATGAACATACCTTTCACCCTTAGTGGATGTAATGGTAAATCTCATATGATAATAATCTTTGGGGAATTGGTATGATATGATCCAACGCATATAAAAAATCAATTTAAATCCAAAAATATTATGTTTATATAGATCCAAAATGAAATGATACTCACAAACCTTGAGGAAGCATCCTTTTCATAGAAACACATCATTTGAATGTACACCAATAAGTGTTTCTATAAACATAACCCCACTCAAAAAATCCACGGTCAAACTCAAACTGTACACAAATTGTGTTTATATAAAATAATGTGTGGATCATGTATAAAAAAACACTAGAGTGCATAGAATTTATAAGAATTGTACCTATGACTGTTGATGGTCTAACATTTATATCCCGAAATGTAGAATAAACTGCATTCAACTGGCCAATCCATCTATCCCATTCTCTAGTATATGTTCCATGTGTTGGAATTCTCCACTGATACTAGCTATCATTACTTAATATACCATATATGTGACCCCATCAATCTAGGATAGTATAATTTCAACTTCCTGACTGGTATGGGTAAAAATACCCACTCCTAATACTCTAACTTAGCCTAGATCCTCTATCACTACCCATCGATCATGGATTCCTTAAACACATCTATAAGTGTACCATTATCCTTCAAACACTACAATCCACTAGAGGTAGGGGACACTAAATACAAATGTGACCTGGCCTTCCTGACTGATGGAAGAATTCTCAATTACTGCCTTGGTTAACTAATCATTCTCTGTAGTTACTATTTTTTTTTAAACTAAACTAATTAAATTTATCATAGAAACAATTCCTCCTCTCAGAAGTTCTACCATATTGTCAGCCAACAGAATCCACTTGTCCAACAGTATAAGCCTCCTTCATGTTCCCCTTAGAAATTAGAGCCTTGTTCACCACCTTAGATAACTTATTAAAATAAATATGTTATCTAAGGATGTAATCATACATTTAAGGCCATCATGAAAATACATCATCATAGTTTCCTCTTCTACTACCTGTACTGGTATGATGTGATTCAAGTTGAGAAAGTGACCAAAATTTTCAATCACTGACATTATTCTCTATAAAAAAAAAATATTCCTCCCCCACATATCTCACTATATTTAGGTAAATGTAAACCATGAAATTATCCTTGAAGTCCTTTTATTCGATTCCCTCCATCTTCACTTCCCGAGCCAGAATATACCACCAACACTTTACTGGACCTCGTAACATATATGCATCTAACTTCACACTTTTCCCTAGAGGGATCTCTGAATAGTCATGAATTGTCGGGATATACTCAATCTAGAACTCAACATCCTTGGGTATTCCCTCACTAGTGAACATATTAGGATGCTGCAAATAGGACTCTTGGGTTTGATGAGACATATTCCACAAAACCATCCATAGTTATCCCTCTATGAATTGCATAAAGAGAGAAAATTTAACATGAAACTACTATCCCACTCCTTCACCAGGAGATAATGGGGCCACATTTCTTACTACTATATGATAATTTCTATAAATTTCATCCTATCATCCTACTGAAAAATGTCATTGTGGAGGAAAATATCCATAATGAAAAGAACATTTCTTAGGAAAAATAACACATCATTTTCAGATTTACATAAGAAGGATTCAGATGAAGTTATAACAAGTTTACATTCATACACCTCCCTACAATCAAAATTGAGGTACTAGAAGATACTCTTAACCAACCCTAATCTGAGTCATAGCAATCACTAGGTAAACAAATTTCATAATTGTATGTTTTCCATTAGAAACCCTCTTTTAACAATTGTTAATACCATATTTAATCTCATTTAACCATTTTGAATTCATTATTAGGAACCGTTTGTATAAAATTACTAAAATAAGGAAAATCATTTCCATTCCCCATTTCCCACTTATTTCTTTATTTTCCATGTGTACCTACTGTGATGCATCTCACAGAAACACCTTAGATCCTAGAATGTTTTATTCATACTTAACTCATCTTCCACACTAGTCCATAATGATAATATTATAAAATAATAACATTATAGAACAAGTGTATCATCCATGGTGAAATAACATTAAACTGTAACATAAAACATCAAGACCAAAAATCCATTTATTGGTAAATCAGTTTTTGACTGCACATGGGTTATACACCCCCTTGCATGAGATCATGACCAATTCCCAAGTCGTCCGAGTCTCATGGCTACCTTTAAAAAAATAATAATACAACAATAAAGAAAAGTATAGCCTCATTTGATATCACTTTGTTAAATTTTGACCCAGGTGAAACATGTTAGTAGCTCGACCCCGTTCACCATATATCCTCAAGAACACCTCCCCATATTCTAGAGGTTTCCTACTATCAGTGAGGGTTTATAAGGATCATGGGTAGACTATAACCTCCTTATCATTGTGATAAAAAACAAGTAATCACAATATCAATAGCCCAAATGATAATACAAAATAACCAATAAAGACCAATCATAACATTAAAACCCCAATGTAAGTGGAAATTGACTAGTAGCCAAATTAGTAGATATTTCATGCCATATATATGCCATGTGTCAAACAAAAACAAAAAATCTAATGGGCACACTGATGTCTCCTTACTTAACCTTGACACCATTTATAATTTCCCCATTCATGATCCAACCTGTATTCCAACGCCTCCATCAAAAAAATTGCTCATTTCCTTATCCTTTCTTGCAAACATGATGTCTATTGAGGTAGTAAACGATGGCCTGAGTAGGGTGTGAGTACAACTTTGTAGGCCACCACCAACAGTGTCTAAAGAAATATTCAATCCATAACAGTGCATGTAGTGGTATAAAAAATAATAAATTTAATAATAAAAGTAAATAGTATTCACATATATTATTCATAAATTAACAACATTGTCTCTTGAGATTAAGTTAAAAAATGATCTAGTCATACTCGGTTCATCCCATGATGGAGTCAGAACCATTAACCATATGGATTTTACCATTTCTAAATTCATGGGATTTATTTATTCTATTTAATAAAAAATTCATTTCAATCCCTTGGAGATTCATTCCAGGAACTATATTCTGGATTGTACCAGTGTCAATCTAACATCATTATCCTGGGTACTTGGAGTTTCATTCCATCACAAATATCATAGGAACATAGATCATACATCTAACATCAATTCACATTCATAAATCAGAGTCCTAGAGTGTCATTCTATCTTTTCATGGGTACATGGAGCTTCAGTCCCTCCCCAACAACTCATCGAATAAATTTTCATATATATATATAGGGTTTTCAATAGTGACCTTATCGGAAATCCTTTACAACATGATTCACCAAATCATTAATCAAACATAACCATGGTTCATTGCATTTCTCAATGGGAATAACATGTGGAATCCCCATTAACCCATTAATAATCAATTATTACACATATCATTAACCATTAAACATAATGAAAATATTACATTCAAATATCATTATCAATCCTTCAAATAAAAATTTAGTTTGAATCTATAAAATGAATATTTCTATATTATATTATAAAAACCATCTTACCATGGATATTTCCAAACCCCATGGGTTTCCATCAAGCCTCAACTTTTAATGTCCAACAGATTCAATAGGATCCAACAAGGGTATCAATAATTCATGTGGATTCAATTCATTAATGTAAATTAGAAATAATTTCACCAAAATAAACACAATGATTCAACTACAACATAATAACATGATCAATAATATGGGATTTATCTTATAGACCACATCCTATAAGATTATAGAAGAACAATCACCCATCCCTAGAAATTAATTCAAGGTAGAATGGTCAAAATCAATTTATATAATGAGATATAGGATAAAAATAGGGGGTCATGTTTCAACAATCAAGATCCATTAAAACATAGATCTACACCAATAACAATAGTGGAATTTATCCCTCTCCCAGACAAAGAATTATAGTAATGAGACCTACCCAATAAAGGAAGAGATTACATACAAAAGGGGCCTCAATACATAAGATAAGGGTTAGAGAGACCATGGAATCACCTATAGAGCCTCTCAAAATAACAAAAACCATATTAGGATTAGTGAGTGATTATGGATTAAAACTGAGGGGTTTGTAAATTTTTAATCTAATTTTCAATGGATTAAATGTCGCCATGAATGGTTTCCTCGATTGGTCACATCGTTAAGCAACCCATTATCGCTAATTGTGGTCCCTATTATCTGAGGGGTGCACATTTACTCTTTAATGGGAATAGTTCGTTAAATATTGTTAAAACCATGAAAACCCATATGTCCAAGGGATGAATACTTTTCTATGGATGTAACTTTTTTGGGAAATCCATGCACCAACTATGAACTATTCAACCCCCCCCCCCTTCAAACATCAAAAACTCACTCAAATGAACTCTAAGAAATATCCAACCATAATGGGATTAAATAAAGGTTAAAAAGTAACTGAAATAAAATATTAGTAGTCTTTGGAAAATTTTGGATATTAAAAACCATATAAAAAAACTCCATCCACTAAACGTGAGGATGAAAAAATTAAATCCATGAAAGAATCTATGTCATATTTAACACAACATTAAATTATCCAAAAAAAATAGTTTTTTTCTAAAGGGCATTTCCAAGAAAAATAAGTACTTTGAGCCTCCTAAAAAAATACATGACAGGTTTCATCATGAAAAATTAAACTTCCTTCACATATATTATAAAAAAATAATAAATAAAAAATTTAATTAATGAATTATGCACACCTAAAAAGAAAATAGTATCCATTTGAAATGTATCATTTCAAAAATACATTCCCCAGATTCATAAAGACCCTATGAACATCACAGCTCTATAAAAAGTATAGTTCTCAAAAATTGATGATCCAATCATTGAATTAGGAATCTAAATCAAAATAATTCCCTAATATATCTTCTCTATTCATTTTATAGGTCTCTTTCAAAATATACATTTATTCATTCAATTAGCTAATAGAATAGATGATCGACTCGATGTAATAATTGAGGATATTCGTGTTTAAATAATTGATCTAATCCTTTTAATGGATTCATTATATCCTAGATATGTAAGGTGAGAAATATTTTTACTAATATCCAAAAATTCTAGGAGGGATTAGCCTCATGATATTAAGAATAAAAAACTGTATCCATGTCAATATCTTATACCTATAATTTTGTGACTAAATAGTCAAGTTCATTATTATCTAATCCATTATATAACCTATATAAAATCACTCCAAATTCCTCAAATATACTTATAATTTTTTTAAAGTTCAATGAATATAAACCATCATAGTAATTATACACTTCTGAGACTTGATTTTTTAATAATTTTACATTTGTAATAACCATAGTAGTGTAGATGAAAAAATATTCCTTTCATCCATAATAACTGTTGTGGTATGTGATTCTTTAAAAACTCTAAATTCTTATATCATAGCTAATCTATGTTGCTCTACCTTGGATGGTAATAAAATAATTATTTCAATACAACTAAAATAACATGTTATGTTCACATAAAACTAGTATCACAAATAAGTAAAAAATATATATATGAAACCACTTCCATGACATATAAATTATGAAATATTCTTCCATGATAACTCATACTATTTTTTCATCTCTAATTTAATTATTGAAAGTGATGAATAGAATATTATTCATGTCTTAGAAAAATAGAAAAATTCTTTTGCATGAAATTGACAAGGCATACCTAGAATCTGAAATTGTATCTACATGAATCATATACATCATGATGAGTCATTTATATGTAATAGGAATCCCAAAAAATCAAAAAACAAATACACACATAAATGAGGTTTTAATGGAATATATTATTAAGATTCACATATATGAAATTAGTTAAACCATTTCTGATAGTGAGTGGGTTATTCTAATTAATATAGTTCCCAAAAATATTAGTACAGTAGTTATCACCAATGAACCTAGATATATGTTAACAAATCGAGTTATATCTAGTATCATCCATGTATCGATTACTAAATATTATATGTTGAACCAAGAAACTACCTCTAATTAAATCCCTTATTATTCCAGATTCTTAAATAAATAGTAAAAATTTAATGATATTTCATTCATAATGGATAAAATATCTACTTAAAATCCTTATCACATCTTGACACCATGAACTTAAAACATTATATATCCCATGTAGAACATACACATATAGAAGAAATACATTATTTCAATTTCAGTGATCCCACATAATTCCAATGGTGTGTGATGGCTATCTATTATTAATTCAGTAATAATTTAATAGATGTTTCCTTGGATGATTTCACCAATTATGGTGATTCATTATTGACATTTTTTATTCCCTCACTATAGTTGAAAAAAATATAATTGTAACCTTGTTGAGAACTTTGATAAATGAAACTTTAAGGTTAATAGTGGGAATATTTCGATATAAAAAATATATCATGAATTTATTCAAAAATATTTTTCCAAAATGAATATAATACATTCACTTATTTAACCAATGTAAATTCTAGATATATGATCCATTCATTGGAATTACAAATACTACAAATGATTCATACATTATTTCAGTAGGATTACCCTCCATGTAACCTCATATATCTAAAATTATATTTCATTCTTATTTAGTGAGTATTTCAAAAGACCCTTTATTGAAATTAAAATTGATATCACATCATCCCCAATCCTTCAATCCCCTAAATGTGAATTTACCTTTTAACTGATGTGTTATGCTTCTAATATGAACATACGATTTTTCATTGGTCAATGAAAGAAAATCAATATGACATCTATTATGGATATCAAATAATGGGTGAAACTCATTGTCATTACACTGTCGTGGTAAATGATATTTTGTCATTTTTTTTATAGAAATTCAAGCTCATATATCAAATGTTAAACATTTCATCTTCACTAACAACAAAAATATATATTTATTACTTAAGAAACAAGATTCCCTAAATTTTACCATGAGATAAGGGGAAGTCCAAGAAATCAAAACCCTATTTTTAATCACCTATGTATAATTTTTAATTCTCTTCTCTATCAAATAGATGACCTAGAATTGCATACAAAACAAATTTTTTCTATATTTATAAAGGTTCCATGGTATTTATTGATATAAACATACAAGTTCAGTGTGGTTTTCGAGAAATTATATAAAATGAACATAATAAGTAAACCAACATAATATTTATATGGAGATAAAGACCGTATGAAAATTAGGTTGGACATAGTATTTAAGAGATTTATTGATGGAGAGGACAATTCCACAATATTGCAATTCTAACAATCAGTTAACAAAAGAGGCCTTTTGGGACCATATGTAACATCTAAAATGGTCTTCGATTTTGGATTATTATTTCCTTCACACTTCATGGACTCCAATGATTTCGATAAATCAAAACCCTCATGAACAAAATTAGCATCATTTATAAATGTAATAAAATTCCTTAAAACTTTATCTTTATTGACGTATTTTATTTCTTGAGAATCAATTTTTGGGTTAACTTCCCTATTTAATATTTATTTATTCTAATCCTTCTTTTTATTGGTCTTATGTATAGGTGGGTAGATGCCAAACAAACTATAAGATTTGAAAATCATCCTGTGAGTGAGTTTATTATAACCCACATATTCTATAAATTTGGAACACCATAATCCATGGTATCTTACTTGGAAACCCATCTCTATTAAAATAACCATTCAATATCATTAGAAAAATCTATGTTTTGATAATTAAATGACAACTACATAATTCCCCCTAAAAATTGTTGGGATAAAATTCAAAACAAGGAAGTTGAAATTGTTCATTAGATAATTTTTAAATCCCATATAATATGTTTCGTAGTGAATCTATTTGCGGCACCTTGGGAATGTATAACTTTATATAAAAAACTCATTAATATTTATTAATTTAGGATTATTTTTTGTAATGAATTTAATTTATTATTAAAACTCAAACATAAATCATTATAGTCAATAAAATTATGAAATTATAATTGTGAAATTAATGAATCGATGGGTTACTACAACTGACATAGTTAAAGGTTATTTAGCTTGATTCCTCTGAGAATTTAAATCACTATAAGTAAAAATTCTATGTTACTCCATGGTAAACACATAATATGGAAGGTATTTCATAAATAAGTAATGATAATTATATTAAATTATAACTTTATTCTACACCTATTTTTTGTAAATTCTCATTGTTAAGTTCTATTCATCATTAATTTTTGTTTACCCATTTAGCGTAGTTCATCTCCGTGATCATTTTTTAAAAATAGAATTCATGGTAAATGGACATATGTAAAATTGTTACCATGATAGGAACACTCCCCAGGAACAACAAAAACATACATTCATTCTATAAGTACAATAATTGACCCAAGCATGAATGGAAATGTTGATCCAACTAATTAAAACCAATGAGAACTAATTTTAAATTACCTCTATATTCCCCTCTCTCCCCACTCAACCTCTCTATCTCTATTACTATCTATCTCTCTAGAGATCTTCATATTTTATCTTTCTCACATTCACCCTCATTTTTATGTTTTTTACTTAATTATTCATCTATAATTTCATTTTTTTACTTTTATGTCTACATTTTATCAAAATAAATAGTAATAATAATTAATAACTATTGTATTTGAATAATTTTTCCAAAATAATTGCGGGAGTCAAGGGAATTGTTCCATCATAAATGTTTCTTATTTCAATAAAAAAATTGATAAACTATATATAATCAATATTAAAAATTTATGAAAACAGAAATTTTAATTGGAATGTGATTTTATTCTACATATAAAGAATAGAACAGTCAGCCCTTTCATTGTCAACTATGAAAATATTATTTTTTCTGTTTCCACCCTTGAATATGATTTGTGGATTATACTAATATTTAAGGTATGTTTCAATTACTGATTTTCATTAATATGATAGAGGAATTGTTTTAAGCACATGAGATTTTTAATAGCCAAATATCCACTTCATAGCTACATTTTAATCATTCTAATAAAATAGTTGTTGATTCAATGAAAAACATTATATATATCAATGTTACATGGAAATTTCATTTTACCAACAAAATTTACTTGAATTTTCATTACATGGTTTTTGGAAATTTGAGTATGGGGGAATGGATTTCATAAAGGTTGTCTTTAAAAGGATTTTTTTAGTATTCATTATACGATTGAGATAAAGCATTGATATATTGAGGGGGAGTGTATTTCATTCAGTGATAATTGGGAATAATCCCCATTTATTATCATTATATACAAATTTAATGAAAATTGTTCAAAAAATGATAAAATAAGTTTAAAAAAATATTATAATTATAAATATTGTCTATATAAAATTGAAAAAAATACCACTTGTATCATGTTTTCGTAATACATTATGATAGGGTGGTAATTTTTGTACATATTTTCTCTTTTCATACAATTATATTTCTCTCCATCTCTATCTATTATGTCTTTCATCACATGTTTTAACCCTTATAAAAATGTTTTTCCTTTCCCATTCATTTCATTTCACAAATTATATATTTTCTGTTTTGTTTATTTTAACCTATCTTATACACTATTTTGATGATATTATCACCATCCCTTTTGAAAAAAAATCTTAGTAAAATACAACTTGTTTTTTTACACTCTATGATTATAGAAAATGCTAAGAACTATTTCAATCTCTAAGAATATAACTATTGGGTTTTATGTTAGTGAATCTCACCTGATACATTTTCATATATTTAAGAGGTTTTCATTTTGTGTGGCCACATTTTCAATTATAATATTTAGTATGGAAAATGAATAATTTTTAACATTTTATTATGGTGATTTTTTTAATTAATTTTAAATTAATGGTCTAACCTAGACCCCTTGATCATAGAAAAAAAAATTTAAAAATGTTTGTGACATAAAATTAAATTCATGTAGGTTTATATTTTTTTACATAAGAAAATCACTAACCTAAGTGTAGGGGAGTTGACATGATATCATAATTTTGCATTTTCATTTTATACCATTAATTTTGTTTCACTAAATAACTAAAAATTATGGAATAATATATATATTTTTATCATAAACATACTAATAGAGCATTTTACAAATCTTTTAATTTACATGTATTTTAACATATTGATCATCAATTTCACTATAATAATAAAAATCATGTGTTTTGTATTTCATTGGTTAATAGTTTCATATTTATAAAATAAAACAAATTTGATACTTTGTTAGATCATCCATCTAAAAGTCCAAGAAGGTCTCTTAACAGGGCCCACTAAATCTATTAAGAGAATTAAACTTATAGTAGTGTTTTATTATTTAGCAAAAATCCTAAATCCCAATTTCAGTGAAACATAATAAGAGATCCTAAATTTTTCCCTTCTATAATAGATAAGAATTATAATTCTCAACTCTTTCTCTATGGTCCCAATCCATTCACTAAAGTTCATACCATAATTATAAATGAAATTAATGACAACCCATATTGTTTTACATATCTCCAATTACACATGTCTAAATGAGGTTTAAATATGTTAGTATAAATTGATGATTTGGGATATCAATTTTTTTAATATTTTGATTTGAGATTAATCTATTTTCAATGATTAAAATTCCTTCGTATTTAGGACTTTGAAAAATTGTATATGATCATGGATAACATCACAATAATAAGAGAAATAGTCATATACTTGGATACATAAGCCATATCGTCATGATTTTTTGTGGGAGACCTATCCACATATATATAACATACTTTTTAAAGATAATTTGTCTTGTTAGAGTTATATAATTTTTAAAATTTAGGGTTCACCGTGTTAGATATAATAGATATGTAACTCTCCCCCAGTTAGGCTATAAATGTATCCCCTGTTGTCCTTACTAAGGGTTGTAATTTGATAAGACATACAGAAAAATAGGAATCTAAATACATTGTTTTGGTATTTTTTAGTTCATGTTAATCTATATTTCTTAACTAGATAATATGTGTATCCATTTTTTTCCCTTTTTATTTTTCATGATATTTTTTACCGTCATAATTCATCTTACAATCCAACTAAAATTCTAATTTATATATCGATATATAATAATTTTCCCACACGCATTTTTATTTTGTAGTATAGATATTTTAAAATATTTTCAATTTTAGTTGGGAACATTTCCCATAACCCACTTATGATTTTATTTAAAGTTTTTGCTTTAATTTCTATTTTTATGTATTTGTTTTCAAAAAACAAATTTTGTACAATAAGATTATTTTTAAATTTATGTTATTGTAAAAAAAACCTAAGAATATTATTAACAACCCAAATGACTAAGTAATTCCATGTTCGGGAGATTCATAATTTTGGGATGTATAGTGATTGTGAGAATTTATTACAGGATCAATACGAAGATGAAGACAAGTCACCATAGAATAGAATAAAATATTTATATAAAGAAGAAAGAGGCTAGAACCCTTTAAAGAGGATCATTCACATCATGTTATAAATAATTTCATTAATTTCTTAAAGAAAATAATACCTGGATCTTCGGTATTTTCTTTTTTGATGATGATTATTGTTTGAAATGACCCTTCCGGATTATCTTGATGAGCTTTCAAGGATCCAAACTAGAATCCCCCTAGTGGTGATCCACATTTTATCTAATGGCCTCTAATGGACACCACTCGTTCTCCGGGTACTAGCACAACAATGCGAGTGTCTTGTGTCTGTAGTTCTTGATCGCTTTTTCTTATATCTTGAAGAATGTCTCTCATTGTTGAGAGGGCCGAGAAGAAGATTCGAGAGAGAAATTGTTCAGATCAACCATTCTAAATTCACCAGGTGTGTGGTTCAATACATGGAACAATAGACGTATGTCTCTATTTATTGACAAGAGGCTTCAATTACAATATTTAATTGTGTAATAAAAATTATATACATTCATAACCTTATAGAAAACCCATGCTATTAATAATAATTCTGTTTCATTATTTATGGTGCACCAACTTGTGAAAAATGAAATTATAAATAAAATTCTACATCACAAAATAATAAAAGAATTATTTTAATTTGTTCCAACTAGTTAAATAATTATTTATCGTCATACAAATGCTTATTTTACTACTGGACCGGCCTTGGCCCTCTTGAACTCCACTTCAATTTATTGGACACCCGAATAAATAAATAAATAATTTATTCTCTTAAATAAATATTTTTTTACAAACTTGTAAATTAATATTTATTAAAATTTCAATAGAATAAAAAAATATATTTTACCCTCAATCGAGGGAATAAATATTTATTTAATTCCTGAAATCATTTTAACATAAAAAAATTATTCTATTGTCTTGATAATAATATTTATTAATTAATTTTAAATATAATTTAACCAAGACCACTAAAAACAATTAGTGTGTAACCCTATAGGATTATTTCTTGTTAGCATTAGGTGGGATCTCCTTATGTACAAGAGTATTTTCTAGAAACGGGTCAAGGAACCAAGTAGAAAAAACATAAATTTGCAATAGTGACATCCACAGACGAACTCTCACTATGTAATATAACCCCTTTTTCGTAATATCTCGTCAATAAGGTTTCATGATAGTGTCATCAACTTTTATGCTTGATACATCATTCTTTGACTACCTGAAATATCCTCATCATTACACCATGGACATGGAATTTTGCATGATATTTATATTTCAATCAAATACCTGAGATATCAACTTCCTTAAATGTAAGGGAAAACTCCTTCCTCAACTTATTCATTAATAACATGCCACTCCTGATGCACCCAACATATCCTACTTCCCACCAGCTGTCTGCCTAACTATTTTCATCTATAAATCAATGTGCGAGAGTCATGACTTGTATTATGGAAAATATTAATGTCTAAGGATCATTACATGCGCTCGTAGATAGAAATATTCGATGAAACCAAAACATGTAAAATTCATACTGGCGGGTCTATTCTCATAATCTCATGTCTTGGAGATTAATAATTGTGAACTTCATGAGATGAAGAATCATATTCTTGCGAGTACTCACACCTGATGGTCTTTATGCTATGTTTCCCATCAAATTATGTCATCCAACCATAGAACTATATTTAAGAATATCATTATAGCGATCCAAGTTTCTCATCATAGCGGGGAACTGTCATGACCTTATCAATTCAACAAATAATCTAAGACATTATTACATCATAGTCATGAAGAACAATGAACAATATCTAATATGATGATTAATATTTAAATACATTAAATATCTATGTAATCAATGTACTACTAGTTGGTTTTAGGACACCAACTCTTACAAAATCCCAATGTGACTATAGCCAAAATCCTATGACTTTCAATCCTCTAGACCTCACTTGGTGATCTTGTTTTTTCTGACTCAAAGAATTAGTAAATTGGTCTTCCACATTGTCTTTAGTGGAAATAATAATCAGTAAAATTTCACCTCTTTGAGAAACATCTCTCAAGATATGACACTTTCGAAGTATGTGATTCGTCCACTGATGTGACATTGGACCTTTTGTGAGATCCACCACTGCTATATTATCACAGTATAATATGGTGGGATATTTACTACTAGGTATCACATCCAACTCCTGGATGAAGCTTCACATCCGAACTTCTTCTTTAGCTACCTCAGAAGTTGTGATATACTCAGACTCAACTGTATAATCTGCAACCACACTCTGCTTTGATCACTTCCTGCTCACTGTACCTCCATTCAAAGTGAAGATGTATCCTATTTGAAATATCATGTCTTCTTGATCAGTCTGGAAACCAGCATATACATATCCTCTGATGAATAGTTCCCCATCTCCTCCATAAACAGGGAACATATACTTTGTACACCTCAGATACATCAGGTGTAACATCCCGGTTCCAGAAGCCACTCAGAGGCACCCTATAACAGGTTGGTCATGTGGCCTCATGCTAATTTCCCCGAACTTTAGATGAAACCGAATAGCAGTGGGTGCGTTGGGGGTGTGAGCGTACCACAATTTATTGTTTTATTTCACCCTTATACCAATGTATTAAACAGATATTGTATTGAAAATTACATGTATAATAACAAATTTCACTCCATGTTTGATTAAATAATTTTGCGTTTAACACAATTTAAAAGGGAAATGTTACATGTTCTTATAATTATATTGAATTTGGAGGTGATTTGGAGAACCACTGATGGAGTACAAGAAAGATGGGCCAATCTGCACATGATCCAAGAACACCATTGGACTCAACCAAACATTTCTAATTACCCATGCATCCAAATGGGATGAACTTTTGTGGGATGGTGCAAATTGTTATGGGATATATTTCATATTAAGGATCTGAAGCCCCATTTGGCCTCTACAATTCCCATACTAAATGATATTTCCAAGGAATCAAAGTTGGACAAAGTCAAATGCAGTGTTCTGTATTTTAACAATATCTAGAGCTGTAATTGTCAAAATGATTCCAAAATGTCGATGGAGATAGACAAGATATGGGGCTACAACCTTTATATTTTCTTGAACGTGAGATAAGATTGTCTGAAGGCCTAAACGCATGGTACAAATTGATTGAATAAATTTGTGTGCCTAAAACCAGCTTCCAATTTTCCTATAAAATGGCACCATGGGCTCCCCATTTTCATGTTCGACCAGGAGACAAGGTTCCTCCATTTTGGATTCCCCAAGGAATCTTCTCAACATACCTAGAAGTTATGGAGGCTATGGGAAGTTATACTTTAACATATTATTCTTCTTCCCCTCCCATGGGTTACTAAACACCTTGTGATCACCAGGGGAGAAATGTGAGGTAATCCCGAGCATCAAACTTGTATTATTTTGAATGATCTTTTTAATTCTAGGTTTTATGTTGTTTTTTCTCATCCTATATTTTTATTTAATTGAGTTATATACTGGTATGTTATACTCAACTCAAATGATCATGTTTGGGGGTACCATTTCATTTGATGTTTCACACACCGTTCATCCCTTTTTCTTCCATCATTCAATTTGGGTGTTTGTGTGGTTCATATTAGTCAATTGAAATCACATAATCACTGTAAAGATCATGAAACATTATGTCATGGTATCACAAAGATGTAACATACAAACCTGGATAGCACATCAAGTTCATCGTGTGTAGCCTTGGTGAGTTTCGGTTATGATGTCGAACACAAATCATTCAATCATCAGCGGTGTCCGGTGAATCATTGTGTGTTTTTGTCTGAACCCTAGGAGGTATCATAGAATAAACTCAGTAAAAATATGTTAATTTGTGTTAAAAACTAGGTATTAATAGATCATAACCCCATCCCATGATGCGATTATGTATGAGCATCACGAGACTTACCTGGGTTGATCACGTTTAATCAATCTTGTTTACTTCTACTGTGTTTTATTGCTTTAATTTTCTATTGTCATATTTTATCATCAAACCCCAGTACTATAAAACCTCATTCACCTTAAAATTTAACAATCAAAACCCAATTTTTAAATTAATGATCTAAGGCTTCGTCGAGAGACGACCTAGGGTTGCTGCTATACTACAGAAATTCTAGTCAAAATTAAACAACTATTTTGACGTGCTCGACAACGTGATCAATTTTTGGCACTGTTGCTGGGGAGCCAAGATAATTTTTTTATTTCCTTTTATTTATTTATATTACTTCTTAATTAGTACTCCTTTAAATACCCCACCCCCATTTTATTGTTTTTGTTTTTTGTTTTGTCTTTATTTTTGGTTATTTTTGGTGTGTTCTTTCTCTCTATCTCTCTCTCTATTCTTTTCTCTATATCCCTATCTAATTATATAGTATAAAATTCTATTATTCATTCACCCATATTATGTTTTTCTATCCATATCAAATAAAAAAACACACAACAAACAATAAATCAATCAAACTAGACATCATTGTTGCATGACATGATCTGGTAAAGAAACACTACTTGAATTTGATCCTAAAATTGGAAAGTCACCTCACACACAAATCAAGGAATATAGTGAAGGTCAATCTAGTAACATTGAGGAACCCCTTGAGGAACCTCAAGTGGTCCTAAACCAATCCAAAATTAAACCCAAGAAAACATGGCTCCAAATAATCGAACTTGAAAAGAACTGACCACCCCTGATGTGGAGTACCATCCTACGTAGATCCAATATCCCTAGGAAGCAGCCAACATTTAGGTGAGATTAGGTCTCATCGACCTTCTTCCTAAATTCCATGGTCTTCCTAGTGAGGACCCTCAAAAACACCTTAATGAGTTTCACATACTGTGCTCCATCATGAAACCCCAAAATGTGTCTAAGGACATAATCATGTTTAGGGCCTTCCAATTCTCCCTTGATGGTGTAGCCAAAGATTGGATATAAAAATTTCCTACCATGATTGGGGGATGGAATGCCATTAAAAGACTCATTTTAGATAATTTATTCCCTTCCTCATGAACTACATCAATTAGGAAAGAAATCTGTGAAATTATGCAATCACAAGGAGAGACGCTTCATGAATACTGGGAGGGATTCAAGAGACTTTTCTCAAGATTCCCCCACCACCAGATTAGTGAACAACTATTAATCTAATACATCTATGAGGGACTTGTTCCCATGGATCGTGGAATGATTGATGCTGCAACGGGTGGTGCCCTATTGATAAAACTCCTTCCACCGCTCGTTACTTAATAGACATCATGGCTCAAAATGCACAACAATTTGGTACACGAGCAATTGCACCAACCCAAGGAGTTCATGAGGTAAGTCATTCAGCCCTAGAACAAAAGGTAGATACTAAACTTGATGAGATTTATACCCTTATAAGGCAATTAGCTCAAGAACAAGGTAACTCACACTGTACTTCTATTCCATTACATTGTGGTATTTGTTCTGATAACCCTCATTTTTCTGACCACTGCCCACAACTTCAATATTCCTATGGGTCGTGTGCAGCGGTGTTCCCAGGGCGTCCATTCCAACAAGCACCTCCCTTCAACCAAGAACAGTTCAGTCAAAATCAAAATATAGGGTGGCAAGAACAACCCCAATACCGACAAGGAAGAATATCACCCTACCCCAAGAAGAATTGGTATCAACAAGGCCAAGGTATGCAACCTTATTATCCATCATCATCTCAAAACAATCCTCCTCCTCCCAAATCTGAACCAAGCCTCAAAGATATGGTGAAGAAAATGGAAACCCAAAACCTCCAGTTCCAAAAGACCACTCAATCAGCAATTCAAGATTTGCGAAATCAAGTGGGACAATTGGATAACACCATTGGTGAGCTTAAGATGAAATGGTCTGGACAAATACCATCTCAACCCATTTCCAATCCAAAGGACAAAGGTAATGTATGTGAAATTACACTTCATAGTGGTAAAAATGATTCTCCTTCTACGGATTCTACTCAATAGGTATGTCCCCCTCTTGAAAACACTCTTTCTCCACCCATAAAAGCTTCCAATGAAGAAAAAAATGACAATAAAATTATCATTAAGGATTCCCATTAACAATCAATTCCTCTTCCTTTCCCTCAAAGTCTTTCTAAATCTAAGAAAAACTTTGATAATGAGATTGAAAATTAAATAATGGATACATTTAAAAAAGTTAAAGTTAATATTCCATTATTGGATGCAGTCAAGAAAATTCCCCATTATGCCAAATTTCATAAGGAACTTTGCACCCATAGACGAAGGTTGAAGAGGAATTAGAGAGTCAACTTGTGTAGGAATGTATCGGCCTTGATTCAACCAGAAATGCAAACCAAATGCAAGGATCTAGGCACATTCATGATACCGTGTACCATAGGTAAGACTTTATTTTCTGATGCTATGATAGATTTAGGTGCTTCCATTGATGTAATGCCTCACTCTGTGTATAATTCTCTACAGGTTGGAGAGCTTCAACCAACCAGAATTGTCGTGCAACTTTCCAACCGGAGTACAACACATCGAATAGGAGTGATTGAGGATGTCCTTGTATGAGTGTAGAATCTCATCTTCCCTATGTATTTCTACATTCATGAGTTGGAAGATAACCGAACCCAAGGACATGCTCCTCTCAGACTTGGGAGGCCATTCCCAAAAACAGAAAAGACAGTCATCAACGTTCACAATGGTACGCTGTCCATGGAATACGGAGGAGAAAAGGTAAGTTTTAACATCCATGAGGCTATGAAACACCCTGTTGAAGAGCACTCCAATCTTCCTGTCTATTCTATGGAAGTGCTCTCAAATGATGCACACACACACAATTCACTCCTCAACCCAAACTCAGATTCATTTTTGTTTTCTTCACCCATGGATGATTTGAGTTTTGATTCATGTTTTGAGTGTTGTGTGGGTTCTTAAAAGTGTAAATTTTGTTCTTTAATTGATGAGTGTGTTCATTATGAGGTACCCATGACCGTCGATGATTCTGAAAATCCCATTTCTATAGATTCTCTATCTTTAGAGAATAAACATGAGAAGATTGACAGTTTAATGGACCTCACTTCCCCCAAATCCCCTCCCTCAGTCCAAAAACCCCCGGTGATGGAATTAAAACCACTTTCTTTTAATTTAAAATATGCTTATCTTGAGGGTATTTACCAATTTCCCATCATTATTTCCAATAACCTCTCTCCACAACAGGAATCGAAACTGCTCAAACTTTTTAAAGAGTGTAAAAAGGAAATAAGATGCACATTGAATTCTATTCTTGTGATTATCCCATCTATTTGTATGCACCATATACTTTTGGATGATGAGGCTACACCCGTAAGACAATCTCAACACTGGTTGAATCCCACTCTCCTTGAAGTGGTAAAATTGGAAGTCAGTAAATTACTTGCTGTGAGGATCATTTATCCTCTATCTGATAGTAAATTGGTTAGCCCAGTGCAAATTGCGCCTAAAAACAGGAATAATAGTCGTTTCAAATGAAAAGAATGAATTGGTTCCAACACGTGTGCAAAACAGTTCACGATTCTGTATTGACTACTGGCGAATGAATCAAGCCACCCGGAAGGACAACTTTGCAATACCTTTCATTGACCAAATGTTAGAATGATTGGCTGGTAAGTCCCATTATTGATTCCTTGATGGCTATTTAGGTTATTTCCAAATCCATATAGCCCCCGAGGATCAAGAAAAGACAATATTTACCTGTCTATTTGGCACATTTGCATACATATGGAAGCCATTCAGTCTCTGTAATGCTCCTGGTACTTTTTAGCGATGTATGTTGAGTATTTTTTCTGAGTACCTTGAGAGTTGTATGGAAGTCTTTATGGATGACTTCATGGTTTATGGATCTTCTGTTTATGATTGTTTGGAACACCTAGGTTCTATCCTCCACCACTTCATTGAAAATATCTTTTTTTAAATTATGAGAAATTCCATTTTATAGTTGAGCGGGGGATAGTTCTTGGGAATGTGATTTCAAATAAAGGAATTCAAGTTGATAAATCTAAAATTGAATTAATTTCAACCCTTCCATATCCAAAATGTGTTTGTGAGGTGTGATACTTCTTGGGTTATGTTGGTTTTTACCACTAATTCATTAAAGACTATAGTAATATTGCACTTCCATTGTCCTGGTTATTACAAAAATATTCTGAGTTTGTGTTTGATAAAAATTGTGAGGGTACATCCAATTCACAAAAAAAAGTCTCACATCACCTCCCATCATCCAACCACCAAGGTGGGATATCCCCTTCAAACATATGTTTGATGCCTCTAACTTTGCAGTTGGGGAGGCCTTATCACAAAGGGTTGAGAAGGCTCCTCAATTCATTGTGTATGCCTTGCGTACTATTGACCCTGCCTAGGTAAACTACACAACCACTAAAAAAGAAAGCCTTTCTATTGAGTTTTCCTTTGAAAAATTCAATTCATATATTCTCGGGTCAAAAATCATCATCTTCTCTGATCATGGCTCCCTTTGTTTCCTCTTAAAGAAACCTGAAGCCAAACCCCGCCTCATTCATTGGATTCTCCTCCTCGAGGCGTTTGAAATTGAGATTAGAGATAAGAGAGGATTGTAAAATTTTGTAGGTGACTACATTAGTATAATTTCCCCACCACTAGACCATCATGTTGACCCACCTCTCCCCATTGTAGAATTCTTCCCTCATGAGAACCTTTGTGATGTTGTGAACCTTACCCCCTGGTATGCAGACATTATGAATTTTGTAGCAACGTCTAGGGTCCCCACTGATTTTAGAATTTCACAATCCTAGAGACATAAACATGATTCTAAATGGTACATTTGGGATGACCCATATTTTTGGAGGATATGTAGTGACCAGGTTTTTCATAGGTGTGTCCCTGATAATGAGTTCACCTCAGTTTTGAGCTTTTGCCACACAATGGCTTATGAGGGCCACATTGGATCTCAACCTACTGCTCGAAAGGTCATTGACTCGGGATTATATTGGGAAACATTGTAGAGATATGCCCATAGGTTTTGTAAATCATGTACTCGATGTCAATTCACAGGGAATATCTCCAAGAGGAATGAAATGCCCAAACAACCCATGTTATTCGGTGAAATCTTCGATGCATGGGGCATTGACTTCATGGGGATTTTTCCAAATTCATTTGGCTTTGTTTACATCTTACTAGCTATTGACTGTGATTCTAAATGGGTGGAATTAGAGGCTACTAGGACAAATGAATCTCGAGTGGTTGTTGATTTTGTGAGGTCCCAAATTATTAGGTTTTGTTTTCCATGATTCATCATTAGTGACCAGGGTTCACATTTCTGCAATCATAACATGAAAAAATTTCTTCGTAAGTATGTGGTTATTCATAAAGTCTCCACTGCATATCATCCCCAATATAACAGACAAGAGGAAATTTCAAATAGGGAAGTTAAGAAAATCTTGGAGAAAATGGTACAACCCAATAAAAAATATTGGATTTTGCGCTTGTATGATGCACTTTGGGCGTACCGTACTGCTTTTAAAACCCTGATCGGAATGTCACCATATAAGACTATGTTTGGAAAGGCTTTTCACCTCCCAGTGGAGGTAGAAGTCCATGCATATTTTCCTATTAAACAATTTAATATGAACCTTTCAGATGCAGGTGAGCAAAGAAAGCTGTAGATTCAAGAGTTGGAAGAAATTTGACGTGATGCATATAAAAACTCTTGGATCTATAAAGATAAGACAAAGGCTATTCATGATAGCATGATTCACTAGTGGAAGTTCCATATTGGTGAGAAGGTCCTCATCTACAATTCCAGGCTTAAGCTCCCCCCAGGTAAGCTTCGTTCCTGATGGCTCGGTCCTTATACTGTTACTAATGTTTACCCTTTTGTTGAAATATAGGTTTTGCATGAGGAGAGTGGATTATGTATTACTGTCAATGGGCAGTGACTTAAACACTTCTATGAGGAATTTATGAAGAATTTGGTGGAGGAAATCCACCTTCTCGATGCATCATACCAGTAAAAGACACCATGTTTTATCCTTCCTTCTCACATTCTCAATTCTTTCAGTGTGGACACTGTACATTCTAGGTGTGGGGGTGGAAACATTCTTGGGTTAGTTAGGAATTTTCATCGTTTTCTCTTTTCTTCCCTTTTTAGCTTTTTTATGGAATTTCCATTGTTCCCTGTCAACAATTTCGAAGTTCGATGATTTGGTGACCATAACGGGGTGAAAGTAAAAATACCATAACGAAGGATAAAAATAATATTTCTATGAATTTAACATGAGGGAGTGATTTTCTTTTTTTTTATTGAATTAGTTTTCTTTCAATGATATAAATGGGCGTACCTATGTGAAACCTTGGAGATGATTGATGCCCCTTGTGTGAGTAGTTTTTGGGAAAACTGTGTCCCTAATATCTCCACAAATATTTTCACCAAACCACAAAGTGTGAATATTTCATACTTAATATAAGGTAAATATATATTGGGTTAATATTTTTCAGCATTAAATGATATTTACATACATTCGTTACTTATCTGGTCTGTTTTATTAGTGTACCAGATCGACCTATGTGTGTGTACCTAATGTCTGACTATTGTACGCCCTCAAAAAAAAATTCATGACCCACATTCGCCAAGATGAGGGATGGGACAACAGATTTACAGACCCATCCTTCTTTAAGTTGAAGGAGATATAATGACCCCCGAGACCTGCCTTCAATAGGTCCTGGAGTGGTGACTACCACCAAGGGTATAAAATCACACACTAAATGGAAGGCATTACCCTTTTTCTTTTAATAGGATCGGGAGATAAGATAGAAAATACCACACCACCAAAACTGAAAGTACACGTATGGTTGAAAGTAAACCATTCCCATATGCATGTTCAATGGTAAAGGATACAAGCCACAAAACTCCAAAGGTAAAAAGATACCAAGAAAGGGAAATCAATAACAGCAATTTCCCCAAGGTCTGAGCTAGTATGTTCCCACACGATCGCTGAAATTCTCCTATAATCCTGAATGAAATTTTATATACATAGGGTTAGCATACAAGTACACTCAGTAGGGAAAACCAAAGACACTTATGCACAAGTGGAGAGGAATTCTAATGCCCTGTGAGATAAGAAAAGCCGAAAACATCTAGCAAGGTAAACTATCCACACAAGTCTCACCAAGGCACACTCCGCAAATAACACAAGGAAATTAAAGTATGGTAATAGCACATCAATATTTGGGTACCCCACGCCACTTTACCACTGGTTATTGATGACATCCTATCAATCGAACCAATCTTGGAATTCCCACCGCAGTCCCACTGCCAAACCCCACCCGCCCACACCTGGAACATAACCACAACACAGTCACACTACCAATCCATGCCTGCACACACCTGGGGTACAACCACCACATATAACCACACCCACAAACACCTGGGTAAGAACAACTACTACCACACCCGAAGACACCTGTGCCTCATCCCGAAGACACTTGGGAAACAACCTGCCTACAAGGTCACCCAACATTGTTTCCCTACCATCCCATTCAATCCTCACTGTTCCTAACTCAAGACTACATCCTATCTCAAAAAACTTCCTCTGATACCATTCTGTCACAACTTGCCTTCACCAAGATGAGGGAAGGGATAGCACATTGCCATACCCTTCCTTCTTCAAGTTGAAGGAGAGATAATGACCCCCGAGACGCGCCTTCAATTGGTCCTAGAGTGGCGACTAGCACAAAGGGTATAAAATCACACGCTAAATGGAAGGCATTACCCTTTTTCTTTTAATAGGATTGGGATATAAGATAGTAAATCCCACAAAACAAAAACTGAAAGTACACTTACGGCTAAAACTAAACCATTCCCATATTCATGTTCAAAGGTAAAAGATACAAGCCACAAAACTACAAAGGTAAAAAGATAACCAGAAAAGTAAATCAATAACAGAAATTTCCCCAATGTCCAAGCTAGTACGGTTGAGAACAATCCCCAAAATCCTCATGGAATCCTGAAAGTAGTTTTATATACGTAGGGTGAGTATAAAAGTACACTCAGTATGGAAATCAAAGACTCTCGTGCACATGTGTAGAGGCATTCTAATGCCCTGTGAGAAAAGAAAAGCTGAAAACATCTAGCAAGTTAAACTATCCACCCAAGTCTCACCAAGGCAACACTCCCCAAATAACGCGAGGCAAGTAAAGTATAGTAATTGCACATTGATATTTGGGTACCCGTGCCACTTTCCCATTGGTTATTGACAACATCATACACATCGAACCAATACCGCCATTTTCACCGCAGTCCCACTGCCAAAACCCACCCACACACAACTGGGCCATAACCTCACCACAGTCCCACTGCCAAACCCTACCCGCACACACCTGTGCCACAACGGCCACGCGTAACCACATCCGAAAACACCTGGGTCAGAACAACTACTACCACGCCCGAAGACACCTGGGCCTCACCTCGAAGACACTTGGGAAACAACCTGCCCGCAAACACCTGGGCCAACCGCCAAAACTTCCCAGCCCGAAGATTCTTAGGCTAATAATGGACTTTAGGCCATCACATCATGCCCAAAGAGTCATGGGCTATTCGGGAAGGGGAGCAGAAAAGGAGATAATAACCATCCACTCATAGGAGTGTTGGAAAAAACACCCACCCCCATGAGATGGGAGTGTTTGGGACTTAAGTGCTCAACATGGGTGGGGCGTGAATAAGAAACATAATAACTACAAGTATATACATAATTAAACATGAACTTAACCCAACCTAGGGTTCTGAAACCATCATAAGCCCAAAAACCATGTTACTATTCATTTATGAAAGGTATACCACCCACAGCCAGGTCACAATCCATCCCATAACCAATTTCCCCATTTAACCCATACTATTTTTCTTGTTCATGTGATCCCATTTAGATGAAAACTACACTACTGGGCATCTAACAGGCACAACTACCAGCCAGATAAGGAAAACAACCAAACGAAAATTTAAGAATTCGCACCCGGTTCTCTTGTAATGTCAGAACAACTAGGGATCAAGTGAGATCCCTTGAAATAATGGAACCAAAGAAAGCCCCTCGGAAGTGACAAGTGAGATCCCTCGAAGTACTAGAAACAAAACATACCCCATGACACAACCACATGTCCCCAAAATCTAGGAGCCAATGGTTTATCAACAACAGAGGATCCCACCTAAATTCGTACAAAAGAAGAGAAACCACACAGCCTAAGATTCACAACCAGCAAAAGTATAACAACAGGGGATCCCTTCCCCACCCATATCACCCCAGTAATCTAAGCCCCCATCCAAGAAAACCATAAGGTCACCCTCAATCGACCCGTGAATGAAAACAACCAAACCACTACCACCAACTCAAGGCAGGCCCATGCAGGTATTTTCATATTTAAAAGATTTAACACACTCCATGGTTTCAATTCCACTGGGCTTCAACCGGGGTTATCACAGAAAAGGGTTCATCCTGGTGCTTTCAATTTATTTAACCGAGTATACATAATTAACCAATTCCATGTTACGGTTATTTAAACATCCAGGAGCACGAAGGTTCATTAGTGAACGCAGAAAGACCACCAAGGGCCATGATTTTCAGTGAGCATAGGCCCACACAATTCTCAACACATACAACATAAAAGTAGCACAACAAAAACATTGATCACACCCCCCTTAATTCTTTAAAATTCCATTCATTATCTTCATTATGTTTGGTTTCATCAATTACCACAGAGACAAAAGCGTAACCACCCCGCATGATACACAGAACAGAGAGGCGAAGGAAAACCCTACTTGATTGATCAAAGATCGAAGTCCATCTCCACACACCAAGAATTAGGGAAAAGCGTGACTCGCAGGGGAGGGACGTCGGTAACTCCAAAACTACTATGAATAAAGGAAGCCAACCATGGGGAAGAAGAATGAAGATGAAATTTCCGTGCGATATATAGATAATATCATGTTGTTAGGAGATATGGGGATTCTAACTGCTTTAAATTCCTATTGAGTTTTCCCACCGCGGTTTGGTGGTTACACATGATGGAATTAATTTTTATTTAATTCTATATTGAGGAGGTCCCTCATGATTTATTGGTTATTAATTATGGTATTTTAAATGGCATTGAACCACTTGAAAAAAAAATTAAAATCCCAAAGGCGTTACGGGAAGAACTGTAGAAGTGAAACCGACAAGGCTGGGTGACACCGATCGGTCGCGCCGATCCGTCGCGTTGATCGGTCGCCCCGATCGGTCGCATGCCAAAATGACGTCCTACCACCAAGACATCACCCCAAGGATCCAGAATTTGGAAAAGGGATGGACCTCGAGGGTCTGGGTCATCACATCAGATACCTCTCAAAGCATTCTTGCCATCGAGAATTTAAAACCAGACCTGAATAAAGGAGGGGGTCCGAACAAATGCCCCGGAAGATACCTCTCAAGAGTGAACCCAAACAATTATAATCACCATAAAATAAAGGATTAAACTGTCCGGTTATGTGGTGAGGGGTTTCCCTTCCACCATGTTAAGATACTATCAACTTTGGGCGGCTCTAACTCGCCCGCACGGGTTTATGCGCATCCAGTCTAATGCGTCGTAACTAGAGATTAGGTCCTCTCCTCCCCACATCTCAATATACATCCCACACATCCACAGAAAAAGGAAAACCACAAATTCCATAGTTAAAAAGGTAAAGCGTTCTGTCACAAAAAGTACAGAACTCAGAAAAACTCTGGGTACTGGGCACACATCTGTGCTTCCCATTTCTAGGTACTTTCCTCGAGCCCACAATGCCTCCACAACACATGAACCTAAGGAATGGTTCATCCACGAAGAACTTTCTCCTCATGATCCTTGACCCTCACTAGTCTTTCCACAAAGTTAAAGTCGTCCTCGATATCCAGAATTCCCCAGTTGAGGATGTGCGAATCGTTGTTCCGATACCGATGGAGCTAGAACAAATGAAAGATGTCATGTATCCTCAACAGCGGCGGTGGTAACACTAGCTGATAAGACACTTCTCTGACCAGCCGCAACACTTCGAAGGGTCCCATGAATCTGGGAGAGAGCTTTATTCCCCTAGCGAACCTCTGTTGTCCACGTCGAGGAGAGACCTTCAAGAACATGTGCTCCCCGACCCCTAACTCCAAGGGTCTCGTCCTATTATCGATATATGACTTCTATCGGTCATGTTCCGCCTTCATCATTTCTCTTATAAGATGAACCTTCTCTGTCATGCTCTGCACTTCTTCTGGGCCAAGAACACTCGCTTCCCCAACCTCAGTACAACACATGGGTGAGCGACATGGCCTCCCATACAAGGCTTCGAACAGAGCCATGCCAATGGTAGAGTGATAGATATTATTGTAGGAAAACTCTACCAGAGGCAAGTGTCGCACCTACGATCCATCTGAGTGCATAAAACATGCCCACAACTTATCCTCCAAGGTCTGGATGGTGTGCTTTGTCTGTATGTCTGTCTGTCTGGGGATGGAAATCAGTTCTAAGACGTATCTAGGTTACAAAATCAGGATGTAATCCTCTCCAGTCTCGTTAGGTAAACGACACATCCCTATTCGAGACTATGGATCTCGGAACTCCATGCAACTGTACCACCTCATCCACGTACCTTTGTGCTAAAGAATGCACTACACCTGACTCCCTGATTACCAGAAAGTGGGCTGATTTCTTCAACTGATCCACCATTACCCAAATACCGTCGCAACCACCTCAAACCTTGGGTAGCCATATGAATAAATACATCGAGACGTCATCCCACTTCCACTCGGGAAAGTTTAAAGGCTGCAAAAAGCCGTCTGGAACACAGTTTCCAGCCTTCACCTGGTGACACACTAGGCATGTTGCTACGAACTCTGCAACTGCACGTTTCACCCCAGGCCACCAAAACTGTCTCCTCAGACCCTGGTACATCTTGGAAACTCTCGGGTGCACCGATAGGAGTGATTTGTGGAACTCAATACGAAATTTTCCGTGCATTCTCTCTGGATCAAACATCTTTCCTTGGAAAATCATCTGGTTCTGACCATCCTCCGTCCACCCTTCGGGAGCATTGCATTGGTCAACTCGGTCACACATCACTTCGATTTCTGAGTCTCCCCATTGAGACTCCTCTACCCACCGAAACAGAGAAGATTGCACCATTATCTGATACAGGAAACCTCTACCACCTTCCATCCTAGCATCTAGGTGCAGGGAAGCCAACTCCTCCATCGCCTTCCAAGTATCTGCCGACTCTCGGACTGCATCATTCCGCGACTTCTTTCTCAAAGCATCAGCCACCACATTCCCCTTTCCTAAGGTGTATGAAATCTCGAAGTCTTAGCCTTGAAGGAATTCAATCCACCTTTGATGTTTTAAGTTCAGGTCCCACTGGGAGAAGATAAACTTCAACCTCTTGTGGTCCGTGAAGACTACAAAGTGCTCCCAAACGAGGTAATGCCTTCAAAACATTAGTGTGAACATGATCATCGCAACCACTAGGTCATGGGTGGAATAGTTACGCTCATGGGGACATAACTACCCAGACCCATAACAGATCTCCCCTTACCGCTGCATCAGCACACATATGAGGATTTTCCCTGAAGCATCACAGAACACCTCATACGTTTCCCCTTCTTCTGGAAACCTCAACACTGGGGCACTTACCCACCATTCCTTTAGATAACAGAATTCCACCTCGCACTTCCCATTCCACATGAAATACTAGTCCTTCTAGGTCAAGGCTATCAATGGTGTCGTAAATCGGGAGAAGTTGGCCACAAAACTCTGGTAGTAACCTGCCATCCCGAGGAAACTACGAACCTCTGCCATGTTCCTGGGTGCTTCCCAAGAAACAACTACCTAGAACTTTGATGGGTCCACTACTATCCCCTGCTCAGACACTATGGGCCCAATGAAATGCACCTCTCATATCCAGAACTTTCACATGGAAAGATTCCCATGGATCTGGTGCCATAGGAGAACCTCAAAAATCTTCCTCAGGTGCTCTGCCTGATCCCCCTTTGATCTTGAGTAGATAAGAATGTTTTCAATAAACATGACCATGAACTAATCCTGATATTCCTGAAAGACGGAGTTCATGATCCCCATGAATATAGATGGTGTGTTCGTAACGCTGAACGACATGACTGAAAACATGAAGTTCCCATATCTACACCTGAAGGCAGTCTTTGAGATGTCACCCTCCTTCACCCTCACTTGGTGATATCCAGACCGCAGATCGATCATTGAGAACCAACCTGCTCCCCTCAGCTGGTCGTAGAGATCGTCTATCCTCGGGAGTGGGTAGCGATTCTTGACTGTCACCTGATTCAGTCTCCTATGGTCTAAGCATAGCCTTAGACCACCATCTTCCTTCTTCAAAAACAAAACATGAGCACCCCATGGTGACGCAATTGGCCGAACAAAACCCTTCTTCATTAGATCGTCAATCTTGATCTGTAACTCCCACATCTCAGGAGGTTACATCCGATAGGGAGCCATCAAAATCGGACAGGCACCAGGTCACAAGCCTATCATGAACTCAACATCACATCGAGGGGGTAGAGTCACCACCTCCTCAAGAAAGACGTCCATAAACTCACTGATGATTCCTGGGACTTCTACAAATTCTGCATCTAATGACTCCATTGATAGTTCGGCCAACAAGGAAGGAGAGTCTCCTCTCACTCGCTGCTTCTCTGACAACCCCGCTCACCAATGAAAGTTATATGTTGACCGCCCAAATCTGAAAACACAAACCTTCCTCGGAAGCAGTCTATGATGGAACACATGGATAACAACCAGTACATGCCTAGGATGAGATCGTATGGTTGTATCTGCAATAATAGCAGATCCATGATAGACTGATGCGGCCCTATAATTAGTCTACATCCTCGGTTAACATAAGATAAGTCGGTCTGGCCTCCGACTGGCGTGCTCTGCACAAGAGGTGCTGAAAGTCTCTCGACGTCTAAACCCAAATCACGAGCCAGATCGGGTGTATCAAAAGAGTGCGATGCTCTGGTATCGAACAATGCATATGCTAGAGTACTAAGCAAGCTGATCGTACCTAGAACAACCTCTAGCCCTACTGGAACAGCCACCTCAGCGGCGTGCAACTACCGATGCCCAGATCCTCTGCCTCTCTGCTATCGGATACCACCCCGACCATGCCCTATTCGAGGTCCCTGAGGAGAACCTTGAGGTCGGCCTCCTCCTGCAACATCTTCCCTCAGTGTGGCGGGAGCCTACTACCCCTGCTGCTTCTGCTGAAAGGGCCTGGATGGAAACTGCTATGGCTTAGGTGGGCGCAGAACCTGCCCACCACCACTGTACTTCACTCTGTCCGGGCACTGATTCTGATGATTTCCAAGGCTCGCACAAACTAAGCACTTTAGTCATGGTCCTGAAAGAAAAGGGTGAGGACCAGGGGGTCAGAACAGGAACTGCTGAGGCCTACTTCCTGCCTGTCTAAACCAAGAGGGTCCTGATGCCGGAGGCCTACTACTGATGTCCTTCCCCTTCGACGGGCCCAATTGAATCCCCTCTCGTGACACACCTCCCAGCACATGCATCCTCTCCACCATTTCGGCCTTCTTCTGATCCTCCATGTATGTCGTTAAGGAAAAGGGAACAACAGCATACTGAAGAGAAGGTCAGAGTGCCTCCTCTAGACGTATCGCCCGAGAATCCTCATCCAGTAAGAGGTCCGGAGCAAAGTGAAGGAGATCATTGATCATGATCCCCAACTCTCTCACTGACATACTCCCTTGCTGGAGGGAGATTAGCTCATGTCACTTCTCATCCTTCATCGTGAAAGAGAGGAATTCCACCCGGAACTCTTTCTCGAAGTCAGCCCACGCAACCTCAGTCTCCCTCCTCCCTCCATGATAAAGCGTCCACCACTGACACGCTGCTCCCCACATCTGTCTGACAGATAGAGGAACCCAGTACTCCGTTGGAGCCCGAATCAAGCCGATATCTATCACTAGCTCCTCGAGCTAGCTCTCTGTCTCCACGTCTGAGATGTTGCCTTCGTACTTCCTGAGGGTCTGTCCACTACTGGAAATGGTGCTTTTCCCAGACATTCAGAACTGTTCGGAATGTCTGTCAAACAATTGGTATAAAATATACCAACGGTTCTGCAAACCATGGAGAAGTAAGACATTGGGAAAACCTATCCCAACGGTTTACACCAAACCGTTGGTAAAGCTGATGAAAATTCAGTCTTCCCCAACGGTTATAACCCATTGTGAACGGTTTTTACCAATGGTTCTCTTTGAACCATTGGTAAAAAATCCCTTGAAACCTTTCCCAACAGTTTGTAAACAATTGGGAAAGGGTTATAATAAACCTATGGCAACGGTTTGAAACTGTTGGCATATGTTATGCTGTGAAAATTTCACAGTAGCCTGCAATTTCCATAGCAGCCTATAATTTTTCACAAGAGCCTCCATTCCATTATGCTACTTGCAATAACAATCTTATACATACATATAGAGAATAAATTCATACACATTTAACATATAATTCATTCTTGAACTATACACATCCTGAATTAAATAAATATTCATAACGTAATTATAAACATACATAATTGATTTAGAATTCAATTTAAAATTTAGATGACAATTTATGTTGAATCTGGAATTCAATTCATAATTAAATAAATACATAATTTATTTATCAATTATCAATAACATACATAAAAAACTGAATAATTATCAACAGAATCCGAATACGTTTGTTCTTATTTTCGTATACCAGTTGTTTATATTAAAATGATGTCTATTTTAAATGAAATACATACACTTGGAGGGATACTGGCCACATCATGCCTCAAATTGAGGTGGGGTTGACTCGTACACGTTACATATGACCCATGGATTGTTTTCCTAAAGTATCAACCTATTCTGAAAGCATTTGGTCAGTTTTTCGTATGCCATTTATTATTTTCACTTAAAATGTTTTTCACTTCAAAAAAAAATGAGACACTTTGAGTGGTTCTACCCACACCAGGCCTCGGATGGTTGATGTGTTGACTTTTACATGTCACATATGAACCAAGGATCATTTTCCTAATTTTTCAACGGAATCAGAATGCATTTGGTCAGTTTTCCGTATGTCATTTAGTGTCTTCACGTAAAATGATGTATATTTTAAAAGAAAGAGAGAAAAATTGAGTGGTTTTGGCCACACCGTGCCTCGGATTGAGGCAGGGTTGAATCGTATACGTCACAAATGACCGATGGATCATTTTTCTACAGATTCAACAAAATCTGAATGAATTTGATCGGTTTTCCGTATGTCAGTTGTTGTTTTCACTTAAAATGAAGTCCATTTTAAACTAAAGAGAGACACTTTGAGTGGTGTCGGCCACACCACGCCTCATATTGAGGAGGGTTTGACTCATTCACGTCATATATTACCCATGTATCATTGTTCTAAAGTATCAAAAAAATCAGAATTTGTTTGGTCGGTTTTCCGTGTGTACGTAAAATATTGTCCATTTAAAAAAAAGACACTTAGAGTGATCCCAGACACACTGAAACTCGGATTGAGGCACAATTGACTCGTACACATCACATATGACCCATGGATCGTTGTCCTAAAGTTTCAACAGAATCTGAATGCTTTTGGTCAGTTTACCGTATGTCAGCTGTTGTTTTCAATTAAAATGAAGTTTATTTTAAACTATAGAGAGACACATTGAGTGGTGAAGGCCACTCCGCACCACGTATTGAGGCAGGGTTGACACGTAAACATCACATATAACCCATGGATCATTTTACTAAAGTATCAACTGAATCAAAATGTGGTTAGTCAGTTTTCCGTATGTCGGTTGTTGTTTTCATTTTAAATGTTGTCTATTTCAAATAAATATGAGACACTTTGAGTGGTGCTGGACACACCTGGCCTTGGATTGAGGCGGGGTTGAATTTTACACGTCACAAATGACTCATGGAATGTTTTCCTAATGTTTCAACAGAATCTGAATGTGTTTGGTCAGTTTTCCATATGTCAGTTGTTGTTTCAAATTAAAATGAAGTCCATTTTAAAATATAGTGAGACACTTCGAGTGGTGTCGGCCACTCCGCACCTCCGATTGAGGTTGTTCTGACTCGTACACGTTAAAAATGATCCAAATATAATTTTCCTAAAGTATCAACACAATACAAATGCGTTTGGTTGGTTTTTCGTATGTAAGTTGTAGTTTTCACTTAAAATGTTATTCATTTCAAACAAAAGTGAGACACCTCGAATGGTGTCGGCCACACCGTGCAACAAATTGAGGTGGGGTTGACTCGTACACATCACAAATGACCCATGGATCATTGTCCAAATTTTTTAAAAGAATCCAAATGTGTTTGGTCAGTTTTCCGTATGTCAGTTGTTGTTTTCACTTGAAATGAAGTTTATTTTAAACTAAAGAGAGACACTTTGAGTGGAGTCGGCCACACCATGCCTCGGATTGAGGCCGGGTTGACTCGTGCACTACATATATTACCCATGGATTGTTTTACTAAAGTATCAACACAATAATAATCCATTTGGTCAGTTTCCCATATGTACATAAAATGTAGTCCATTTTAAACAAAAGAGAGACACTCAGAGTGATCTTGGACACAATGCAACTCGGATTGAGGTGCGGTTGACTCGTACACGTCACATATAATCCATTGATGATTTTCTTAATGTTTCAACAGAATACGGAATTCAATTCATAATTTGATCAGTTTTGCGTATACCATATGTTTTTACTAGAAATGATGTCCATTTTAAACAAAATACATACACCTGGAGTGATATGGGCCACACTGTGCCTCAGATTGTGGCGATGTTAACTCTTACACATCAAAAATGACCCATGGATCTTTCTACTAAAGTATCAACATATTCCGAAATCATTTGGTAGGTTTTTGTATGTCAGTTGTTGTTTTCACTTAAAAGAAATTCCATTTTAAACAATGGAGAGATACATTGAGTGGTGTCGGCCACACCGCGCCTCAGATTGAGGCGAGGATGACTCTTACACGTCACATATGACCCAGGGATCGTTCTCCTAATGTGTCAATGGAAACCAAATGTATTTGGTTGGTTTTCCATATGTACTTAAAATGTTGTACATTTTAAACAAAAGAGAGACACTTAGAGTGATCCCTGCCACACTGTGACTCAGATTGAGCCTGGGTTGGCTAATACCCGTCACATATAACCCATTGATCGTTGTGATAAATTATCAACAGATTCTGAATGCATTTGGTCAGTTTTTTGTATGCTAGTTGTTCTTTTCACTTATAATCCTGTCCATTTTAAAAAAAAGAGACATAGTTAGTGTGGTACCAACCACACTGCATCTCGGATTTAGACGGGGATGACTCGTACACGTCTAAAATGACCCACGGATCATTTTCCAAATGTATCAACACAATCCGAATGTGTTTGGTCAGTTTTCTGTATGCCAGTTGATGTTTTCACTTAAAATGATGTCCTTTCGAAACAAAATACAGACACTTTGAGTGGTTTCGGCCACACCGCATCTCATATTGATGCGGGGTTTATTCGTACATGTCACATATGACCCATGGAACGTTGTTCTAAAGTATCAACACAATCAGAATCAGTTTGGTCAGTTTTTTGTATATACATAAAATGTTGTCCATTTTTTTTAAAAAGAGAGACACTATGAGTGGTGTCTGCCACACCGCACCTTGGATTTATCCCAGGTTGGATCATACACTTTCAATATGACCCATGGATCGTTGTGATAAATTATCAACTATTTCCGAATGTTTCTGGTCGATTTTTCATATGCCAGTTTTTCTTTTCAATTATAATCATGTCCATATTAAACAAAAGAGACACAATTACAGTGGTACCGTCCACACCACATCTTGGATTTATATGGGGTTGACTCGAACCTGTCTCAAATGACCCATGGATCATTTTCCTAAAGTATCAACAAAATCCGAATGCCTTTGGTCGGTTTTCCGAATGCTAGTTAATGTTTTCACATAAAATGATGTCCTTTTGAAACAAAAGACAGACACTTTGAGCGGTGTCGGCCACACCGTGTCTCCAAATGAGGTGGGGTTGACTCGTACACATCACATATGACCCATGGATTATTTTCCTAAAGTATCAACACAGTCGGAATCTGTTAGGTCAGTTTTCACTATGTACATAAAATGATGTCGATTTTAAACAAAAGAGAGGCACATAGAGTGATTCTGGCCACACCGTGCCTCAGATTAAGGTGGGGTTGACTCGTACACATCACATATGACCCATGGATCGTTCTCCTAAAGCATAAACACATTTCAAATGCGATTGTTCAGTTTTTCATAAGTCAGTTGTTGTTTTCACATAAAATGATGTCAATTTAAAAAAAAAGACAGAATCTATGAATGGTTTCGGCCACACCATGCCACAGATTGAGGTGGGGTTAACTCTTACAAGTCACATATGACCCATGGATCGTTGTGCTAAAGTATCGATACAATACGAATCCGTTTGGATGGTTTTCTGTATGTCAGTTTTTGTTTTCACTTAAAATGAAGTCCATTTTAAACAAAAGATATACACATTGAGTGGTGTCGGCCACACCGTGCCTCAGATTGAGGCGAGGTTTACTATTACACATCACATATGACCCATGGATCGTTCTAATAATGTTTCAATTGATTCCGAATGTGTTTGTTCAGTTTTCCGTATGTACTTAAAATGATGCCCATATTTAACAAAAGAGAGACGCTTAGAGTTATCCCGGCCACACCGCAACTCGGATGGAGCCCGGGTTGCCTCATACATTTCACTTATGACCCATGGATCATTGTGATAAATTATCAACAGAATCCGAATGCATTTTGTTCAGTTTTCCATATGCTAGTTGTTCTTTTCACTTATAATCCTATCCATTTTAAACAAAAGATACACAGTTAGAGTGGTACCGGCCACACCGCTTCTCAGATTTAGACGAGGTTGACTCTTACATGCCTCAAATGACCCATGGATGATTTTCCTAAAGTATCAACACAATCCTAATGTGTTTGGTCGGTTTTCCATATGCCAGTTTATGTTTTCACTTAAAATGATGTCCTTTTGAAAGAAAAGACAGACACTTTGAGTGGTGCCGGCCACACCATGTCTTAGATTGAGGCGGGGTTGATTCGTACACATCACATATGACCCATGGATCGTTTTGCTAATGTATGAACACAATCAGAATCTTTTTGGTCAGTTTATTGTATGTACTTAAATTTTTTTCCATTTTAAACAATAGACAGACACATAGAGTGATCTCGGCCACACCGTGACTCAGATTGAGCCCAGGTTGGCTCGTACATGTCACATATGACCCATGGATCATTGTGATAAATTATAAATAGAATAAAAATGCGATTGGTCAGTTTTTCGTATGCCAGTTGTTCTTTTCACTTATAATCCTGTCCATTTTAAACAAAAGAGACACAATTAGAGTGGTACCAGCCACATCGCTTCTTGGATTTAGACGGGGTTGACTCGTACACATCTCAAATGACCCATGGATCATTTTCCTAAAGTATCATCACAATCTGAATGTGTTTGGTCTATTTTCCGTATGCAAGATGTCGATTTGACTTAAAATGATGTCCTTGTGAAACAAAAGACAGACACTTTGAGTGGTGTCGGCCACACCGCGTCGCAGATTGGTGCGGTGTTGATTTTTACACGTCACATATGACCCATGGATCGTTATGCTAAAGTATCAACATAATAATAATCCGTTTGGTAAGTTTTCTATATGTACTTAAAATGTTGCAATTTTAAACAAAAGAGAGACACCTAGAGTGATCCCGGCCACACCGCGACTCGGATAAAGCCCGGGTTGGCTCGTACACATCACATATGACCCATGGATCGTTGTGATAAATTATTAACAGAATCCAAATGTTTTTGGTCAGTTTTCCGTATGCCAGGTTTTATTTTCACTTATAATCCTGTCCATTTTAAACAAAAGAAACACAGTTTGAGTGGTACTGGCCACACCGCTTCTAAGATTTAGACGAGTTTGACTCATACACGACTCAATTGACCCATGGATCATTTTCCTAATGTATCAACATAATCTGAATCTGTATGGTCAATTTTTCATATGCAAGTTGATGTTTTCACTTAAAATGATGTCCTTTTGAAACTAAAGATAGACACTTTGAGTGGTGCCGGCCACACTGCGTCTCATATTGAGGCGGGGTTGATTTGTATATGTCACATATGACCCATGGATCATTTTTCAAAAGTATCAACACAATCAGAATCTATTTGGTCAGTTTTCCGTATGTACTTACAATTTTGTCTGTTTTAAACAAAAGAGAGACACTTATAGTGATCCCGGCCACATCGTGCCTCATATTGAGGCAGGGGTAACTCGTACACCTGAAATATGACCCATTTATCATTCTCCTAATGCATCAAAACATTTTGAATACATTTGGTCTCTCCTTAGTATGTCAGTTTTTGTTTTCACTTAATATGATGTCCATTTTAAACAAAATAGAGAAACTATGAATGGTGTTGGCCACACCACGCCACGGATTAAGGTAGGGTTGACTCGTACATGTCACATATGACCCATGGATCGTTGTGCTAATGTATCGACACAATCAGAATCTGTTTGGTCTTTTTTCCGTATGCTTGTTGTTGTTTTCACTTAAAATGAAGTCCATTTTAAACCAAAGAGAGACATTATGAGTGGTATCGGCCACACCGTGCCTCGGATTGAGCCTGGGATGGCTCATACACGTAAAATATGACCCATGGATCATTTTGATAAATTATGTTAGTTGTTTATTCACATTATTCAAATACACTATTTGAAACATTTCAGAGCTAACAATGTTATGCCCAATGAATACATCCCTTTTATAACATACAAAGAATATATGATATTGATTAGATGTGTAAATGTGATTTACATTGATTATCATGATTAAAATAAATAAAATATATATTATAGATTTTCTAGTAGAAAATGAAATCAAGAAGGGTGGGGGGCTGTCCGGGGGGCTGTCTGGTGGGTGTCTGGGGGGCTGTACGGGGACCAACGAAGAGGGTGGGGGGATGTGTAGGGGGAAATCCGGTGGGGTTTCAAGGGTTGTATGGGGTCCAAGGAGGAGTGTGGGGGGCTGTCCGGGGGGCTATCCGGGGGGGTTGTTCGGGGGCTGTCTGGGGGGGCTGTCTGGGGGGATGTCCAGGGTTCAGGGAGGAGGGTGGGGGGCTGTCCGGGGGGCTGTCCAGGGGGTGTCCGGGGGGGCAGTTCGGGGACCAAGGACGATGGTGGGGGGGCTATCCGGGGTCCAAGGAGGATGGTGGGGCGTTGTCCAGGTTCTATAACGGTTTGGGGATTTCCAGGGTGTTCACAAACACAACACCACTAAAAGACAACAACATCCATAAAAACAGACAATATATAAAAATAACTCAACTCCAATACTATACTACGACTCTGGATAAAACCAACAACTAGAATAGATTAAACATCAAATCTTAGTAATATTAGTCAAAAATGTAATGGATTAATTTGTACCACATCACTATCACCATCATCACCATCATCATCATCATCACCCTCATCCTCATCCCCATAATCTTCCCCGCCCTCTTCAGTGCCCTCCTCCTCGCCCTTGACCTCCTCCTCGCTGTCAGCATCCCCCTCACCCTCCTCCTCTCCCTCCTCTTCGACATCAGACTCCTCGACATCATCATCGTCATGCTGGACATAATCCTAAACACAAATTGAACTGCCACCTGGTGCACCATATATAGAACGTATCGTTGACATATATTCATCAAAAGCTGGGCTGGCCTCTACTAGAAGTGATGGACATATAACTTCAATAAATTTCGTAAATGGATTGTTTTCCCTAGAAGTCTATTCTATCATCTCTGTGGACCTTTTATCAGCATGTTATGCTTGTTCCCTAACGTTCTGCAGCTCGGTGGCACTACAACGCGTACCTGAGGAGGGCCAATACCTCGTCGGGGCTATCCTAGCTCGGCAGCGTACTCTGCTAGGATGCTCCTCTCCCAACACCTAATGTAAGGGATCAGTTGGCCCAAAATTGGTTGGTTCATGGGCATCGAGGGCCTCTAAAAAAGCCTGTTACAAATATAAATATGTTATTAAGTAACAAAATAGATATTAAAATATAAAATCAATAGATTAAAACTTATAATCTGCTGTTGAGTCACTTCGTTGACAACACTTCCATCCTTTTTCCATCTACACGAGCAAAACTGTTTTTTGAGGCACATGTCCTTCAATATTCTATATTTTCCTCTAAAATGACATTGAAAACTAATGTTATATGAAAAATTTAGCAAATAGTTAAATAATTGAAGAAAAAAAAGAAAATTTTACTCGTATAGAAAACTTATAAACAATTGTCATACCTGCTTCCTCTCATGATCCGGCATCGAAGTAAATCCTAGTGTGTGGAGGTATTTTTTTGCATCAATGTTTTTTTTATTTTTTCAAGATGATTCCTAAATAAAATTGTATAATTAAATGGATAATATTAATGAAAAACATGAAAGTAATTATTTAAATACCTCAAATCTAATTCATACCTTAAACTTGGTACTCATTCAATGAGTAATCATCTAACAATACTGCTATATAGGACAATCATCCCAGACTGGTACAACCTCTAACTGAGTGCCAACTCTAGTGCGCCGGCCAATATACAAATCATGCTTGTAAGCTATCCAATGATCGACTAAATCCTTTAGACGTTCCATTCAAGCACCCTAACCATCGGGAAAATTAAATCGAAGCTGACATCAAAATATTAATTCATATAAATAATAAAATAATTCATGTCTTTATATACAACATATTTTTTACCCATATCTCTGCCCAAGATCTATCCTTGAACTCAAGTGGAAACATTCTACACGATAGCGGGCTGACGAGAATGATGTCTGAGTATTTGGAAAGCGTTGCAAAAAACTCCGACATTACTGCCCTGTTTTGTCAACCATTTGGTTGCCTTCATTATAATCCACCATAACCTGTGTGTGGTGGTTCCACACCGAACGCATGCGTGTATTCCCCCGCCCCCGCATCCTATTATTATATGTATCTGTCATGAAAGAAAAACAAATATTTTATCAAAACATGTTATAATGAAAATAAATATTGCTATAAAAATTTGTTAGGGTTCTATAAATATACCTACGCCAGTCTGATCACTGACGCCGCTGGATCCACCGAAATTGATGGAACACCCTGTGGTGGAACAGGAGTCTAGGACGATGGAATATAAATGCTCATAGAGAAGAAAGTAGAAGGAAAAAATGATGGGACAACTGTATGGCTGGATTCTGACTGGGGAGTTGGAATCATTATGGGATGTGAAAATGATTGGCCAGAAGATGAAAAAGGAGTAAAAACATGGGAGGCCTAAATATCCCATCTGTCCCTAACGACACATCGGGATAAGAATGTGGGAAGGATGACATGTCAGTGGGAGGGGCGGGGTCTAGTCGGGTACGCGTAGCTACACGTCCACCTCTAGTACGAACCCTCCTCGTACCACCAGCATGAGTACTAGGACAAGTACTAGGCTCCTCATCGAATAACTCTCGACGTATAGGTGGATCCTACGAAAATGTTTGGAAAAAAAGTAATCACATGACATTATATATTCTTTAAAAATATATATTTGAAATAAAGTACTCACTATAGGCACTAATGGTGGAATTCCCAACTCCACCATTTGACGATTGTTCTCCATCATTTTTTCCCTTCGTCTCACTTCAATTGGCTGCATTTCCTACTTTTGAAAGCAAATATGTAATTAATTAGAAAATGGAAACTAATGTGTAACCCAATAAACTAAATATATGAGGAAATAATGGGATTCAATGGTAATTTAGCTATCAATTTTTTTATAAGATATTGAATGGATATAATAAATCATACAAGTTGTAATGTTCACCAAGTTAGAAATATTGTTTCACTAGGTTTGAATACAGTTCAATTCTAAATTAGAAAATGCAATTCAAATAAAACTGCAACCAATTAAAATTGAAAATTCACATAATAGTGAAGTCAGCTAAAACATATTTGTGATCAATACTAAATCAATTTTAATATTTCTAACCTTAACAAGGATACTAATGTGTAACCCAAAAAACTAAATATTTGAGGGAATAAGGGGATTCATTGGAAATTTAGCAATCAATTGTTTTAGAAGAGCTTGAATGGATTTAATAAATCATACAAGTTGTAATGTTCACCAAGTTAGAAATATTTTTTGACAAGGTTTTAATATAGTTCAATTCCAAATTAGAAAATGCAATTCAAATAAAATTGCCAGCAATAAACATTGAAAATTCACATAACGGTCATGATAACTAAAACATATTTGTGATCAATACTAAATCAATTTGAATATTACCAACCATAACAACCCAACTTGAGGTAAAACAAAATAATTGAGAACATGGATGAATGATTCTATATATTTTCAACCATAACTTCAG
Source organism: Viscum album (assembly GCA_963277665.1). Classification (NCBI taxonomy): domain Eukaryota; kingdom Viridiplantae; phylum Streptophyta; class Magnoliopsida; order Santalales; family Viscaceae; genus Viscum; species Viscum album. Next base: position 667,077,386 of record OY728135.1, on the reverse strand, counting down.
GATCACAATAAACTCTGACAATTGAGCTATTTGAGTCATCAAATGAAATAAATGGATTGGTTCCAATGGAAATAGGGACAGTGTGAATTCCATCATCACCACCATCAAAAATATGTCTTGTAATTACTTGAACTATGACACCAAATTCATATCGAATTTGGTCTTTGACATAAAAAACTTGATTATCCATTGATGCAAACACATATGGTTCTACAGTAGAATGATTGTGGGTCATATTAATTACTCGAAATCCACAATCATCAATAAATGTGTCATGTCTCGTCATCGAATCAAACCAATCGCATTTCATCATTTTGAATTTTCCATGAGAGTAATAATTTAATATTATTATTTTCTCAACGACTCCATAATAACCTACATTTTCAATTCGCGGTCTACTATCTGATGCACTGGCATAACAATCTGTTGTGGCAGTAACCATAACACCATCATGTTGTGTTATCATGTTCTTTTCTCATTAAGTGACAATAAATTTGTACCCATTGATAAAAATTGATTTACAGTCACGAACAACGATATTTGGACCAAAATTCAAAGCTCTTATTTCCTCAGAGACAGAGTCAGCAGAAAAACTCAATACCTGTAATATAAATGACTGTTAAACTTAATTAAATATTGATATAATTATTTTAAACAGTAATATTTTTACCTTCAATTTTAACCAAGCAGAAAACTCTTTGATATGAAAAGTCTCTCTCCTTCTCAAAGATAAAGTATGATGCTTCCTATTTTTCATTTTCTTATGTTCCCTGTGGATAAAAAATATGAATAGTTTAACAGATATATATATGCAAGATTTAAATATTCAATTTAGTTACCTGATATAGTCATCGAATAAATCACAGTTGAACTAAACTGTGTGATGTGCCATCTCCCTCTCTTCATGGCTTAATGTATTCAATGTATATGATCCAGGAATTCCTCCTGTTTGAGGAAGTGATGGAAGACTGGGTTCAATTTGATCTTAATGTTCTTATTCATTTCTCATTGGTCTGTTCATTCTTGTAGTAAGATCAGACAAATACATCTAGTATAAATCCATACATTCTTGAGCCAAGTAACCGTTCACGATGAAACCTTAGAGATGATTCCTGTTTCAGACAGAAGACTTTAATGTGTACATATTTCTTTCAGTTGGATACATCCAATGAAAATAAACAGGTCCTCTAAGAAGTATTTCAGTGGGAATATGGACAGTCAGATGCAGCATGCCTGTGAAAAATGATGGAGGAAATATTTTCTCCAACTCACACAAAATTAATGGGGAATTTGTCAAAATTTTTTGCAAGAAAGACTTGGACAACTTATTAGCACAATGATCAATAAAAAAATAGCACAACCGAATAATAGTCACCCTTACATTATTGGGAAAAGATGACGGACTTCTATTGGAAGCAACTCTTGCAGTAGAACGTGATAATCATGATTATTCAATGATTTTAGCTTCAACTCTCTTCTGTTGACCTATTTAGATATGTTGATTGACTAGCCATTGTGAACTCTAATAGTCTATAATACTTCCAGAAATTGTTTTTTCAGTAGGTTTCAACACATAATAAGCACATGGAAGTTGCCATTTATTTTCACTGATACGCACAAGATGCAATTCTGGTCTGATGCCCCAATCCACCAAGTCACGCTGAGATCGTAAATCATCTTTTGTCATCCACTTGACTTTTAGAAGAACCTAAAGAAACATTTCACATATATTCATTTCAATATGCATTATGTCTAAGCAATGACGTAACAAATTGGTTGACCAATAAGGAAAATCAAAAATGATAAACCTTTTCCTCCAATTGTAACAGGTTTCAGTGGAAACATTCTTTCTATTTCCAGATTTTATTTGACCCTTCCCGAATGAAAAACTGAAGTCTTTCAATTAATTAAGCACATTAGTTCCAGACATACGTTGAGGTGTAGCATCATTATCTATGGTATTATCAAATATTCGACGCTTCGTTCTATATGGATGATCATTTGGCAATAATCCTCGATGTACCATAAAACTGAAACTACAGTGATGTTTCAGTCTTCTGGATCGCGTATTCTTCATAAAAACTAGGCATGATAGTTTTCCCTTCGTGCTCCATCTAGACATCAATGCATAAGCTAGAAAATCATTGATCGTCCACATAAGTGAAGCATGCATCTGAAATATGTCTTTCGAACATGCATCGTATGTGCGCACACCCACATCCCAATGAAGTTTCAACTCTTTTATTAAAGGTTGAATGAATACATCATTATCAATTCCGGGATCAGAAGGGCCAGATATGAGTATACTCAGGAAAGTGAATGGTTTTTTCATACACAACCATGAGTAAAGATTATAAATGTGTATAAAAACTGGCCATGTGCTGTGCGAAGTAAGCATCTGCCCAAACGGATTAAAACTGTCGAATGAAAGACCCAGACTCACATTACACATGTCAACTGTAAAATCAGGATGTCGAGCTTCAAATCTCTACCATGAAAACCCATATGTAGGATGAACCAACTTATCATTAGTCTTCTTTCTCTCGGTATCATGCCATCTAATTTTTATTGATATTTCATCAGACATAAAAGATTCCGAAGTCTGGGGATCAATGGAAAGTGCTACATTACATTCTGTGGAATGTGGGATGATGTTCCATCAGATTTTGACTTCCAGCGGGATGTGCCACATTTTATACAATCATTTCGTTTAGCGGTTTCCTTCAAGAATAAACTGCAATCTTTTAGGCACGCATGAATTTTGTTTTTTGAAAATCCATGTTCCTCAACTAACTTTCATTCCATATAGCGGTTTGAGGTAATATCTTAATCATCTAGAAGTAAATCCTTCAAGAGGGTAAGAATGTAATTTATTGCTATATTATAAATCCCATACATAGTTTTCCCATGAAACAATCGGATTAAAAATTCCAGATTTTTCATTTTATCGCATTGTGGATATACTGGAGTCGTGGCATCATCATTAAATTTTTTCTCCCTATCAATATCATCATTTTCAGTAGAAGCATTAGCTATCCTCATATAAAAGTCTTCTTGAGTCGAAATCCTTTCTTTTTCATGATGACGAATAAACAGAAACCGATCATCTAACAAATTCTCCATTCTAGTCCTTTCATTTCGATCATCACCAATTTGAGATTTCATTTTATCCACATTGTGATACCACACATAGTAGTTTTCCTGAAAACCATTTTTGTTTATGTGGTAGTTAACTTCTTCACGGATCAACCAAGGTCTACCAACACAATTGGAACACGGGCAGTGTATGCGACCACTATCTGAAGCATTGTGAAATGAAAAATCTATAAAGCTCTCCAAATTGTTTTGAAAATCACTTGAGATCCGATCGGTTTCATACATCCTACTTATGTCCATTCAGTAAAAAGAATTTATATAATTCGTTTTTTCATAAACAATTCAATAGTATTTAACTTTAATAGAAAATAAATTTAAGTAAACGATAAAGGATGATGTTTCTAGTCGATGTAGTGAACTATTAAAATAATGTAAAGAATGAGTACTCATAAATTAAATTAAAATTTATTTATATTCATTTTCATTAGGTCTATAAGAGGAACCTGCCTCAGGTCCCATAATGTGTTATTGGCATCCCAAATCATTCACTCATGTTCAATAACTCATTATTGGCACCTCTATGGCCATACCTATCATTACCAATTACTTCCCCAAGTCAAGTGCACCCCATGGGTGAATAAATTTTAGGCTTCTACAATAATAGGTTGTTCAGGGATTGTAAAAAGATTTAATTTCATTAAGTATAGACAATAACATTTATTTTTAAATTTGAAATTAATAATAAAGTATGTCAATGATTACAACATTATCTAATTAAACTTGTGACTTATCTAACATTTTTATGGATGTCTACACATGCCATCATGGGTAGTGAAAAGCACCCCACCCTCATAAAAGTGAGTATTCGACAAAAATAACACATACTATACAACGTACAATGAGAACCATATTTTATTGAACCTAATATTATATTAGTACAATCATCTTGGGGGAAATGGAATATATGATCCTGGTTAACTGATGAATTAAAAATCTCATATTCTATATGTTAGACATTATCTAAGGAATGAAATCATGCGAGGATAGGTTTACATCATTAAGTTTCTCACATGATATTGATAATGAAGGCTTAAATTAATTTCTTGAGTTCACTGATACCATGTAAACTATTATACACACCATTTTAACCCTTATACACACCATATGAACCCTTTTACCATATTTTCATTATTACAACCATTAATAACAACTTATTAAAAACATAACTTGTTAAAGATAATATAATTGAACATAAATCAATAATAATATTGGATATATCAAGTAAAATGAAGTCATACTATCTTACATCCTAAATGACCACCCATAACCATGATTAATGACCACAAAGCTCCCATTTCGGCCAAATAAAAAGTGAAAACAAAAACACATAGTTGCAGAGAACAACGTCATTTGTGTGAAGAATAATAATCTCATGGTCCTCATGATATTAGAACCACCCAGTCATGATTTTCAAGATGAACTTGTATCCATGAAACCATATGAGAAACACGATCCAATACATGCATTTTTCGGATTTTCCAAACCATTTTTTGGAACCCCAAATCATTGAAAATGGACATTGTGTTTTAAAATGGTGATTTAATAACACATGTATGATGTCAAAGGCAGAGTGATTAATGGTTATATTAGAAAAACTAATATTCACTAATATTGCGAATTTGACATTCTGTGCATTAGTTTCATGAAGAAGGAAGAAGTACTAATTAGGGACCACATACTATTTTGAAAAGTTCAAGAAGATACTCTATATGTTCTATTGTGAAAAGGATAAGTGAAAAATGTGTCATTTTATATATATATAGATTTTGATAGAAACATGATACATAATTGTTATGTAAAACACATAGTGTACAAAAATTAAGATGAACAAGATCTTAATTTTTGACATGACCTTAATGAAAGGAGTTATTTTCATGAAATAATATCAATAAATATTACAAAAAATTTCATATGAGTTTAGATACATGAAGCTGTAATATTTGAAGCATTGAGACTAAATAATACTATTAATCTTTAAAATTAGATCACAATAATGAGACACCATGCCCTTATAAATGTAAATGAGTAATGAAAACATTAATTGGACATACACCAATGTAGTGATTTGAGTACACAAGTCGTGGAGTAGTGAATCATAAAATTTTTAAAAAACCCTAAAAATTGGGAATAATGAAATCCTTGAGAATATAATGATATGCTTGATAAGAGGTGGAACTATATCCTTGATAAAAGACGGACGTAGTCTAAACTGGAAGTAGCTGATCCAATGGAAGATATGGGGCATCTCAAGTGCTTCTACAAAGGAATTGCTTCTGGAGAGAAGCAAAATGGTTCTGGAATCATAGGGAGGTGGCTGCCTGGTTTTTGAGAATTTAGGGCATATTTTTTCCAACAGGTTTTACAAACCATTGGGGAAAGTCAATCTTTCCCAACGGTATACTGAAACTGTTGGAAAAACTCATTTTATTCCCAATCTTTCCCAACTGTTTCATCAAACCATTGGGAAAGATGATTTTTACCCATATTTACCAACGGTTTCATAAAACCATTTGGAAAAGTCACTTATTAGAATTATTTACCAATGGTTTATGCAAACAGTAGGTAAAGATATCCTATACCAATGGTTCAAAGAACCGTTGGTATACATGTGTTGGGAAAAGTATGCTTTCTAGTATTCGTCGCTGAAAAGCTCGAAGTGTATTCTGCGACTGGTTATCCTCCTCCTCTCGGTCAATCCTCTATCGATTGGCCAAGTCACCCTCATAGGACTCAATCAACCATACTACTCATGGTCGCCTCCCAGGTGCCATAGCTGCAAGGTAAACAATGAATGCCTAAGCCCGAGTAGTGTAGAATATTGTTCTTAAATTTTCTTAGACTACTTAATTTATTTTGAATCTACAAGACACCCATGAAACATGAGAACACGTGCCATTATTATGCATGTACCTTTCCTAGGGTCTCTACACTGCAATCAGTGTGGCCTCACGAGGTCTTTTGGTAGGTCCATAGTCCTTGCGTCGGATCACGGGGGGCCCTAAAATCTCATGTCCTAGCTGGTCTTCCCTGGACTAATTCATCCACCAAGGTCACCCAATATTGTTTCCCTACCATCCCATTCAATCCTCACTGTGCCTAACTCCAGAATACATCTTATCTCTCAAACCTTCCTCTGATACCATTCTGTCACGACCTGCCTTCACCAGGTTGAGGAAAGGGACAACAGTTTTCCATACTCTTCCTTCTTCAAGTTGAAGGAGATATAATGACCCCCGAGACCCACCTTTAATAGGTCCCGGAGTGGAGACTAGCACCAAGGGTATAAAATCACACACTAAATGGAAGGAATTACCCTTTTTCTTTTAATAGGATCGGAAGATAAGATAGTGAATCCCACCAAACCAAAACTGAAAGTACAAGTACGTCTGAATGTAAACCATTCCCATATTCATGTTCAAAGGTAAAAGATACAAGCCAAAAAACTACAAAGGTAAAAAGATGTCTAGAAAAGGAAATCAACAATAGAAACTGCCCCAATGTCTGAGATAGTACAGTCCCGCACAATCCCTGAAATCCTCATGGAATCCTGAAAGTAGTTTTATATACATTGGGTGAGCATAAAAGTACACTCTGTATGGAAAACCAAAGACTCACGGGCACAAGTGGAGAGGCATTCTAATTCCCTGTGAGAAAAGAAAAGCTGAAAAAATCTAGCAAGGTAAACTATCCACCCAAGTCTATGCAAGGCCCACTCCCCAAATAACGCAAGGAAAGTAAATTATAGTAATATAACATCGATATTTGGGGATCCCACGCCACTTTCCCACTGGATATTGAAAACATCCTACACATCGAACCAATACCACCATTTTCACCACAGTCCCACTACCAAACCCCACCCACACACACCTGGGCCATAACCTCACCGTAGTCCCACTACCAAACCCTGACCACACATACCTAGGCCACAACCGCCACGCGTAACCACATCCGCAAAAACCTGGGTAAGAACAACTACTACCACGCCCGAAGACACCTAGGCCTCACCTCGAAGACACTTGGGAAACAACCTGCCCGCAAACACCTGGGCCAAACGCCACAACTTCCTAGCCCAAAGATTCTTGGGATAATAATGGACTTCAGGCCATCAAAGCCTTCCAGAAGAGTCATTGGCTATTCGGGAAATGGAGCAGAAAAGAATCTAATAACCAGCCACTCATAGGAGTGTTGGAAAAAACACCCTCCCCAATGAGATGGTAGTGGATGGCACTTAAGTGCTCAACATGGGTGGGGCACGAATAAGAAACCTTAAAACTACAAGTATATACATAATTCAATAAGCACTCAACCCAACCTAGGTTTCCAAAACCATCCTAAGCACAAACACCGTGTTACTATTCATTCATGAAAGGTATACCACCCACAGCCAGATCACAATTCATACCAGAACCAATTACCCCATTTACCCCATTCTAGTTTTCATGTTCAAGTGATCCCATTTATATGAAAACTACACTACTAGGAAACTAATAGGCACAACTACCAGCCAAATAAGGAAAACAACCAAACGAAAATTTAAGAATTTACACCCAGTTCTCTTGTAAAGTCACAACAACTAGGGATCAAGTGAGATCCATTGAAATACTAGAACCAATGAAAGCCCCTCGGAAGTGATAAGTGAGATCCCTTGAAGTACTGTATTAAAAAAAACCCTGAGACACAGCCCTGTGTCCCCAAAATATAGGAGCCAACAGTTTCTCAACCACAGAGGATCCCACCCGAATTCGTGTCACAGCAGAGCAACCACACAACCTCAGATTCACAACCATTGAATGTATAATAATAGGGGATCCCATTCCTAACAATATCATCCCAGCAATCTAAGCCCCCATCCAAGAAAACCATAAGGTCATCCGCAATTGGCCGGTGAAAGAAAACAACCAAACCACAACCACCAACAGAAGGTAGGCCCATGCAGGTATTTTCATATCTAAAATATTTAACACACGCCATGGATTCAGTTCCACTGGGATTTAACTGGGGTTATCACAGAAAATGATTAATCCTGGTGCTTTCAATTTACATAACCGAGATTACATAATTAACCAATTCCATGTTACATTTATTTAAACATCTACGAGCACCGAGGTTCATTAGTGAATGCATAAAATCCACCAATGACCATGATTTTTAATGGGAATAGGCCAGCACAATTCAAAACACATACAACATAAAACTAGCACAACAGAAACATTGATCACACCCCCCCTTAGTTCTTTAAAAGTCCGTTTATTATCTTCATTAAGTTTGGTTTCATAAATTCCCATAGAGACAAAAGTGTACCCACCCCGCATGATACACAAAATGGAGAGGTGAAGGAAAACCCTACTTGATTGATCAAAGATCAAAGTCCTTCTCCACGCACCAAGAATTAGGGAAAATCATGCCTCGCGGGGGAGGGACGTTGGGAACTCCAAAAGTACTACGAAGAATGGAATCCAACCAAGAGGAAGAATAAGGAAGAAGATATTCCCATTCGATATATAGATAAGATCCTGTTGTTACGGGATATGGGGATTCGAAGGGCTTTAAATTCGGATCATGTTTTCCCCACATGGTTGGGTGGTTACACACGACAAAATTACTTGTTATTTAATTCTCTATTGAGGAGGTCCCTCCGGATTTATTGGATATTAATTATGGGATTTTAAATTTCTTTGAACCACTTGAAAAAAAAAATGAAATGCCCAAAGGCGTTATGGGATGAACTGTAGAAGAGAAACTGACAAGGATGGTTGACACTGATTGGTCACGTCGATCGGTCGCACGCCGAAATGACGTCCTACCACCGAGACGTCACCACTAGGATCCAGAATTTGGAAATGTGATGGACCACAACGGCCCGGGTCATCACCAAAAATTTGTGTCTTGGTCAGGTCAGAAACCACCCCTACTCAACCTTTGATCTTGTTATAACTATTGTAATTAGTGTTGTGAGGAGATCAAACAAGGGTTGAGAGATGAGTGTGAGATTTGTTCCAAATGTAACTTCAAAAAAATATAATAAATTAGGCGAGTGATAAAATGTGCATCATATGGGGATATATAGGTCTTGAGCTTATGGTTTGACTTCTGGGAATTCTTAAATGAGTGGGTTTTGAAATATGACTGCAAAGGATTTAGGACAGGTTTGGTGGAACATGAAGAGTTAGTGGAATGGTGGACTTTTGAATTCCTTCCTCATGTTGGTGTCAGAAATCTCTTTGAATTTTATTGTGATACGGTTTATGAGACATCTTTTTCCAATTTCACTTGGAATAATTCATTGGTGTGGCTCGTGCATTGATCACATTACTTTATTTAAATAAAATTCCATCAAATGTTAAATCTTCATGATGCTAGAAATATATATATATATATGCGTCATTTTATTTGGATATGTGACTTTTCCCAGGAGTGAAAATGTTTAGGTGTGGGGGTGTGATCATACCACTATTCACTATTTTATTTCACCCTTATACCAATGTATTAAACTGGTATTGTATTGAAAATTACAATTATAATAAAAAAATTCACTCAATGATTGATTCAATAATTTTTTGTTTAAAACTGTTTAAAAGGTAAATGTTACATGTTTTGATAATTATATTGAAGGTGGAGGTGATTTGTAGAACACATGATGAAGTCCAAGAAAGATGGGCCCATCTGCACATGATCCAAGAACACCATTGGACTAAACGCATATTTCTAGTGAACTGTGCATTCAAATTGGCTTCAATTTTGTTTTTAGTTCCCAAATAGGATGGGCTACATTTCATATGAAGGAATTGAAGCCCCATTCGGCATCTACAATGCCCATAATAACTGATCTGTTCAAGGAATCAAAGCTGGACAAATTCCAATGCGGTGTTCTGTATTTTATAATCATCTAGAGATGTAGTTATCAAAATGGTGAAAAACATTTGGTGGAGACATCCAAGAGGTGGTGATACAACTTTTCTATATTCTTCAATTCTAGATAAGACTGTCTAAAGGCCTAAACACGTGGTATAAGTGGATTGAATAAATCTCTATGCCTAAAACCACCTTCCAATTTTTCTATAAAATGGCACCTTTGGCTCCCCATTTTCATGTTCGGCAAGGAGACAAGGTTCTGCCATTTTGGAGTCCCCATAGGGTCTTCTCAACATCCCTAGCAGTTCTGGAGGCTATTGAAATTTCTACTTAAACATCTTTTATTTCTTTCCCTCCCATGGGTTTCTAAACCGCTTGTGATCACCCGGGGAAAAATGCGATGTAATCCCGAGCTTCAAACCTGTATTATTTTGAATGATCTTTTTAATTCTAGGTTGTATGTTTATTTTCCCCATACACTATTTTTATATAATTGTTTTATATACTGGTATGTTATACTCAACTCAAATGATCTTGTTTGGGGGTACCCTTTCATGTGATGTTTCACACACCAGTCATCCCTTTTTCTTCCCTCATTCAATTGCGGTGTTTGTGTGGTTCATATTGGTCAATTGATCTCACATAAGATTTTTCATGATCATGCACATTTATGTCATGGTATCATAAAGAAGTAACATACAAACCTTGATAACACATCTTGTTCTTCGTGTGTTGCCTTGATGAGTTTCAGTTATGATGTTGAACACAAATCACTCAATAATCGGCGGTGTTCGGTGAATCATTGTGTGTTTTCGACTGAACCCTAGGAGGTATCCTAGTATTAACATAGTAAAAATATGTTTATATGTGTTACAAACCATGTATTAAAAGATAATAACCTCATCACTTGAAGTGATGAAGGATGACCATCATTAGACCTCCCCGGGTTGACCACATTTAATCAATCTTGTTTAATTCTACTATGTTTTATTGCTTTAATTTTCTATTTTCATCTTTTATCATCAAACCCAAGTACTATAAAACCTCATTTACCTTCTGCATTCATTATAAAGTCCCACTTTTTAAATTAATGATCTAAGGCTCCGTCGAGACACGACCTAGGGTTGCTTCTATACTGCAAAAATTCGAGTCAAAATTAAACAACTAATTTGACGTGCTCGACAATGCAATCAGTGTGATAGTGGGGAAACTATTCCCTCATTGGTAGAGTAACACAACTGATGAAAACAATAGCAGTAGAAGAAATAGTGAAAACCGATACAAAAGTAATCCATGGAAGACTGGAAATAATAAACTAGAGAACACACATATATATGAATGATGCATGCTATATATGTCTAGGAAAAAATCCAAAAAATTCACAGTTCTGAAATACAGCCGTATGAAACCAATGTACAAAAGAAATCAAGTAAACAACTTCTCAGCATCGCAAGCCATAGCTTGGTCCCTTGCTATCCACCTCCATAGAAATCAAGTGCCTGAAGTAGAAGGGTGCTTGACCATATCTATACCTGTAACAATATAATCTGTTTTGGCCCAATAGCATGGCCCAAAAGGGCGTGAGACTTAAATCCCAGTAGGAAACCACCATGAGATTTGTGCCTAACACTCAGTGAATATATGGCAGGTAAAGTACCGAAGTCAGTAAACAAGGAAGTACTCATCATTAATCAATCTAGAGTTTCAAAGCATTCAAATAACCACATAACATGAAACAACTAATCAAAACATATAAACACAACATGTAACCCTCTAGGAGGTACTTACAACCTATCCCCTCTGGTCCTACCTAGCAACACAAGCAAGCACCTAAACACAAGGTGACCATCTTGGAAGTACTCACAGCCTATCCCTTGTGGTCCTACCTAACAAGTACAAGCATCCCTCTGAGAAGTACACTCAGTCTAACCCCTCTGGTTCAGCTTAAGCATAGACTCTATGGGTAATCACTCATCATAAATTCCTCCTATAGTCTTGTATCAATATCTAAAGGTTCTCTAGGGAAGCACTTACGTCACATTCCATTTATGGACCGCGTCGAGGAACTACAGACACTCAGAGGAAGCACTCAACATCAATTCCCCATGTGGTGTCGCATGCTAAGTAAAACAGACACTCTGGAGAAGCCCTCAATGTCCATTCTACTTATGGTCTATACACCAAGTTCTCACGGCCCTATGTAAGTCAAGAAAGTTTAGTAGAACATATCAGAAAAGGTAAACCTCAAGAACTACATTTCTATAATTCTACAACATAACATCATAATAGAGCAATAGTCACACCATCCTACAATACTAGGAATTTTAAAGTAAACAGCAGCCAAACAAGAAAACTAGACCCAAAGGTCAAAATAGGAAAAACAATACATGGGAAATATGGCCAATGCACAAAAATTCACCCTATTCTCAAACAATTTTCATCTACTCAAGCATACAATCATAGCAGGAAAACAATAGGGCTAAAACGGTAAATGTGCAATACCCCGTTCATCGGTATTGGGCCAAATTGCACATATAACTAAAAGGATTCTTACCGAAAGGCACAAAACACCTACCTCAACGTTAGGAGATCAATATATTTTATCCATGAGGCTTGAATCACCTTAGAACACCGAATATCTATAGAAAAAATCTAAAATGTTCAACATATAATAACTTGAGAAAGACGTGGAATCATGAAATGAGGATCAAGAATAAGAGAGAGATTACCGAGGCGATCCCAATAGAATCGACAGTGGTCGAATCATAGATCTAACAGAGGCTCGGGGGCTCAGAGAAAAATTGCGGTCGTACAGGTTCTCTCAGATGAACGAGACCTAGAAGAAGGGCATTCTATACGTCAGATGCAACCTCGATGCATTTAATGAAAAACAGATATTACACGGTGTGTACTTTTGAAGTACATGGTGTGTACTTTCCATTTTTAAATCCCGTATTAAGAGGCCTCTAGGTAACCCCTACATGGTCGTGTGCATGGCCACTACACAGTCAGCACACGACTACCCGCAGTAACCGAGTACACTGTATGTACTCAGAAAGGACACAGCATGTACTTTGAAAATTTCCAGAAATTCCTCTTTCTCTCAAAAATGACCAGAAGAAGGAAACATACCAAAAAAAAAGGTTCGAGATCTTACAAACATACCCTTAAAGAAATTCATCCCTGTATTTTCCTAGCAAGGCGGCGTAGAAGAAGAAACCCTGAACAGCTCTGACCACTGCGATCGTACATCTGCCTCCCTCTCCCAAGTCTCATCCTACACTCGCCCATGCTGCCAAATCACTCGTACCATAGGAACAAACTGGCCACAGAGAACATTCTTACTTCGATCCACAATCCGGATAGGATGCTCCTCAAAAGTTTCATCCACTTCTAACTCAACATCCTCATGTTGAAAGATGTGAGACAGGTCTGAGAAGTAACATCGAAGATGAGAAACGTGGAAGACGTTGTGCATAGCCTGACACCTCTAAGGTAACTGCAATCGATAGGCCACCCGCCCAACTCTCTCCAACACCTCAAATGACCCGACATACCTTGGTGAATGCTTACCATGTCTTCTAATTCTCTTGTGTCCCAACCTCTGTGTGACATGAAGGAATACCTGATCCCCAACCATGAACTCCATAGGTCGTCTCTGCTGATCAGCATAATACTTCTGTCGAGACTGCGTAGTAGCCATCCTCTTCAGAATCAACTCTATCTGCTCTGTGGCCTCCTGAACAAGACGAGGTCCCAACAAGGTTGCATCTCCTGCCTCTAGCAAACATAAGGGTGATCATCCTAGCCTACTTTACAAAGCCTCATAAGGTTCCATCTAAATAGTTTCTTGAAAACTATTTTTTTAAGTAAACTCCACAAAAGGTATATGATTATTCCAAAAACCTCTAAAATCCAGAATGGATTCTCAGAGCATGTCCTCAAGCACCTGAATCGTACACTCGAACTGGCCATCTGTCTGGGGATGGTAAGTTGTACTCGAAAGTACCTGTGTACCCAAAGCCTTCTGAAGCCCCTGCCAAACCTAAGAAGTAAAACGTGATTCTCTATCTGAAACAATGGAGTGTGGAACTCCAAGAAGTCATACAATCTCTTAGATTCCCAACCTTCCCAGCTCATCAACAATGAAGATCTCCTTGATCGGCAAGAAGTGAGAAACTTTTGTGAGTCTGTCAATGACATCCAAAACTGCATCATTCCCTCATGGAAACCTCGGTAAACTTGTCACGACATCCATCACGACATCATTCCACTTCCACTCAAGAATGTGTAACTAATGCAAAATACTTGCGGGTCGCTGATGCTCCACCTTCACTGGATGATATGTGGAATCCCTCATAATGAAACGTGGAATATCCCTCTTCATACCTGGCCACCAATACTGATGGTGTAGATCACGATACATCACGGTGATTCCATGATGAAATTTTCAAATAGAGGAATGGAAGTCCCGCATCAGCTCCTCGTGTATATCTACTATCACCCATACACATCCCTAGAAACGCAAGATCTCATTCTCACCTATGGTCCATCCAAGAATATGGTCATCTCCTAACACACTCTCCCTTAGGACTAGGATTTCAGAATCTGATAGCTTCCTTATTCACACTCGATCAAGAAGAGTAGATGTAACCACTCTAGAAGATAAAAACATCTTCTCATATCTATTTTGCACCTCTAAATTCATCTTAGAGAACAGAGCCATAAGCTTCCACTCACTATTCTCCTCCTGAACTGCATGTATCTTAGTCCTCCTGCTCAATCCATCAGCCACTGTGTTGCCTTTCCTAGGCATGTAGGAAAGCTCAAAGTAAAAATATTGAAGGTACAAAATCCACCCTCGCTTCCCCAAATTCATATCACGCTGAGTGAAAATGTACTTGAGATTCTTGTGGACGGATAAAACCACAAATTTATATCCTAGAAGACAATTTCTCCATCAGTGTAAAGAATGAAAAATAGTAGCCAACACCAGATCATGCGTTGAGTAATTCTTCTCATGCGTCCTCAACTGCTGAGACCCATACGCAAGGATTAATTCTCCCCGCATAAGCACAGATCCCAGCTCGATACCGGAAGCATCACAGTAAACGGTATAGCTCTTGCCCGGATCGTGAAACACTAGTATCGATGCTGATGTCAACATCCCTTTTATCTCTTAAAAGGCTGACTCACAAGAATATGACCACAAGAAATTTTCAACCTTCTTAGTCAAACCCATCAGCGGTGCTGCTAAGGATGAAAAGAATTGTATGAAATGTTTGTAGTATCCTTCCAACCCTAGAAAACCATGCACCTCAAAAACATTTTCCGGCTAATCCCAGGAAACTACTACCCTCACTTTCTATGGGTCTACTAATACTCGTGAATATGAGATAACATGACCTAAGAAGTGAATTTGGTCCATCCAAAAGTGTCTTTTTGAGAGCTTAGCATATAACTGATGCTCTCTCAGTGTACCCAAAACTATCTCAAGATGGGTATCATGGTCGTGTTGGGTGTGAGAGTACACCAAGATATCATCCACAAAGACAACCATGAAAGAATCCAAGTATGGATGGAACACTTGGTTCATCAGTTCCATGAAAACTACAGGCGTGTTCGCGAGACCGAATGGCATAACCGCATCCACGTATAGGCCATACATGTTCCGAAAGGCTGTAAGAGGTATATATGATTGTCGAATGTGAAACTGATGGTAACCGGATCTCAAGTCAATCTTCGAGAACACCTAGGATCCTCAAAGATGATCAAAGATATCATCAATCCTCCACAAGGGATATTTGTTCTTGACCGTCAACTGGTTCAACATCTGATAATCCACAAATAGTATGAGGGTGTCGTCTTCCTTCCTCCCAAACAGGACAAGAGAACCACATGGAGAAGTACTGGTTCAGATTAAACCCTTTGCCTACAACTCCTCCAACTGCTTCTTAAGCTCCTGCATCTCTAATGTAGCAATCCTGCAAGGAGGAATGGACATCAGTGTCACTCCTGGAACAAGATCAATAGAAAAAGTCTACCTCATGCTCTGGAGGGAAACCTGAAAATTCCTCTGGAAAGACATCTCTATAATGATACACCACTAGAGGAAAGTCTAACTGTGAAGTCCCTTAATCATCTAGATATAGGCTAGAAATCTGGGTTGTAACTCCTCCCATCCCATAATGCTCGGGTCCTGCTCTACTCGCATGGACATCGCATTCTCCCTTATGATAAAACGATCCTCCCTCTGGTGATGTGAAACTCGCCTTGCGGCGATAGTAGTCGACAACTACCTGGTCGGGAAATAACTAGTTCATTCTAAGAATGACGCCATAGCCTGTCATATCTAGGACATAAAGGTCCCATAGGAAGTGACACCCACCTACCTCAAGAGGGTACTCCTTACACGAATGTACACTAGACGTTCTAGTCCCCAACAGAGTGTCTAACATCATGATTTTTGCAAATGAAAAGATAAATATCCCAAGGATCTCCACAACAACAACAGATATAAAGCTATAGGAAGCCCCTGTATCGAAAAGAGCAGAAGCTAAAACTGAGGAAACTATGATTTTACCTCGAACTGTAGAGGGTTCGCGATCTTTCTCCTGATGGGTCTACTCCACTAAAAAATTCTGACCACCCTGAGCTGATCCACCCTGTTGTTTCTGAATTTCGGGTGATTGGATACCACAACCACAACCTTCGCCTCAGCCTGAATGGTCAGAAGAACTCCAGTTCCCCGACCGGTGAGAAACTGGTGGTGCTGCTCCTAAATTAGGAGTCAAGGAAGAACCCATGTCACCAAATGTTGGTGAGAAGATCTGACAGAAACGCTGAAGGTGACCCATCTTTCTGCATGATCCGCACTCCACTAGGTCTCTCGGGCAATGTGCCCTCGTATGTCTGCTCTTCCCGCATTGGAATCACACCACCTGGCTGCCAGAAGAAGTGTCTCGCCTCCTTGGATCACTATGTGAGGACACCCTATAGTGGTTTCTACTTTCATTAGAAGGAATACAAACCCCAGATGTCGAGCCACCCTGGCTCAAAACTCCAGAATCCCTCAGATTGTGATCTGTGATCAGTTCCTAGTTGACAATAGAAGTGATAGAAGTTATCCAGATGATGTTCACCTGTGATCGGATGTCATGCCTCAGAACATCCTCGAACATCATTGACATGAATAACCAATAACCTCATTGAATAGGCGTGAAGCCCTGCTGCTTGGTAAATTGGGAGGAATACTCCATGACAGAAAAAGTTATCTACTCTAGACTCAATAACTCTTAGGCTCGATCATCCCTCATGGTCTCGGGATAGAAGTTGTCAAAGAAGATACACTAAAACTCATCCCAAGCCATGATCTGCTGGTTTCCAGCCTATGAGATCACATCGCACCACCTCTTGGGGGAATCCTGGAGTATATAGGTAGCAAGTTTGACCCTCCTCTCTAGAGGCATCTCTACATGCTCGAAGATTATAAGCATGGATTCTAGCCATGACTCTATAGCATTGGGTCCTCCATCCCCTGAGAAAGTGGGAGGATGCTTCTGCTGGAAGAACCACATCAAATCATCCATCAACGGGGAAGGATGTGGTTCTCCCTAAAAGGTCTGAATCATACTTATAAACCCTTCCCTGAACTGTGCATCAACACCTGTGTCTGGTATAAAGGTCGGTGCCCTAGTTGTCACTATAGGAGGATCTGCTGGAAGTCCTTGATCAGCCATATCTGGTGTCTAATCACCTCCTGGAAACTAGCGTACAACCGAAGGACATCTCGGTTGAATGACTCTATAAGGTCAACCGCACACCTTAGATAAAGATTATCAAGGCCATAAATCTATATGTTCAAGAATAAAAAAAGAAGGAAGAAAGCATTCATGTTTTACAAAACATGACTACACGGTGTGTATAATTCCTACACGGTGTGTTCCCTTAAGCCACTCACATGTCATAAAAAGGTAAAAACAGGAAAAACATGCATGGGGAACATGACCAAAGAACAAAAATTCACCCTATTAAAAATCAATTATCATATACTCAAGCATTCAAGCATAGTAGGAAAACAATAGGGCTAAAATGGTAAACACGCAATACCCCGTTCATGGGTATTGGGAAAAATTGAACATATAACTCAATGTCTTCCTACAGAAAAGTACAAACCAATTACCTCGACGTTAGGATATCGTTATATGTGATCCATGATGCTTGAATCACCTTAGAATGTTGAAGATCTATAAAAACGTGTAAAACGTTCAACAGATTATAACTTGAGAAAGAAGAGGAATCATGAAACGAGGCTCAAGCATAAGAGAGAGCTTACCGAGGCAATCCCAACTCAATTGAAAGTGGTCGAATCAGATATGGAATAGAGGCTTGGGGCTCGGAGAAGGATCCCGACCATACGAGTTCTCTCAGTTGAACAAGACCTAGAAGAAGGGTGTTCTGTCTGTCAGACATGACCCCGGTGCATTTAATGAAAAAAAGTACACGGCATGTACTTTTGATGTACATAGTGTGTACATGCTATTTCCGTACCCCGCATTAGGAGTCCTCCGGGTCAACCCCACATGGTTGTGTGCATGGCACCTATATGGCCAGCACATGGCTTCACATGGTAACCGAGTACACGTCGTGTACTTTGAAAATTTCCAGAAATTATCCTTTCTCTCAAAAACGACCAGAAGAAGAAAAGATACCTGATAAGAAGGTTCAGTTTCTTACATCAGGATAGTCTTGACTTCCTTCCAATAGAGGTCACTTGGTTCATCTTGATATCTACCTACCGCACTCAATGTGTAGGAGACATACATCCTAGTACAAATCATGGCAGACATAATTGACCCAATCGCTGATGCGTATAGAGTCCTTTCCATTCTATTTCTTTACTCATGTGTCTGAGGACGCATTTTCATTGAAAGGTGAATTCCATGTGATGATGGAAACAATCCCCACATGGATTTTTACATACTGAATCTCTTCACTATCTTATTAATGTATGTACTTTGACTTAGGCCCAACAATCTCTTGGATCTATCATGATGGATCTTGATCCCAAGAATATATGATACCACACCCATGTATTTCATGGAAAATAATTGATTCAACCATTACATAACAGACAGTAAGATTGGTATCTCATTTCCAATAAGTAATATGTCATCTATATATATTATTAGTAAAACAACTGCACTCCCACTAATCCATTTATAGACACAAGGCTCACATTCATTCTTGATAAAACCAAATTTCATTATAGATTCATCAAAACGAATGTTCCAAGACCTAGATTCTTTCTTTAATTCGTAAATGGATTTCTATAACTTGAATACCTTATTGGCATCCTTTGGAGTCATAAACCCTTCAGGTTGTGTCATGTAGTCATCTTCCTAAAGGTTCCCGTTAAGGGAGGATATTTTGAAATCCACTTGATAAATCTCATATTCATGGTATGAGGTAATGGAAAATAGAATTCTGAGGGATTTCTGCATCGTAACTGGTGAAAAGGTTTCATCGTAGTCCATACCTTGATGTTGTTTGAACCTTTTTGCAACCACTTGTTCCTTATAGGTACTGAATTGTCCTTCTACGTCCATTTTCTTCTTGAATACCCATTTTCAACCAATAGGATTTACATCAACTCGGGGATCTACCAAAATCTAGACTTGGTTTTAGTACATTGAATCTATTTCAGAATTCATGGCTTCTTCCCACTTGGAATCATCTATTCCAGTTACTGCTTCCTTGTAGGTTATAGGATCATTATTATCATCTAATAACGAGTCACCATCCACAGTAACTATAAAACTATAAAATTCAGTATATCTAACATCTCTTGTACTACAACACTTCTCTTGTGTCTATGGAATAGTTCTTTCTTCCATGGGTCTTTATGGAATCTCTTCACGTACCGACTCTTGTATACCTTGATCCTCAAGTTAATCGATGTCTATCTCACTCCTACTATCTATTTGGGAGATGTTCTCCCTCTTAAGTAATATATCGTGTCTTTGCACTATATACTTCTTTTCTAGGGGGTTGTATATGTAATATGCCTTTGTTTCCTTGGTGTATCCTAAAAAGGTACAATTTGTTCCTCGGGGTGAAATGTTTTACCTGAAGAGGCCTTAAAAAAAGCATCACTTCCCTAAACATGGAAATTCGATAATATAAATTTATTTCAACTCTATAAAACATATGGAATACCATTTATTGATTTAGTTGGTACTTGATTTAGTACCCGCACTATTTTTTTGTAACTCATATCCCCAAAAGGATATTGGAAGACTCACATGATTCATCATTGATCTAACCATGTCCAAAAGGGTGTGGTTACTCCGTTCACCCACACCATTCCATTAGGGTGTGTATGGAGGTGTGAGTTTGGATAGGATCCCAAACTACCATAAGTAATCAATTAAGTCTTGATTATGATATTCTCCACCTTGGTCTGAGCGAATTTTCTTCATCTTCTTACCAAGATAGTTCTCAAATTCATTCTTGTATTCTTTGAACTTATGAAAAGAATTCAACTTAGACCTCATTAAGTATAAATATACATATCTTCTAAAATCATCAGTAAAAGTTATGAACTATGAGTATAATCCCCTTGATTCAATTGGAAATGGTCCACACACATCGGTATGAACCAATAAAAGAAGTTCATTATCCCCTTCACATTTCCCACTAAATGGAGGTTTGGTTATTTTTCCTTCTAAACATGAATGACATACACCATGTGGTTTTACTTCAAAATAATATAAATATCCATCTTGATGAATATTTTTTAAACGTTTCTCATTTACATGACCTAGCTGGTGATGCCAATGTAGAATGTGGTTTGAGTCATGTGAAGTACCTTTGCTATCGATTTCCATTACTTGGATTGTGTAATCCAACACGAAAAGACAGTTGTATAAATGTTCCCTACCAAAAAAATGATATCTTTGTAAAATTTGCAACACTTATTTCCAAAAATGAAAATTGATCCATCTATATCTAATCTAGAAACAGAAATAATATTTTTAGTAACATATGACACATAATAACAACCCTTTAAAACCACGATCATCCCAGTTAGAAATGTGAGGCCATAGTCCCCAACACCTACAGTAGTAATTTTTGATCTATTGGCTTCTCATAGATCTAACAACCCTCAGTAAATCTTCTTGAATCTACTTGGTTCCTATATTTGGATAAATATGTGATCACCATAAGCTACATATGGTACCCACATTGTTGAAATAGATAGATTTCACTGGATAACGAACACAGCTAATACTTCCCCTTACTTATTAGGTTGTGTACAGTTATTCTTCTAGTGGACCCTCTTTCCATATGAAAAACAAACATATTCTTATTCCATTTCCTCCCCTTTGATCTTCCATTTCTTAGAAGGTTGTGAAGACACTTTTGCCTAAAAGCTCTTCACCATCCCTTTCCTCTTATTCAAATTAAGGATATAAGGATTTTCACACTTTATATCATTGTCCACTTTGAAATTAAGGATTAGAAGATTAGATAGATACTTCTCAATGTTTTTCATATTGAAATTGAAAACAAGGTTTGATAATATTGGAATTAGTGATGATTGAATGAGATCGGTCTCCAGTTCATCAGGGAGTTTAAACCCTAGAACCTCAAGGAGCTCAATGTATCCAATGAGCTTGACTACATGAGGCCCAGCTGGGGCACCTTCTCCAAGATTACTCTGAAAGAGCTCCTTATAGATCTCAAACCATTCGTGTATTTCACTCTCCATGTAAAGGCCACAGAGGTTCTCGAGCATGATATAAGCATAAATGTTTTCATGATCCTTCACGATATCACTAGAAATTGATGATAGAATCAACCATTTATCATTGACCACATTGTTCATATGTTTCTTATAGACCAGAAAATCCTCATCACTCACCTCTTTGGTTGTCAGATCAGGAAATGCTTACTCCAGCATGTAAGACTTCCATTCATGGTATAGGATAACCCGAAGGCATCTAACCCATTCATGGAATTTACTACTAGTGAGGATGTTGTCTTTATATAGAACTGATCATAGGGATAATGTGGTTGATGAGCTTGTAATTTTTATTCTACAATTAAAATAGAATATCATTAGTACTTTCTTGATTACATTTTATGATAAATAATAAATTTTACTAAGTCACCCACTATTTTATCAATTCCCAATGGCCCTCAACATTGAACTAGGAATGTCCAGTTTCCATGAAATTCTAGTGGAGAGGATCCATATTCACCTTCTCATTACCCCAAAAGGTCTGTTCAATCTATTAGAAGATATTTATGTTGGAAGGTCTTTTCCAACTATGGGATTTCAGCTCCTTGATCTCATGAGTGGACTCCCCAATCCTAAAATCATGACTTTGGATTTCCTCAACTATTACCTTAAATATTACACCATGTCCAGCAAGGGATACTCCCCTTGATGTAATATGGTTTATTCAACCTGAAAAATTTTGTAAGGGTTTCTTATATAAAAGTATGTTTCCCAACAAGGGTTGGTCAAACACATAGTTTTATTTAGTTTTTCCCTTAATCAAGTAACAGAAGGATTGTTCTAACTTAATTTTTTTAAGGATGTATTATCTCTTATGAGTAAATTTATTATCATCATTATCACATGATTGTTAATATTAAGTGGAATTTACTTAAGTGATTAACCATGTGTAGATAATATTTACGCATAAGTCTGGTTTATTTTAGTTCCATATTGCATTCTTGTTTTATTAATTAATTATGTGATCAAGAAAACACATCCATAATGATAAACCATGAAACTGAAAGAAATAAAATAAACTAAAGGGAATGATTATGAGATTTTCTAATGGTTATTTTATCTAGCAGTTGATAAACTAACCCTACCCTAGGGTAGAAAAACCTCAATCCTTTTGGGTTTGTGTTTATATATTTCCACCTATCCACCTCTGTATCTCCTGGGATTGGTTTTGTCTCAGCTCCAGATTGAACCACCTACAATATATTGGGAGTTCCATCCATAACCTATGCCTTTTTTAACTCACATATAGGTGAGGGGTAAAAGGGGTTTTACATAAATGAATTCTTAGGCACCTAGGCCCTACATATTATTGGGGAGAAGTCTTACATGCAAAAAAATTCAAATTAAATAAATTATTTAAAAGAAACAATCCACATACAGACATCATGGTCTAGATCATGATCATCCATAAATGCAACGATATTTACACATAAATAATACTAGTATTCAATTCTTCAATCTTTCTTATTTATGATAAATCACACTCAAATAAATTTATTATCTTCTTCAATTAATCAATACTTTTATCTTAAACCATTTTCTGAATTTCCTTGAGATTCTCATCTATCATAATTTTAAACTAATAAATTCATTTAAAATTATCTTTGAATGTAACTTGTACCTTGGAGGCAACCGAGTGAATTTCTATTCATAACTACCCAATGATTAGAAATTATCATTACGTAGATGTTAAATTAAACGCATATATATATAAAACCTATCATGTGTGGTGACTCATCTTTATTCCCACACGATGGTTCACGTCTCAAGGGTTTGTATAATATAATAATAAATTTTAATAAATCTACATAATTTGGATGAGTACACGGTGTGTAGTTCCAACTATACGGTGTTAATATTTTTCACCATCCATCTGAAGTACACGCCTTGGGAAACATCATGTGAGTGTACTTTGGAAATAATTGGGGTACATGGTGTGTCCAGTGGATCACACGCCACTTAGTTCCTCATTACACAGTCTCGATCAGGGCAAGATATGTATGGGGTACACGGTCCAACCCTATCCCAAAGGGACTACACATCGTGTCCAGTGTGCCACACGACATGTAATCCGAAAACCGTGTGCCACATGTTCATGGTCAACACACAGATTCATTATGACTTAGAAAAACTCCAATGACACAGCTTGGTTTGGAGGAACAGACCCGGTGCATTGATCCTTGGATACATTGTGTGTACTTTCGAATACATGTCATTTGTTCTGGTGTTGTATGGACAAGAACCTTTGGCACCTCTGGATGAGATCCTCAGTTTTATTTTTAATAAAATTAAAAGAAAAGATAGTTTCTATAAGGTAAATGACAAACAAAAGAGGTGGAACAGATCTCAAGATTCAGATTTGAAGAACAATTAACTTGAATTCAAATAACAAAATTATCAAATGCGTAAATCATCAAAGAAATATTTATATAATTATAAACAATGATGTAAACCCTCTTATATCACTTGATGGTCCCGAGCGTAGTGGAAGAGTTGTTGGGCCGACACCAAATTTTGATTTTTACCATGATCAATAATTATTCTAGGATCAATATGATGATAAAAACCAGTCTCCATGGAATAGAATCAAAGATTTAGATGAAGAATGAAGTGGCTTGAAACCTTTAGAGAGGATCTTGGACATCATGTTTATAATTTATTTATTTAATTTCATAATGAAAATAATTCCTGGAACATTAGCATTTTCTTCATTGATGATGTTGATCATTCAGAATGACCCTTCTAATTTATCTTGTTGTGTTTTTGAGGATCCTAACTAGAATCCCTATAGTTGTAATCCACACATGTTTTAATGGCCTTCGATCGACACCTCTTATTCTCCAAGTGCTAGCACGACAAAGCGAGTGTCTTATGTCGTTTGTTCTTGATCAATTTTTCTTCAGCCTTAAAGAGCATATCTCATTATTTAGAGGGGCAGGAAGAGTATTCGAGAGGGAAAATATTTAGCTCAACAATTATAAACTAATCGGGTGTGTGGTTTGGTAAATGGGACAATAGACGTATGTGTCTATTTATTGACATGGGCCTTCAGTTACAGTATTTAATTGCGTAATAAAAATTAAATACATTAATAACCTTATATAAAACCCATGCTATTAATAATAATACCACATCATTATTTATGGTGAGCCAACTAGCGCAGAACATAATTATAAATAAAAATTATGTGTCACAAAATAATAGTTGCGTTATTTTAATTTGTACCAACTAGTTAAATAATTATTTATCATCTTGAAAATAATTATTTTACTACTGAACCTCCCTTGGTCCTCTCTAAATCCACTTATATTTATTAAACACCCAAATAAATAAATAAATTAGTTATTCTCCTAAATAAATATTTTATTTAAAAACTATTAAATAAATATTTATTAAATGTTCAACAAAATAAATAAATATATTTTACCAACAATCCAGTGAATAAATATTTATTTAATTTATGAAATCATTTTTTATTGAATAAAATTATTCCATTTTCTTTTGAATAATTTTTATTAATTAAATACAAATATAATTTAACGTAGACCACCAAATAAACTTTGTGTGTGACCCTCTAGGATTCATTCTAATTGGCATTATGTCAGCTTGCCTAAAGTCCAAGAGTAGTGTCTAACAACAGGCCAATGAACCCAACTGAAAGAACATAAAGTCGAAAAAATGACATCCATATACGAATGCTCACTTTTTAATATAATCTTGTTCTCACAATATTTCATCAAGAAGGTTTCATGATAGTTTCATCAACTTTTTTTCTTGATACGTCATTCATTGACTACCTGAAATAAACTCATCGATACAGCATGTCCATGAAATTTCACGCGACGGTTCTATTTAAATCAAAGGGATGAGATATAAACATCCATAAATGGAAGAGATAAATCCTTCCTTGACTTATCCATTAATAACATGCCACTCATGACGCACCCAACGTACCCTAATTCCCGCCAACTGTCTACGTGATGGTTTTCATCTCTAAATCATAGTGTGTGAGCCATGACACATATTAATGATAATATTAATGTATAGGGATCATTAAAAATGCTCTCAAATAGAAATATCTGATGACCCAAAATCATGCAGAATTCCTACTGGCAGGTTTGTTCTCATAATCTCATATCGTGAAGATTACTATGTGTGAACTTCATGGGTGGAATTCTCATCTTCTTGCGAGTACTCACACCTAACGGTATGAATGAAATTTTTCACATCATGTTATGTCATCCAATAGTAGAACTATATTTAAGAATATTATTATATAATTTCATGGTTCTCATCATAGGAGGGAACTGCCACGACCTTATCAATGCAACAAATACTGTAGGAAATTATTGCATCATAGTCATGAAAAACAATGAAAAATATGTAATAAGATGTTTAGTATTTAAATACATTCAATATCCATGTAATCAAAGTACAACTAGTTGGTTCTAGGACACCAACTCATAAAAACTCTTACTTGGACTAAAGTTAACAGCTTACGAATTTCAGTTCGTCAGACCTCGCATGGTGATCCTATTTCTGGTGAGTCAAGGCTTTTTTCAAGGGGCCCTCCACGTTGTATTTCGTTGAAGTACTACTCACTAAAACTTCACCTGTTTGAGAAAACTACCTCAAGATATAATACTTCCAAAGTATGTTATTCGTCTGCTGATGTGACCATGGATCTTTTGTGAGAGCCACCACAACAGTATTATTATAACGACCCATAATTTAGATACATTTTTATTACTTTAGAATTGAAGCACACTTATTACAACATATAACGAAACCAGGAAAGGACCGTATAGGTATATAGTCTTTAGAAACTTGGAAACATAAAGAACTGGTTCATAAAGAATCTACTTTACCTCCCATTTATTTCATCATATCTAGAGTCTGTTTTGGCATATCCTACTTAATAACCTTCTTCATGACCTGGGGAAATAAAACATACAAAAGGGTGAGCTGAAATTCTCAGTAAGGGTAAACAAAAGAAATATCAATCACATCATATACACAAGAACATAACTTTTGGAAATCTTAACCTACAAAAGAGATCATAATTTCATAACAGGGGATAAATCATAGTAGTGAAGTGTAATCCCAATAATCATAACTTAAAATATGAAACTTTGTTTCATACACACATAATCATATAGAATCATTTCTTATTAGTCAAGACTCATTTCCAAGACTATCTTAGTGGAAAAAGTCCATTCATGAACCGAGTTCACTCCTCGTTTCAGTCCTGTTTCACTAAACCGGTTTAACTTGCCGTTCGACCCATGTCTATCTCATGAGATATAAAATATTTACCCAATGCATTGGAGGGAGATATAGGTCCCACCCATCTCATAATGATACCATTCTTATCTGTACCACAAAATCATAAATCATACATCATTGCATAACCCATGAAAAAAACAGGATTCTTAATCAACATAACATCATAAAACAATTCATATAAAGTAATGGAATTCATAAAAATAATTCTATCACAACATAATTAAATCAATGTATTAATAGGGATAGAAACAGAACCCTATATTATCTTAGATGGAAAATATTTTTGATAAAACACATGAACTCCATTTTTGAGGAAAATATCATTTCTACTTCAAAAACATTTTCCTTTCTTAACAGTCATACAATTTTTTACTAAAATAAGTTTATTAAAAATAAACATGAAAACATGTAAGGGAATATTCTTGGAAATAATTTTTTAAAAATCCATTCATTCTGTATAAGTTAAAAAACATTCTTCTTGTACTTTTTTTAGAAAAGTCAAAAAGTACCTCGTATGAAAAACGACAAAAGATTCCTTTCATATCATTTACTAAAAACTCACCGAAGGGTAAAATTGGATTTAAACAATTGTAGGTGGATGGAAAAAATATTACATATTGAGGAAACATGGATGTGGTTGATAAAATACACCCCAGTAAATACCAAAGTATAAACAATCTCGGATAAAATTAGATTGTGATATTTTCCCTTATCATAGGTCCGATTTGATTCGTAAGTGTCCAAACCTCCTGTATATTTATTTAAATAATGTTATTGACTTATTCCAGAATCATACATATTTTTATGATATCATATATGGTCATATTCTTAGCTTCTTATTAGTAATATTTCATTACTATTTGTTATTTGGGTGTCTATTACTTTTTTTCTTTTGCGTGTTTTGTCGAATAAATTATTATTTTTATTTTTAGGTTATAAATACCTGATTTCCAGAATGGTATTAGTGTAATATATATCATATTCATTCATTAAATTCATTTATATAATCATTATCAAATGAATATCATGTTGAACGAGTCGCATCACATCGTGGAGATGGTATTCCGTACGTACGCACGAGCGATGATATCATTTCCATGATCGTGGAATTGTATTGGAGTGTATGTATACTATTTCAGAATAAATACTTTAAAATAATCATATATAGTTATTTATTTGCACCATTATACCCATCCATGAGAGGTGGTGATGGAAAATATATTACACCACGGCGTGGAGACGGTATTCCGTACGTATGCACGCGCGGTGATTTCGTTTTCCGTAGGATGGATTGATGGTGAAATATGGTTGATTCATAATTATAATAACATATCAGTATATGAGTGATACTGAGGTTATTAAGTA
Organism: Viscum album; assembly: GCA_963277665.1. Classification (NCBI taxonomy): domain Eukaryota; kingdom Viridiplantae; phylum Streptophyta; class Magnoliopsida; order Santalales; family Viscaceae; genus Viscum; species Viscum album. The sequence goes on along the minus strand of OY728135.1, from coordinate 667,048,918 downwards.
ATAATGAAACAACTAATTAAGAAGAAGTGGAAGAAGAAATAATGTTGAAATAATTGGTAACGAACATTACCCTTTCTTTGAAGCGCCTCTTTGAGACATCCTCTTAAGGCACTACAATTGGTGTTTGAAGAAGACCAGGACCACTATGATGTTTCTAGGGAAGTGGGGAAGTGAAAGGGGCAGAGATTGGCCAGGATTGAAGGCTCAAATTGGTGTGAGGATGAGAGGTAGGAGGTTCCCTTTTATAAGGGAGGAGAGGGGCACCTTTGGAAATATAAGAAATATTAGTTTATATTAAATCCCAACCCCATTTAAAAACTACCAAACTAACTCATATCCTAAGATTAGATGAGATAGGGTTGTAATAGAATCAAACAATAATATTTAGACATGTTAGAAATTTATTTTAAACATTATCAACTTGATTTATCTTTATTTATCAATTTAATTTTATTTGTGGTAATAATATTCTAAATTTTAAATTATTATAAATAATTACATATGTGTTCTGAATTTTCCATAATTTGACACTTTATGAAATATTAGACCATATACATTTTAATTTAAAATTTTTAAATATTTTTGTGATTTTTAAACAATTTTATAATATGTTATTTTTATAAAATAACAATAGTGTCAATTTTGACACTATTCATTTATTTGAATTTAAATAAAATTTATACAGATGATATGTTCAAACTAAAAGCTTTAATAGATTCATAAAATGTTATATGTATCTATAAAATTAGTGGAGCACATTAAATAGTTCATATAATAATTATTTTAATATTTATAAAAACATTTATTTGATATTTTAATTAATAAAATAATTTCAACATCACTATTGTGTCATAATTAATGATAATTATTTAATCCCTAAAAATTCTAAATAAATTCCTATGATTTAGATAATTTTATTAGATTTTTGGATACTATTCATGTTTGAAGATTCATTAAGTTTATCACTAAATTAAAATTATTATACTTATAAGATTTAAGAAAGTGACATGTTGTCACATTCTTTGGTTTTAATAATAATTAAATTATTTTCATGGACAAAAGTACATTAAATGAATCTAATCCGACCCTTAGGTGATATGGGTCGACTTTTAGTCACCAAATACGATTTTTTCAGGTGTTAGGGTAATTTTATAATCTTATATTTACCCTTAATTACCCGATTTACCTTTAACTATGGTAAATAAAATTTACCGTAGTTACTATTCATAATGCCCAAAAATAAAAAGTAGCCTATTAACATAATTTGGACCCACTGATTCCAAATATGGAATCCATTTTTCAAAATTAAAAACATATAAGTTGCAGTAATTAATTTAAAATAAATCTCGTTGTTAAGAAAATGGGTTTTAGAAGTTAAAACATTGCCAAAGATTGAAATGTTTTTACCTATGAATTCAATGTGAAATTAATGCTAATGAAATAAATTATATTAAATGGTAAAAATATATTCTATATATACTTTAAAACCATTCAATATTATAATTTAACCATATAAATTATCTCAATGGAAAAAGTTGTTTTAATTAAAAATTAGCGTATTTTTACTATTCATCAAAATATGAAAGTTATCAGAAAAATATCAAAATTTATCCAAAGTAAATTTTTATATCCTGATTCAAAAGGAGAATTTTATTTTGTCAAATTGGACTTATAAGCGTGTCAAAAAATAGATTTAATGTGGGTGCGCCATCAAAAGGCGGCAAAAGTGCATTTTTTTGAAAAATACTTTTTTTACCCAAAATATTTATTTTGTTCTCTTACCATGTTCTAGAAAATGTGTAAGATGAATAATAAAATTTCAAAATGTATTTAATACTATAACGGCTAGTTCATAATAATATATCGTTGTTTAGTGAAACCTGGTATTGCGTACTACACACGCTATCGAGGAAGGTCACGATTGTGTGTATTGCAAACCATGTCCATATTGTTTGCTGTGAAAGATTCCTTTTGTGTTGTATATAACATAAGAAATAAAAAAAATATTTCTCATAAAAACTTAGGGTGTTACATTCTACCCCCCATAAAATGAAATTTTCCCTCGAAATTCGTCACTTTATAACAAAAAGATAAGGATACCTCTTCCTTATCATATCCTCAAGCTCCCATGTAGCTTCATCTAATTGGTGGTTCCTCTATAAAACATTCACCAATCGAGTGGTCTTGTTTTGTAGGACATTTTCGCTATGATCCAAATCTCTATCGACTGTTCTTCATAATAAAGATCTTGCTCCAGCGGTACAACTTCTGAGCTGAGTACATGTGAAGGATCAGGTATGTACTTTCTCAGGAGAGATACATGGAACACATCGCGAACTTGAGAGAGTTTTGGTGGAAGAACCAATCGGTAAGCTACCTTTCCAACACGATCCAGTATTTCAAAAGGACAGATATATCTAGGGATCAACTTCCCCTTCTTTCCAAATCTCATGACCCTCTTCCAGGGAGATATTCATAAGAACACTATATCACCCACTTCAAACTCTAGGTATTTTCTTCGGTTGTTGGCATAACTTTTCTGTCGAATCTGAGCTGCTCTTATGTGTTGTTGAATAGATCGGACCTTTTCCGCCATCTCATCAACAAGATCAGAACCTAATAGCTTTCTTTCCCCAACTTCATCCCAGCAAGTTGGAGTCCTGCATTTCTTTCCATAGAGAGCTTCATAAGGATCCATCTGAATACTGGAGTGAAAGCAATTATTATAAGAAAATTCCACCAAAGGTAGGTGTTGATCCCAACCACCTTTGAAATCCATAGAGCAAGCTCTCAACATGTCTTCTAGAGTTTGAATTGTTCTCTCAGACTGACCGTCTGTCTGAGGATGATAAGCAGTGATGAAACTCCACTCTGTATCCAGAGTATGTTGAAGACTTCGCCCGAACTTTGAGGCAAATCTCAGATCCTGATCAGATATAATAGAAAGTGGTACTCCTTGAAATCATACCACTTCCCTTACATATATCCTGGAAATCAGATCTAGAGAGAAATCCTCTCTAATAGAAATGAATTGTGCAGCCATTGTAAGGCGATCAACTATGACCCAGATAGAATTATTTACTTTGGATGTTTTAGGAAGTCCTGTGACAATGTCCATAGTGATGTTTTCCCATTTCCATTGGGGAATGGGTAATGGTTGTAACATCCCCTTAGACTTCTGTCTCTCAGCTTTAACTTGCTGACAAACCATGCATCGAGAGACATATTCAGCAACATCTCTTTTCATGCCATCCCACCAGAAGTACTCTTTCATGTCCCTATACATCATTGTGCTTCCAGGATGAATAGAGAATGAAGAACTATGAGCCTCATCCAGCAGCTCCTTCTATAATTCGAGGATGGGAGGAACACAAACCCAATTCCTGAACTTTATTATCCCATCACAATCAAGGTTGAATTCAGGAATATTTCTCACCTTCTTTTGTAACTCTACATCTTCTTTCTGTGCCTCTTTAATCTTCACATGTATAGATGGTTGAACATTCATTTGAGAAAGATACGATTTCCCCCCTTCCATTATAATTCCAAGATCCATCCTTTGTAAATCAATAAATATTGGATCTTTTGTGATCCTCATCATGGATAAACTAGCATGGTCTTGTCGACTTAATGCATCTTCCACCTTGTTTTCTTTCCCAGGGTGGTAATGAATTGAGCAGTCGTAATCCGTAATCAGCTCCAACCATCTTCTTTGGCGCATATTCATCTCCTTTTGTGTGAAAATATACTTTAAACGTTTATGATCAGTATAAATATCACACCTTTCTCCATAAAGATAATGCCTCCAAATCTTTAATGCAAAGAATACAACAGCTAAATCCAAATCATGAGTTGGGTAGTTTTGCTCATGGATTTTCAGCTGTCGTGAGGCATAAGCTATCACCATATCATTTTGCATAAGAACACACCACAATCCCTTCTTGGATGCATCACTGTAGATCACAAACCTTTATCCACTACATGGTAGTGTGAGCACAGGTGTACTGCATAACCTTCTTTTCAACTCCTTGAAATTCCCTTCACATTCCTTCGTCCAAACAAACATAACTACTTTCCAAGTCAACTTGGTGAGTGGATTAGATAATCATGAAAAATCTTTCACAAAACGTCTATAATATCCAGCCTAACCAAGAAAACTTCGGATCTCAGTTACTATTGTTGGTCTCGACCATCTTTCGATAACATCTATTTTTGTTGGATCCACAGATATCCCCTCTTTTGAGATTATGTGACCCAAAAATGAAAATTTTTCAAGCCAAAATTCACACTTGGTAAATTTGGAATAAAGATTCTCCTTTCTCAGGGTCTTCAATATAATTATCAAGTGATCTTCATGTTCTTCCTTTCTCTTTGAATATACAATAATATCTTATATAAAGACTACCACAAACTAATCAAGATAGTCTCTAAAGACTCTATTCATCAGATCCATGAAGATAGCAGGTGCATTAGTAAGACCAAATGGCATCACTATAAATTCATAGTGTCCATACCTCATACGGAAAGCCGTCTTTGGTATATCCTCCCTTTTGACCCTTAATTGATGATACCTGGAACGAAGATCAATCTTGGAAAATTATTGAGCTCCGCGTAGTTGGTCAAATAAGTCATCAATGCGTGGGAGAGGATACTTGTTCTTGATAGTGATCTTGTTAAGTTCTCGATAATCAATGCAGAGTCTCATTGATCCATCTTTCTTCTTAACAAACAGAACAAGTGCTCCCCAAGGTGATGCACTAGGGCGTATGAATCCTTTATCAAGATTCTCTTGAAGTTGCTTCTTCAATTCCTACAACTCAATTGGGGCCATTCTATATGGTTTCTTTGAAATAGGAAAAGCACCCGGTACGAGTTCTATTGAAAACTCAACTTCACGATTTGGTGGAAGACCTGGAAATTCCTCTGTAAAGACATCATCAAACTCCCATACAACGGGATATTCTTAATCGTGAGTTTCTCTCCTGCAATTTGAGATAAATAACGCTCATTTAGTGGAATCAAGACCCATAAGATGGAAGAAATTTCCACTGGAAGGTTATGTTCATCCTTGCCTCGACAGACGATCATAGATTGATCTGGAATATGAAATGTGACTTCCCTTCTTTGGAAATTGATATGAGATCCATATAAAGAAATCCAATCCATTCCACGAATCACATCAAATTGCACTATAGGAAGGATCACAAGATTTTCAGGAAGTACTTTCCCACAAACTTCAATCGAAGAAGAATTGTAAACTTTTGATGCGACTGTTGTGCCATTAGGAGTTGTCACAGCTAACTCAAAATCTAATTGTTGAGGTAATACGGTGATACCCTTAGAAAAATATTCAAAAATAAAAGAGTGGTTGGATCCAGAATCAAATAAAACATTTGCTACTTTAGAGTGGATGGTATGTGTACCTTTCACCACATCGTTATCATAATCCACATCACTGATAGAAATTTCATGTGACTTTCCTTTGTATTTAGCCTTAAGAGTTTGTTGCCGTCGACCATCATCATCAACCCTTGAATTTGGGCATTGATTGGCATAAGGCCCCATCTCCTTGCACTTAAAACATTAAAGTGTAGTAGGTTCATTCTGTGTATCCCTTACTTTGTTTGCATCATTAGACATCTTCTTCCCATCATTGCGGCATTAAAATGCCCAATGACCTTCCTTTCCACATTTGAAGCATTTACTTGTCCCTTTAAGACAACTCCCTCCATGTTTCTTTCCACACTTTGAGCATAAGGGAAATCTCAACATATTTTCAGTGTTCTCTATAGATTTTCCTTTGAAGTCCATTTTCCTCTTCTTATCAAACCCATATGACTGATGGGTTACTCCAATCTCAATCTCAACTTTGAGAGCACATCAAACGATTTCCTCGTAGCTATTGATGTTCCTTATGGCTAAGGCCCTTCAAAGACTTGGCTTTAAGCAACTAAATAATCGATCGATCTTACTCTCTGGTTGGATAATAATACCAGAGGCGTACCTTGCAAGTCTTGTAAAATTTGATTCCTAGGTACCAACAGATTCATCATCCTTTTTCTTTAGTTCAAGAAACTCCTTCTCCATCATTGTTTGGAGAATACGAGGGATGTACTTATTGAAAAATAATTTCTTAAACTCGTCTCATTCCATGGAATCAATTTCATCCCTTTACCTCATATTCTCAATAAGATTCCAACATTGATCAACATATCCTTCCAAACGATACACTACTAGGATGAATTTATCATGTTCATAACCTTGATGAACTGAAAATATCTTTTCAGTAGTACTAATCCATTGTTCAGCAACTAATTGATCAGTAGACCCGCTGAATGAAGGTGGACGCTGCCTCATAAAGGATTCAACAAGATGTTGCTCCTTCCTTTACTCATTTGGATGTCATGCATGATTCATATCTTGAGAAAGTTGTGTGAGCATGGCTACAATATTTTTCATTCCAGCTCCCATAACATTTGGTTGCTCAGGGGGACAATCATTGCATTTCCCGTCGCATTCCGCATTAACACGGTTCCTTCGGGTTCCAGCCATTGACTAAAACCAAGAAGAATAGTTTGAGCAACCCTAATTATTATAGGAAAAACACATAATCAAGAATAAAATTTCACACTTAAGGTCTTATCATAGGTTATTCATGGCCATTTCTAAAACACTAAGATTGTGTTATATGATGAGACTTATCCTTAATGTTCTTACTAAGGTTTTCACATCCTAGTTTCCAAAGGTTGACTATAAATTTCCTCTGATACCAACTATAACGACCCATACTTTATATACATTGTTATTACATCAGAATAGAAGCACACTTATTACAACATATAACAAAACCAGGAAAGGACCGTATAGGTATAGTGTCTTTAGAAACTGGGAAACATAAAAAACTGGTTCATAAAGAAGCTACTTTGCCTCCCATTTTTTTCATCATATCTAGAGTCCCTTTTTGCATATCCTACTAAATAACCTTCTTCCTGACCTGGGGAAATAAAACATACAAAATGGTGAGATAAAATTCTCAGTAAGGGTAAACAAAAGAAATATCAATCACATCATATACATAAGAATATAACATTTGGAAATCTTAACCTGCAAAAGCGCTCATAATTTCATAACATGGGATAAACCATAGTAGTGAAATGTAATCCAAATAATCATAACTTAAAACATGAAACTTTTTGGAATACACATGTAATCATAGAGAATCATTTCTTATTATTCAAGACTCATTTACAAGACTATCTTAGTGGACAAAGTCCATTTCTGAACCGAGTTCACTCCTCATTTCTGTCCTGTTTCACTAAACCAGTTTAACCTGCCGTTCCAGCCATGTCTATCTCATGAGATATAAAATCTTTACCCAATGCATTGGAAGGAGATATAGGTCCCAACCATCTCATAATTATACCATTCTTATGTGTTCCACAAAATCATAAATCATACATCATTGGATAACCCATGTAAAAAAATGGGATTCTTAATCAACATAACATCATAAAACAATTCATATAAGATAAAGGAATTCATAAAAATAATTCCATCACAGCATAATTAAATCAATGTAATAATGGGGATAGAAATAGAACCCTATATTTTCTTAGATGGAAAATAATTTTGATAAAACACTTGAACTCCATTCATGAGGAAAATATCATTTCTACTTCAAAAACATTTTCCTTTATAAATAGGTCATACAATTTTAAACTAAAAGAAGTTGAATAAAAATAAACATGAAAACTTGTAAGGGAAGCTTCTTGGAAATAATGTTTTAAAAATCCATTCATTCCGTATAAGTTAAAAAAAATTCTTCCCGTACTTTTTTTGGAAAAGTCAAAAAGTACCTCATATGAAAAACGACAAAAGATTCATTTCATATCTTTTACTAATAACTCACCGAAGGGTAAACTTTGATGTAAACAACTATAGGTGGATGGAAAAAATATTTAATATTGAGTAAACATGGATGTGGATGATAAAATAAACCCCAGTAAATACCAAAGTATAAACAATCTCGGATAAAATGAGATTGTGATATTTTCCCTTACCTTAGGTATTATTTGCTTCATAAGTGTCTGAACCTCCTGTATAATGATTTTAATAATGTTATTGACATATTCCAGAATCATTCTTATTTTTATGATATCATATATGGTCATATTCTTAGCTTCTTTTTAGTAATATTTCATTACAATTTGTTATTCGGGAGTTTATTACTTTTTGTTCTTATGCGTGTTTTGTCGAATAAATTATTATTTTTCATTTTAGGTTATAAATAACTCAATTACATAATGGTATTAGTGTAATATATATCATATTAATTCATTCAATTCATTTATATAATCATTATTCAATGAAGATCATGTAGAATGAGTCGCATCACATCGTGGAGATGGTATTCCGTACGTACGCACGAGCGATGATATTGTTCCCATGATCGTGGAATTGTATTGGAGTGTATGTATACTATTTCAGAATCAATAACACTTTAAAATAATCATATATAGTTATTTATTTTTACCATTATACCCATCAATGTAAGTTGGTGATGGAAAATAGATTACACCATGGCATGGAGACGGTATTCCGTACGTACGCACGCACGATGATTTCGTTTTCCGTAGGATGGATAGATCGTGAAATAGGGTTGTTTAATACTTATAATAACATATCAGTATATTATTGATTCTGATGTTATTATTTCATAATGAAAAAACTAAAGAATAAGAAGTGGAAGAAGAAATAAAGTTGAAAGAATTTGTAACAGACATTACCTCTTCTTTGAAGCGCCTCTTTGAGACCTCCTCTTAGGGCACTACAATTGGTCTTTGAAGAAGACCAGGACCTCTAGGATGTTTCTAGGGAAGTGGGGAAGTGAAATTGGCAGGTATTGGCTGAGATTTAATGCTCAAATTGGTGTGAGGATGAGAGGGAGGAGGTTCCCTTTTATAAGGGAGGAGAGGGGCATCTTTGGAAATATAATATATATTAGTTTATATTAAATCCCAACCCCACATAAAAACATCCAAAATGACTCATATCCGAAGATTAGATGAGATAGGGTTGTAATCACATCAACCAATAAAATTTATACATGTTAGGAATTTGTTTTAAACATTATCAACTTGATTTATCCTTATTTATCAATTTAATTTTATTTGTGGTAATAATATTCTAAATTTTAAATTATTATAAATAATTACATATGTGTTGTGAATTTTCTATAATTTGACACTTTATGAAATTTTAGATCATATAAATTTTAATTTATAATTTTTAAATATTTATGTGATTTTTAAACAATTTTATAATATGTTATTTTTATAAAATAACAATAGTGTCAATTTTGACACTATTCATTTATTTGAATTTAAATAAAATATATTCAGAAGATATGTTCAAACTAAAATCTTTAATAAATTCATAAAATGTCATATGTATCTAGAAAATTATTTGAGCACATTAAATAGTTCATATAATATTTATTTTAGTATTTGTAAAACCATTTATTTGATATTTTAATTAATAAAATAATATCAACATCATTATTGTGTCAAAATTAATGATAATTATTTAATCCCTAAAAATTCTAAATAAATTCCTATGATGTAGATAATTGTATTATATTTCTGTATACTATTCATGATAGAAGTTTCATTATGTTTATCATTAAATTAAAATTATTATACTTATAAGATTTAAGAAAGTGACATGTTGTCACATTCTTTGGTTTTAATAATAATTAAATTATTTTCATGGAAAAAAGTCCATTAAATGAATCTAATCCAACCCTTAGGTGATATGGGTCGACGTTTAGTCATCCAATAAGATTTTGGAAGGTGTTAGGGTAATTTTATAATCTTATATTTACCCTTAATTACCCGATTTACCTTTAAATACGGTAAATAAAATTTACCGTAGTTACTATTCATAATTCCCAAAAATAAAAAGTAGCCTATTAAAATAATTTGGACCCACTGATTCCAAATATGGAATCCATTTTTCAAAATTTAAAACATATAAGTTGCAGTAATTAATTTAAAATAAATATCGTTGTTAAGAAAATGGGTTTTAGAAGTTAAAACATTGCCAAAGATTGAAATGTTTTTACCTATGAATTCAATGTGAAATTAATGCTAATGACATACATTATATTAAATGGTAATTATATATTCTATTTATACTTTAAAACCATTCAATATTATAATTTAACCATATAAATTATCTCAATGGAAAAAGTTTTTTTTAATTAAAAATTAGCGTATTTTTACTATTCATCAAAATATGAAAGTTATCAGAAAAATATCAAACATTTATGCAAAGTAAATTTGTATATACTGATTGAAAAGAAGAATTTTATTTTGTCTAATTGGACTTATAAATGTGTCAAAAACTAGATTTAATGTGGGTGCCCCATCAAAAGGCGGTAAAACTGCAATTTTTTTGAAAAATAGTTATTTTACCTGAAAAATTTATTTTGTTCTCATACCATGTTCTAGAAAATGTGTAAGATGAATAATAAAATTTCAGAATGTAGTTAATACTATAATGGCTAGTTCATACTAATATATCGTTGTTTAGTGAAACCCGGTATTGCGTACTACACACACTATCGAGGAAGGTCGGGATTGCGTGTAATGCTAGACAAGTCCATATTGTGTGCTGTGAAAGATTCCATTGGTGTTGCATATAACATAAGACATTAAAAAAAATATATTTCCCATAAAATCTCAGGGTGTTACAATTATCCTAGTACAGTGTGATGGGATATTTACTACTATGAATCACATCCTACTCTTGGATGATACTTCTCATCAAAACATCTTCTTTAGCTTCCTCAGATGATGTGATATACTTGGACTCTATTGTAGAATCTACAACCACACTCTAATTTGTGCTCTTCACTATTACTGCACCTCCATTAAAAGTGAATATGTATCTTGTTTTCAACTTCGTGTTACCTTGATCAGTCTGGAAACTTTCATATGCATATCCTCTGATGACTATTTCCTCATATCCTCTGTAAATCAAAAAAAATTTCTTAGTACACCTCAAATACTTTAGGACAGTCTTAAATCCAATCCAATGGCGGTCACCCAATTCATATAGATATTTTCCTACCGCACTCAATGTGTAGGCGACATCCAACCTAGTACAAATCATGGAATACATGACTGACCCAATCACTGATGTGTGTGGAGTCCATTCCATTATCTTTCTTTCCCCATGTGTTTGAGGACACATTTTATTGGAATGATTCATGCCATATGATGATGGAAACAATCACCTATTGGATTGTTCCATACTGAATCTATTTAGTCTCTTATCAATGTATGTACTTTGACATAGGCCCAACAATCTCTTAGATGTATCACGATGGATCTTGATCCAAAGAATATTTTCATCCTCACCCAAGTCCTTCATGGGGAATCATGATTCAACCATGCCTTAATAGACTATAAGACTAGAATCTCGATTCCAATAAGTAATATGTCATCAAAATATACTATTAAGAAAATGATTTCACTCCCACTAAACAGTTTGTAGACACAAAGCTCACATTCATTCTTGATAAAACCAAATTTCATTATGGATTCATCAAAATGAATGTTCCATGACCTAGATACTTGTATTAATTCATAAATGGATTTCTGAAACTTTCATACCTTATTGGAATCCTTTTGAGTCATAAACCCTTTGGTTTGGGTCATGTAGACAATTTCCTGAAGGTTCATGTTACGGAAGGTTGTTTTGACATCCACTTTCCAAATCTCAAAGTCATGGTAAGATTCAATGGACAATATAATTATGATGGATTTCATCATTTCAACTAGTGAAACAGTCTCATCGTAGTCAATGCCTTGATTTTGTTTGAACACTTTTTCAACCAGTTGTGCCTTATAGGTACTGACCCCTCCTTCCATGTCCAGTTTCATCTTGAATACCCATTTTCAACCAACAACCTTTACATAAAATGGAGGATCTTCCATAATCTAGACATGGTTTTGGTACATTGAATCCATTTCAGAAGTCATGGATTCTTGCCACCTGGAAACATCTATGCCACTTACTACTTACTTATAGGTTACAAGATCATTACTATCAACTAATAATGAGTCACCAACCCTAGTAACTAGAAAATTGTACTGTTCTAGATCTATAATCTCTCTTGTACTCTTACTTAGCTCTTGTGTATCTGGAATAGTTCTCTATTCCATGGGGCTTTGTGGAATCTGTTTGTGTACCAACTCTTATGTACCTTGAGCCTCAAATTCATGTAATTCTATATCACTCCCACTATCTCTTCGGGAGATGTGATCCCTCTCCAAGATTATGAATGTCTTACCACTATAACATTTTTTTCTAAGTGCTTGTATCCGTAATATTCCCTTGTGTCTATGGGGTTTCCTATCAAGGTACACTTTGTGCCTCAGGGTGCATGTTTTTTTACCTAAAGAGGCCTTAACAAACGCATCACTTCCGCACACATGTAAATTCCATAATATGGCTTCCTTTCCACTCTAGAACTCATATGGAATACCATTAATTGATTTAGTCAGTACTTGGTTTAGTATTTGCGCCTCTGTTTGTAACTCATATCCCCAAAATGATAATAGAAGACTCACATGACACATCATTGATCTCACCATGTCTAACAGGGTGCGGTTCATCCTTTCTATGACACCATTCCACTGGGGCGTGTATATAGGAGGGAGTTGGGATAGGATCCCAAACTCCCATATGTAATCAATGAAGTCTAGATTAGGTTATTCTACACCTCATTCTGAGTAGAGTTTCTTAATCTTCTTACCAAGATGGTTCTCAGCTTCATTCGTAAATTCTTTGAACTTATCAAAATAATTCAACAAATACCTAATTGAATAGATATATCCATATCTTCTAAAATCATCTGTAAAAGTTATGAAGTATGAGTACCCTTCCCTTGATTCAATTATAAATGGTCCACACACATCGGTATAAACCAATTCAATAATTTCTTTATCCCCTTAACCTTTCCCACTAAATGGGGATTTCTTCATTTTTCCTTATAAACAGGAATGACATACACCAAGTGATTTTAGTTTGAAAGAATCTAAATATCAATCTTCATTTAACTTTGTTAAGCATTTCTCGTTTACATGACCAAGCTGGTGATGCCAATGTTGGGTGTGGTATGATTCATGTGAAGTATCATTGTTATCAATTTCCATTACTTGGTTTGTGTAATCCAACACGTAAATATTGTTGTATAAATGTTCCCTAACAAAACAAATACTATCTTTTTAGAAGAATCAACATTCATTTCCAAACATGAAAAAAATCCATTTGTATCTTATCTAGATACTGAAATAATATTTTTAGTAATAGACAGAACATAATAACAACCCTTTAACACCAAGATCATCCCAGTTGGTAACATGAGGTGGTAGTAATTGAAACCTATAGTAGCAAGTCTGGCTCCATTTGCTGCTCATAGATCTTCCTCCCCTTGGTCCATCTTCCAAAATCTACATGGTTTCTATATTTGGATACATATGTGAGCACCAAAAGATGTATCTAGTACCCAATATATTGAAACAGATATATTTAATTTGATAAAAAATGTATTTGAAGCTTCCCATTGCTTCATAGGCTGTGTGTAGTTCTTCTTTTAGTGTCCCTTCTTGCCACATGCAAAAAAAATCCTCTTATTCCCTTTCCTCCCCATTGATCTTCCTTTTCTTGGGAGGTCATGAAGAAGCTTTGGTCTTAAAGCTCTCTGCCTTGCCTTTCCACTTATTCTCCATAAGGACGGAAGGATTTTCATGCTTCATATGTTTTTCCACATGAAAAATTAGTATAATAAGATTATATAGAGACTTCTCAATTATTTTCATATTGAAATTGAAAACAATGTTAGAGAACCTCTAATAGAGTGATGCATGAATAAGATCGGTGCCCAGTTCGTCAGGGAGTTTAAACCCTAAAACCACTAGAAGATCAATGTATCCAATGAGCTTCACTACATGAGTCCAAGATGGGGAACCTTTTCTAAGATTACTATGAAAGAGTGTGTTAGAGTTCTAAAACCTTTCATGTCTTGATCTCTCCTGTTAAAGACCACGGAGGTTCTCGAGCATGCTATAATCATCCCTGTTTTCATGAGACTTCAGGAGCTCACTAGACATTGATGATAGCATCAAAAATTGAATGTCGACCTCATCGTTCATATGTTTCTTAAAGACCAGGAAGCCTCATCACTCGCCTCTTTGGTAGGAGGATTAGGTAATACTGATTCCAGCATGCAAGACTACCGTTGATGGTGTAGGACAAACCGAAGTCATATAAATCATTCCTAGATATTACTTCTGGTGAGGATGTTGTCTTTCTCCAAAATCGATCTTAGGGATAGTGTTGTTGACGAGCTTTTCATTTTTATTCTACAATTAAAGGATCAGATCATTAGTACTTTCTTGATTACATTTTACAAGAAATAATAAATTTTATTAAGTCTCCCACTATTTTGTCAAGCCCCAATGTCCCTCACCATTGAACTCAGAATGTTCAGTTTCCATGACATTATAGTGGCGAGGATCCGCATTCCCCATCCCATAACCCCAACAAGGTTTGGTCAAGCTATTAGAGGGTGTTTATGTAGGCATGTCTTTTCCAAATGTGGGAATGAAGCTCCTTGATCTGTTGAGTGGATTCCCCAATCCGAAAATCAGGACATTGGATTTCCTCAACTCTTGCCTCCAATATTACACAAAATCTAGCAAGGGACACTCCTCTTGATGTAATATGGTTATGTCAACCCGAAACCTTTCATATGGGATTCCTATATAATATTAAGTGTCCCAAGAAGGGTTGGTCATACACATTATTTTATTGAGTTTTTCCATTAATCAATTAATAGAAGGCTTGGTCTGAATTTATATTTTATTTGAGAAATTTTAATCTCTTATGCATGAGTTTAATATTATCATTATCACATTCTTGATAATATTAAGTGGAACCTACTTAAGTGATTACCCATGTGTTGATAATTATTGTGCATATGTATTGTTTATTTTTGTTCCATCTTGCATGAATGTCTAATTGATTAATTATGTTATCATGACAACACATCCATAATGACGAACCATGAAAATGATAGAAATAAAATAAAATAAATGGAATGATCATGAGATTTTATAGTGGTTAGTTTATCTAGAAGTTGATAAACTAACCCTGACCTAGGGTAGAAACACCTTGAACCTTTTGGGTTTTTAGTTATTTCTTTCCACCTTTCCACCTCTGTATCTCCTACAATAGGCTTCATATTGGCTCCATCTTGAACCACCTCCACTATCTGGGGAGTTCCATCTATTACCTATTCCTTTTTTAACTCACATACAGGTGAGGTGTAAAAAGGGGTTTTACATAAAGGAAACCATAGGCCCATAGGCCCTATATATTAATGAGGAGAAGGCTCCCAGGCCAACAAATTTAATTTAAGTAAATAAATTAAAAGAAACCATCCACATACAATGGTCTTGGTCTAACTCATGTTCATACATACATTCAAAAGTATTTACACATAAATAAATCTAGCATTCAATTATTTAATCATTCTTGTTTATGATAAATCATGCTCGAATCAATTAATTATCATATTTAAATAATAAATCCATTTATCTTAAACCATTTTAAAAATTTCCTTGAGATTCTCATCCATCATAATTTTAAACAAATAAATTAATTTAAAATTATATTTGTACGTAACTTGTACCTTGGAGGAAACCTGATGAATTCCTATTCATAACTTCCCAATGAGTAGAAATGAACATTTCACAGACGTTAAATTAAACACACATATATAAAACACATATCACATGTGGTGCCTCAACTTTACACACACATGATGGTACACATCTCAGTGGTTTGTATAATATATTAATAAATTTTCATAAATCTACATAATTTGGATGAGTACATGGTGTGTATTTCCAGCTATACAGCATGTACTATTTTCCCCTGTCCATCTGAAGTACACACCTGGGGAAACAGAATGTGATTGTACTTCAAAAATCATTGGAGTACATGAATTGTCCATTGGGCCACACGTTGTGTAGTTCTTCATTACATGGTCTATAGTTGGGAAAGTCGTGTATGGGGTACAGGGTCCAAACCTAACCCAAAGGTACTACACGTCGTGTCCAGTGGGCCACATGGTGTGTAATCTAAAAAATGCATGCCACCAGTTCCTAATCAACACACGGAATAATTAGGACTCAGAAAAACTCCAATGACATAGCTTGGTTTGGCGGACCAGACCCGGTGCATTGAAAATTGTCTACAAGGTGTGTACTACCAAATACATGTCGTGTGTTCTAGTTTTGTATGTCCAGGAACCTTTGGCGCCTCCGGATGAGATCCCATGTTGGTCCGGCACCCAACATGGATTTTTACCATGATCAATGATTATTCCAATATCAATACAATGATGGATTATAGTCGCCATAGAATAGAATCAAAGATTTAGATAAATAAGGAAGTGGCCCGAAACATTTAAAGAAGATCTTGTACATCATGTTTTTAATTATTTTAATTAAATTCATAAATAAAATTATACCAAGATCATTGATGTTTTCTTTATTGATGATGTTTATCATTCGGAATGACCCTTCAGATTTATCTTGTTGTGCTTTCAATGATGAAAACTATAATCCCTTTAGCGGTGATCAACGCATGCTCTGATAGCTTCCGATCAACATTGATCATTCTCCAGGTGTTAGCATAGTGAAGCGAGTGTCTTGTGTTGGTCATTATTGATCGCTTGTTCTTCAGCCTGAAATAATTTCTCTCATTCTTGAGAGTGGTGGGAAGAGGATTTGATAGAGAAATTGTTTAGCTCAAATATTCTCAATTCACTGGGTGTGCGGTTCGGAACATGAGACAATAGACGTATGCGTCTATATATTGACATAGGGATTCAGTTACAATGTTTAAGTGTGTAACATAAATTAAATAAATAAATAACCGTAGAGAAAAATCATGTTATTACTAATAATACCGCATAATTATTTATGGTGCACCAATTTGTTCAAAATGGAATTATAAATAAAAATTCCGCTTCACAAAATAATAGTAGTGTTACTTTAATTTGTACCAGCTATTTAAATAAATATTTATCATCTTGCAAATATTTATTTTACAACTGGACCGGCCTTGGTCCTCTTGAACTACACTTCTATATATTAAACACCAAAATAAATAAATAAATAAAGTATTCTCATAAATAAATATTTTATTTAGAAACTAGTAAATAAATATTTATTAAATGTTCAATAAAATAAATAAATATATTTTATCCACAATCCAATGAATAAATATTTATTAATTTATGAAATCATTTTAACTTGAAAAAAATTCTTCCATTATCTTAGGAATAATCTTTATTAATTAAATTCAAATAGAATTAAATTGAGACCACTAGAAACACTTAGTGTGTGACCCTATGTGATTCTTTCTCATTGGAATTATATGGTCTCGCCTAATGTCCAAGAGTAATGTCTAGCAACGGGTCAAGGGACCCAAGAAAAAGAACTTAAAGTTTAAAAAACGACATCCACATACGAATTCTCACTGTGTAATATAATCTCATTATCACAATATCTCATCGAACATGTTTTATGATAATGCCATCCATTTTTTTGCTTGATACGTCATTCTTTGACTACCTAAAATAAACTCATCATTACACCATAGACATGGAATTTCATGAGATGGTTCTATTTGTATCAAAGTGATGAGATATAAACTTCTAGAAATGTAAGGGAAAAATCCTTACTCGAATTATTCATTAATAACAATCCACTTGTGATGCACCCAATGTACCCTACTTCCCGCCAACTATCTGCGTGACAGTTTTCATCAAAAAATCAATGTGCATGATCCGTGACACGTATAAATGATAATATTAATGTATAAGGATCAATACACATGCTCAAAGATAAAAATATCTGATGACACCATAACATGCGGATTCCAACTGGCATGTCTGTTCCCATAATCTCATGTCATGGAGATTACAAAGTGCGAACTTAATGAGAGGATGTCTCATCTATTTACTAGTACTGACAACTGATTATATGCATGTTATGTGACCCATCATAGTATTTCATCCAATCATAGAACTATATTTAAAAATATTATTATACATTTTAAAGTTTCTCGTCATAACGGGGATCTTCCATGACTTTATCAATGCAATAAATACTCTAGGACATTATTACATCATAGTCATGTAGAAAAATAAAAAATATGTAAAAATATGTTTAATATTTAAATACATTAAATATATATGTAATCAAAGTACAACTAGTTGGTTCTAGGACACCAACACTTACAATTTATATTTTGAGATATAGAATACATGGATTATGGATCAAAAAAATACATGAGGCTTTAGGAAATATTAATCCTTATATAAAAAATTATTAATACTAATAACATTGTCAATTATTTGTTAAAAGTCTCAAAATTTGGGAACTAAGATCAAAATCAGACTGTGAAGTGGATTTTAATTTAATGAATTGTTTTTCAAAGCTCAGTAATATCATAATATTTCAACCCAAATAAGGAATGCATCCCAAGCCAGTTTAAATATATAGATCCATCTATAATAATTAATCATTTCACGTAATTTATACAAACAACCACCCACCTTTCAATAGTTAAAATAAAAAAAATTGATTCCAAAATTATAGTACCATAACATAAGAATAAATCCTTTTATTTAATTAAATTTATAATAAATCACTATCCATTTTAATATAAATTGTTGAAAATACTTTATTCTTAAATATCTACGGCATAAGTGATAGAAAAAATAATTATGAAGACCTATAAAACCGCATATGGATAAATGAGGATCATGATTTGAGATAATCATCACTAGGAACATTTTTAAATATGCATCACTCTACATATATTTTGTTTCTAAAAAGTTTAATAGCATTTACTCCTTATCTTCTTTGAAATAAGGAATATTCACTATTTAGTCTCGATCACCCAGATAATACCACATCCTCTCTACATATAAGTAAAAAAATGATTTAAATCTATTGAGGTATCCTCCCATTTAATATTTAGAGATATAATGGCCATAAAAACCCATTAAGAACATGATTTTAGGTCATTATATACTACAAAACTATGTATTGAGGCACAAACTCTACCACTAAACTCTTCATCGATGGAAAACAAAAACTAACTCCTAAAAGGATTGATATATCTTAGACATTCCAGGATTTACTACTAGGGGTGGGTATTGAAACTCATTAAAACCCATCTCAGACACTACCTATATAATGAATTTATTCCCATTAAACATAACATATTATTATTTATCCTCCAAAAACACACATAGGATCTTCTCCAAAGATGATGAGATCACAGAAATAGCCCATATCAAGATCCCCAAAATGGGACACCTCAACTTGTGTAAACGAAGATGAATATGTAGTTATATTATATAAAGAACCTCTACCACCAAAATCCTTTATATCATGATATGAAGAAGTAGGTTCCTATATCACTATCAATGCATTTATTCCCTCTCAAATACATCCACCATAAGAATTCATGATTAATGTTTATATAATAATTTTATCATTGAAAAATGTACTTGTTATCTTGAATTCATAGTCCTATAATAACTACATCCGCTGGAACATATGAAGGTTTATATCCTAATAATAGAAAATTTACCTTGGGATCTTATTCTTTATAGAATATTGTAATGAACATTATAATGTGTAAATACTTTTAAAACTTCATATAAAATACTAATAATCCCAATTTAGGATCATGGTTATTGTATTAATAGTCATGGGGAAAACTCATGAGACCAATAAGATATCCATTCCATCCATTACATGAAAACATTCCCATATGTGACATTTTAATCGTCATAAATATCCTCAAACTTATCCCCTTCCTTGAGTAGGTGATGGATTTGAGAATATTTTAATTTCACCATTTGCACTTGAATGCCTCCTGAAAATGGTCTACATAAATTATTTATTAGTCCTTACTAGTGACAGTTATCGAAGGATCTATAATGGAATGGAAATAATCCAAAAACCTCCAATAATAGATTCTAGTACATAGGAATCTATAAACATCTCTAAAATTTTGAGGTAATTTATGAGAAATAAATTCCTCAATAATTGATGGAATGACTGAAACACCCTATTGGTTCCCCACATTCTGATGAAAATTAACCTATTATTCCAAAAAAAACATGCACAATGATAGCCTTACACAAATCTCACGTCATCAAATAACCCAAAAAAAGATCTCAACTACTCATAATGATCTCATTAAATCCATTAATACATATGGTCATATTTGATGAACACTTACTTGATATGATCTATGAAATCATGGAATACATAGTACATCTACAAAATTAAAATATTTGTGTAATTCATGGAACCAAATGATATAATCATGAACATGATGTTAATGAAACATCAGGTAAATGTTGTCTCTATAATAGCATCCTTATTTAATCTCATATAATAATATCATATCCATATACAGATCATTAAATCACATTTAGATCCAATAATCCAATAAAAAATGTTTATTTTCTGATTTATGGGATAATGATAATTTTTCATCACCAGATTTGACCATAAATAATCTACAAAAGGAATTAGACTATCATTCACATTCTTATAAAAAAACATAACTAAATCACCAAAAGGTGGCACATTATGTTAGATGAAACACTTATGAAATATATCATCCTTATTTATCCTTAACTCCCTAAACATAGAGAGTTTCATCTAATAAGGATCCATCATGATCAAATAAACATGACGTTGTAACTATATTACAAATTCAGTATCATGTCATGGAGGTTTTTTCAGAAACAATTCAGTGAAACCATCCATTAATTATATAAAAATGTTAAAAAAATCATTGAATGAGATTACAAAGAATCCAAACACAACATTAATTTTTTATAATAAATGGTATCTAAACACCTATGACATATATTATTCTTTAAATCACTAAAAAACAGTAAATATTCTCCATTAACATTATTGAAAGGAGGTATCCTATATAATAAATCAGTGGAAAAATCAAATACTACCATTACATTCCACTAAATAAATTTCATTTTATTATATATAATAAAACAAATCTCCCAATGACTAATGTTTTCATTTACCTAGGTCAATTAATTAATATAAATAAACCAGAATAGATTGAGCTTCGACTGGTGTAATTAACAATAATTTCACTAGAAGACATTCCACCTTATTCCATCAATATTTTTAAAATGTGGGATAATTGATGGAGCGAGAGGAACTAGAATGAAATAATTTAAATTCAAAATAGTTTGATAAATAAATGGTTCTTTAGGTAGTCTTTGGGAAGCCTATAATTATGAAATCGATTACATGTAACTGACCATGGCATGATCTATGGCCATGTTATCTCTAATTTTGACCACCAAGATAACCATACTCTACCATAAAATCCTAGGAATGGAGGTAATAATGGTGTATTCATTTATAAATTCTATCATCATTATACTATCTATAATACTATTCTACATTTATGTTTCTAATAAGAACTAGGATGAATCTATTCATAAAGGAATGGTATAAATAGGAAAACATTGTCACACTAAAAACTAAGGACATCCGAGCACTAAAACTACCGATGTTCATATATTATAGAAGCAGTGAACTATGGAATATAAATCATTTTATATTCCCAATAATTTACTACTCTGGAGAGAAAATAAATTAACTGTTATACTAACTCTCCACAAGATGAATCCCTAACTATTTCAAAACCTCCATCAGTATACCCAGTCCTCGGGGAGTAATGATGACTCCCCATTAGAGATAAATTTATTTTCACTTGAATATTATCAATCAAATCATCTTCCACTATCAACAGAAGATAATTTATTGGTATAAATGTGTTGACTAATCATTATAACTCTAAACATAGAAACTTCTAAAAATTTATTTCTATAGCGTCCTCGTCAGGAAGATGTTCCATATAGAAATAATGATTATTAATGAACTAGAATAGTATATATCACAAGATAATTATTAAATACTTAAGAGAGTGAAAATAATATCATATATCCACTTTTAATGTAAAAGAGGGAAACATTTCCTTAACTCACATATGTGATTTTCATAATGAAACTACCTACTACTCACATTAACCAATTAACTGGATGATGAACTGATGAGAAACAACACATAATAATATAATGGACAATAGGAACTAAAGATCTTTTCAAGTATAGACCATGATGAAAGAAATATTAATATCTTTTAACCATCATTATACTATTTGATCAATGGAAGTCCCCTTATATTTTCCAATACTTATTACATAATATCATGCAACATCTTCTTCTAAGAATAATCAACCAAAATTGGATGAACCTTCCTATGGTCAACTAGAACATCATAATACACCTATAAAATCTAAATTATATTAATATGATTCCTAATATCAATATCTATAAAATGAAATAATATTATTAGTAATCTTATAACATAGTAATTATTTAAGAGCATTTGATTTGATTCCTTTTAATTCTCTAGATTTACCCATATTTAAACTCAAATGTGATCAAGTATGATGAATATACAATACCAGGTTCCCTAAATAATAGTCAATATTATCTCAAATTAGATTTTTTATATGTTAATGGTCGTTTTTATTATAATTTGGTTCCTTAAACATTTGTATATTAATCGAACTTCCTTTCATATGTCATAACTAATCTCAAATAATACTATTTTTCTATCAAACCTATGTATCCCACAAAAGTGTCTAACTAAAAAAACTATATAAAATACAAAAATAATAATAATACCACTCCTTAAAGACCTAACCCATTAAATACCATCACAATATGGAATTGATGATGAGAGTTACCCCCAAAGATTTTTCTCTACCAGGCCATATGTTTATAACAACTACGAAGGGTATAAAAACACATATGTTGAATTTATTACCCATATAATCATAGGAACCAAATACAAACCAGCCAAAAATTCTATATTATAGATGATAAATCCCATTTTATATTGTATGTAATTGTCACACGGAAACACAAGACTCCAAATTGAAATACCATAAAATAAACTCCAATAGAATTAACTACAACATTGATCATGATCCCCATTATCTAGTAAGGTCTATTATAATCACAAACTCCATCTCATGAAAATGTGGTTGAATTATACTAATTCCACAGTGAATATTTAGTAGAACCATCATTTCTCTTCTACCGGGTCAACTATTACCCAAACCAACGACGGATCACCCACCCAATATCAACTCCAAGTACAGTAACAGAATATCAAAACAATATTTCAATGAGGTACCGTACAACCACTTTCTCCCTGATCTTGTCAAATTTATTCCCAAAAAAAAATCATCATTCTTACAACCCCTCCATATCTATAAAATCATATAACATTATTATAACCACCACTAAATATCCATAGAAACAAAATTCATTCCACAATTAATACCATAACTACATCATATTGAAAACACTTCTAGTTTCCATATCACCACATTATAACTATACATTACATTATCATCCTAGGAGGGTAAAGTGATTATATAGGACATGAAAATCATTCCATCATTATACTATGAAACACACCCCATCATGAATTACATCATAAATAAAACACATAAAAATTATGACTATTTCCTATTACATACTATATATCATAATCAAATGTCATCACATTCTATGATATATCTAGAAGATAGAGTTGAGAAGATGGATAAGGAAATAATTTATTACCACTACAACCTGGTAATTTATGAAAAATACCAAAAACCAAAACCATATAGGTGTCATTATGGTTACTATAAATTGGTGGTGATGCATAATGAATACCAAGAAAATGATATGTTAAATTATACCATAGATCCCAACATAACTATTAACTCGTAATTAGGTCTTCATAAAATAATGTATCCTGAAAATGAAACAATAAACCAACAAACTATCCCTAATAGCCACTTCCATGAAACTAACTACAAACTGACCACACAACTACAACAAAAGAGTAGTGTAACACAACATCCAACTATAATTTTAATCACTTCTTAAATTAAGCTATATTTACACTATCCAATAAAAATTTCATGAATCCATTACCACTCATTTATTTATATTCCCATTAATAATATTTTATTAAACTACCCAGTTAACCATTCTTAATTTGTGAATATCTTCCATTGTTAATAATTTCATCATAACATAAGTCTATTTACTTTTTCCTCTAAAAATTATTAATTCATTAATTAATTGAATTAATAATACTATAATGAAAATTTAATTTTCCTTTCCCAAAACAATATCCACTACCACATCAGAACATGACAATTTCCATAATAAAATCACTAAAATTGAAAAAATAGAATATTATTCCCCTTCCACATCAACCAGTACAAACTATCACCATAACAAAAACATTCAACCATAATGGTATAAACCAGAAATAGAAAAAAAATATTAATATGTCACACCAAATACCATTGTAAGCAATAACACTTATCAATATTTTTTAAACATAGTTTCATGTTTATTTAACACCTCCAACACAGTTTCAGTAACACATTCAAAATTTCCATGATTCCCATTTTAGAACATTATTTATGTGATTAGTAATTTCTCAAATGATGTTGAGAATAATGTTTGCAAAAAAGAATAATATAATAGCATATATGAATAGTAAGTGATGATATATCAGTAAGAACATAAAATTTAATATGAAAAATATGAATCACAACTATTCCCTTTTATTTTACGTAGTTTGGTTCATTACAATCACCGTGCTAATCAATATAATTAATTAATGGAGTAGAAATAAATGATATTTCACACTTTCATATTAATAAAAATGATATGTTGTGATTCCTTTCCATAACTAGATCATTGAGGAAAATGGAAAAATAATAGATAAGACCATCAATTCAAAAACTACTAACCCCAAATATATACTATCAAATAACTATTTATTTAATTAAACCATCAAAAAACATGACCCAAATTAATTTAAATAGAATATAATGCACTATTATATCTTGTCTAATAATATAAAACAAAAGGGCCTAATTAAAAAGGGATGATAAATGTTTCTCATATAAAGGGTTATTGGTCAAAAAAAATATGTGCATTCAAAATCCACCAAATATTAACTAAATGGAACTTAATATAGTCTATTTTGAGCCTATGGTTTTGTCAATGTGAAATATATATACTAAAATTAAATATGAAACCCAAATTATTATTAAAATCTGAGATATATATCTTTAATGTGTGATAGTCATTGTCACACCACAATAGTCACTTGATAATAAAATCATAGTGATACCTCCCCCAACTATCAATAAGTCATACCATAAAATTTTCAAGTGACTAAATATAGTCACAAAAAAATATGTTAATTCACACCATTGTTCTTGAACATCCAATAATAATTTTGAAAAACTTATCTTTTCCATGTAAACATGATGGGACCTTGAAACACGCCTTTGATAAATATCATTAACCATGGTGATATGATTTTAAAAATGGAATAACATGGAATTAGGCAGCTTCACCCTAAACAAAACCATCAAATATCCACAACATATTGAAATTTATATAAAATTAACACCTGAACACTATAAAATTATCCATGATACAACACATATTTTCATGGAGAAACTAACTAGTCCTAACAAAAAAAAAGACAAAAAAATTAATATCATTCAATCAACCATGAAAATAATAGCATGATGACATAACCTAGGTGATTGTGTCATAGAATAATACATAGTATAAATCCATAATATCTTGAAAATTGACCATGTTATAGCTCGCATGGTCTCGACATATACTTGGCTCCAAGATGAAATATTGGATAAGGATTATCTTTATTCATTGAATCATCGTTAACCACCAAATATCCCCTTAAACACTAAAAATATACAACACAATGGTTTAAAAATTTCCAAGAATTTATAACCATAATGAAATAAAATGTTGAAATTTGAAATCAATGTACTTGTGATTTTATTCTTGTAATAAATAATTAGAGTAGTGTTAGTTGATCATGATATAACTTTTACTCTAAGAAAATAACTACGAACTAATGAATATCATTCCTTGTAATATTATTGGATTACATAAATCAATTATTTCTATAATTCTCCAAATTAAAAATACAACATAATCTACCATGGAAGTATTAAAAAATTAGTTAATGGAATGACACCCATTTTAAATTAAAAAATTGCCTAAAAATTATGTACTTATTTTACCTATAAAATTCCCTTATTAAATAAATTTTTCATGTACTAAGGAATAAAAAAATATTATTAGGATGATGTACTTTTTATAAAACAAAGAGTAGATCAATCATGAAAATAATACATATATATACATATATATATATATATTAATAAAAATAAATTCTTATATTTAAATTCCTTTTTTAATTAATATATATATATATAATCAAAAAAGTAAATTATATACTGTGCCTTTTTCATTATAAGAATGTTCTCTAATAATAAAAACATATATTTTTTTTTTTAATTTAAACATTTAAAATTCACCATTAAAATTCATATTTTCTCAACACTTATATTCATTTTTACAACTTTTCTTTTAATTCCCTCCCAATATTTTAAAAAAAATCTTGTTTGGACAATGTTTCAAATTCAACAACCATACATTTTTCAATAACATCCTAAAATTAATTTCAATGGATATATAATGAGTATAGCAGGATTTCTAATGATCATTAAATAAATCTAATCTATAATTAGATTTCAAACTAATATTATAAAATCTATCCACACTATCAATATCATTTTGACAGTATTTGAGATATTTAAAATAGAAAGATGGATGGTTTCATAGCCATATGTTAATATAAAGAAAATACATTATGTTTAAAATTGTATTTTTTTAATTATTTTTCTCTTACATTTCTTTTTTAACACACTCTTAAAAACATACAAATAATATATAAAAACCAGAATTTATTATATAATTTTCCTTATTCCAAGAAATTATTATTTACATAGATTCAATTTTGAAACTAAAATCATTGAATTTCTATTAAATAACTAAATAATCATCTATATTTTTATTCATAAATAAAATTATAATATGATCCATTAATGTTTTCCACCAATATTAAAATTAATTTAATCCTTAGGATATTATAAAATCATGATATAAAAACATAGGAAATTATGTCTCCTGGATCACAGATTTATAATAAAATTTAAATATACATTCTATTCAACCCTCCCAAAGAAATAAAATGAAACAAAATTGAAATAATTTTAATATATATGATGGGGAAATGTATAATCATTTAAAATAATTATTATAGAGTAAAATAAATATTTTTGATTAAATTTCATTCATATTTTAAAACTCGTTTCTTGACAATTTAATTTCATATGAGATTATTAAATTATATAATATTGGATCTTTTCTGTTCAATTACCTTTTCAAAAAATATTTTGATATAGTTAAATAATTTCATAAAGGTATATCAATTTTAAATAATAATGTTCCTTGATAATAGAAATTAGTTGTATATATTTTTTATAAAAGAACCAAAAGAATAAGTAGCGATTTTAAAAATTAATAAAGTACACGATTATATAAAAAATATCAATATTTGAAATAAATAACACATAAAGTCTCATTAGGTTTTTCATTTATGAAATGACACAAAATTGTAGACCTGGTAAAATTGATGTTTTTTTTTCGATAACAAGTGTTACATGCTACAACCTATGTAAACAAACAAATTCGAATTATAAGAACACTATTAATAAGGATATGAAAATATTAATAAGTCAAACCGTAAATTTATATTACTTTATTATTATAAATAATTAATATTAAAAATAAAAAATTATATTTTCCATAAAAATTGGATTCTTTGTATTATGCATTTCATTTTAAAAACAAAATTTATGAATTTAGGAATATAAATTTGATAGAATAAAATTATTTTTTTAATTCCTCACATAAAAAAATACATAACATGATATTTGAATTATTTTTATAAAAAAGTGTGTTTTTAGTAAAAAAATACAGTTTTCATAAAAATTGAAAAAAAAATTAAAACTTCATTAGTATGTAAGTGTATCCTAGATGACTAAAAAACATTTAAGTTATAATAACTATTTAATGAATATTTTTTATCATTTAATTTGTTTTAAATTAAAAATATTAGGTCCATGATTTATACAAATGAAATTAAAATGTCACTTTAATAAAAAACTAGTATTGGTATTTTCTTTTATTAACTACATTTTTGTGAAATTTGGTTTTAGATTTGTTTGAAATTAACAAAAATTTTATATTTTTATGATAAGATAATTTTAATCCAAAATATTAGTATATATGATAATTTTTTTCCATGGTTAATTTTTTTTCTTAATAAATCTCTTTTTTGAAGAATTTATTTTATTTGTTCTGTATGTTTATTTTTAAATTAAAATTTCAAACCCTTTTATATTTTTGGAAAATGAGTTATAAATTTTATATAATAATATTAAATTTGAGAAAAATTTAAAAAATTAATTTTTCTCATTATAAATAATTACTAATGATAGAAATTAATTACCATGGTATATGAAAATTAGGGTAAAATTGAAAGATTTAAATTAAAAATACAAAAAAATATTATATTATCCCAAAAATGAGTGAACAAGGTTACTCTGTACACAATAAAAACACAACCTATACCTTTATTAATTTTTATCAATAGATATTTTAATAGTGACATTACATGTTTTTTAAAATGTAATGGTATCATCCATAACAACTCTTTCATTCACTACTAAAAGGGTCACACATCCACCACTTCATGAATCAATTATCCAAATATTTTCTTCATGAATCTTTGACATGTTGCATCTTTTGGAATCCAACTCCACTTACATAAGATTATATTCACTTTTATTTTCTTATGGACTCTATTTATATTGATTTTTATGAGAAAATACCCATGTTCCAACGTCAATGTTACTTTCACTTACTCTTTTCTTTTCCTCCAATCCATAATATCTCATATCCATATAGATAAAAATAATAAAATTAGTATCACTGGTATACATAAATTTCATTATATTATTTGAGTTGAAATCATTCACTACTTTCTATCCACTAAGAGAGACCAAAATGTTGATCTTTCATATATACAGACTATCGGCTCCACAAAGTGATGTTGTTCATTTTCCATCACTACCTCTCTAGGATGGTATAAATGATGGAATTAATGAATAATTATGTTTTATATGTAAAAAATAATATTCTAAATAAAATTTTTTTATTATACCATTATATCATCCATTTATTGAGAAATGGGATCATTTATCGTGGATACTGCAGACTACACCCTCCGTCAATGAAAAATTTCATTTGCTATCATGAACTATCATTGATCATTCCTAGATTATATTTAATGAGGTTTTGTGATTTCTATTACATTTTTATTCACATTTATAATTCCTTTTTTCATTATCATAACATATCCCCATACTCATTATTACACGTTATCATTTGGTTCAATATAATAGTGTTTCAAAAAGATTTTATAATGAATATTTCTAAAGGATTATAGGATGTCATTTAATGTAAATATAATTAAATAAAGATATAGAAAATAATTTTGACTGATTTTTGTAATGGTACTGTTAATATTTAATGTACTTTGTACTATATCACCATTTGATCAGTAAACACATTCAAAAACAGTTCACTGAGTTTTTCAGGTTTACAAGCCGTATTCAGGAAGATCAACTAATGAAAGTTAAAAATATGAAATAATTCAAAAATTGATTATTATATCTTGAATAATAATGAAACAAATTATCATGAAACCTATTATTGATAATCTATCATTTGATATTTAGGTTTTTAATGAAAAAAACAAAAATTTATAACACCTGATGATGAAAATAAACTATAATCAATTAATATATTTGTAATATATAATTATAAAATAACCATAATAGTGGATTGTATTTAAATTTAGGATTTTATATATGTTATTATGATATATATTATCATTATACTATATTTTTTTCATCATTTGCATATGTGGGAATACGAGGTATGAATTTTTCATCTTATATTCCTCTCATTGAGAATTGTGTTGTACTATACACTTATTTTCATTTAACTAGTTAATATATTAACTAATTTTGAAAAATATCATTTGATATCAATTATTAATTGTAATTTAAGTTTTATATTAATCTAAATCCCTTTAAAGAGGTTTTGAAATAAATACATCACATATTGTAAGGGTTTTTTTGTCCAAAATTTTAATTCCGAGAGAAAAGTGTATGTTATAAACAACATTTTATTTTTCATGATGAAAATAAATCCACATTATAACATGGTATCATTACTACATGATATTTAATGGTTTACTCCTTCATCTATGTTGGTAAAAGTTTTCTTTTTATTAAGAACTTCCAATAATAACTTTCTCACCTAAATTTATAAGGTTAATAAGAATGAACATCCATCTATTAATAATATCTTCACTTCAGGTATTTATTTTCATTCCAACTAATTTTATAATATATTTTTATGAATGAAAAAATGGATTATTTTATATAATTATAAAAACACTCTTTACACATTTTAAAAGAAAATAACTAAAAATATTTTTTATGTAGGTTTTCAAATACTGGAATTTTAAAATATTTTTCAAAAAAAAATATAATTTGATATTTTTTATGATTTTTCATTCTCTAGTTTTTTTAGGATTCTGTTTCGATGGTAAATTATTTAAAAAAATTTCATTTCCCATTCTTCAAAATAAATTTTTAAATTTAAAAATGACATTCTATTTTAATAAATAATTTGAAAATAATTACTTTAAAAAACTTCATAGTAACCTATCTTTATGCAATCTTAGTATATTTTTTTCACATTCTCTCTACATTTTCATGGATTTAAAACTAAATATAGGTTTTCTCTTATAATTATAGAATATATCATTTAAAATTAATTTAAATGATCAATGAAATTTCATATTTCTAATGTTATTTTGATAAAACTCCTTGCATGAATTTTTAAATTTAAGTAATTGTACTTTAAGATAACTTATTCTTGATCGGGGATGTTTTACAAATTTAACCATCCAAATTATTAATCTGGATAGATTTTTTAATCTCTTCTCATTTTTCTGAAATGATCCATCACTACATTTATATTTCTTAATCATTATTAATGTATACCCATAATTATTCTTCCATTTAGATTCCTCTATGAGTACCCTATTTTTATTCCTTTTACTGAAGGGTGTTCACATAGAATCTATATATTGATTGATAGAATAAATTATTAACTTTACCGTAAACCCTTTATAAATTGATTTTAAATACCATAGTCTCAATTTTATTTATAAAATGATGTTTACCTAAAACATTACATAATTGTTCCCATATATAAATTTTTTCCTTATAGTATTCCATTTTTTGGGATATTAAACACATTTTCATTACATGGGTTCTTTATGATATGATGATGACTTGTTTTCTTGGAATTAATATGTTTGGATGATGATCTGTGGGGTTATCTATAACCCTCCAATTAATTGTTTTAATGTTTATATATCATGAGATATATAATCATGAGTAAATTTTAGTTTTTTGTGAGCATGGGCCCTGATGGTCTTGCTCATTAATAAAATATTTCCTATACTAATCATTGATCCAAATTTCTTAGGTATCATGACATCATGATCTCATGTAATATGTTTACTAGTTTATGTTTCAACAAAATTTTGATTCATGACCTTTTACTAATGTTATGATTTATTACCTTTTAATTGTTTGTTATAACATCATTATGTATCCAAATTATAAAAATATTCTCATCTTATTCCCAATAATGATATTTTTTTATCTCCTATGTTTACAATTTCTGTGAATCAGATATCACTCCTGCCTTATACATCATTTCCCTAGGTGTTTAAAGATCTATTATAAGGGTATCTAATGTGAATAATTGATATGATATGTTGAGTATTAATATATTCTTTATATAAGTGAAGAGGTTTCCATTAGTTATAAAAGGTAAGAGAATTTTTAGATAACATTTTTTCATTATTATTTAAAATCATAAATATAAAATGACATGGGTATTTATGGAAATGGTATATTATCATTGAGTAATGTAATTTGGATTTTCAGGTCTGTGGGACACTTTAGATGGAATCAATTAATGGTTTAATAAAATTGAAGTTAATGATGATATCAGTTTATATTAAATTGGATGTATGAAATTTCATCAATGTTTTATGTTGTTGTTGATTTTAACTTCGAATAATTAGGTTAAACATTAGGCTTTTTGAGGTTCTGTTCTGTGGAGTATGATTAGATTATATCATTCAAAAACATATGGATATGTGTTGTGAATATCTATAAGTATTGGATAACATCATGAAATTGTGGTAAAGTAAATATTGTTTAATTTTCCCCTAAATTACATTTCCTTCATTATAATATAAGTATACATAGGATATAGCATATATAATAATTGGAAAAATAACCCAAATTTTTTTGATTGTGTATTAGTCCCATCATTAATTGTTTTACAATAAGGTGACCTAACTACACACCTAAGATAACACTCCAAGGGGATATTCATTGGCTAATAACATTTTCTTCATTAATCATTATGAATTATTTATATCATAATTACATTAATGGGTTAGGGTAATAATTAAAGGAGAATATAAATTAATTCATTGTAGATTTTTATAAATTTATCAATGGCTGTAATTAATCTTTAATTAAAGAAGACTTGTTAGGATTGAGTTTTCATATTCATATAATCATTTAATTTTATTTTTTTGATAACCATTTTGGACGAATTATTTAGTTAAAAAATGATCATTAAAATTAAACTGATGAAGGTACATGTCTAAAAACAACTATGTGTAATAACATAATATGGTAGTATACATAAATGGTTGAGAATATTAGTATTTTCATATTATGATATAAAATGCGTGTATCCTTGTGTTACCTAAGCTAGTGAGTATTATATCATATTAGAACTTACATCTTCACACTCTTAGTTATTTTCAGTAGTGAGTGATATTTATTGATGAAATTATTGTATATTATAATAGTTTTGAAAATTATATGAAACATATAAGGATTTTCCTACAAGTATTTTCCATTAAATAATTTAAATCATATAATTAATGGTATTAATAACCTTGAATTTTTTTTATAAAAATGTCATGTTTTTGGGACAATTATTTGAGAAAACATTCTTGAGGTATAGAAAACTCTAAGGTTTAATATATCATAGAGGTTGTGGGAATAAATGTTGGATTGATTATGTAGAAAATGAATTTGACAATATTGATAGCACTATAAAAGATTATTGATTTAATGAAAATGTGATACATTGTATTTTCAAAAAAGATAACTAATTGTTTGTATTATGATAAATATTTATTAGTTTCTGACTATATAAACTAGGGATTAATATATTTCATGTTTAGAAATAGAGGTAATTTTTTTGATGAAAATAAAATCTTATTTAGGATAAATTTCATGGAAATTCAACTAGTTTTGGTGTTATTTTATAGAAAATAGATCATTATGGTTTATACATACATGGTTATATAAATATATGAATGGATAATTTGGATTGAAGAAATATAATTAATTTGATATGGTCTAAGAGATTATGTAAAAATATTATTAAAGTATATACCCTAATTGATGAATATGTTAATAATAATCCCTACTACTATATTTAATGAGTAATAAAAAAAAAATTGGGATTCAATTTATCTATGGGATAGAATATAACGACCCCAAATTCAGGACTTTGTAACATATATGTTTTATTCGATTACATATGTTAGACACTACACCTAATGTTAATAAATCACAACACAATAAGAGATCTCTATTTTTTAATATATGATAAAATAAATATAAAATCATAAACATATAATACCTTTAGAAGATAAATAATCAATATGGTTTAATATTTAAAGAAGTTATGTTCATTAATATCCAATTTCATTATTTTTTATATTTTATTTTAAAAATTAAATTTAAAAATTCTATAATTTAAATATTGTATAATATATTTTGTTCTTAATTAGTTAAATAAAAATTTACATAGTATTTTTTTGAAAAGGATTATTTTAAGTTGAAATATATTTTTTTATAAATATTTTTTATGATTTTATTAGAAGGTAAGCATATTGTGGAAGATTAAAAACCATTTAAGTAGTACAATATATGTTTATGTAATAAAATTATTTTTTAAAAAATTTACCCTGGATTATAAATCCTATCAACAATATTGGTAAAACCAAATTAAAATGTAACATTAATATTAAAAAATAGGGTTTTTCCTTTTCTTATAATTATTCTTTTTAGAGTTAAATTCAGTTTTGTATTTATTTTAAATCCACCTGAATTTTTTGGTTTTCTTGTAAAACAATTTATCGAATAAATAATAGAATCCCTGAAATTAAATATATAAAGTAAAATTTTCATCTTAATAATGCAATTTTCATAAAAAAATATTTTTATGCATTATATGAGTTTAATTTAAAATAAAAATTTTCAACCCATTAATATTTTAATTGATAAAGGTATTTTAAAATTTGAAATCAAATGAATCAAATTATGTATATGTTCAAAACTTTTTTTGTTTATAATAATTTATATTGTTATGAATTAGTTACTAATTTATTGGTAAATTTGGTTAAAATATATAAAGTTGAATGAAAAAACCAATAAAACACTATATTGTCCCCAAAATGAGTAAATTATGAGAATATAGAACCACACGCACCTCCACACCACTTTTAATGTTTTCTATCCATTGACATATTAATAGCAACGATACATTATTGAAAATGTAATGGTTACATCAAAAATCACCATTCCCTTCGCTTACAAAAGGGTAAAAGACAATTCACTTATTTTATCACATATTAAATTAATACATTATTTAAATTCTATGAAACTAATCCCCTTAAATACTCATAAAACTTTTATAAGATTATTTTTCCTTCATTTTTCCTAAGGCCATCATTCCCAAAGAGTTTTTATGAGAAAACTCAAGCTTCAAACGTGGGTACTACTTTCACTCACAGTTTCATTTTACTCTTCCCATTTCTAAATAATCAAATTACTTATTAATTTAATGAAATCATTGTAATTAGTTTATAAAATTTCATTATATTAATTTAAAAATAATTATTCACTATATTCTCCCTAAAAATAGAAACTAAAACATCATTCATGCATAGACATGGATTACTACCTCCGTGATGTTATATTGTTGATTTTCAATTTCCTCGTGTAATTTCTAGTATCAAGGATGTAATTATATAAAAAAATAATTTTTCAAAAAAATAATTTTGAAATTATCAATATTTATATAAATTCATTACATCCATTGAATGAGAAATTGGATCGTTAATCATGCGTACGATGGACTTCCACCTCCGCAAATGATGAATTTAATAAACACCTATAATTGATGGTTACTTGAATTATTTAATGAGAATATACAATTTATATATTAATTTTATGTTTTTGGGTATGCCATAGTATCATTATCATAATTCATCCACTTACTAATTAATTCAATATTACAATTTAAAATTTTGGTTTAGTTAACCACCTGTGTAAAAGGTGTTATAATAATTATGTAATAAAGGATTGGGGGAGATATATAATATTCATAAAATTTAATCACGATATATTTATATTTTTTAGTTATTTTTAAATTTTTCTTCATATTTATAACATTAATTAATATATCTGATTTCAATCATCCAACTCATTAAAAACTAGTTCATTGCAATTTTAATTTTCATAAGTAGAAATCATGTATTTTACCTAATGTAAATGAGACTTATATAATACCTTAAAAATGATTGATATATAATTAATGATATTGTATTGATTAAATGTATAAAATGTAGTATTAATGAGTTTCATCTTCGTGACTTTTTTTATGAATCAAATAATTGAAATTTCCATCATCTCAGGACAAAAATAAATTATAATTGGATAATATATTTAAAATATATGGTGGTAATGTTTTTATATAATGGGATTAATATTTGAAAAAATTTCCTTATATAAGTGATTAGGATAGTTTTTTCATTATGCAGGAGTTCAATGAATATTTTACTAAGTGGGCATACATGGTAAGGGTTTTTCATCTCAAATTCCCCCCTCTGAGACATGTTTTGTATTATGAGCCAAATTTATTATAGTCATGTATATAATCAATAAACATACATGTGTATCATAAAAAATAATTAATTTAATTTTAAATAAATTTTTATTTCAATTTTCTCTCTTTTAAGAGGTTTTGAGTCAAATAACCCTCAAAATGATAGTTGTTCTTTGTAAAAAAATTGAATTCATTGAGACATTTTTATGTTATCCACCATAATTTATTTTCCATGGTGAAAATACAGTCCCATTTTCATTTTGTATCATGATTTCAACATGTTTAATTATTTTTTATATTATATTCACATGGAGAATATATATTTTTATTCAAGTCATCCTACTTGAATATACTCTCACCATAAAGTATAATGACATGAAGAATGATCATGTAATTGGATATTTTCTTCATGTCTATATTTTTCATCCCTCTAATTTTATAAACTATTTTTTTGAAGTAAAATATTTATTATTTTCTATGATTTAATTAATTCTATTTACCCATTTTAACATTGATAATCTAAAAAACTTTTTAGGATGTTTGTTTTCAAACTATGGTGTTACAAAATATATTCTACACAAAATTTCATTAGATAATTTGTAAGAATATTCAAGGAATTATTATCAATGAATCTATTTCAAAGGTTATATTTTTCAAAAATATTTCACTTATACATTTTGAAAGTATCTTTTGAATGTTACCTGTATCATTATCATTTTACTAGTTTATTGAAAATTATCTGATTTAATATTTAGTATGGGAAAACATATTTCATATTCTTTGAAATTTAATTTGAATATTTCTCTATATGTTTCGAATATTTATAAAATAAAAAATATTTTTATCTCTTATTTAAAAAATATATCTTTTTAAATGATTTTAAAATATACATGATATATCTTATTTTTAAAATGATTTTAAAAAACTACATAAAATTATTTTTTATCGATGTAATTAACCTTTAAAAAATATTAGTATTGATATATGATGATTTATAAATTTGTCCAACCACCACACTTCTCTGGATGGATTTTATAATTTACTCCCCATTTGGTGAAGTGATTCATCAATTCCTTTTCCTTTCCTAATCATAGTTGCTGTGTAACTATAATTTTTCTTTTGATCCGTTTCTTATTTTAGTACCATATTTATTATTATATTGATTGATGTGTGTTCATGTTGGTATTATATATAAATTGTTTAGGGATATTATTTACTTCAATATATAAACTTTTTTATATGGTGTAAATACCATATGCTCATTTAATAGAATGTAATGGTATTTACCTAAAATTTTATTGAATATATTTGGATTACCATTTTTTTATAAGGGTATATCATTATTTTTCTTTTGATGGAAATATAATTTTTTCCTTCTATAATTAAATTTTTAATTTACATGAATCCTATTTTATTTTATTGGTTTCTTTTTGATATTATTGTAACTTCCATTCCCAAATGACTATGGAGATAGTAGTCGGATTTTTCACCCCATGTCCTCAAGCATGCCTCCTTGTACGCAAGAGGCTTCCGACTTGTGGTGAGGGTCTACTGTTGGTATGGTATCGAGACTAATCCCTAAAGATTAGAGAGGAAAATCGGTAAAATCATAATGAAATTAACAAACAATAGCAGAAACTGTATAATGAATAGATAAAGCAGCATAAAATAAATATCACAATTGAGTGAAAATGACAAATGACGACTATAAAATGATTCATGTATTCCCAAGATATTATGAAACTACATAAATATGTAAAATAATATAGGTGAGTATAATAAAATAATTGGGTAACATCTGAATAGTTAGCTCCATGAGAATTTTGAGTACTGGCTCGATCCTTTTCCTCTAATCCATACTATAATGTAAATTATGCATTATAATCTTAGTGATTCCCTTTATTATTAACCGCTGACATAAATTCAACTATATTACCAATGTGGCTCACATAGGGTGTGAGATACAATATTAGTAGTTCAGCACCCATGGTGGATAGACCATTCCATTTCTTTCAATATAAATAAGTAGTGCACTATAGTAAGTAAACGTAATATAGAAATAAATAAAATAAAATAAATGAATTAGAAAAGGCTACAATTGGACACCAATCCAACTACCTACTTTGGCCTAATCCATCACGTTCGAATCGAAGAGACATCCAATGTTAATGTGGGATAAATAAGCAAGAGTATGGACTATCCCCAATCATTGTGATTGGGAATGGATGACATGTCAAATTTTTCATTCTAATAAATTTCCATTTCTCTTTTTGAAATTTTTTTTCCTTTAATTAAATTTGAAACTACTTTTAAAATATAGAATGTTTCCATGGGCACATCCATGAAAATCCTATAGCTCTATCAATTAATCAATTTAGGTGATACATATATGACCCAATATAAGGATTCAATCCATGGTTACCTAGGAATGAAGTCCAACATGTCACTCCAATAATGGTGTGAAAATTTATGTAATAACCTCATAGTATGTACCCTATATCACATGTAGGGTGGAATATTTCAATTAATTCATGGTACAACCATTGTGCCTTCTAGACCATCCACGGGGTCTCCTCTAGGGACCCTCTATCACTCACTTAGAGGTAAAAATATATAAATCTTGATGAACCTATCCCAGGGTTAGTTGGTGACACTTATATCATGTTTTCTAATCATAAACAACTCTAATAAGAAAGTATGATAGTCCTTCTATTGGGAACTTGAGTCAAAACCCCTTGTTTCACCCCAAAAACTCTAAAATATATTCATAAATCAAGAATATCATTTGAAACAAAGCCAATAAACAATAAAATATGGCCAAAGAAAAACATCAGTAATTCTATGTATAATCATAAAACTACAACGGAGTGAACATAACATTTTTCAATAGAAGACAACACACCTTATCATGTGGTTTTATTAGAAGACATGACATTGTTATTAAGAATTCCATTTCATTCAGGCTAAATAATTTAGTTCCTTCACACTGCACAAAGTGGTTATATGGCATCAAGATAAATCATAATTGACAAAACAAGTCATATGGGTAAGCAATGGAATATGAATTAATCATAATCATGTAAATGTATGTCATGAGTCACTAAGTTAAAATCTTAACACATGTATAACCTTGTATCATGGTTCATTTCATTAATTTATACATTTAATATAAATATAACACATGCACCCTATGGTGATTCTAGAATCCAAGGCTTGGAAAACATTCATTCATGGTGGAAACACCAAAAGAGGTGTCCAGCGATGAGGAAAACGACCCATGGATGGGTTTTTCCAAAATGATAGGTCATATAGGACATGGAAACCCTTTTTAATTTATTTATTAAATAAGGATGAAGTTTTTCCAGAAAGGATTGGTGAGCAGCAAAACGATGCATCTTTTAAATAGTGGAAAAATGAAGGGAAGAGCCTATACCACCTACCTCATGCTTAGGATGAGTCATGGTTCAATATTGGAGCTTGATTTGGTTTGGTTCTAGAGAAGTAAAATAAATGGAACAACTCCTGAAAATAGTGAAAATGTTAAACCAAAATAGCATATCACGAGTGGATATTAATGAATAGTGAAGTAAAAGGAATGAGGATCTTACCGAAAGGAATCTATATCGACTAATTGCTCTTGAATCAGACGATAGACGAAGTAGATATCACCAAGACTCATAAAGAAGGAGTATTGATCTTGAGTGGGGTAGGGGGTTTTCTCCATGGATGTTAATAGATAATGATGATTAGATAGGTTTTAAATTCCATTATTGGTGAAATAGTAATTTCTCCCTAAAAATATGGTTGCACAGTTTGGCCAAACAATGTGAGGTTATTATGTAACTAGCACTAACCAGGAGGGATAGGATCATTGTTTTGGTAAACCATATGAATAACTTGTTCATAACATATACACAACTTATTAATCCACATAGTATTCTTCTAGGGGATGCACAATTTCCAAAAAACCATGTGCCCTATTCAAACTACCCATACTTGTGATTTTTGGATCCCGAAACTACCAAAACTCAATAGAGTACCTTAAAAACCCCTCAAAACATTAATATAGTCTATAAATAAAACATTAAAGTTTTACAACTCCCGTAATTTCGTTCTAATCCTTGGTTTACAAAATAGACCATCCATCAAATGATAAAATTCAAATTCCCTTAAAATTTCATCTGGTCCCAAATCACAGAATACTATAATCTCCCTAAATTAAAAATTATCATCCCAAAACTCCTTGGGAAAATGAATATAACATCACTTGACCTACTCGGGTCATGAATTCTTGTTCAAATGGATGTGTTGAATTTCCCAATTCCCAACGCATCTCTAAACACCACCTTATCATAGGGAACAAAAACCATAGAAACTCAAGACAAAAATTGTTTCCAAGATCAAACCCGTAAACATAGCTTACATGAGCCCATCCAACCCAATATACAATCCAGTCTTCAAGCATGATTTTAGATGACTATAACCAGTTTCTAGTGACATAAATAGCCATATTCCGATCATGCTATCTTTCCTCAGTGAAAACCCAGATAAAACCTTGATGTGACACTTTAAGAGCTCTATAGTTAAAAAACCCATTTTCAGCTCAATTGAAAACAATGGTGACCTATGAGTCAATAGCTGGAATCCAAGGAGCTCATAAAAGGTAAATCACCTTCACTACTCATGAGAATGATGTTGGTACAAGTCAAACTTACAACCTCAAGGAAACTTTCTAAAACCAAAAAAACACCCACATGGTGTTCGAGTCAAGAAAAAAACAATTAGAATCCCAGAGTCTGTCCAAGGATTTCCTACTTGGGAACCCAGGAATCACTCTGGACTAACCATGCCATTAAGGAAAACCACACATTTTTAGCACAACACTGATCAAAACTACAAAAAAACATAACATATATTAAAGAATTAGCATGACATAAGACCAACACTCTCCATATGTTCCCAAACGATATTAAGATAATGGAAATGGTCATCATTAACCCAAGCTCACATTAATAGGATTTAAACAGTCCCTAAAAGAATATGAGATACTTTCTTCATATGATTTTGTAGTTTTAGTACTTTTTAAACATAACATTCCCACAGAAAAACTTAATCACTATCTAGAAATTAAATTTTGACATCCTTGGAAGATCTTGTCTATATCTACTAATGTGTCTCCATTAAGTAACTATGATGCCTTTTCCATAGAAGGAATTATGGAATGCTTAAGTTCAATCCCCTAATTAAATCCCTCAATTAAGATGTTTTTGTAGGTTTTTTACAACAACAACCACCTCATTGCCATTATCTTCACCAAGAACTTACTTAAATGATGTTTTATGGGCCACATAACATTTTAAGTAGTCTGATCATTCAAAAAACTATCCTCTGGGATATGCTCAGTCTACTTGGAAGGACCCGTTTAAGCCATGTATATGTGACAATCCCCACATCAGGAGTGCGCTTAACATCATATTTAACTGAGAAAGGGATATTATTCCACTAAGCATGCACCATCGACCAGTAGTTATAGTCATATAGGTGGAAATCACCCTTAAACAAGCATTTAACCAAACAGATAAAGATAACCATCCACTTAAGAGTGATAGTTTAGACTCACACCATGACGGACATACGAGTCAAATCCATGTGCGTCAGAGAATTAGGCTCAGTGTACAATAACAAACCACTACGTCAAAAACAAGATCCCCATTGAACATCATAACAAACAATGGGATGAGTTTTATTCCACCAGATTGTCAGGTCATTCAATTTTAGAGTTAAATGGTGCTCAATGCATAAAAATTCTAGATTAAATGATTAAAACTAAACTCAATCTCTTAGAGTACCTTTTAACAAGGCGATGAGTTCCACATCTATCGGTGCATACTAACCTAAATACATAATAAAAAGACACAGAATTGATACTATATAGTGGATTAGAATCCATATGTATTCAAGTATCATTTTTCCTCAAGGTAGAACCATCACTGAATCATGTTACTCATATGACTATAGATAAATATGATAACCTCCTAGGTCATCCCATACAAAAAAATGAATAGAAGGGTCACATGACCTACTAAACAATTGAAAATTCCCCTACTCATGTCTAACCCACATAAATAGTGATTTTCAAAATGTCCCCACTTGGAGTAAGAGTCCAAAATACAATACCATATATCAAATCAAAGGTGTTGTTTTAGAAACAAATAGTTCTTCATGTGACTATGACACCCAAATAGTACCACTTAAGAGAAACTTCATGAATGTAACATGAAAGGTTTCTAATTGTCTAAAAAAGCAACATAAAATGTTCTATCCCTTACTGAGGTTGAAAACATTGACCCAAAACAATGTCAAGCCTATGAAATGTCTTTAGGATAAAAGGCTTGTAATTAAAATTCAGACTTAGGAATAAATAATCCTACATAAATGATCATATTCTGTTTCAAGAAAAGATGTCCAAAAGGAAATCAACTACCCTTACATGAGGATTAAAGATAAGGAAACCACACATGGTTTAATTTTAAGGAAATTAACCAAAACTCATTTAATTTTTTAAACAATTCATGTTCATATTTTATGAAAATTGATACCCTTTAAAAATGAAAGAGACATTACACATACTTAAACAGATCTATATAGAACACAATAATGTCATTTTGTATTACCATTTTAATCATTATTATTTAGTGATACTTTTTCATAATTAGGACACTTTATCACATAACTCAATTTAAACAAAAACACATATTTTAGGTCTCACACTATTACATATCGAAGAAAAAACATTATTCTATTAATTTATGGGGGGTACTAGTTAAAAAAGGAAAATCAACCTTATGTTTACATGTGGAACCATATAGGCAAGTACAGGTTCACTAAAAGTCCCTCAACTAAAAGCATAAACACATCCCAATGGGGTTAGACCCTAAGGAAAATGAAAATTAGAGTTGATCTACATGGGTCCCACTAAAACAACCCAAATATTTTAACCATTAAGTTTAAAACCTGATAAGTGGGTTCTTTTTTTAATACCATTCTCTAATTATCCTACCAGGTCGAGTTGTGGATTTAGGAATTAACTATACATGTCATTAAGCCCATGTATAATGGTACAAGCCTCAATAAGGAAACCATATATGTTAAGGGAAAATGTATTTCTGTTTACTCAATAGTCTATAGAATGAAATCTCATAACGTATGGCTCAGTTCTATGGGTGACCATCTATCCCGATATAAAGTGACCATACACCTTAAATGTTCTAAATGGATTCCATCTAATAAAATAAACCTAATCAATTGTAATGGAAATTAAACGTCTTTAAAATTTATATGAAATCTCTTAATAATATACATGTCGTGTCTACAATTATTTGAATATATGGGTAACCAAATTCAAATTCATAAATCTCCCATACAGTCTAATAATTTGAAATTAGTACCCATTTAACCACATCAAATCTATTTAAGGTATAATTAAATTTAAACAGCTGTAACATTTATTCCATAGTTATTAGGTAAATAAATAACATTAAAAATGGTACGACTATATGGTTTATCACTTTCCATATAATAAGGTTCTCATGAAAAATATGAATTGGAAGTTGGATCTCATTTAATCGCAACCAGAATGTTTCATCTTATGCTAAGAAAATATAATGAATATTAATTTAAAACAAGAACACAAATAGTTACTTAAACATGTAAAGTAAGAATTATTAGATAAACAACTACCTAAGAAAGTTAAAAATAAATATGTTATTTAAATTACTAATATGTAATAAAAAGGGAAGACAAATAAAATACTCAATGCACATTAGCATATTTAAAATTACATAACAATTCAATCTACCTACAATGGAATATGAATGGAATGTGAATCTCAATGGGCCTATGAGGATG
The DNA here is from genome assembly GCA_963277665.1 of Viscum album. Classification (NCBI taxonomy): domain Eukaryota; kingdom Viridiplantae; phylum Streptophyta; class Magnoliopsida; order Santalales; family Viscaceae; genus Viscum; species Viscum album. Next base: position 667,004,691 of record OY728135.1, on the reverse strand, counting down.
AATGTAAGGCTACACCTTTTCCAAAATCAGCCAGGGGAAAATACTATAAGTATCATAAATCAGTAAGCATCGAATGTACTACAATCAGTCATGGTGACATAGAATCAATTGCAATAACGAACAACATGAACAATAGTCCCATCCATGGCCACTTTGTATTTTCCACGTATGTGGGGTGAGAACTACCAGGAACGACTATATACCAAGAACAGACATGTTTCTAGTCTTCTTTACACTATAAATAAATATTAATACAATGGAAAAGAACCTATGATACCACATTTTCATGTCCCATACAAACTGACTATGGAAACAGTATTCAAACTTGTCGATTCATGTCCTAAAGTGAGCTTACCCATTTTATAGAAGCTTTTAACTACCAGAAAGTGTCTAATGATGGTATGGTGGGGAGACTATACCTTCATGATCAGAGAGTAAATTCATTAAAATCATTATGAAATAAATTTACATCAATGAAAATAGTACAAAGAGAAAAATTAGGATAAAATAAATATTTTAACTAAGTATGAAAGACCAACTCCAACTATATAATGATGCATGTATGTCGATGATATGCTATGAGTATAAGAAGAAGGAAAATAAAACATGTAGGTACAATGTAATAATGTAGTAACATCCCAATAACTATATCCACAAGAATCTTGAGTAGAATCTCAGTCCTATGACTAAACTCCATCCTATAAATGTAAATCCTGAATTGGAAGCTAGAAGCTTCTCTTTATCAATACCATTTAATATGAAGTCTAATCAGGTACTAATGGTACCTGAGTAGGGTTTGATATTCAATCTTTGTAGGCTGTAACTAATGGTTTCTGGACTATTACATTTCATGTATTTTAAATAAGTAGTGTTCCATAGTATGTTAATGAAATATAGAAATAAATAAAAATAAATAATTTATTTGTACTGGGTTCCACATAGACACCCATCAAATCACCTAATTCAACTTTTCCTATTTCATCTGAATCTAAGAGAAATGCAATGGTAATGAGATAAATAATGAAGATGATGGAGTATCCCTAATATATTGAGTGGGATGGGAGGACACGTCCCTAATTTTATTTTCTAACGAATAATTATTTCAGATTTTGAAAACATATATTTCCCTTATGATTAATTCAATTTGAAACCACTTTCAAAATATAGTGAGATACACTTAACCAATCCAGGAAAAAATGGTAGGAATTTCCATGTATTTCTTGAGGGGTTCCACATATGACCCATTACAAGGAGTCTATAAATGGTGACCAGGGAATGAAGTCCCATATGTCACTCCATGAATGGCATGAAAAGTCAAGTACTATCCTCTGATTTTATGACCAAAATTACATGTTGGTGCCAAAGTCTCACTCAAGGCATATTATAACCAACGTCCTTTCGAGCTCATATAAGGGGTCAACCCTCACGATCTAGTTCCACTCATATGGAGGTAAAAATAGTTAACTCTTGGTAAACCAATCCCATGCACCGATGGGGCCAATTCCATCATGTTTACTAATCATTAACCTCTTTAACAAGAAGAAATGAGAGTCTGCCTAAGGGGTCCTTAAGTCAAAACCCTGTATTTCAACCTCAGATATAAGATAATATAATTAAACAAGAATGTTAATTTTGGAAATCCAAGAAACTATGGAATATATCCAAATAAAATAGGAATTAAGACTACGTGTATGTTTTAAAATACAAGGCACTGCACTTTTCATTTTTCAACTGAAAATATTTCACCTTATTTAGGGGTTTTATTAGGAAACATTTCATTATTATTAAACAATCCATATAATCCATCTTAAATCATTCAATTACATCACAAGTCATAAAGTGATAAGAATTCATAATTCTCAAGCATAAGTCCCATAGCATAGAATATGGGCCAGCAATGGAATAAGGAATGAAGAAAATGCATGTAAATGTAATGCATGAGGCACCACACTCAAATCATAACTCATTGATAACCGTGTATATTAATTTAATTCTTTAATTTATAAATTTATTATAATTATAATAAACACACCCTATTGTGATTGAACAATCCAAGTCTTCTAAAATGACCATTCAAGGGGGGGAACACCCAAAGGGGTGTCCAGTAACGAGGAGAACAACCCATATATGGGTTTCATCATAAGGATATATCATACAGTACATGAAAAACACATTTTTATAATTTATGAAATAAAGAAGAACACACTCCAAAATTTTATGGATAGAATCACAATAATACAACATTTATTATGTGACTAAATGATTGGATGTTCCTTGAAAACCTACCTTCTACTTAGGATGATCCCTAGATCTAATATTGAAGCATGATTTGGTCTGGTTTGAGAGAAATCATAGAAATAGTAAAATTATATAAAAATAAGGAAAAATGAATCACACAAACATAGTATAGTGATAGAGGATATTAATGAATAGAATAAGAAACAAGAATGAAGAACAAACCAATAGGAATCCATAGGGATTGGCAGTTCATGAATCTGACAACTCAGAGGGGAGATATTGACAAGCATATAGAGGAATAAGGAGAGATCTCGAGTAAGATAGGGTGTGATTCACACAGTTTTTAATAGAGGATGAGATGATATTTGTTAAAATCAATTAAGGGAAAATCTTAATTTCCCCTACAAATTGGGTCACATAGTTCGGCTGTGCTATTTGGCCAAATCCTGATCCAATAGTTCGATGAATAGTGTGAGGTTACCCCTTATGTGGAACTAACCATGATGGCTAGGTTCATGGTTTGGGTAAACCATGAAAATACCATGTGCTTCAAATATATACACCTCTTTGAGATGAATATTTGTCCACAAGGGCTGCATAGATTTAGACAAAACATGCACCCTGTTTAGTCCACCCAAACTTTTGATTTTCAGAGCCCAATGATCCTATAACTTGAAAAATCACCTAAGTCACCCCTAATTATTTTAAAAATTTCTAGAAACAATGATTTTAAGTTTTCCAAATCCCAAAATTTAATTTTAATGCTTTTTTTTACAAAACGTACAATCCAGAAAATTATAAAATTGAATTTCCATTGAAATTTCATCTGGTCCAAAAACACAGAACAAAATAATGATAATGTATTATTGTTTTTGAACAAATATGTATATATAATTATGGTTGAGTTTATATATATCCGTCCAATTAATTTTTATAAGGTTTATATCACATGATAAATATAATCACATGAAATGTTTTGTTTCTCACAAGCGTGGGAACTGATGGTGTTACTCATGATAACAATGATCCTTATTTTAATGATTCTCCACATTTATAAGATATCCTAATTTTATTCTCTCAGGGATATTGTTTATCTTAAAATGTTTCAAAAAAAAATTGATGCATTAACTTTGAATTATGTGATGATTTATTATATATGCTTGTTTGGTATAATGTTATTATATATCCTCATTATACAAATTTTCTCATTTTATGATCACCTATGAAATTTTATTTTTATCACATATGTTTACCCTTGCTAATAATATGTGATCAACATTTTTTTATATTTACTTTCCCCATGTTATTTAATAAGTGACTATAATGGTATATTATGAGATAAATTTGTGGTAGATATTTAAGGATATGTTTTTGTTAATATAGTTGTAAAATTTATATTATTTGTAAAATTCATAAATATATTTAGTTAATTATTTCTCCTAATTCTCAAAAAAAATAAACCAAAAAGGTATTGTGAATTTTTTTAAATAAAATATTTTTATTGTTTCGTGTTATTTTGACAATAATGTATGTGGGATACTATACACCGATTCACCAATCACCTTATTTTCCACATTATAAATTGGTAATATTATAGAGATATCTTGTATTATTTTATTTATAAATTTTTTATTAAAATTTATTTAGTTTGGATTGGAGTTTATCTTCTTTGTGAGTAATTTGAAATGTTGTTTTTATCCTTTTGAGATAGTTAGAGTATAATTAAATCTATTTCCAATACCAACAGGGGTCATATGAGAGGTAATATGAGATTGGGAACTATAAGATCAGGTAAAAAGGATTTTCATATAAAACCATTTAGTTCCTTTTCCACTTTGGATCTATAATAACCTAAAAAATTGGCTTCCTCAACAATATGATTCATTAATTTCCCTTTTTTATTTTCATGTCATCATATTCCTCTTTTTTCATCCTTATTTATTAAATTACATTCGTAACTAAATATAGTTAAGATATTTATTTGTAGAAAATATAATTTAATGTAATTCAAAGTGAAAATATGTTAAATTAGTGGTAAGGTGAGGGAGAATAAAAATATATAATTACGGGCGAGTTACCTTAGTTAGAGGGGGTTTTGGAAATATGGTAGTCTTGGAAAGATTATATAGTCTAAGAAAATACTCTATGTAAAACATTTTTTTTCTCATTTTAAGGGATGAGGTGGTACTGTCACTTAATCATTGTTCTGGAATGAATAATATATAAAATTTGTTACATAATCAAGAAAAATTTTCAAATAATTAGCAATGACCTCAAGCATGTCCATGCCATTAGAAAAAGTTATAGTGATTTTTTCCTTGGATGCAGAGTAGGTAAATAACTATTACAATGGGATTGGGTGTCTTATTTGATTTCTCACAACTATTCTAATTACTGATGTTTAGAACAATGTAATAAAACAATCTAAATGATATCATTTCAGGATTAACTACAACGAATATCCCTTGTAAAATATGAAAATCTATATACAAGACCTTCATGATTAAATTTAGATCTTTATATTCTCAATCATATTCATCACCTTACGTAGTTTGAAAATGACGTGACATTATATTATTGTGGTTTTTTTAAATTCCTAAATTCAAATAAAATATTGAACTAATTTTTTTCTAGAATATAGAAGAGTGTCTTATCGAATCACATATATATGAAATCAAAAATGTAATATATATATATTGACTATATGATTTTTATAGACAGAATTTTTTGATTATTCAATGAATACTTCTAATTAAAAAATCCTTAAAATTTATGTTTTTTAATTTTTTGGGGTTAGGATTCGAATTTTCAATATTATAAAATGAAATTAACTTATAAAAACATTAAGTATTTGGTGGGTCTAAAATAAGTGTCTCATATGTATTTTACCTATTAATATAATATAAATATATTAATTTAATCTTGGAAAATATAGATAAAATGGAATGAAAATGGGTAAAGTGTGGGGAAACATTAGTATACAATATTTTAATATAAAATAGTAACTTAATTCTATGGTGAAATCATATAATCAATTCTGGGAAAAACATATAATTGTCTTATAATGTTAGATATATTTTTTATTCCCCTTTTATTCCTCGAAAAAATAGTTTATAAAAGATCTGTAAATACATTTTTTTATTTTTTATTTTTATTTTGAATATAAAACTTATAATTCCATATAATAAGACAATTCGAGTAATATTAGCCAATTAAAATTATATAATGAGTATGAATAATTTAATTTGGGTGGGTATTTTACTTGGGAACATTGGGATAACATAGATGGTTGTGATTTTGGATTTTGTAGTTGGATTTGATAATAATAATATAAGGATGATAGGGGAGAATTACTTCTTTTTTAAATTGGTATTGGAGGAGTTTTTTAGGTTATTTTGGAAAATAGGGGAATACATCCTTTTCTATCAGCTATCATAGGTTCTAGTCTTGGTAATTGTCAAGAATGTTTTTGATACGTTTAAGAGTTATTTAAACAAATTTTTTATATTGATCTATGGGTAAATGGGATTGTATTTTGTTTTTTTGGTTAATGAAATGGGGTTTTATTATTAGAAATTGATTGTGCATAGTTTATTTATCCTAAGGACTAGGGTAAAAGGCATTGTGAGATTAGTTTAGGTGGTTTTAGAAGTTGGAGGAATAGGATTGGGGTTAGAGTATTGGAAATAGTTTCATTTGATATTCGATTTACACCATTTTAGATATATTATAAAAAATAAATTAAATGGTTTGTGAGACTATAAAATAGTTATATTATTTATTAAATAAGTGATTCAAATTTTCATATACAATGAATTTAGACCTTCAAATGTTTTATGTCAAATAAAAGTACTGTTTATTTGTGTTTTTTTGATTTATCATTATTTCCATGATATATTTTGTTAATTTATTTCATTTTTTTTTTGGTTTCAAATAAATATGACAATATAACCAATTCATAATTGTTACCATGTTTTTAAACTATAATCTGAAAAATATGTGGAATCTATGACTTGGAAAAAATGGTAATTTTACCATTAATACTCAAGATAGAATGCCTTTCAATAAGGATAAAAGGTGATAGGGGTTGGATGTGTTGGGGTTAGACACCATAGATTTGGGTAAATGATTTTAGGATTCAATATTTTATTTGAATAATAAAAAACAATATTTACTATTTGTTTTTGTTGGGATTCATAGAAAAATGATATATACGAATGTCCAAAGTGTAGTATAAATAATTTTCATTTTTTTACATAATATATATATGACATAACATGATGAGAAAAAAAAGTGGTCTGTTTAGTTCATGAACATTTTATTTTTCAGACTAAAAAATGGGTAATGTTAACATTGGGATGGATTATATTGGTATTTATGCTACAGTTTTGGAAAAGTGTTTATTTAGAAATTTGGATTTTTCATGTTGATTATTAAAGAATATTTTATGTTTTCCCTCCTACATATTATAAATTCTAATTCCATGCCATAGTTTATTCTAATATTTTTTTAATTATAGAAAATGGTTGGGAAAACTGGTATTTTTCAGTGGGTTATTGAAATTTAGTTACGGTTATGGGTTAAATGAAACCCAAAATCATGGTGGTTGGTCACTATATCATTATTTATTAATAATTTTATTCTTTTTACTTTATTTATCTATTATTAATTTTTATTTGTATCCAATTTTTTCTTTGACCCTTTTCCATTAATGTTAAGGGTTTAGATATTTTGTAGGGCTCCACATATTCTTTAATATAGGTTATAAGAAATATTTTAGTCTATGAAACTAATAAAGGCACTAAAACTATCTTACTACATTAAATGTATTTTTAGGTTTTTCTAAATATAAAATGTATTCCTCTATATCAACAATTTAATTTGATTCCAAATATGGATGTAACATTATCCCTCTTTCAAACAGCTAAAATTCAACTTTTATATTTTCCATGATTTTCTTCAATCATTGTATACTAATTTTAAATTATGGTTCTTAATCCCTTGGTATCTCAATAATTACCTTAGGGTGTAATCATATCACTATGAATGATCCAAACAAGTAAAACATTATTTTAAAATGAGAAAACATGATTATGTGTTGAATAAATTTACCTTGTATCTATTTGTGACTTTTATTTGGATTATAACTTATTCATGACACAATTTTACCTTCTAATTTTACAAAATTTCATTCAAATAAGAATCAATAAGCATCTCCTTTATGTCCACAAACAAATATAAGTCATTATTTCCATGTTTTATATTAATATATATGATTGTATTTATGGATAAATAACTAATATTCTATAACTCTATTGGTATTTACCCTAGTTTTCCACATACCTACTAGAATTATCATATTCCAATTGATGTTTTGGTTATATTCCATTACTCACAGAGATTAATATCATCCTTTTTAACAATCTTCTCAACCTTTTCTCACCATCAACTCCAATATTTTCTTTATATGATGATTATAAAACTATACTTGCCTAATTTTTTATTGGTGATATGGGGATCCCATTTTTTATATTATATAATCAATCTCAAATAATAACTTTGACAAGTTTATATTAAACTTTGTTCACCAATGATTAATGAGCGTCCAAATAATTTTATACTATGAAAAGATGTTTTTCTTAAATAATTTTATCATTTTACATATCATTATCTTGGATGTTTTGTCTAAATCCACCCATTTTGATATATAGATCATACCCAAATAAATGTATGTGTAGTTGAATGAGTTGAGAAATGGACCTATGAAGTTAATTTCTCATAATTTGAACACATTGACAACATTCATTAGGAGTTAAAGAAATTCATTCCTCTTATATATATTTCTACTTCATCAAAAATTATTAAATTTATAAATTTATTCCAATAAATCATTATAAATATTTAAGAAAATTTATTTCCATTTATAATATCATGTCCACCATCTTATTCAATCCATGGATTCCTCAATATGTGATGTGTGAAAACAATCTATAATATTCTTCACATCAGTTTTGGGGACAATCATTGAGAGATTTCACCTAAAAATCTTTTCAATAGAGAATTATTATCATAAAAATAGTCGGTTACTTCTATTGAAAATAGTTTCATTTTTCTGTATGTAAAATAGAGATATATAGCTTGGTTATCAAAGTAATTTGGGATGTTGGGGATCCATCGATAAGTTTGAAATTATGAAGTAAATTTTGGTTAAATCATAAATTAATCATATATTTTTCAATATTCTTACTCATCCTTATTTTTTAGGATAATTATTTATAAATGGTTATCTACAACATTATCATATAAATTCTTATCATTGATGATGATGTTTAATTAATTTAATCTTAGTACCAACTATATCATCCTCTTATTATCATTATCTTTGAATAATAAATATTTTTAGGATTTATGAAATTAATAAAAAAACTACCTAAGATAGCACGATATATTGTCTAAATTTGCCTATGGAATGTTTCACTTCTATAAATTATATCTATATGGTTGTATAGTTTATTTGGGGATCTATTAAAGTCCAAAATTCATAGTATATGGGTTAAAAAATAAAACCATTTAGATTATTGAGAACTACTTCTATAATTTATTTTCTCACATACAAAAACGATTCTTGGAATGATATATAAAAAATTGAAAAATTCTCTAATAATAAATCATTCATTGGTCAATGAATCATAGAAAAATATTTTAAATTTTTATAAAAAAATAATAAATAAATGATTAATATTTACCCCTTATTTAATGTATTAGTAATGGTCATCTTTAACATCATGTAAATTTTTACTAGATAAACCACAATTTAGTCTTTTAAATATTTTATCCAATAAAAATTATTCCTTTCACCATAAACAAGTACATTTACCAATTCTATTGTATACATTTTAATTAGAACAAATTAAATACCATAGAAATAATTATAATATATATATAAAAATATCTCTTGTAAAATGTGAAATAATCCTATAATGTCTAAAGTAATTCCATTTCCATGTCATAAAATATGTGTTCCATATATATTATAAATTTTTCTAGTGTAATGTATATACTAGTATATATGATATAGTATATTATGAAACAATTTATTGAACTGAATATTTCCATTTACTATTCAATAATATCAACTAAAATTTGTAGTTATCTAAAATATCCACAATTATTTATTCATGACTAGAGAACAATTAATGAATTTGATCTATAATTGGAGGTAGAAATTTTTTATTATGTGTGGAAACATTAACCTTATTATTATCCAAAAAAACTATATACTTGGAGACCATCTTCATTAGAAACAATTTATTATCTCTATTATTTATGATAGTTATTCCAATATTATTTATCATAACATGAAATGTATTAACCTTTTTTGGAAATATATAATATGGTTTAATAATTTAGTATTTTAAAAAACAATCTTCATAATGACTTACATCATGAGATTTGTTATCCCTCATTAGGGATGATGTCTAGGCTTACCCCCTTCTTTGAGGAATTCATTTTTTGTAGAAATCATGGATGTTTTTATTAATGTTAGTTATAAACCAATATATTAATTTCTTATTATTTCATTAAACATTAAATATATTTCTTCTACTTTATCTTTTTTTATATGAATTTATGATTACTATTAGTATGTAACTTTCTATAAAAATTTATTACCAACATCTACATGCTATATTCATAAAATCAATATTTGTTTTCTTCATGATCAAAGTGGATAACATTATTTATAATTACATTGATAATAGGTTAATGAAAAAAATTATTTTTAACAATTATATCCCCATAAATTATGATCTCATTTTCTTCCCACTATGTGATTAATTATATTCTATATAGTCTCTACATTCACTTGATATAATGAAATGTTCATTTCATAAATTTTAGTGGAAAATATATCATGAAATATCTCTAAATAAACACTTTTTTTCATAACCTCCGTTATATTAATGGTGACTATTTCATCAACCACTTGAATAATTAACCATACTTGGTTGACATTGATGTGCATATTACCTATAGAGAGGAATATAAATACATGTATAATTAAAAATTCACCATATTCATTCATATTAATTTTTATAAATTTATACAAAATATAAACATAACCACATATAAAAATATTTTTCAAGAATATCATAATGAGGTTTCACTGACCGATCCATGTGTCTGATTGAATCATATGTTTCTTATAGATCCTAAAATCTATACATTCTTAATTCCCTTAAGGATATTATATTATTTATTTATCTCATACCCTATAGTTCCATAAAAAATTAACATTATTGAATTTTTAATAATATGAATTATCATTCTTAGTACCTTCACTTTGGATGATTTTTACTTTCAATAAAAGTTGTTAAATCCTCACTTATAGAGATATCTTTTACATATTCTATGTTTTTATTTTTTATAAAATAGTTTTTGTTTGGAACTTTTATTTTTATTTTATTTGATAAATTGATTTACTAAATGTTTTATTGATAACTATATTCTTTATGATATCCAAAAATATATTCTAATGTTCATTAATATTCACTATTCTTATCCACATTAAATTTAAAAGAGGTGCCTTTTGTGGTATTTATTTCATATATGGTATGGTTTCTCTTATGTTATTCATAAAAAAATTGATTCATTTGTTTTACTTTTTACTCCCTCTCCTTTTCTATTAATTTTATCATAGATCTTCTTCCACACTAGAATATTTTATTTTTCCCATTTATTTATTTTATATAATTTTCTATTAAAATTATACCACTAATAACTGTCATCACTTTGAATTCCAATAATCGGTTCCTATACATGTTACCTAGTAATGTAATGAGTAATAAATAAAATAGTGTATAGTTGACTATATATGATATATATTTTATATTCTTCTAAGGGGTTGATTCTAGTTAATGATAATATTTCACCAAATGTTTATTTTTTGTCATTATTTTTAGTATAATAGTTAATTGAATCATTAATAGAAGGATTTGTAACCTATTTAAATAATAGAATTTACATGATAGTCTAAAAATATTAAGGTTTTATAGAATTATAAGAATTATAAAATGTTCAAGAATTTTTTTTTCTATGGAGGATATTTGGGTGGAGTGTGATGTTGATCAATATTGTTCTCACTTTTTTATAAATTCCCGCATCGAATTTCGGATTACATTTTTGAATGTTTAATTTTTTTTAAAAAATTATTTATATAGACATTTATAACCAAATAATTAAAATATAATGGTTTATTTTCCTACAATTTTTCTCTTAACATATAAAAAATGTGGTATCAACACATTTCACAACAGGGATCGGGCATAAAAGGTGTTCTATTTATCCCCTAGATGTTATGAAGCTTCCTTAATATGTTTTATACTTAGATTTTCAAGTAGGTCATTTTTATATTTTATTGATTCAACTCCTTGGTCATACTCAACTAAAATATGATACACTTCTTTTATATTAAATATCATCAAATAGATCATTTATTAATTTATGTAAGATTAACCTCAAAGGATAATCTACATACGTATCAATCACAACTTATTGAGTCAAATAAAATACATATTAAAAATATTTCAATTAGATTTATAAATCCAATACTTTAATTGGTAATATTCATAATGAAATTCTAAATCTGTCTCATTAAATATAAGAAGACTCCACATATTTTTGTAAAACAAATATAAAATTACTCATATTCACACTCTTTTGTAGTGTGAAATACCTTTCAAGAATCATTTTGGTTAATATATCCTAAGTAGTGATGAATATATCATGTAATATATTCAACCAATCAACTTCATGGACCATCAATAAAACACGAATGACCTCAACCATATAGTATCTCAGTAGACTAAAGTGTTTATAATATATCTTATATCATATGAAAAATTTATAATTTTCCATTTATATAAGTTCACAAATTTAAAAAACCCCTATAATGTGTTTTTTCAAGGGTTGGATGATTCAAGATGTTTCTAAAAGTATTTTTTGTAATTAATTTATGATTTTTTGATGTTATTTTTTGACTAACCATGTGGTTGAAGGATTTTACATTAGGTTGTTTAATTAAGCGTGCATCCCATGTTTTTTTACATTTTTTTGAATGATTTTACAAACTTTGATTGTTCATGTGGTCAGTTGACAAACTATGTCATCAATTGTTCATATTATCATTTGGAAATATTTATAGGTTGGTCATGTTATCGATCATTCCTTCATTTAGTTGACCCATTCATGCACTGTCTTAGTTCATTGTATAGTTTATCAATGTGGTTAATTCACACAGTCTGTCAACCCCTTATAAAAATATCTATTTTTTATGAAATATCTATTTTCCCCTAGAATGACATAAAATCCATTTTTAATATAATAATAAAAATATAATGAAAATGGGTATTAAAAACCAGATTCACTAATGATGGGGTTTTCATTGAATTCATAAATAATAGATTTCTTCGATGAGTCATTCTATATTGATTAAATCAAAAACTGAATTAAAGGGAATCAAATAGAAAGGTTTGACCTAATTTTAAAAAAAAAACAAAAGAATCATATCAATAAATCCTTAAATTTTATTTATTTCACTCATTTAATCTGTTTACATTGACTTCATTCTGGGTGAATCATGCCTTTATTCTTTTAGTTTTGTGAACCCTCTTACCATCTCCATAGTTTCCTTCTATGAGTTTCAATCCCTATTCGCACCTTTTTCTCTTTTTTTCTTAGGGTAGCATAATTTTAAAATATTATAATAATGCAGGGGATCTCATTATAAATTTTTATTAAAATTTTTAGTCATTCTTTAGTTTCTCTTTTTAAATAGATTCAATTAACCTTAAGAATATAACAATCCATAAATCATAATAATATTGATTATTGATTAATCAATACATTATTAAATAAGAATAAAGTTTTATCAAATTTCATTGATAAATATTACTTTCTTAAAAATATGGAACTTTTATATAGACTAACATTCTTTATAATCCCAATGTTTTAAAAGATGTAAATAATAAAATTTTTTCTTTTCTATATATTATTATTAACTCATGTTGTAGGATTAAAATATTATCGTAAAATTATCTGTGTAAAATAAAAAATTAACAAATAAATGTTGTAATATTATAATTGATGTATTTATTAAAACAATGTTTTTATAATTTTGATATTTAATAAATGAAAATGTAAATTGTTCACATATTGTAGATAATTAATATTTCAGGATCTGGTGATTAATCATCTGTTGGGTTTTTTGATCAATTATAAATTAGGATTTATTGACATTTCCTCCTATTTTACAAGATAGTGTCCTAATTTTATTGGTTATACTGTTGTTATTATATATAATATTAATAATTATTAAAATTGAATAATAAATTTAAACCCATCAATATTATGTTATCTATTATTGGTGAAAAATTATTTATTTATTTTACATCTAATAATTATATTTATTGTGGAAGTTATGATTTTTAGATATTTTTCTGTAGTGTTTATAGGATTTTTTAGGAAGAAAATTTATTCATAATAAAATAGTTAAAATAATATGGGAATTAAAATAGATTTATTCTAGATATATTTATTGGGGAAAATATGTCTATCTCAATTGTGGAACCTTGAAAGACTCAGTTCCAATTCGTTGGTGCCTATGAACGTGACATGGAAATATTGTTTCCAAGTATGTATATTGGAGTATATTAATGAACTTATGTGATAAGATTTTTTTTAAACCTAATATATTTGGTAAAAATTGACCAGAAATGGGTTTTGGTCTTGGGGATTTTGTGATCGCAGATAGTCGTGATGGTGAGAAATATATTTCTTTTCAAAATAGTGTGGGAATGAAATTGTCCTATCATGAAGAGTTATGAGTGATGATTTCACATTGATATATTCTTTATTTATTTTTTTTTGGTGTACCAAAGCTATATATCTTTTAGTATATTTTCCAACTTCTAGATATAATTTTACTCTATTAACCACATGTGCATCATTGATGTGGAAGCTTAACTTGAAGTTCTAGAGTACCTAAATAATTTATGAGATAATTATTGAAATAATTCTATAAATGGGAATGGACTGTCATTCCAAAAAATGATTTCATACATGGGAAGATAATAAATGTAAATTATGGTGATGAAGTCACTGGCATAGAATATTGACATATTGATCATAGAATATAATAATGTAAAAATATTAATTAATTATTGACACAATAGTAATAACTATTGAAAATTACTTCTTCTGTGGACATTTAGGTCTCAACCGTAAAAGGTGTATCTTGGTATCTTATGAGTTGATAGTGGAAGATGATTTTAAGACTAGGTAGTTTACTATTAGGTGAATTTTCCTAATATATCATTATATTTCTTGATTTGATATACATCACCAACCACATAGTTATTGAAACTGAGACCATAATGTTTTTTGGTGTTTTTTCTAATATTAATGATGAAATGAAATAGACGGTTGACTTATACCTCCCATGCTCTCTCTTCGATTGAGGTTCATGTAGGTGTATCCTCAACTTTAATGGATTCTATTTCATGGTGTGTTCCTACCCAGGCTATGATGGATCTTTCTTTTACTAGATGTTTTTGTGGTATGTAAAGACTTTAGATTATAACACATAATTTTATGTAGTTGTGGAAGTTAAGTATTCTCATGGGTGTATGTCCATGGGTTATTATAGCCTGTGGTATAATGAATTTACATGGGATATAGTGGAATCCAAACATACATTTGGCTACTGTTGGGGATGAAGTTGATGATGTTTTAGGATACAAATGGTATAGAATTGATATGATATTATATCAATATATATGAGATTAGTTATTTAAGGGATGAGTATAGAATGTGTTTAATTTGGCTGTGATAGTGAAAAACTAGTGGGGGAGTGGAAGTGGGGACCTATATTTATATATAAGATATTGAAATACAATTTTTTATATCCACATGTTAATTAGTGAGTGTTACATGGTTAGGAATGTGAAAATAATTACCTATTTAGGTTATAATTTTGATTCATTTGACTACTTTTTTATTTTTTTATCCATGGAAAAAATTATTATTGAATAGAAAAATGTTGGGGATAACAATAATGGTGACTTGTAAAAATGGAGACCAAGAGAATATCCAATAATAATGTAAGATCCCAAATTTATCCATAAGTTATTTTCTTGTTATGTCTCAGTTTTAGTCCCCTTTTGTTGTTAATTAAGTGTTTCCCCAAGTCCTTGTGAATTACCGGGTGTGTTCTAGGGGTTCCAAACATGAAAAAGGGGGAAAAGGGAATTTATGGGACGTTTTCACGATTTGTGAATGGTTTGGAAAACCGTGTGATGTGAGACCATTGAGGAAGGGGAAATCCACATGGTTTGTGCATGGTCTAGAAAACCATGCAAGATAGAGGGTGTGTAGGAAGTATCGTCTACATATTTTGCACAACGATTGGAAAATAGTGCGGGAAAATTGTGTGGCCTGGAAACTTCTAAAATTTTTAAAAAATCCATTAAGGTATTTCTTAAACCATATGGTATTTTCCTCATTTCTTCCTCCTCCAGCCCTAGGGACACCCCAAAATCTCCAAGATATTCCAAGGACCAATCTCTCTCATCTTAGGGCCATTTAGAGTGTCGTTGGATGTGGATTGAAGATCTGGTTAAGACTAATCTACCTCTTTCTTTTATTTTTGTTTAGGGTTTATATTTCTTCTCCATATCCATCTGAATCTCTCAAACCCTTATTTTTAGTGAGGTTTATATTAAATCATCATGTGTTGGTTTAATCGAGATCTAAGGATTTGATTGAGAGGGAGTTCGACAATAGATTCGAGCTAGGTGGTCTACAAGTTAAATATTATGGTTCTTGTATAGATTTGTGCATGTAGGGTTTTTATTCTTTCACTATTTTTATGAGTTCTTGGTGCTTTTGACTTGAGGTTGTGTAATGTGTGTCTAAGTGGTTAATTGAACCCCACTTGATCCCCATGGGCTGCAAGGAGGATGACTTGACCAAATTAGGGCCACCCATGGAGTGTGTCGATATTTCCCAGACATAGAGTTAGCTATGTAAGTGTAAGGTCATTGTGCGAGAAAATAGGGACTATGATGAATATGTTAATATGCCTGAAGGATGTGTAAATAGTTTTTAGTAATAAACTTAGGTTGGTAATGGTCCTAATAGTTTGTTTGGTTGGAATGAAAATGGGTGAAATAGGTTAATGGGAAAATGCTTTGGGTTTATCTTTATACATTAATATACTTAGTGAGATAGGCATGAGAAATGGGAATTGGGGCTAAAGTGTTAAGTAATATAAATGAAGAATGTGTTAGTGGATTGAGGAAATAATGTTAATTTCCCATTTAATGATATTGTAGTGATGTTGTAAATGATATTGGATATGGTGTTGTGATATGTTTAATTGTGGTTAATGATAAATAAGCATGTTTACATGGCTTGGTTGAGTGGGGTATCGACTTGAGGTTATACGCCCACGGGTTGAGTTGGACCGAGTTACAAGATCCACCCCTAAATGCAGGGGTTATGGAAAGGGAACTAGTTCTATTACCCAAACGGTTTCATCCCACCTAGACCGAGGGTTCGAAGTGAGGATTGTGGACTTGTTATAATTTGATTCCTAGTGAGACAAGACTTGATTTTATTCCCATATGCTTGAGAATGTTGAATGTTATTAATCCATTAAACAAATAAAAATGGTAAATTAAATCATGAAATACCTAAGTAGTGAACTCGGATTAAATGGTAGTATAAATTAAATGAACATAGTCCAGAATAGACCAATGAACTCTTTATCCTTACTTGTCATCATTTAAAACTTTCATGCTTTATCTTCCTTTGATGAATATTTTTTAGACACAGTTGGTTGTGGACTACTGAGTTATATTCACACCCTACTTGGGTCATTGTTGGGTACCTGAGAAGATTTCATGCTTGCTGGTTAGGACAAGGGAAAGGGCCATATGCTAGGGAGTTTATTTGAACAAGTGACATGTTGGTTGAGGTTAAATACATAGATTCTAGACCATTTTGGGGATCCTTTTATTTTCTTTCATTTGGTGTTTTGTTCAAATAACATTTTATCATGGCATAACATATTTACTAGTGTATATGGTAGTACCCAGTTTCTTGGAATTGGTTAAAAATGAATGTTATTGAGTTTTCTCTTTTGTCTCCGTTATTTAAGTTATTATCTATTATGGATTACTATGGTAATGAACGTATAATCTATCCATGTGACCTATTAGACCCGTACTGCTAGTCGGAAAACTCTGCCATGTGGGGATGTAAACTTAAATTCATGTGACGACCTGGCTTAGGGAACCAGATTAGTGGATCCTAGGTTGGGGACATTACAAATTGGTATCAGAGGATTCTTTTTCTCTTTATTACTATTTGGGGATGGTTTAAATAAGGTTAGGAAAGTGTCCAGCCTTATTAATGAGCTCTTTCTTTAGAGTAGTTGACCCATGTACAGTGGAAAACACTAGCCACCCTGGGATGGTATTGTTGTTATTGTTGTGTGTTCATATATTTTATGATATTTCACCATTGGGTGAGAAACTTATTGTGTGATTTGAATTTTTTTATCTCATGGCTAAAAAGGTATGAGGTTGTGCATTCATGAATCATTCTAGGCACCGATGTAGTAAAGTTACATGCATCATGATAGGAACACACATGGTATGGGTGTAAGGGATATGAAGGTTTTGATGCATATTAATTCTCAAAAGTAATGAAATTGTGCATAAGGGGAAGGTATTAATGCATATAAGGGAAATTGAAAGGTGTATGTATTAATTAGAAAATGGTTTCTAATAAAAAATAAAAGTGGATTAATCTATGGTAAGAATAAATTGGAATAGGTAAACTATTTTGAATCTAGTAAAAGATAACGCTTGTGACCATATGGATTAGATAATTTTGTTAGCCATGGCCGTAGGATAGACGTAAAAGGGTGGTGATTCAGTTGTGAGTGGGCCTATTTGGGTAGTGTGTGTGAACTGTTTTAGTTTTCGAAAGTGATGAGTCTCCATATATGTCATTTTGCTTCATAAAATTGATATAACTTCATTATAAAGATCATATTTTTCATTGTAGATAAACTCCACCTCGAAGGTGTGTGCTGTTTGGGTGACATGAGGATGTTTCCAAGAACACTCCTCCAATAGTGGTGTAAGAGAATGTGTTGATCGAAGGAGATATGGAAGATATGTTATGGGATAACATCTCTTGTTTTTTATAGATGATGGAATAAGACCCAAGGAGGGTTACACCTAATAAGTTTGAGATGAACAGGGATTTTCAGTTGTATCACCCTCTGAACATTACCAGATAGGATGGGCTAGAAGCAGCAATGTTCTGGATAGAGTCTATCGAAACTATCCTTGTACATCAACAAACTCCTCTTGACATGTAAGTCAAGTTAGTGGCCTATACGTTGAGGGGTCAATAAAAACATTGCTGGGACATTATGGTTCAGACTGATCAGGATAAGGGAATGATGTGGATGGATTTCCAGAGATGTTTCTTGAGCACTACTATCATGAAACCTTGAGGCAGGATAAGGATCTGGATATCATGAGATTTACTCAGGGGAAAATGATGGGGATGGACTATGTTAGTCATTTAACCGATTTGAGGTGCTTTATTCCGATGTTGATGGGAGATGAGGGAGCTGTGGAAAAATGGTTCTAAGATGGGCTGTGACATGAGATCAGATATCAGGTGAATATCTTTCAACTAAAAAGGTATTATGAAGTGGAGGATCAAGCCCTTATCTCAAAGGGGAACCTGAAGAGAAATTTAGGTAGTGAAAATGTGACACCAGCTGTGCAAGAAAGTGGTGTATATTCTGATAGTAGGAAGTGCCACTTTCGAACCTTTTGGTAGGGGGGATGCACACATAGCTATCAGAAGAGGGGGTAGCTTCTCTAGGTGGTGACCAGGTCTTCTGTTATAATTGTGGTAGGATTGGTAAAAATCGTTTCCAGTTTCCCCACCCACCAGTTGTGTGTTGAGCAAGCGGCAAGTTAGTCAACTATCATATGTTTTGTAGGAACCTACGATAGTCATGGAATGATAGAGGTCAGAGGTAGATTCTAAGTGTAGGATGGGGGTTGGTTACCCCATATCAGTTATGCAGTGGGAGCTCCACAGTCTGTAATGGTATAGGCGATAGACGTGGAACTCTAGGGAGAGATCATCCTTACCAATAGAGTAGTGCAGTATACGGAACTCAGGTTGGAGCACAAGGAAAAGGCATCGTCCATCTCCATGCCATTCAAGCTACCCTTGAGGGTGGTGAGGTAGGATTGTCTACTATTCAAGGGACAATTCATGTAGATTCCTCACTTAATAGTGCTTTATTTAATACATGTGTTACATATTCCTTTATTTCTGATCAGTTTGTAATTGTGTTGGGATTAACCATAGAAACTACGAGTGGGGTAATGTCGCTTGATACTCTTCTAGGGGTATGAGTGAAGGACATCAGGCAGTGTAAGGGTTGTGCTCATGAGGTTGGTGGGTATCATTTTCTGTGTGATCTTTATGTCCTATATATATAAGGTTTTGACCTAATCTTGTGGATGGATTGGTTGGTGTTATATCAATCCCATATCGACAATCACCGATGTCGGGTAACATTCACATCTCTCAATGGGAGAACTTATGTCTTTCGTGGTGAGTGGGATACTCGAGCGGGCCACCCAGGGCTAATACACCATAATTTGTGAGGACTCACAACCCAAGTAGCATGCCTTATGTTATATGATGTTGAGAAAGGAAAAACATTCTTACATTTTGTTGTGGACTAGTTTTTGGATGTTTTTTCCGAGGACTTCTTGGGCTTACCACCCAAGAGAGATGTTCAGTTTATGATCGAATTTCTACCAGGAGCGGAGCCAGTTTCCATTCTACCCTACCGAATGGTGCTAGTAGGGAACCAAGAGCTGAAGGTTCAGTTAGTGTAATTGGATATTAATGAGTTTATACACCCTATTACATTACCTTGGGTATCTCAGGTGTTGTTTTATAAGAAGACAGAGAGATCACTAATGTTATGTGTCGATTATAGGAAGTATAACCATAGGACAGTTAATAATTGATACCCTATTCCTAGAATAGATGACCTATTTGATCTGATCAGAGGTGCCTCAGTGTTTTCTATGATCGATTTTAGATCAGGATACCATCAATTGAGGGTGTGACCTTCTAACATAACCCAGACATCTTTCCAAAGTAGATACGAGCTGTATGAATTCCTGGTAATGCCCTTTGGTTTGACCAATGCATCATATGTGTTCATGGCCTTGATGAACTGAATATTTCACTCGTATCTATAATAGTTAGTAGTTGTCTTCATTGATGACATCTTGGTGTACTCCAAAACTCACGACGATCCTGAAAAACATCTTGAAATAATCTTGAGTTCACTAAGAGAGCATAGCCTTTATGCCAAGCTTTCAAAATTTAATTTTTGGATTGACGAGGTGCACTTTCTAAGACACATCATTTCTGAGTCAGTTGTTTCGGTGGATCCAGAAAGGGTGAAGGCTGTGATGTCTTGGGAGTAGTCTAGGAACTTCTCTAATATTCATAGTTTTCTTGGTTTGGATGGTTATTAATGAAGGTTTATTAGAGATTTGTCTCATTGGGCAACACTACTCATAGGCCTAACCAAGAATTGGGTTATGTTCGATTAGTCAGAGGCTTGTGAAAATGATTTACATGAGATAAAAAAGAGGTTGACTACCACACTGATCTTGATCTTTCTCGAACCTGGTAATAATTACACCTTGTTCTATGATGCATCTGGTGTTGTACATGGGGAAGTGTTGATGTAGGATGCTCAGGTTGTAGCTTATGGGTCAAGGTAGTTGAGGCCACATGAATGAAATTATCCTACTCAAGACCCGGAGCTATCTGTTGTGGTTTATTCCTTAAAGTGTTGGAGGCATTATGGGTTGGGAGAACCCTTTACGGTGTTTACCAACCATCAAAGTCTCAAATACATCTTCTCTCAGCAGGATTTGAATCTTCTCCAGTGACGGTGGGTTCAATATTTGTAGTCTTTTGATTTTTAGTTTGTTTACACACCAGAGAAATGGAATAGTGTCACTGATTCTCTGAGCCAAAAGACTCAAAATTATGTAGTTTCAAAATCTTTTTCATAGTGAGTGATGATGGCCTGGTTTATAGAGATTAATTTAGAGGTATAGGATGGGATCAGGTAGATGACACTTGCATATATTGCCATTGAATCTGCACATCAAATCCAGGATAAAGAGAGTCACTTGGTGGATCTGGAGTGTTTGGATATAGAGTAATGTTTGAATGGTGGGGAGTTACCTTATGTTTGGGATTTCAGTGCTAATGGAGTTTCTTATGTTCATGTCCATGTTGTTGTGTCGACAGATGTATGGGAGGAGTTGATGCGTGAGTTCCACATGTTAAAGTGGGAAGTGCATCCAGGTTTGACTAAGATGTATTGTGACCATCGTAGGCAGTTTTGGTTGCTGGGAATGAATAATGAAGTTTCAAATTTTGTGGTATGATGCCTTACCTTATCATCAGGTGAAGGATGAACATCAGCGTTTTGGTGGGTAGTTACAGTCATTGCCTATTCCAAAGTAGAAGTGGAATGACGTCATGATGGACTTCGTGGTGGGTCTTCCAAGGACGCCTCATAAGAATGATTCAATTTGGGTGGTGTTATATCGGCTGACCAAAGTGGCCCATTTCTTGCGGTTTTAGGATACCTACATAGTCAAACAGTTTGGATAATTTTATGTTCAAGGAATAGTACGGTTTCATGGCATATCGAGAACGATATTTCCAAATCATGATCCACATTTCACCTCGTACTTCTGGAAGGGGCTACAGAATGAACATAATACCTAGGTGTTTTTGTGTATGGATTACCAACCACTGATTAATGGGAAGTCAGAGCATACAATTCATGTATTAGAAGAGATGTTGAAATCATGTGTTCTAGATTTCAGTGGTTCGCAGGAGATGCACTTTTTGCTTGTTGGGTTTTCATTAAAAGACAACTTTCATGCTATAATTTATATGGATCCTTTTGGGGCTCTTTATCAGTGACCATTTAGACATACATTGTGTTGGTTAGAGGCCATAGAGTCTGAGCTATTTGGACGGAGTCTTATGATGGAGATATTAGAGAAGGATTTTTTGATTCAAAAGCATATGGCAGCAGCTGAGAGAAGGAAGAATTCTTATGAAGATCAGTTTTTTAGACCTCTTTAGTTCATGGTGGGTGATAGTGTGTTTCCTTGGGTGTCACCAATGTTGGGTCACCATCAAATTCAAATGCAAGTAAAGTTAGTTCCTAGATACACGGGGCCATTTGAGATTGTGGAGAGGGTCAGACCTGTTGAATAACGATTTGATCTTCCACATCAGTATAGTGGGAAGCATGATGTTTTCCATGTTTCACAACTCTGACAGCATCATCAGGAAACATATCATGTGATAAATGCCAAGGATGTCAAGCTGGAGGATGATGTCTCCTTTGAGGGGAATCCAGTTCGCATTGTGGATCATAGTGATAATGTTTTACAGGGAAAGGTTATTCCCTTGGTTCATGTACAATGTTAGAATGTTAATGTTCCAGAAGAAAAATGGGAGAGGGAATCGGATATGTAGGCCTAGTGGCCCGATCTCTTTCCTTTGGGAGCTCAATGATGCTCCGAAAGAGCGGCCCGTGGATAAGTCGTTATATGGTGGGGAATCTATAATGTCACCTAAATGACTTATTTTAAAGTTATTTTTCATTTAATTTCCATTCTTGCTTTGTTTTGGGGGGTTTCCCATGCATTTTGGTGGAAATGGTGGGTTTTCAAATTTTGGGTCAAACCATGAGCTCATTTCTATATTTAAAAATAATTTCTTTCTTTTATAACTTCTTAGTTTTTCCATATTTCTCATCAATTCCAATTCCCACGTTCCCATTCTTGGCCTTTTAAAACCACCATTTAATTCGGACCCTTTAGGAATGAATAATCATGGTGTATTTGGGCTTTTATTTATGGAATTGGGCCAGCCCAGAATCCCATTTCTAGTTTTTTTCTAAAATTTTTTATTTAATATCTTATTCAATTATAATGATTTTTTGATGATTTAACCTCTCACCTAAGCCCATGAAACATAGGTGCACCCCTATTCTCTTCTCCCACTCTTTGGAGCACATTTTCTTCACGGATTAGGTCGAAACATCTTTACCTTTCACAATTCATCTAGATATGAAGAGGTAACTTATTTCCTTCATAAATCCTTCAATTATTAATCATTTTATCCCATTTTAGTTCTCACATGACCTTCTCAGATTTATTCATAACTCACTTTCTTCTTTTCATATTATTAAATTCATCTACTAGTGTATTTGTGGTTAATTCTTCATGATCCCTCAAGTGAGTGGGTATCTTTCATTCTTCGTCCCATTTGCTTAGGTTTTTTCCCATTTTCTTAGAGTTTATTCCAATTGTTATTGATTTTTCTAATTTAAAACAAGTTTGGATTCGAACCTAGGGTTAGATCTTGGATTTATTGGCATTTTCTTTTTGTTTTACACCTGATCTATGTCTTTTGAGGTGCGGCAGTGGTGCGATTGAATTTTTTCACAATGGGATTCAACATTTTAACAATTTGGGTAGGTGATTTAATTGTGTATGAAATCCTTGTGGATTATCCTGCTATTTTTATAATATTCTCATTTTTATTTAATCGGATTATTGGTGAAAAAATTGGTTTTAGTGACATTTATAAAGCAAATTAATTTTAAGTTCCATTTTTATGTGAAATTGTGGGTTTTCAATGAAATCATATACTGGTTCATTTTGTTATTCCATATAACTACATAGTTTATTTTATTAAAATGTATTAGGCCATAAAATAATATTTTTGACATTAATCTCCTTTGGTTATTGTTGAAAAAATTGTCTTTGGTGACATTTTTTAAGTAAATGATTTTTGGTACCAATTTTGTTCTAAACTGGGTGTTTTACATGTCTATTTCATGTCATGCCAATTGGGTTTGTTTTATAACTCATGTTATGGATTTATAAAAAAAATGGTGCTTAGAAATTCTGTTTTGGTGATTATGGGTATTCCCATGGTGTTCAAAGTGGTATTTTAAAGGGATTTTTGTGTGAAAAATATTGTTAACTTTTGTGAAGTTGTTTTATTGAAAATAAAAATGTTTTGTTGTGTGTTTTTTGTGGTGTAATGATTTTATAGATACTTTATTGTTTTTATGTGACTTTTAATTGTGTTTTTATATGAAAAATGATTTGTGTTGACCTCTGAAATTCTTTGAGCACAACGGGAGAAGCCCAAGTACCTAGGCAGGTGGATATGTACAAGCACAGCTAGTTATCTGGATGGGTTTTGTCCCTATTTCACAGATAAAATGGATAAATAAAATTCTAAATAAACTATGTGGATGATTTTTTGGGACAAATAGGTTATATTTATGTTCCATACTAGTGTCTCGTGTGCGGGAAAGGATTGTGACATGGATACTTTACACCGAGGTATGAGGTACATAGGGCCTGAGACTATCTAGTGCCTAGGGGTGTTCCCGATTTTGGTGATCATTGGATTTGAGGTATTTACCCTTATATTAGGGAGTTTTTGTCATTAAATTTACGTCTCTAACATTTCCTATTAAAATGTGTTAATACTCTGAAAGTTTTATTTTGAATACTTTTTTCAATTGAAAATTGTATTTCTTTGAATTTATCACCACTTTTCTTTACATATTACAAGTGCTTGATTTTATTCCTTCTATTGCATACTATTTGAAATATTTGGTTGGTATACTATTGGTTATAATATCACACCCGACTTATACTCCTTGGTTTTAAGTATACTTGGTTAGGTTTGACTCTGGTAAAGGCAAAGACTCAGGTGAAGGCTCTTTGGGTTGTTAGTCCCCTCCTATGGGGCGGTGTTGTGGAGACATCTTCGGGGTGAAAAAAACATGTCGTGTGGAGTATTTGTGGCTGATTTGATGCTATTTTTTGTTTATATTTGGACCTCTTGTACCTTATTTAAAACCATCTATTCGGTTTAGAATTTTTCTTAAGTATTTTTTGGCATTGAAATTTCAGATTCTAATTACTAATTGGTTTTAATGTTTTATGCTTTCATACTTAGGTAAATCATTCCCAAACCAAATTTATTGATACCTGAGAACTTCTTCCAGCCTGTGGGGATAGGGAATTCCCTTCAGGACTTATCTTGGGCTAGATTTGGTGCCAGAATTAGTGGGGAACAAATTCGGTTTCTGACAAAATGTTATCAGAGGATGTTAATGTTTTTGGGTTATATTACTATTCTGGGATGAGTTGGGATAGAAAGAAGCTAGGACTGTCTGGGATCGGGGTTATGGGGGTGATGAGGGTGCATGTTCTACACCTCTCGTGGAAGACCATGATTCACCAGGGGATGTTGGAATTGTCTAATTTACTTCAGTTCCATGTGAGATGTGTAGGTTGAAGACCACACATGGACATCGGGCATGGGGTGGAGTAGTTGTTTCTTTTATTACTGTAATTTTCTTAGATTATTTATATTTTATATATTTGATTAAAATATTCTAAATTTTGGTATTCACTATTGTTTTTGTGACTATTTTATTTTGTAGAAACATGCCTCCCTGGAAATCTCGCATGCTCCCACGGGAGGATGCTGGAGAGAGTTCTCCCACACCGATTGATCAGAGGCTAGTCGAGGTTGTGTTCTGGGCTATCCAAACATTGGGACATGTACCGTCTCTTATTACCATTCCTTTTGGTGCAGAAGTGGCAGGTCCTATAATTGATAATGCTCAGGAGTTCTAGAAAAATAAGCCTCCTACCATCTGAGGGAGCATAGAACCCTGGGAAGCAGAGGAATGGCTCGAAAAGATCAATTTCATGTTCAAGTTCCTAGATACAGCTGAGGAGATTAGGATGAAGTTTATATATTATATATAAGAGGGTCTCAGCCACAAGTGGAGGGAATTGGTACATCAGAGTGGGAAGAATGAACAGATGTGATAGGGAGATTTCAAGGTTGTCTTCAATGAGCAGTACTACCCTGAGTTCTTGGCATATGCCAGGTCCCGAGAGTTCATAGATCTTGCTAAGAAGAATACTTTTTTCATATAGAATTCCAACCGTTTCACTTGGTTGGTTTGGTATGCTCATGAAATTGTCTCAAATGAATAAGTGAAGGCCTAGAGTTTTGAGAAAGTCTTGCGACCAGAGATATAATCTTAGGTTTTCTTGTTCAAGTTGACGACCTATGATGAGGTCGATAACCGGACGTGTATGGTGGATATTGGCCATAAAGGTAGTGATAGTTTCTCAGGGTCGGTATCCATAGTGGGTAGTGGAAGCTCTTCAGAGAAGAAAAGGAAGCGGGAGGAATAGGTGAAGAAAGCAGGTGGCAGTTCAGGCCCCTCCTCTAGGCAGTTTTCATATGTGGCTTCGGATTTGAGATTGGTTGTGTTCCACCATTGTGGGAAATTGGGGCACATCTGACAATCATGACCAATTCCTTTGAATCCCTGTTACCAATGTGGAGGTATGTGTCATTTTCAGCGCTTCTGTAGGGTGGCACGTCCACTTCCAGGTGGGGTAGGATCAACGGCTTCAACACGAGTGCCAGCACAGTCTGAGTCATCGAGGACGAGGGGATCATGATTTGGTGGCCGTGGTGGAAGGTCGTTGTGAGATAACATAGGGCTTATGATGAATATATTAATATTCTTGAAGGACGTGTACATGGTGTTTAGTAATACACTTAGTTTGGGAAATGTACTAAGAGTTTATTTTGTTGGCATGAAAAAGGGTGAAATGGATTAATGGGAAAATGCTAGGGTATTAGCTTTATAATATATTTTTTTAGTGAGATATGCATGGGAAATGGTAAATGTGGATAAATGGTTATTTAATATAAATTATGAATGTGTTAATGGAATGAGGAAATAATTTTAATTTCCCATTTAGTGATATTGTTGTGCTATTGTAAATGATATTGGCTATGTTGTTGTGAAATGGATACTTCTGGTGAATGATAAATTGGAATGTGCATATGGATTGGTTGAGTGGGGTATCAAATTTAGGTTTTATTCCCACGGGTTGAGTTGGACGGAGGTTCTAGCTCCGACCCTAAATGAAAGGGTTAGAGAAGGGGACATAGTTTTATTCCCCTAACAGTTTCATTCCACCCAGACTGAGGCTTCAAGGTGAAGATTATGGGTTTGTTCTAATGTGATCCCTAGTGAGATGGGACTTGACTTTATTCCCATATTCTTGAGAACATGGAATGTTCCTAAACCATTTAATACATGAAAATGGTATATTAAATCATGAAATTCCTAATTAGTGAATCCATATTCAATGGTAGTATAAATTAAATGAACATAGTCTAGAATGGACCAATGAACTGTTTATCCTTACTTGACATCATTTATCACTTCTATTCACTATCTTCCTTTGCTATATATTTTGTAGATACTATTGGTGGTGGCTTATTCAGTTATACTCACACCCTGCTCTGGCCGTCATTGGGTACTTGAGCATATTTCATGCTTGCAGGTCAAAACCATGGCAAGGTCCCTATGCAAGGGAGTTGATTTGGAAATGAGGAATGTTGGGTGAGGTTCTAGACTTGGATTCCTGATCATTTTGGGGATCCTACAATTTTCTTTTTTTGGGGGTTTTCTTCCAATAACACTGTATCATGGCATGAAATATTTACTATTATATATGGTAGTACCCAATTTTGGGAAGTGGTTAATCATGTGTGTTATTGATTGTCCTCTTTTGTCTCCATTATTTAAGTTATTATATGTTGTGTCTTACTATGGTAATGAGGTTATAGTCTCCCCACATGACCTATTAGACCGTCACTGCTAGTCAGAAATCTCTAGAGTACGAGGAGGTGTGCATGAGGTCTTATGACATCCCCTACACATGGCACCGGTTTAGTGGCTCCTAGGTTTGGGATGTTACAAATAATGCCAAATCCACTTAGGGAAAGGGATCCATTACTAGAAAATTCCATTATAGGGAACTCTTGAGAGGAAATTGAAACTAGAAAGTCTACGACAAAATTTTCATTCATGCCACATATTGAGAATATTGATTCCATTAGTGAATAGGGTAATACATTTATGGGTAAAATAAACGATGTGACAAGGTGTATAAGAAAGGTATTTAGTGTATTTATAGATGATATTTGAGTCTTTATCCACTGATGAAAGAGGTATATTCTTTTCATGGTATAAATCGACATCGTGAAGTATGGTCCTTCATTCTTCTCAAATAATGTCACCTTTCTCATATAATGTTATAGAAGAAAACACCGCTAAACCTAAGGACACTTTCACAACACATCCCCCAGCATGAAAACCTATGTACATGAACCATAAAAAATAACCGTATGATCAAGGGGGAGGATTCTATCTCACCAGATGTCAGGAAAATTTGGTAAATGGACAATTAGTATCATTTCATCTGATCGTATATCACATGAGGGATGGTTCCTCCTTATAATGCCTCATAAGGTGAACAAAATACATGATAATACAATTCTACCTATCCACCAAAGTATGGCCGGCTGTGAGGTGGCCAATGTGGCAGGATTGATTTTTAGCCTCCCAGATACATCATCAACCCACCACTAGGAGGAGTGCCTGATCCCTCTCTTCATATTTATTACTGCTAAGACCACTGAACCAACTCTCACTAAATCACTCAAAAATACTCCACTTATTCTATTAAACTAGTGAAATCATACATTTCTCCCAAAACATTATCCATACACTCTCTTTGAAGAAATATGTGCATATTGGATTCCTCTTTATGAACTTGAATCAAGAGAATTTAGTGGTCAAATGTACACACCTACCTTTGAATGTTGCATCATTAAGATGTAGTTGATTAAGGATTCTCTAAACTATAATTTTTAATTTAGAAGATATTTATTTGTAATAGATAGTACCAACCCACACATCACTATTCTAATACTATAGAATTGTCTTTTTTTAATTATTCTTTGGATAATTTCTTGACTCATTTTTTGTAAAAATTCACTTATTAGGTAAATAATCCATCATGATACCATCAAAAAAGTTGTTGTTGTTATGATCTAAAACTGCATGAATGATGAATGGGTGATGGTTATCTTAACTAAAATACATATCCATCATTGGGAATCCATGATATCCAGGGACCTGGATCTCCCATTTTTAGTACCAAAAGTAATTTACCCACATCCCAAAATCCACATAGAGTGATGTTGCAGGACTTTTATATATAACTGGAGATAATTCCAAAAGGTGGAGTATTGGCCACTTATTCGTCTCAAATAATTTCCTTTTATTCTAAATATGTACCTTATCCCTAGATAACACCCTTAAATAACCTCACATTCGATATTTACTTAGATATAATACATTTCTTCCTTCATATTTCATATATTTATTCCTCTATTCTCCACTAGTCGAAAACTTTTACTCCAGTAGGACTAGGGGAATCACCCCTCCTATAGGAAATCCCAATGAAAATATCATAGTAGGTTCTATATCTCTTTTCCAGTCATCTTGGGAACCATGATCACTTGTATTATTTTAATGGGAATCGAGGAAAGATAACATTTGAATAGGGTTATTCACCCACTAAAGAAAAGAATTTTATTTTTCTAATTAGTTATATGATTGGAAATATTTTTGAGAAACTGTCAATGTGGATGATCCATGGTATATACAAATCTATAGGTTCTTTTATGTAATCCATAAAAACGATCCTCCTATACATACCTATAATAGCCACAATTTTGTTCCTTCTCCTATTTGGACATGATGGAAGAAAATATACCCCACTTTTTCTGTATTGATTCGTTTCCAACTCTATCATAAATTATATTCCTTGATTTTGTTTAGGAGAATAACTAATGATTTGTGACCCTTGATAAAGAGTATCATATCATCATTAAATCGATGTTCAGATTCCCCACTGTAGTGCACTTTGTAGTTGAATAGACTGATTGTGACAATATACAGATAATAATAAACATATATACTAAGAGAATCTTGTAAAATAATAAAAATCATGGGAGATATTGGTTCTCCTTATCTTATCTACATTAATGTTTTTATAAATCCACATTGCCTTCCTATGAAAATAAGGTTGACTTATAATATTAGAATATAAAATTCACAGCCCACTCTAAGAATCCCATGCTCCTCATAACCCAGAGAATTAAATTTCACCCATGATGAACATAGGAAATATCCACATCCACATTAATAATGATATTTGATCCCACCACCTTTCTATTCATATCTATAACCTTTTCAGGATCAGTACTATTGGATCCATGAATAAAACTTCTTTTGATGAATTTTTGTTTCTACTCCAACACCCAGTTGTAGATAAACTTGGAGAGTATTTTTTTAATGATGGGTGATATAACATTTAATGATAATTTCACATAATGATGGGTATGAATTTTTTTTATTGAATATAGGTCTTTCAATTTGAGAATCAAGACCATAGTGGTGGAACATACTACCTTGGTAATAGAACTACCATTAAGGAAGACATGGATGTAATTGATTAGATCATTATTGATGATATTCTATGTGAAAAAATAAAATAACCACATGAATCTATATTTTATAGGAATTCTCTGATGGTTATGATTAAATCATTTATCCCTTAACTCCTCATTCTAAATATATTCATGGAGTTAGCTGACATGAGAAGAAACCGCCCATAAAATAGAATTGAAGACGTCTTCCTAGCTATTGGGGTACCACTCTATATGTATGGGTTAGAGTTAAAAAGAGGGGAATTAAAATGATTGTTCACCATACCACTAATCACAATTGGGTCACTAGTGAAGGAAATATCATTAAGAAAAATATTTGGGATGCTTATATGATATTTTTCATTCATACATAAATGGAAGAAGGCAGTGTTGTTATCAACTTCTTTGTGATCAGTGGCTCTAGAGTGTTCTCATATACACCACTCTTATTTAAGAAACTTATCATTAAGGAGACCCTTTTAAGGATAAGAGAAGTGATTTTTTATTCATTACATTTCCCTACAAATATATCTTTATCTCGTTCGATATCATTCTTGATAGAATCCATTATGGTGGGAATAGGGGAAGCGGTTGATCCCAATTGCTATGCGTTTTTACAATCACTAAATCATATTGAGAAAGATAATCCATAATCTTCCCTAGGTTGGTTTCCCCTAGGATTCATGCATCAATGGAAGAAAATTGTGTTGATTAAACTAATGGATAGAAAATAAAAATAATTCTCTATAATTATGTCATGTTATATAGTCAATTAGGATATGATAGTAATTATAAAATGCATATATGGGGTGGATGACCTCTACGTTTTCAAATGAATAGATTTATTGGAGGTCTCTAAAAAATGATCAATCATGTTCCATGGTCATAGACTATCTCTCTTGTTGTTACATAAGTTTTATTTTTCACCTGATAATCCCATGTTTAAGAGGCCCTCCTATGTAGTAAATGATTATAATTCCATCCTATCCCTATGGGAAATGAATCCCCCACCCTCATTTTTTGAGACATACATAACGTTGTTGATGTCTCCTCCAACCATCCATGCTAAGTTCCCCTAGTTGAAGGATTCAAGGTCCCTGCATAACTGATCTCTTATCCTCGACGAACACTTAGAATAAAAAATGGAAAATAAAAAATAAATGTTACCAGCACAAAATATAACAATGAAAGGTTGATTAGAGGCTTCCAAAATTTCTACAAAGATGGATGATTTAAAAAAATCCCTATGTGGTGATTTGTTGGATCACCATTCATGGAGGGCCTCATACAAATCATATTTACAGAATACCCAATTCTGGAGAAAATTTTCTTAGTTCTATCACCATCACAATAGATTCATTTTTATTGGATGCATTATTCAAGAGGAATTCAATTTTCACCAGGGTTCTTAGGCTGTAGGCTTTCCAAATGATATATGTGCTCATTGAAATAGAGTTTTCCTTGAACTGGACCTAGGATATAGAACCCATTGGGGTTGATAAATAGAATAGGCTGACATCTTCTTAACACAAGATCTGGTATACACACCATCAGGGGTAGTAACAAGGGTGGTAGAATACCAGGACTCTTCCTCCTGTTGATTATCATCAACTTAAAAGAATTCATGGATCAAAGAGAGATTATAATACCTTTCTTGAAATGAAATACTACGCTATGTTTTATGGTCATAGTAACTGAGGAGCCCACTAATTAACTGAGGTCTAATGGGATAGTAATTTATTTCAATGATTCAAAACAATAAAACAATTTCCATTTGGATATCATCCTGGAAATACAAGTGGATTTAGCTGGAGTTGGTGGATATAGAAGGAGAAGTTTTTGGGGATTTGGGGATGACAACTATGAATGTTCTAATTTAAGGACAAACCATATCCTATGATAAAACTAATGAGATATGGGGGAATATAGAATGTGAAGTTGAGGAATAATTACCCACCATACCAGATGACAAGGTCGCATGAACATTTGGATGAGCCACTTCCTTGAACAGATTCACAATGTCAACTTTAGAAGAGTGAAACTAAGGAAACGATGATGAGTGTTGATTTATTCACACTAACACTATGTGGCCTTGGATGTGACATGATTTATATAAATGATGAATAAAGGGATAAATCATGTATTTTCTCCATTATACCTATCCCTTGACCTAGTCAAGGAACTGAGATGGAGGAGGGGAGGACAGGTATTGTACAATACAGAATTGGGATGATGGTGAGTCTTAAAACAGGAGAGTATAATCATGCATACACAGAAAATCACCAAGTAAATCACTTATCCTCCCCTAGAAAGAATATTTTAATTGAGTGGGATCCCTATAATATT
Organism: Viscum album; assembly: GCA_963277665.1. NCBI lineage: Eukaryota > Viridiplantae > Streptophyta > Magnoliopsida > Santalales > Viscaceae > Viscum > Viscum album. Next base: position 666,971,469 of record OY728135.1, on the reverse strand, counting down.
AATACACTCTATTTAATCGGTGGAATCCTTTCCTCAATAAACATCCATTAAACTGTGGAAGATAAGGAAATAACACCGATTGGTCGATTTGGGACTCCTAGCTTAGGGTTGGTTGAAATCATCATGAGATTCCAAAATTATGAAAAATGGTAACTTCTTTAACACTAATATTGTATAAGGTCATACTAAACCCCTAGATTAGTCTATGTTCTAGAATAATCCTTGTTAATCCTTGTCAGCCCTCAAAAAGACCACTATTGTCCACTTGAGGATAGTCAAAGACACATCTAATGTGGTGGCTGAAAATGATAGCTATGGGATCCAATATTATGTACCTATTGTGGTGGAAACTAAATGAACCAAAAGGATCATGGGAAGCTCAAGGGAGGCCTTGAGAATTATAATTTTTAGCGATGGAACTGGGAGATTATTTAGGAAGGGGGATCAAGGAACAGAATGTTGATAATAATATGGAACAACTACAGGGGAGTCATATCCTAGGGAATTATGAGGATCCACCGTTACCATCTCCTTAGAAGTTCCCATATCCACCATGATGGTTAAATTTTTTAATTCATAATGGTGTGTGTAGTATTTTATTATGAGGTAGGGTAATAAATTTTTCTATGTAATATGATTTCATTTGATTATTCATTAGAACATTTTATTCTTATATTATGTTTTCTAATGATTGGTTTCATGGAGGATACACCTTAGTATAAAATTTATGCTCATGATATATATATATATATATACATATAAATAATTTTTTAGGAATGCAAAAGAAAATAGGTGATCGAGATGTATGGTACCATCATGAGCTGATTTTTAGTAGTTTTTGGCTCTTCAAAGTAACTTTCAAGGGTTTGATTATTATTTCATTGGTTTCTATAATCAATAGTGTCGGTTAAATTGTGGAATTAAAAAAATATTTGGGATAGATTATGGTTATTCATGCTTTTTGGGTGGTTTATCTTCTTATCTCTAATTCTTTTAGGTTATTCAGAATAATTCAAGCCATGGGTGTGATTTTTATTTCCATTGTTCTAGTCTTCACTATGTGGCCTATTAGAGGTAGTCCTCGAGGATCATCAGCAAATTTTATTTAGTACACACACCCAAGTAGTTCAAATTTTTTAGGGGTCAAGAAAATGTTTTTTCAACGCTAATGGTTTTGGGATAAAATTGTTTTGGATTTAGGAATAAATAAGGATTCAAAGAATGGTGGGGAAACATTATTAGTTGTGCTTAACATGCGTTTTATACAAGGGAAACCATAAATGTTAGTCACTGATGTGATATGATGTATGCACATTCCCTTTTACAAAACATCACTAAGAGAAGAAATGATTCTTTCACAGTAGAGACCATGGTAAGTACCATGCATCCTGATTATCTCTATATATGTTGGAATTGAGAATAAAATGGGACATATATTAGAATGAATTAAATAATTAATCATTAATTACTTTTTTCAATAGAAATAAATGTTTTTAAATAAGTTTCTTTTTAGATATAGATCTTAAACCACGTACATATTAGGTCCATACCATAGAGGTTTAGCTAAATCTTCTAGTGAATCATCGTATTCTCAGGGTAGATGAGTGTGACACATAAGGGATTAATCTATATCCCATGGTCTACATATGTACAAGGGATCCATTTCATATTATGGGGATAAATATTTATTATAGGATGTGTATATTTCCTTCAGTGTGATTCATCCAAGGAATGAGCATTGGGATTCTATTGTATTTTTGATATTTTTTGGGTTACCTTGGTTATGGTGTATTTTTTCCAAAGGGATGACGAGGATTTGGAAATCTCCTAAAAATATTATATGGATTAATTCTAGGATAATATTACATCATTGACCTCAAAGGTGTATTTACATTAGGAGATGATTACCCTTCATCATGGGAGTTCCAATGTGCAAGAGTACAATATCTAATACAAGAACTAATTATTATATTATTCAGAACAATTATATGATGATGAGGAAAGGAATGAGCCTTTTGAGGAGGATTTTATTCTAGAGAAATATCTTCAGGTAACCTAGTTTATACTAAATTCAAATCATGAGGTGCTGGTGAGGGAAAAGGTTATTCAGAGGACATTAGATAAAACTATATCATAATAAGATGTGGGAGTTATTGATTTTATGAGAATTATTGATGTAATTACTTCTAATTTTCGTGTTTACAAGAGGAATTTTTAGATATTAGGGTGTTGGTATCATCCTTATACAACATGATTCTCTAGGGATTGTAGTTATCACAACCCTTGAATATATATAGGAATATATATTTGTTATTAAGGTCATGGACATCTAGAGAAAGATTTATCATCCTTCCATGGCTATCATCGTGTGGATGGTGGCCCATTTTAGGCTCATATGTTGTAGAAATTTTATATGAGAAAACATCATCAGTAATTAATTCTAGATATTATTTGTAGAAACGTTCTGGTGTAGGTCGAGGGTAGCCTCGTGATATCCCTAAGCATTAGGGATTTTAGGAAGAATGTGGTTGTGGAGGTAGCTATCATCACAGCCTAAGAGGTTGTGGAGTAGGTAATGGATAGATACATGCATTAGTATTACCATTATCAAGATAACCAAATATAATGTGAGGTACTATATTCTAGTTTTTCTTTGATTTATTCCTATTTTGAGTCATGAGTTATGATTTCCACTATATCACCCACCCAATTCCATGTGTTGGGACTTGATGTGGAGAGACATCATGGGATCTTACAATTGACCACACTAGTTGTAGGCCATGATTAGTTATTTATTGTGTCAAGATAATATAAGTTTTTTTGGGTTAGAACTTTTCTTGCGGATATTTCATATATATATAGATAAATCAATAAAACATAATCATTAAAATGAATAGGTATTATTTGATATAGGATATCATGGATTTATTTAGTAATTAAATTATATTCAATGTCTATAATGGATAAAAAGTACTATTTTTTAGTGAGCGAGACAATCAAATAGGCTAGTGGCATTTAGGTCTCTATATTCCTTAATAGTTGGATTGATTTTATGCTCTATGGATGATAATATTGTGAAATTTACCATGATTTTTGGAGTATACCCTGAAGTATTTCTTGAAGATATTGTGACCCTCTCCCCTTCATGATATATTGTGTTTTTGAAATAGATACAACAATGGGTTACCCTAATATAAATTTCTCTGTATAAATTGACCCATTATGAGTTGTGGGATATTATGATTCCAATTTATGGTTTTTTAGAGAATATATATTCTTCTTACTATTTCATACTGGTGATATGCAGTTCCATTTAAAAAGAAGGAATAATAACTTATGTGGTCTATTTTATATTTCCTCTATTTTAATTAAGTGATGGTACATAACCACTATCCACTGCCAAGGTTTGAAGAAATATTCAATCAGTTGGATGGAGATATTTGGTTCTCGAAGATCTACATGTAGTCTTGATATCATCATATAGGAGGGAAGGATCATAATATCATAAATTCTACTTTTTGATGTCATTATAAGAATCAAGAGTTCATACTAATTGCATTTTGAGTTGTGAATTCTCTTTCCATTGTCATATAACTGGTCAATGTAGTGTTCTAGGACTTTTTGAAGTTGTTAATGGTGGAATTTATAGAATACATCATTGTTTTATCTGATTTAGAGGAGGAGTATGAAAATTATATAATTGCCATTATGGGAGTTCCTTAGTTACGTAATCTTGTCACACATATATAAAAGTTTGATATTTGGTATTCTAAGGTTTTCTTCTTAGAGTAAGTTATATCTCAAAATGAATTAACCATATATACTTTGAATATTTTGGTGGTGATTTATTTGGTATACGACATGATTTTTGTGATCATAAATGGTCTCTCTGGTTTAACTGGCTATTATAAGATATTATTTTAATACTTCTCCATAATGATATTTCTTTTATGGGATTGACCAATACGGGTTGGTAATTTGTTAGTATTTTTCAATGTTAGGTATCTTTAGAGAATTTTAAACATAATAGAGTTATTTCTCTAGTTCTTCATCCTTTATAAGTTGGAGATTAATTTTATTATTATAGTATAACTTTTCATTATGGGTCGGGTTTTGTATTAATGTCTCATAGGTTTTTTTATCTCTTATGGGTATTTATTTTAAAGCCTCCTAGATATAATTATTCAATCCATGTTCTGAGATTTTTGTTCTTTTTTTTTCATGATATTATGGGGGAACTACAAAATCAGGAAATGTATTATAGTCTTAATATATCATAACAGTCTAAATTATTTCTTCTATTAACATGACATGAATTTATGAAAGTGACAGTTGATTTTTATAGTAGGATTGTGATTTCTATATTTTCAAAACACTGGGTAAAGGGAATGTTGTGAATTATTCTTTTATAATGATGATATGTGGTGGTATAGTTCCTGAATCTGGAAACTCTTAGAGAGTTATGGAAGCATTGGCGTTATTTTGCATTAAAATTACAATATTTTTTGGAAGGGTATGTATTTAATAGAATGTGATGTAGTAATCTTTTGTGGGTTAGTATATGAGACTAATATATGGTATTCCATGGTAGAGGCTAGGCGATATAGTGTTGTTTATGGAAATACTTTGGATGGATAATCCGAGGAAAGGTAACTCCATGTGTTGTTTTAGGGGAAGATTGTATTTTTTTCAAATATGTTTAATGTAGTTCTCTATGAATTCAATTATTCACCCTTACCAGCATATCCTAGTGAGGTTGAGATTTATCAAGATCTTAGGATCTATTATTTTTTGTTCTCATTCAAAATGGGTTGTAATAGTGTTTGTTTCTGGATGATTGGTTTTCCTGAAGGTGAATGATGAAAATAATATTCCCAATGGTTTTGTTTAGCCACTTGATTCTCCCCATTTCATATGGGATGACATATTGATATACATAATCACATATTTATCCATATTTCATTGTATATATGATATTATAGACGTGATTATGGATCACTTTATGAATTCAGATCACATTATAGTGATTATAGAGTCCAGATCAGAAGTGGTTTTGTCATGAAAAGACAATGAGGAGACAGTAAGGGTTAATGGGTTTCCAAGGATATTATTAATTGATTATGATCACTAGTTCACCACAAGGATTTTTCAAGGTCTATAGCATGATTTTGGCTCTCAATTATTCCTTACCACAAATTTCATATGTATAATGGAAATTATATTGTGTTCAATATCCAAATATAATAGGACATGTTTCATGCACAAATTCATGATTTTTGAGGTTCATGGGTGAGTCATATTCCCTTGGTGTATTTTTATTACAAAAAAATTTATCAGTAAACTATTTTTATGGATCTATTTGAATCATTAAATGGATACACTTGGTGATCTCTATTGTTTTAGATAGAGGTCAGATACTTTGTTGTTATTATTGCAAAATTGGTTTATAGATCCATATAAAAGGTAGAGTTTAACTGTTAGAAAATAAATAAATTTTAGGATTATGAGAAGTGATATGTTTCCCATAGAAGGAGGCATATAGAGTTCATAATTAGAGATCACATACTCTTGGATGTTTCCCTTCATGTTTAGTGAATGTTTATCATGGAATTAAGCTTCAACCATGATTCATAAAATCTTTTGATGTGTAATCTTGAGTGGAATTTGTGAAATAGAATTTAGTACAACACATACAAATGATCTAGATACATGACATATTACATTAATAAAATATTGACTGATAACTTCATGAAAATTATCATGTTAGTGATAGGGTGAATGATATATTGAATAAAATATGAATGTAAAGGAATATCCAATAAATATCTTGGAATATTTGGAATATTTGTTTCATTGGACCGTTTTTCCTTTTGATCATATTCTTTGGTGTCATAGTGTCTTAGTTTAGAGAAAATTGGACTATAAGTCCAAAATGTGCTTTCAATAACTTATTTTTTAAATCTATTTCATCCTTATTACTATGATTCGTTTGGTCTTATAAAAAATTAAGAGATCATGTATCTTTATTTAATGATTCTTGTTTATAATACTACCCTTATTTAAGGGGTACCTACCTTAAGATTGTTTTATTGGTTAGTTGTTGATATTTCATGGTTATGAGCTTAATCCTCAAGTGGGTTGGTTGTGCTCTTGTTATAACGAGATCCTTGACAGGTATCCCATGGAGTGGTTGTTCATAACCTATTCTGTTTTGGGTTTATATTATATTCTCTATGAAATTAATAATTTGAAATGTATAATATTTAAGAAACTGGATTTTATAAACCCATCCTATGTGTTTTTTAGGCTTGTAGCTTTCAAGAGGATCCTCAGAGTCCCCCCTTACAATTAATTTATAATTTTCTATGCAACCAATGAAATGACCATTTGGAATAAGTTTGGTTTGTGAGGTCATCTGATGGACCATATAACCTAGGATGGTTCATGTATATAGTTGATTAACATTTCGACTTAGGTTTTCTCATGTATTAGATTGACTAATAGTGTGATCAACTATTCATGTGGTCATTTAGAACAGTTAATTGGTTGGTTATGTGTTTGATCTTTAATTCATGTGTTTGATACCTTCATGTGGTCTCTTATTCGTTATGTGGTAATTTGTGGGATTTCAGTGTATAGTCGATCCTCATGGTTTGTCATCCCCTTAGAAAAATATCAGTTTCCCCATAAAATCCCAATTCATTCCAAAATGAAGTAACATCACTTTTTAATGTAAAATGATTAAAATTATACGGAAAATGGAGAATTAAAAACATGAATCATTAAATATGGTTTATATAATTAAATTTCGATATTATAGTTTTTTTAAATGAGTCATTACAATAAAATTAAATCCAAATCAAAATTAATTAGAATTAAAAAGGAATATTTGAGATGTGTTTAAAGAAACAAAAGCGAATCAAATCTATAATTTAGTAAATGATGTTTAATTCCCTTGTTCAATAATTTTACTTTCTATCAAGTTATATAGAATTCAACATTTAATCTTGGAGTATTGTGAGACCTCTTTATGTCTCCCATGTTCCTCCATATAATTTTCAAGTCCGACGTAAAACTCTTTCTTCAATATACTTGGTGAATAGAAATAATTAAAGTGTCTCACAAAGTAACGGATCTGATTCTTTTCTTTTCTTATTTTTTCCAAGTTTGGGTTTTTAATACATTATTTTATATCGGTAAATTGATAGGATTAACCTTGGGATTATAAAAATCTGGAATTCAAATTAATATGTGTTATTGAATAATCTGTAAATTTTTAATGAAAATGAATATTTAATCATATTTGTAGATAAATATAATTAAATTATAAATCAATATTTCATATACATATTAATATTTGTTTTATTAAAAAAGATTTAAAATATTTAAATAATATATTTGAGAATGTTTATTAGTTATAATTAATTCATGTTTTAGGATTAGTATATTATCCATGAAATTAGGTAAGAAAGATAAAAAGGAATAATTTCATGTTGAAATATTATTATTCTTGTTTTCATGATAAAAATTGGTTTAAAATAATTCATATTAAATTATTGAAATGGGAAAATTTTCATAACTTACTGATAATTAATAATTAATATTATGAATATTAAACAGTGGTTTGATTTTTATGATCTCTTTTTTGTTTAAGATTTTCTTTTAAATTGTATATTATATTAATAGATAGTTTTAGCCTTTTATAGGATCTGTTGTTGTTTCTATGTATCATTTTAATTATTCTTGAAAATTTATAAGCAAGGTAATGTCAATAATATTATGTGAATGATAAAATAGGATTGATTAATTAATTATTATACATCTTTGAATTTAATATATTATATTAGTCAGGATTTCTATTTATTATATAATTATTAAAAAAATTTCTTGATAAGAAAAAACTATACATTATAATCTTACTAAATCAACATGGGAATGAGAGCAATTGTTTTCTAAATATATTATTTTTGGTTTTGAACAATCTCTTCTCTGTTGCGGGGGGCTAAAAATTGCTTTATACCAAGGATTTGATGCTTATGATGTAACGAACCAAAGTTTTTCAATGAAAATTCCCTCATAAAATTATGTCATAAAATCACATGAATGAACAACATAATGGACTACTAAGTGATAAGTGTCCTTTAAACATAAGTTTGTCACTTCTGTATTTGGAATTTTGAAGATATGACATACACAGTTGTGTTCAAGATGATTTTTGGAGTCTGATAGAACGAACTTGTTTTTTGGGTGAATAGTAACATACCCTTATGAATAGTAAAATGAATAGTAATATGGCCCTTATGAATAGTAAATAAAAATATTATTTTATTTTCTTAGGTAAATAAGATAATGAGATATTAAATAATTTTTCAACGAGAAATAAAACTAAGTGCACCTTTAAGATTTTTATTTTTCGAATTAACTATAAATTTACTTAAAATTTAAATTAATAATATTTAGAAAATTAATTTGGAAAAATGGACTTCATTTTTGAATTTTACATGTCAAAAAAATGGTTAGAGTAAATTTTTGGTATTTTTCTGAAAAACTTGAATTTTTGGGGAATAATGAAATATGGTAAAATACCGTATATATAATTTTACAGTTAAATACACTATTCATGACATCACAAGTGATTCAAGGAAACTTGGTTCGAACTCAAATTAAATTATTACTATTAGGGGTCACATGAAACAATATTATTGGTTGACTTGAGGGAAAAAAATAATGAATTAAATATTCAAAATTTACCCCTCCCCTCCACTATAAAAACCACCATTCACACCCTCATTCCCTCACACCTCTCAAGATCCAAGACTTCTCTAAACTCTTCCCAAACATCCTCCCTATCCCCTCTCCCACTTCCAAGAGATTTTGGTCTCATAAAAAGACAAATCGTAGCTTCTTTAAGGAGGATCTCAAGAGAAGGATTTAAGAGGTAATTTCTCTCCATCTTCTCCTTTAATTTCCTTTCATGTTCAAGTTCATTTCTTAATCTCTATGCACCTATATTCACCCAAATGGTATTTTAATTCTATTATTATACATATAATGAAAATTTATGATTCTAATGGGATATTATAGAATCCAACCTCTCGTTCCCTCTTTCTTTTATTTTTTCAAAGAGAACGTTGTTCGTGAGGTGTTAATTTATCACCTTCAAGAATGACATGTTTTCTTTTTCCATTTATACCTTTCTATCTGGTCATTAAACCATTTTTATGGTTGAAACAGAATATTTTATATTTATTATGTCCTATTTAATGTTCTAGAACTGAATTATGTACATATTACTATGTGATAAATTAAAACAAGTTAGTTGTGATCAAACAACCACCCAAATTAACCAAAACAATCATAATTTAATTCTTATCTAATTATTCTTCCACATGGATCAAATATAATTCATTATAAAATATTCAAACTCCTGTAATATCATCAAAAACATGTAATATCAGTTCTGGATGTTTACCCATGTTCTACCTGAACATCAATTTAAGAATACAAGTGAACCACTCAAGAAAACCATAAAAACAAACATTTCTGAATAATGTTTCTAAACTCTATAACTCATAAAAAGGAACATAAATCACATAATGAATCTATAATTAACCCTATTAATGTATAAAAAGTTCTTTATTGTCTTATTAATGAAAATAATGTCATTATACAGTACATTAAAGAGAAGGAATTGTTCGGATAAAAGATAAGGAGAAATCTCGAACTCAATTTTCTTCTTTCTGGTTCTCCCTCTTCCACTCCATTTTGACATGGTTACTCCATAAAGATATTTTCTTCATAATTATCTTAACTTTTATGGGATATAAATTTTTTCTAATTAATTTTATGTTAAACCAATTTTTTATTAAAATAACTCTTCTTTTAAGAACTCACCTTTTACCTCTCATCCATGGTTAATGATTCCTGTATCAAGAATGTTGTTCCCTCTTTATTTTGGGAACCCAAAGCTTATGAATGTATTCTTATGAGATGAAACCCATTCCTTTACATGGGTTAGTTATGTTTCATTTTATATATGTTCTATGTGGCAATCATTATAATGATAATGTTATGATGTGATGGGTGCACCCGGAATTATATAGCGCAATATGAATATTCCAAGGGACGGGTGCACCCGAAATTATACAGCACTACAATGCATTGGGTAAATTGATGAATCTCATCAATATATTTGAAATGATGTGTGAACAAGATTCTATCTTGTTTCACAAGTATTTGTGGTAGATAACCCCTAAAAATTGATGTTTCATTTTTATGCATTTCCACATTTCAAGTCTTTTATTTATGTTCCTCTCATCTTCATGATTTCTTTATCTATGTCATAATTATGATCACCCCATGCTACATTCTTCTTATCTATCCTCTTACTGGGCTTTAAGCTCACCCTTTTTAATGTATATCCTTATGTTTCTACATATACTAAGGAGATGGCAAGTTACTATAAGAAGCTAGAGAAGAAGAAATTAAATAAATGTTTTTTCTTGATATTTTAATTGCTATGTATGGTCCTAGTTTATCCAAGACACTAAAACTTTGGATCCTCTATGTGTAATACTATTATGTTTTTTACCTTTAAAATGATAAAATAGTAATGTACGAAAAGTCTGGGATGTTATAGTTTGTATCAGAGGAATGGTTTAGTTAGTTTGGGAATTAGGATTAGTGAACCCTTGAGAAAACGTCTAGCATGAGACTATGTACAAGTAGGAACATAAGAAAATCTAAACAGGGATCCCATATGTTATTTTTATGATAAAATTTTTTTAAATTAATATGTTATTCATAACTTGTTTACTTATGTTTTGTTCTAACCTTTTCTATTTTAGAAAATGGTGGGAACGTGGAGAAATCAGGCCAACAACACATGCGAGGGCCAATGCAACAATTTCCCGAACGACATCTCCAATGATTTGGGAGGTGTAATTCAAAACTTCATGGCGATGCTTACCCAATAATCTCAGGTTATAGACAATAACTATAATAATGGTTAACTTCCTCCGTCACCATAGAGGGATAAACTAGATATCAAATGTTTTATACGGCAACGACCACTGGCGTTTTGTGGATCTTCCGATCGACCAGTTGCAGAACAATGGGTTAAATCAATAGAGAAGATCTTTTCTGTTCTTCACTGTTATGAGACGGAGAAGGTGACCCTAGACGTTTATCGTCGAGATGGAGAAGATGATCAATGGTGGGTTTTTATTATGAACCCCAAGCCAAGGGAGAAAATTGAAGAGATGGAATGGGAAGACTTTAAGATAATGTTTATTAATATGTAATTCTTATGAACTCTTTGTACGAATATGGAGAAAGAATTTATAGAGATCATGAAAAAATAAGGAGAATATGTCACAATATATATAGAAACTTTCCCAAGGATTTCAAGGTACGCTTCAGGTATGTGCGATGGTTTTACTATCTTCGTTACCATAGAGTTGGGAATCCACTGTAACTGTTGTGAGCAGCACTTCATGGAATACGACGATGGCTCTGGATGATATATGGGACCTAATTCTTAGTGAGGATGTTCGAATAAGAGAATCGGGAAGATTATCTGGTACTTCTTTGAATGTTGAAGGAATAAGAAGGTACCCACAGAGGGACAAACACATAGGATGATCGAAGTCAAGAGGAAAGAGAAGATACAAGGAAAAGGGGGACGGTCCAACCTTCTGGACTTGCGGGAAGAAAGGAAACATCAAGAAGGAGTGCAGAGATAACTGGAAGGGACCTGAAACAAGTGGAGCAAACACTACAGCTGAAGAAACTGATGACGTGTTCCGGCTGAGCGTGGATAGCCTGATGGAGTCATGGATTTTAGACTCTATGGCGTCTTTCCATTCTACATTGGAAAGGGTTTCTTGAAAAATTTTGTTTCTGGAAATTTTGGCAAGGTGCATCTTTCTGATGATGAGCCCTTGCAGATTGTGGGTAAAGGAGATACACAGATCAAGACCAACAATGGGAGTTTTCTAGTTATGGAAAATGTGAGGTATATCCCTGGCTTGAGAAGAAACCTTATTTCTGTTGGACAACATGATGATGTAGGGTTGAGAACCACATTCACTGGTGGTGCATGGAAGATCACCTGAGGAGCTATGGTCATAGCTCAGGGAGCAAAGAATGGCACCTTGTACAACATGACATAAACGTGCATGGACATGGCTGCATCACTGGAAGCTATTGGAGGTTCTCAACTGTGGAACTACAGACTTGGCCATAATAGTGAAAAGGGGAAGAAGGTGATGGAAACAAAAGGGTTGCTACTAGAGCTAAATTCGTTGGATGTAGAATTATGTGAAGATTTCATCTTTGGAAAGCAGAAGAAGGTGACCATTACAAAAGGAAGAAAAACACCAAAGGCTAGAAATCTGGACCTCATGTATAATGATTTTTGGGGGACTGAACCACTAACATCCCTTGGAGGGTCACAATATTATGTGACATTAATCGATGACTCAATAAGGAAGGTATGGGTTTACTTTCAGAAGAATAAATATGATGTGTTTAAGATGTTTTAGAAGTGGAAAGTCATGGTGGAGAATGAGTCAGCAGCGAAGATGAAATGTTTGATGTTTGACAACCATGGAGAGTATGATAGTTAGGAGTTTAGGGAATTTATTTCTAAAAATGGAATTCTGTGGGAGAAGACAATCCCAGGAACACCACAACCGAATGGTATGCCAAGTCCAAAAAATGTTTCTTTATTGTCTATAGTGGTGAGGAGTTTGGGTATTTCTTTTGGGATGATATCAACAGGATGATCATCCGGAGCCAAAATGTGGTATTCAATGAAGGTTTCATGTACAAATATATCCATGTAGTTGAAAATGAAAATGGGTACATTGAATCAGAATACAAAGAGAATGTGGAGCTTGAAGGTGTATCTGAGCATGAGTCATCGGAATCGGTGGAACCTACTACTCCAGTGGAGTTGAGGAGATCAACAAGGGTGTGAAGGTCTGTGCAGAGGTATTCGCTATCTTTACACTATTTATTATTGACTGACGGTGGAGACCTAGAATGCTTTGAAGAAGCAATGCAACTGAAGGAGTCGAGCAAGTGGGAGCTGGCTATGAAGGAGGAGATTTCGTCACTTTATGAGAACAACACTTGGGAGCTGACACCTCTACCAAGAGGAAAGAAAGAATTACAGAATAAGTGGGTCTACTGGGTCAAGCAAGAACATGATGGAAATAGTAGGTTAAGGAAAGGCTGGTGGTGAAAGGATTTTAACAGAAGGAGGGAGTAGATTTCACTGAAATATTCTCACCTGTAGTGAAGCTTACCACCATCTGGTTGGTTCTCAGCATTTTGGCGTTAGAAGACTTGCATCTTGATTAGCTTGATGTCAATAATGCTTTAATTCATGGAGATTTGGAGGAGGACATCTACATGCAGTAGCCAGAGGTATATGTAGTGTCAGGAAAGGAAGACCCAGTGTGCAAAATTGAGAAGAGCTTATATGGGATGAAGTAAGCACCGAGGCAGTGGAACAAGAAGTTTGATTCATTTATGTCAAAAAAATGAATATAAACAATGTATCATTGATCAGTGTTTCTAAATCAAGTCATTTGGTGATGAGTACATTATATTTCTTCTGTATGTGGATGAAATGCTCATTGAATGATCATGTATGTAGAGGATTTAAGAGCTGAAAGGAAAGTTGGCTAGGGAGTTTGAAATGAATGATCTTGGAGAAGCTGGCAAGATTATGGGGATGAAGATCAAGAGTGATCGCACAGCTGGAACATTGATGTTGTCCCAGGCTGATTACACTGGGAAGGTCCTGAGAAGATTCAGTATGATGGAAGCAAAGGAAGTTTCTACTCACCTGGAGAGCCATTTCAAACTATAAAAGGAGCAATCACCAAAGACGGAAGAAGAAGTGGAGTACATGGAAAAAGATCCATACGCATCAGCTATTGGAAGCCCGATGTATTCCATGGTCTGTACTTCACCTGACATTGCTCATGCTGTGGGAGTTTTGAGCAGGTATATGGCTATCCCTGGAAAGCAACATTGGGAAACAGTGAAGTGGATACTAAAGTATTTGAAGGGAAGCAAGGAGGTATCTCTGTGCTTTGGGAATGTAAATTCATTTCAGGGGTTTGTGGATGCTAACCTTGGAGGCAATGTCAACAGCAAGAGGAGTACCATGGGTTATGTTTTTACCTATGGAGGATTTGCGTTAAGTTTCATATCACAGTTGTAGAAGGTGGTGCCTTTATCCACCACAGAGGTAGAATACATTGCTGCAACAAAAGATGGGAAAGATATGTTTTGGCTGAATATCTTCTTGGATGAATTGGTAAGAAACTAAGATTATATTTTATAGCACTGTGATTGTCAGAGTGATATACATCTTGCAAAGAACTGATTGTTTCATTCCTGGATGAAGCACATTCAGTTGAAGTAGCATTTCATCAGAGGTTTGATACAGGATGGGTTGCTGACTTTGATGATGATTTATGGAGCCAATAATCTGGTAGACATGTTTGCGAAAGCCAATGGTAATACAGAAGTTGAGGCACTATTGTGCCTCTGTTGGTCTCCACTGATTAATGGAGGATGAGAGGCAGAATGATGGAGGACCTGATGGGAGAACAAGAGGAAAATAATTTATATTTCATGAATCTGTGAATGGAAAGAATGCCACTGGTAAGTGAAGTAGAGGAAGAACTTAGATTATGTAAGTTGACTTTATTAGTTGCATCGAAGCATAGAAGTGCAGTGGATCTGGCTACAAGTGGGATATTGTTGGATTGGTGTTACCCGATCCTTTTGGGCTGAATGCTTGTGGCCCAATTTTTCAGCACTATATAATCTCTGACTACTGTAGCAGAGCTGACCGGACAACACTGGCAGGCACGGTAGCAGTGCGGAATTCGGAGTCAACTTTACTGTAGTGCTTTGGACTTCCATCCGGCAGCCACTGTAGCTCTTTTGACAAAGATGGTCATCGTTCACTATAGCAACACAGACTCACTTTTCAAACAATGATCGTCTTCTGCATTGTTTTATAGCCCATTTTCGGGTGAGGGTTACCACTGAAAAACCTTTGTATTTTTTATGCTCTCGATATAGTGAAATTCTGGCTCTCCCGTGGACATAGGGATTCTCCCCAAACCACATAAATCACAGTGTCCTTATTGTTTTCTTTCTATCGTTTTTCCCGTTTCTATTGTTTTGTCTCCCGATGATTCCGCCAAAACACCCGATACATTTAATCACATCATGTCACACTTTCAAACATCCAATATATAACCCATCTTTTTTCAAGTCGAACAGTTATCACACCAGGGATCAAAAATAATTGATTACTTATAACGAAATTTATCACTTACAAAAATAAATAATAAATCGAAAAATATATTTGACACATCCACATCAACAAAGATTCTGGGTGAGATCAAGTGACAAACAATAGGGGTCCTATTAACTGAGCAGAGATAACGCCCAATAGGATTCCCTACAATTCATAAAATGGTTGTATTCGAAAAAAGAAGAAGTAGTTCAAAAAATATGACCCAAATTTCCATCTTCGACGAGTCATGATTCATATGGAAATCCTTAGACCATTTGAAAAGGAGGAAATGAGATCCATCACATCTTTGAGAGGCATACGACCAATCCAAAATCAAATCCTCATATGAGGAAAATCGGATCAATAAATGATTGGAATCATGGATCTCCAGTGTAGAGTGATTTTGAAGACCCCGCAAATCTAAAATATTCCAATCAAATAGATCCAATGAGGGCTGGTGTTGCAAGAATATCATGATAAAGGTCATATTTAATATAGCAGAAGCATCAGTGAACTCAAGAGATGAGAACGATAGTAGTGGGGAGCCCTTAAAACATTTGGGAACCTCTGGATTTTGGTAAATCTGAGGGAAACTAGGAAAATAATTGAGATTTTAGAATTTAATTAAAGGTGGAGGCTTCACCGATGAGGAAGGGTGTCCCCTCCCCACCAGTGGAAGAGGGGAAGAGGTGGAAACCATCGTCACACCAACTATGTCAGAGGCAGATCACTGAGCAGAGAGCATAGGAGGAGAGACAATTCATATTTTTTTCAAAACCACCTACAATTGATCGTAAAATAATTCAAAAATATCGTAATAAACAATAATAAAGATCACAATCTTACAATTTATGTCATTAATTCAATTAATATTAAATTTCTAGTCAAAGTTTTGTTGCAGAGAAAATCAATAGTTTAATGAACAATTTTAGGCCAACATTCTCGATAAAATATTTGAAAATATATGTGGAAATCACATTAAAATTAAAACATAAGGAAAAATATCAGCAAGGAAACTATTCCCACAACCCATAAAAACAATGTGTCATAGAATTTTAGTGATATAGTTATATTATATGTAGTTATTTAAATTAGAAGCACAAACATCATGACATTGTAAAATGGTAGTCTATATCCATTGGTTTTTCAATAAATAACATGAGAATAATAACAAAATAATTTGAATAATTTTCATGGTCCAATGTCTTAATTTAGGGTTTGTATTATTATTTTGTTTATTAGGGTCTTAAATGGTAATTTTAACGATTTAAATTGTCTATGTCATATGAACTATCATATTTTGAATATTCTATTTCTGTTTTTAGATACTTTTTTATAATTTGGTTTTTCTTTTAAATGATTTTTTTCATTATTTTATTGTTGAAATATTATGTATTTATATAAAAATTAAAATAAGGTAAAAAGTATAAGAAGGAATGATGATGAGAAAATAACTGATTAATATTTTTTCATAGAAATTAGTTTCCTTAATAAATAAAAATTGAACCATAATTTCCTACCTTTAGAAATAATGTAATAAATATTAGACTTTTACTATACATAGATGGAATGAATCCATATCAAATCCATTTTATAAAACATAGTTTATGGAAAATAGTTTCAAAAATTTGAAACATATATAGTAATTTTTATATGAAATATAAATATATCATGTTGTTTTTAATTATTTCTAGACCAAAAAAATCTGAAAATGATATTTTTGTTTATATTCCACCATTATTTGATGATTTAAATATTTTATGGGAGGAAGGAATGATTGTGTATGATTATTACAAAAATGGTATATGTTCAATTGTATTCAATGATTATGTTCACTATAATGACTTCCATACATAATAAAACGTTTCTTGATACAGTACTGAGGGGTATAAAGAGTATCAAATTTTCTAAGAAGGGAAAATACGATAACAACTAAAACATGATATCTAAATTATTTTAGTGGGTAATTTTTTTTACTTTTTGTAACACTCTTATTGAAGAAAAAGAAAGGCATTACGTGGATCACATTAATTCTTCATTAACATTAATCCTTTTTCAATCGGTCAGTATTTATAGAGGTTATAATATACTGATATAACATGTATAAATACACAAATATCTTATAATCATAGACAGATATTGATGAAATGGTCAACATTTTTTTGTATTATTTATTGTAGATATCACAATGTCAAACATAACATTGATGCGATGCGTGTTGAGATAAATATCTTTAACAGTCTGACTGGAACACTGTTAGATATTATACGAAAGACTAAAGATGGGTTAATTAAAATATAGTACGTACTATAAATGGATTTTTTTGAGATTTCTCCCACTCCTTGTGAAAAAAAAACATTCTTCCCCCAATTATTTCATACATCATCTGATAGGTATAAAATCAGTTTTTTTCTGATTCATTCATGGAATGGAATATAATCCTTTTATTCATTAAATGTAAAAATATATCAATGACTAAAATATTTGATGTTAATATGAATTAAATATCTTTACAGTGAATTTATGATGTAATGGAACCTAGTAGTATCATTACATTGAATACTACCCATTTTTTTCAGATAGACTATTGTCATGGTGTGCTATTTGTTCAATTCCATTTGTAATAATGTTATGGATGTATATTTATTGATAAATATAGAGAAGGACACCGTATATATACCTTTTAAACAAGAAATACACTTTGTACCTTTTTTGATATAATGGAATATTTAAATGTATATTTAGAGTGATAAATATACATTTTTGGTCCAATATATCTATTTTTGATATATCCTTTTGAAAGGAATATCAATATATTGAACGAGTATTTTAAGAATCCATTTTTACCAAAATCCATCATTATTGGGAATTATATTTCTGATTAGAAAGCATAGTTTTTTTACAAAATAATTTTCTCTAGTGGAGGAAAATAGCCTTCCTATATCCCACTATGAATGAGTCATTTTTTGGGGAATGGGGATATGTTACATGGAAATAAAATATTTTGTTGTTTAACAAATGAAAAAGGTAAATTTATAGATCTTGAATTACATAGTGTATTTCCATCCACAAAAATATTTTCATACTAATGTCTTAAAATAATTCAACATGATGAATAAATATATATGGGTGTTTAATAAGGAATTTGTTTTCCCATGATTTAAAATACCATTCATGGAAGATAAGATATATTAGAAACATTGATATGGCCAATGGGTAGCCAAATTTTAAATGTAAGGGGATAATTATTTTCTTATCCCTTTATTTTTTTAGGTGGATGGAGGTTCTTTGGAAATGTCTGAGGATAAGAAGTTTTATTTGAACTAAAATATCATATGGAGGAATATGGTTGAGGTGTGACCCATTAGATTGTGATTTGTTGTTGTTTTAGTGATTGGATTACAGTGTAGTCACAGTCCTTAAGGCATGGAGGATTGGGATGATGTTTTATTTCTTTAACTATTTTAGGGTTATCTATGATAAGGTTTTTAGTGTCTTTCAGTGATATATAGGGTTCAGGCTCATCAAGTTTCCTTTTTTACGGTCATTGTAGTGTGATCATGGGGTTGCACAGTGATGTTACCCTATAACACCATGAGTTTTTTTATTAATTACCATTAAAACAAAAACAATATTTAGTATATTGTTCTATACATGACACCCAAATTATGTAAATAATTTTTCATTGTAATAAAAATTAACTACTATATTGTTAAACGAAATTAATAAAAAATTAAATTTTTTAATATTATATGACTATTT
The DNA here is from genome assembly GCA_963277665.1 of Viscum album. Taxonomy (NCBI): domain Eukaryota; kingdom Viridiplantae; phylum Streptophyta; class Magnoliopsida; order Santalales; family Viscaceae; genus Viscum; species Viscum album. The sequence goes on along the minus strand of OY728135.1, from coordinate 666,952,376 downwards.
TACTTAAAAAAACCATTGATATTATACAAACTATTTTAAACTATTTTAAAGAAGTATATTTTTTAGATTTACAACATTTGAGAAATGGTATCAACAAATTTTTTTGATAAATAGTCATAATTATTTTTTAAAATCTACTAAAAGCATCCTTTCAATATTTAAGTAGTTATAAAGAATAAAAATGTATTAAATGTTCTCTAGGTAGAAATAATTTCATTAGAAATATTATTTTTATTTTTTAAAAAAAGATAAATTTATATTATTTGACAGTATTAAATATATTTAAAAGTTTTTTTAAATGTAAACTGATGTGTAATAAATCATTATTTTGTTATTAATTTGTTATAAATGAATAAAAATATAGTTTAACGTGTAATAAGATATTTAAAGAAAATATATGATTATTTTTATATTATATTTTGATCTTCATAAATAGAATTTATTTAAAATTATGTATTATTTTATTTTTTATGATATATTCAATAAAATAAATTTTAAAACATCTAATTTTGTTAACATTCAATGTAACGAGAATAACATAATTTTTATGAATAATGATACATTTGTTTTTCTAAAAATGTAAATTTATGGATTATGTATGCTAAAATAAATTTTATTCATATTATTAGAAAATTTATTTAATAAAATGGATTTTATTTTAGGAATCATCAAATAAATTTTTTATATTGCTCATTTTCATTTTTAGGCATAAAATTATGTTTCCAAGGTAAAAATATTATTTACAATGGTAAAGGAAAAACAAGGTTAAGGGTTAAAATTATCTGATAAGGACTCAGAACCCCATCATTAAAGGCAACATTGAGGGATTTCATGACATTAATTAATCATTTCTTCATTAATCAAATATTTATTTAAAAATTTCCTTATTAATTATGTCATTTTTTATTATGAAATTATATTTTTAAAAGATCCACCACTATCACTAATAAAATGAGCTCCTCAACACCACACTTCTCCTCACACTATAAGAAATTTATTTCAACTAAATTCTACCAAAATATATCCCAAACCTCTTTAAAATATTATATATGTTATTTTATCCTTATGAGGAAAATTTATATTTTCAGAAACTGCAATCTAATGGAGGACATCTAAATTAATATATAACATTCTTAACCAAGCAACTTTAATCCTTTCTTATTCAAACTCCTCAAATTCGTTTTCATGTGATAATAAATATTGACATCAGTATCCTAAATATATAGATATTTTAGTCTTTTATTGTAATATCTGTTATCTACCTTCATCCCATCCATTCTGAAATTTATACTGTAACTCATGTTATGTGAAAATTACAACCTCCATGGATGAAAATTTAATTTTTCATCACTACCATGTAAGGATATATATAAAAAAGGATTTAATAGTAAAATATTATATATATTACCCTATTAATATTTTTCAGTGATAAATTATTATTCATATAAATAATATTCAAAATAAGTGGTTATTTTAATTCTAACCACATGAAACGGGCATAACAAGATGAAAAAACTTTTTTCTCTTTGTATCTAATAACTTCTTATACTAAATTACACATCATAATATTATAAATTCAGATTTATCGCTTTAATAAAATAAAAAATAATGTTATTATTATATTGTAATTTTGATATTATAATAAAATCACATCGATACACATCCATTGGTTATACCATTTTCATGTTCAGGGATGTTTAACCACATACATGAACAATGATAAGAAAAAATTATTATAGATGGTAATGGAAAATTAATTAATGGTATAATATAATATTAATTTTTAAATAATATGTTTTTTGGGTTATGGTTTTTAATATGAATATTTAACACATTTGTAATATATATCATTCATTCGTTAAAAATTATTGAATCAATCCCATTATAAATATAATCTTTATAAATACTCTCATGGAATGAAATTACGACATTAAAAGTAATTATGTTAAAATTATTATAGTAAAATAAATAACATAATAATTATTAACATTGAATTAATGAATGGATATCAACATGATCATTAAAAATCATTTCTGAAATAATCCTCGTTAGAAACATCTGATTAGAAAAAATAAACAACTAATAACGATATGATGGATAATTATAATTAAATAGTTGGAAAGGTAATATATATGATTAATTTTTTTATGTAATATATTAAGATGATTATTATTACTATACAAGATAGAAATTTTATTTCCTTAATGTTTAGAGAAATGGTATGGGGTTTTAATGATCAAACTCATTTACATGAGTAATAATCATTCTATTCTGATTATGGTCTAATAAGATTGTTTTTTCAATCCAATTATGATATTATGTTTAATTTCATTCTTATTTTATAGTTAATTTACAAAATCACATAAAATTATTCTTCATTATTGTATTTCAATCTTTATAAAAATATGGGACTATTTAGAATTATTCACATCAATTCAAATGACTTTTTATCTTTCATGTCCATATTCGTTCATCTCTCCAACATTATCCTTTCTTATTTGTAATAGAAAATATATATCATCTCCTATTATCATTAAAATTATCCCTATTCTTTTCAAAAGTTATATTTATTACAATTTTTATGAATTATGTTTCAATACTGATATTTTTAGTTTTTTAAAATGCATTTTTCCATGTTCGTAAATCTTATCATTCATTTAAAATTTCCCCTAAAAATAATATATATAAATATATAAAGGATTGATTATCGGGGATTATTTTTAATTTTTTTCTTAAAAAATATTGTGTCGCCTTTATGAAAAATATTTTTGAATGTAACCCATAACATTTTCTGTTAACAAATTTATTTGGAAATTTTCTATAAATATTTTTTTACACATTATCCCCAATTTTCATATTTATTTCAATAATATATATACAATTTAGAGATATGTTTCATTAATTAACCTAAATATTCCCTTTTTAAATACTCTTCTGATTGAAATTTTTATGTTAACATAAAAAATTATTGAATTAATTTTATGAGATTCCTTTTAAAAATTCTAGCAACCACATTTTCATTCCTAGGGTTTTTATGATTTTATGAATGACTGATTTCAAGTGGTAAACATAGGTATGGGTTATTATTTTGTGTCTTGTGGGGTATTTGTCACATAATAATGATTTTTTTGAGTTTTTATATCACATGTGATTATGATGTCATCGATTGTCAAGACTCGACCCATCTTTTCACCAACTATAGTATTTGTATATCCACTATAACACCCTAGGTCAGTATCTTGTAGGAAAAGGGATATGAAAATAATTTGAGTAGAAATATAACACAAATATTTGGTCTTATATTAATTATTCTATACAAATGTACGCCTCCATGTACATTATAACCATGATGTATAAATAAAACATTACTAACCCTAGAGAAAACAATTTATGCAGTAACATCTATGAATAATAATAATGACATAATATATTGTAAAACTAATATATAAATGGGAAAGCACATTAAAAATCAAATTAAAGGTAGTTTCAACCTATAAATAGGTGAGGGGGGGAAGAACCTTATTCACAAACACTGAATTCAATCATCACCCCTGAACACATTCATTCATCCAAGAACCCCCCCCCCCCCCAAAAAAATTCAAGGCCTTACAAGGTCACCATCCAATTTCCAATTATCTACATATGACATAGAACTTGAGGGAAAATACCATGCATGGGTGAGTAAAATATACTTATTAGGATTCCATAAATACAAAAGGGTAGAAACAAAGATAAATTATTCATCTTAACCCATAAAAAAGCGGGATTAAGAAAACCAACAACAAATGTGCTCCCCAAAGAAACCAAGTAAGTGAGGGAGAGGGAGCTCTCAATATTCATAGCTAGACAATGATGATGACTCTTAATATACATTAAAGGGTTATTTTTTCTTAGTGCTAATATCCCATTGTAACCTCACCAGATATACTATATAGAAATCACGCCTCATCAATTTCTTGTCGGGGTTGATGGGGTGCTGACTCTTTATGTTGGACTCATTCCTCATGTGATATCATTGATGATATGCTGTGGAATGAATATATAGAATACCCATTCCCTAAGTTTCTATAGATGTATTCTATCCTTATATATTTTTTAGAATAATGGTTCCTATTCCTTGTCATATATGTGTTGTTAGGGGGGAACCAACAATTATTTCACTCTAGGTATCACACGTGAGTCCCCACACCCGTGATAGAAAAATTGAACCTCGTATTTCACCTAATAATGTATTTTTGATGCCTAAACAATGGAAACCATAATATCCTATGTAGAACTGTAAAATATAAGGACAACTTGTAGGTCTAATTATGATTTTTTTAATGTAAATTTACATGAAGTGTAGTCTAAGGAACACAATGTGTGGGACCACCCATTTTCTTGTGGGTGTACCCACATTACCTGACTCAGCTACCCATCTTATTTCACATAACATGTGGGCCAAACTCATGCCTTAATAATTTAACATAAATATAATCACTTCTTACTACAACACAAGGAATACATGTTTTGTGTTTTCTTCATTATATGCATGAAGTTTATTATTTCATATTTTCTTATGTCTTCATCTCGGAGATTCACCATTTCCATGAATTCCATTTTTGATCTCATCATGGCCATCATCATTGGCCATATACTTGAAGGAAAATACATTGACCATTGATTTAAAAACTCCAGTGGTAGGAAATTGGGATTATCTTTGACCCATATGACTCTCATCTCACCTTATGACATCATCCAAGAGTTGATCCCTCCATATGTCATATGCGACTCAATATCATTCCCCTTTTCTACTAAAAATCATCATTTTCATCATCAATCATCCAAATTTATGTGGATATTATGTTTTAGTGCATCTGAAACTAGATCAGTAGTGAAATATTTATCTAGCTAAAAACCAATTTAAAATACAAGAATAATGAGGTAAAAATCCATAATAAAAAATTGATATCATCATTTATCATCATAAATACAACCATTGATCTCGAATGAGAAAACCAAAAGAATAAGAGAAATCCAAGCAAAATAAATGGTTCTAGTTACAAGGGAAAAAATAATAACTCAACTGATACATACCAATCGATAAAAACAAAATGTAATTCAAAGAAGATATATAATCAATGCTTGAAAACAAGATTACATGGAAGGAATCCACTAATAACATTCCCTACCTCATTATTGGATTGAACATTGGTGCCAAACTAATTATAGTTTCTTCTACTGGTGATCCTTATTGATTCCATCATTTATCTTACAGCCTATTAGTCTAGATCAAAAAATGTACTAAATGATGGAATTCCTATAACATTTGAGTGTTATTTATCTATCCCTGTATATTTTATAGATATGGTCCTAAATAGAGTTTCTTATTTGTTTAGACATTAAATTAAAATAATAATTAGTAAATTAATTAATATAATTTGTTTAATTTAGTATTTTCTGGTGACTATGTATCATCATGCTGTCTTATATGATCTAGAATTATTCCATGCCTAGCGTAATACTTACATTCCAGATTCAATAATGGTCTCTGATTCCATGTCATAGACTTCTCTGAAATGTAAACCCATTATAACTGATTAGATTCTCATCTATGGTATAATATATTTAATATTTTTCGTATATAAATATGGTTAATTCCCACCTCCAAAAACATCTGGAAAACTAAGAAAAACCTTGAATAATATTTAGAAATATCCAAAAGTTCATAACAAAAAAAACATATACTCAATACATTCTACACACTTTTAAAATTATTCCCCATGAAAGTAAAAACATACTCAAAATGTTGTGGGTAATCTTTCCACATCTAGAAGTCACTAAAAAATGAGGTCTGCTAGAGGTTCTCATGATGCGAAATAACTCAACCCAATGGGATGGATCTTCTATGAATGATCCCCTCCTACCAATTATTGATGACTATTTTTTTGATAAAACCATATAACATTAATGACAAAGATCATCAGAAGTACATGTGCAAAGCCATGAAGGGAAATTGTACAACCAGAATAGGATAGTACCGAATGGGACTGAGGCCGCCAGCTGATGGGTCACATTGTTTCCTTCCCTTTTGGTGAATGAGAATGTGTACAATGAGAAGCATTGTCGAAGTCATAGAATTATCTTGATGATGATGCCAAATGACTGGAGTCTGCCGTCATTGTTATTTATAGCATCGATTATGGTAAGACAGTCAGACTCAATGATGATGTCACCCCATCCACATTCAATAGCGAGAATCATACCAGCAAGGATGTCATTGGCTTCAGCAACTGCCAGTTCCCAGAATTCATGATGTGGTTAATGCTTAGCACCAAGTATTTTCCCCAGATGATTTCGGGCATGGAGGCCGAGGGAAACAAGCCCAGCTATTGGAATCAATGCATCCACGTTAATCTTGAGAATTCCTTCAGTTGTGGGATTTCAGTGAGCATGATGGGAGGGGGAATCACTCAGCATAGAACGTCCATTGTGGCCTTCCCAACCATCAATCCGAGAAGTGTCCCGATCAATCTAGAATTTGGGGGGTCTGTGAGCATGATAAAAAACAACATCGTTGCGCCAGACCCAAATAATCTGAGCCAAAGTGTACAGTGAACCAATATCAGCCGAGGAGATAGAGGAGCACCAACACATCAGAATATCGGGAAGGTCAGAGGCCAATGCCAGCGAAGCAACTAAAGTCGGGCCCCATTGATTCCAGATTTCCATAGCTCTTGGGTAGAAAATGATAGAGTGCAGAGGAGTTTCAGGAGTGTTCGGATAGAAAGGGAAAAAGGATGTACTGGACATATGTCAATAAACGAGAAGGCTCATTGTTGGGAGAGTGATCGTACAAACCAGCCACCAAAATTGGCAATTTTTGGGGGGACGTTGAGCGACCAAATTGATTACCAAGGTCCCTCATCCCGGCCTATTGGGTAGATTCCAAGAGCAAGTCTGTTTCTGGATCTCACAGTGTAATCGCCCGAAATGTCATTGATCCAGAATATACGGTTAGGGCCTGCCTCTGGTACAAAGGGAATGCAAAGGATAATTATTTTATCACTCTCTTTAAACCATTCATGTATCTTTTCCAAACACCACCCTTATCCCTGGTCGGAAAGGAGGCAGCTGACTATGGCTTCTTCAAGACCTGGTTTTGCAGGGGATGTCGCCCGTAAACCATCCTTATCAACAAGCCAGGGATCAGTCCAAATATGGATAGATGATCCAATCCCAATCATCCAGCCCAATCCTTTATCCAGGATCTTTTTAGTCCCCAAAATTCTTCTCCAACATTGTGGATAAATCCAACTTGTAGGAAACCTTAAAATCCTTACATACGATTAGGATTGGCCTAATGAACATTGAGGATATCTTTATACCGTGACTAATAATCTTAAAACATTATCACTGAGAGGTTCTATGGAATACATGGTGTCTCTAATAATAAATTGATGTCACTTTATTTCATTTAATGTACATTTATTTATCAACATTGAGTCATATTAATTCACTCCAATATCTCATGAACTTTCTCTATAATCTCCTAAACCATATTCGGTCCGATGAGTGATTACTCTCTTATCTATTCCTAGTAAATGATGACATATATGTCTCCTATAAATAGCCTTGATTGGTTTCATGCTGATATTGAAGTGAATATTATTTTTGCAATCCCATGAAATGAATGTTATTTGAACCTCCCAACTCCAAACAAAGTCCAAATTGAAATCTCTCAATATATCCTTTATAATGAGGGAGTTTAAAAAAATATAGACATATATCTAAGGTTGGATCACAATTTTCATCTTTACATATGTCCCAAAATCAACATACATACCATACCATAATAATGATTAGAACTGAGCATCATATTTTGATAAAATCATCAAGAGAACCCAATAAAGCTATAAGATCTCTCATATGTTCCAGAACCCCATACTCTCTACCAAAATCTACTACCAGATATCAAGGAAATGAATCAATGTTGTGGTTAGGTATAAAATACAGAAAAGTTAAATCAAGTCCATTCACTCTCAATAGAAAACTCAATCAAAAATCCCTTTATATTTTATCCCACTTCAATTATAAAATCTATATATGTTTAGTCAAACCTGCTGCAACCAGATTCTCTTCATTCACATGTTGATAGGTGAGGAATTGAGAAATATACATGGAAATGGTATATAAATGTCATCCCCATAAAATTATTATTATGTTACTACTACATATTCTCCATGATAGGTTTTTCAGCTAATTGTGGTTAGGGGACTACCTAAACACCTCGTAATGAAACATGACTATTACTACACTCTATCCCTCTAAAATAATGATGTACTCACCACCTTCCAAAAATATATTTCTTTTCCATCTAGATTACATCTATATGTACATAAAATAAATATATATGCCTTCATATTGAGCATCTCTGACACAAAAAATAATTATTCGAGTCACTACTATTGATCAAAGATAAGATTCCCCTCTCTCCTCCACCAAAAATATTTTTGATGTGGACAACTGATATGATGCCTCATGTACTAATAAAGAATAGAATTTTTTTTATAATGTTAATCTTTCTTTAGTTTTCCATTACCTAGATTATACAATATCTTTATGTTCTAGTCATATATTAACTCCCACCCATGATATTGTCTCATGTTGTGGTCTCTATGGTAAAAGATGAATTTTAGAATCCTGTGATCTAAGTATACTGAAAAATATAAACATAGAAGATAATTACACAAAATCAACAAGTTTAAGACTATGGATTTCAAATCATAGTCATCAGATGCATAGTTCATCTCATGAGGTATCAACTTCAATGACCCATAAGCAATCACTATATGCCTCTTCATTAATAGAAACTTTATCCTACCTCTAAATGAATCTAGGAAATCCACATACTCCAAACCCTTATATATACTCCTCAAAACATGATCAATGTTCAACCTCTATATCACATCCTCAAAGCCTTTTGAAACTACTTATTCTAATATATTGGATTTAGTTTTTGTGTCAATGTAGTTAGAGGGGATAAGGTCTAGGGAAATATACCGAATACATACAATAGATCCCATAAAAACTAATAAAAATACACTTGTATGGCATGATTTTTTGTGGGCCAGAAAATATAACTAAATATATCAATTTTTAGTCCACTACCCCATCTTTTTACAAGATGTAAATAGAAATATTGTGAACCCATTTAATCCTGAATTGGATCTTGAAGAAATTACCATATAACCTAGGATCTCAGAGTAAGTCCATGTCCATCCTAAAATCATCTATGTTATCCTCATTAGATGAAGAATGAATGAGGATGTCATTTATAATGAAAACAAAAACTGATATAATAAATGATGGAGGATCCCGTTCATAAGGACCATTAAAACATAGGGGGAATTTTTCACACCAAGGGGTATTACGAGGAAACCATATTGATAAAAATGATGTTGTAATGTATTATTTGGAATTTACTCCTTCTGAAACTACAACTAGTGAATGATAGAGTTATGGTCAGCTTAAATATCCTTCTCTCACACTTTAACTAGTTAAATAATTAACTGACCATTAGAAAATGGTACATTTTTATCATCACATGATTAATAAATTGATAATCATTTCATATCCATGAGATCATGTATGACTTATTCATTAAAAAGACCAGATCTGCCTAGGGCCACATTGGGTTGGAAAAACCCATTTTCCAAATGATCATATAATATAACCTGTATCTACAAAATCTCAATTAGGGCCACCTAATATGCCATAGAACATACTAAACTAATTATTTTGTAATTGTAAATGTATGAGTAAATCTCCATATGTTGAGGTAATACCATAATATCTATGAATAATAGATCTATGAATTCCTCCATCACTAATATATTAGTGGTATCTGAAGACCTTATTTCCTTAAAATCAAAAAATTTCATCTAAAAGTGGATAGTCTATAACATTCTATTCAATATCCCATATAGTTCCTCTACCAATTCATTTTCTCTATTCAAGGAGAACCTTGTCTTATATACCTGTATAAACCTAAACCTCATATAGCGTTAGACTATCTAGAAATATACCAGGGATAGTTATTCCATACTCATATATGTCATACATATTTATCATAACTACCAAGAGGTTCAATGTGGTGTTATATCCAGTGAGAATTAGTTTCTATTATTGGTAGATGATTGAAATCATGGAATCATTACTCATTAAAATATCAAACCATGAATGATGTGATAAAGGATCAATAAAAATATAAATCTATTGGATAAGGGATAAGGAGGTGATGAATTTACTTTAAAATTAATATATAAGTACATGAGATAATGTATATAAGGAATAAATTTACCTTAAATCGTATCATTAATATTCTAATCATATCCCTATGATGCCTAAAATTGAACACAACCTTGGGAACCAAACCTATGAGCCTCATATAGACCACCTAGTGTTGGTAGAGGGAGTATTTGATCATATTATCCTCCACCTATAACTACTCCTCATGGGGATTCACCAAACCTGTTGTTAGGAAAAGCTCTTGAGGGGCCACTATGACCACCCCTATGAGATCTATAATCATAATGCTTCCTTTTATCCAATCGTCCAACCAATATGTATCTACCATCTTTAGTGTTCTATTTAATGAAATCATGATCCATGTGACTCATACCATCATAAGGAGAACATATTATATATTTCAGCTTACTGGATTTACAGTGGGATCAATTTCTTGTAGATCTGTGTGATAGTTCTGCATGCACGAAGAATTCATTTACCATGAACCGGATTTCTGGTGACATTCAACTGCATGATATGTCTCTAACCCATGTTTCCCATTATAAATATAGGCTTCAGAATTATCCATATCAAAGAATCTCACTATCACTAAAAACTACTGAAACATTATAGTATATGTTTGAATACCTATAGAGGTCACCCTAACTCGATGTCTCTATATAGGACCTTGTCAAAAATCTATACCAAAAAGTATCAATAGTACATTATATCAGGAGAGTTGTGAATGAGATCCTTAAACCTTAATGTTTAATCATGAATGGAAATATGTCTTTATTACATTACAAAATGATCCAGAATCTAAAAAGATAATAATGTCAAATGATTGTACACATTGTAAAACTAATGTTGGAACACAATCCATGATTGTATTTCCTTATCATGGGTCTAGGTGACACGACTCCACTAGTTCCCCACTTCTCTATGAATAATAATGGTTAATAGTGTAACTATTTAATCACTTGGTGTACTCATGAGTCATAATACATAGACTATGGACTCTAACCAATCCGGTATTACTTGAGGTTCATGCTCATGGTGGAACCTATGAAATATCTATTTTTGAAACTCAGGTAATATGCTCAACATGTGTGCATTATCCTCATGGAAAACTGGAAATATCAATTTCTAAACATGGAGACAAAAATTATACAAAAATATTAAACATCAATCTATATGTTGAATAAATGGTGGAACTATTTTTTTTACTATTAGAGGTAATACATCTTGATATAGTCTCTACAGTAAGGTTTCATCACCCAACTAATCAATTTCATGACCTTATCTAGGAATCATAAATGGATTTAATTACGATGGAATACTAAAAATACTCTATAAATGTCAAATATATATAAGAATATATAGGTATTTAATTCAATAATTAAATAAAAGTCAAGAACTCATTACAATATGATATATGTACCATTGCCATTCCTACAAATGGTATCTCATGGTTCTAAGTTGACAATCTAGTTTACAGAGTCATAGTGTATCGGTAAAATAGTGGTTTCACAATCACTATGATCCCGAAAATGTGATAAAATATTATAATTCATTAACAACATGTCCCTATGTTTGTGATCCCATCCTTAAAACACATATTTCATCTAACACCATAACTTGGATAAACCTTCTAATATACTACTAGGTGGTGACCATAGCTCTTAGGGGCCCATCTAGACCAGTAATAAAGAGGTGTGACACCCCAATACTACCTATAATAAGCTAGGAAAAAAGACTACTATCATGTATGAATATCATACCAGTGGGAGGCCTTAGCATAGTGGACTTTCATACACAAAAACACCTCTATGTACATCTCATCCATTCATGATAGATTAAATGGTATTAACCTAAGAGAAAAAAATTATTTTAATAACATTTAAGAACATCTAGAGTTCAATAATATTAAATATAACGAAATTATGATGGGTAAATACTTTCCCAAAAAAATATGATTCCAAACCTAATAGTGCATGAGGATAAAGAGACATTCTCAACTATACTTAATTTAACCACCACATGTGAACATAGTAACCGAATACCATTAAAAACCACCAACCCTAGGACCCATAAGGTCACCATATTACTTCTTGAACTATTCCTAATACAAGAGAAATGAAGTAAATATCCATTCTAGGGTGATTATATACATACCCAATAGGAATACCTATAAATAAAAGGGGATTAATTGAAATAAAATATTCTTCTCATCCCACAAAGAGAATATGGAAGAAAAATCCAACAACATATACGAACATAGAAGAAATTGATTCGATCCGAGGGAGGGAGATCCCTATCACTACTACTAGTTATAGATTATGGGTCTATATATAGATCCAAGATTCAAGGATATACTTATTATAATATCCTATTATAAACTCGTCAGATCCTCTATTGGGGACACACTCTATACTGATGCGACATCATGACCATGTCGGTGTCCCCCACTAGTTTGGAAACCTACCTAATATGAGATGATAGAGAAGTTGGTACCAAATCAATAGATATAAGATACAAGACTAGAGTTGGTATCTTGGGGTAACAACCATGTCTATACAAGGAATTAGGGGACCCAATTCCTGATTTAATCTTTTCATCATGGGGTATTGACACAGATGTATTTCAAGAGATCACATGTTGGTTTCGATGTAAAAAACACCTATTGAAAGATGTGAACAACTAATTATACCTCATTACATGTCACTGATATTGAAACATAGGATATCAACACATACTATATGGATTTATAATCACAAAGGACTCCACAAGGGTCTAATTTCGAGCCCAAATAAAGAGATATGAGATTTAAAACTCACTAGAGAAAGTACACAACATCTCATTTTGAGGTTCTTGGTGTGTACACATATGTCCAGTCATGATCATGTCTTATTTCTCACCTTGTCTTGAAAACATGATTTTTTTACAATATTTTGTAGAAGCGGTATGGTTTTTGTGACTACACGGGTTCTAGGCATGAATTCCATCTAAACAGATTTGGTTCCCAATTAGAGTTAAATGGTATGTAGGCCAACTAGTTTTATGTGTGATATTTTACAAAACTAAAAACCCTAGACTCCATAATATACTAACTAAACACCTTGTTTTTGTAATTAATAAATGTTTTTTAGTTATAAATTTCATTGAATGTTTAGTCTTTTTTTTCAAAAATTCATTAAATCCACTGATTATACCATAAATATCATTATGGTCTTTATCTATGTACTTAAACTAGAATAAAGATACTTTGGTCATCTATTTTCAACCTCCCAAGTCTAAAAATTAAGACATATAGCCACCTACGTGAATCTTCTTTCACCTTTCATTGAAATTAAAGTGTTCTACCCTTAATCTACCATCCATGATTCATCAAAATTACTCTTTTATTTTTAAAATCATCATTTTTATAATCAATCGCACATACCAAAATGGATTCAACATTTCATCATGACTCAAATCAGATTAAAAGTAAAATTTTTAAACAACTATAGGCCTATGATGAACACTTGAAGAATGTGGGAGAATGAAACAATACAAAAAAAGTGAGATCATTGATAGTTGTTACAAACCCATTCATTGATTCTAAATGCATAAATTAAAAATAGAAGATAAATCCCATAATAGAAGAATAGTTGTAGGAGAAAATTAATAATAATAAATCCACAATGTTATTTAAAAATAGGAATAAAAAATGGAATTTTAAGTAGATAATAATTTCATTCTTGAAAAAAAATAAGGAATGAATATAAAGATTACAAGCCACAATTTTTTTGAAGTGATCATTGGTAAAGAATTACTTCTTCTCACTACCATGAGTGATCTCCATTGATTCCACGACCTCTTAGACATGATTTATTAAATCCATCCATCGTGACCTTCCTCTAACCTACTAGGGTTATGAGACTAACCATATCTATTTTCAATAAAGGGGATTAAAAATAAAGTCATCTAGGTTAAGGGATTAAATTAGACAAATTAAATAACAAATTAATTTAATTAATGTCTTCCATATAATATTTTTTAAGCACTACACATCACTTCAGGTTACTATGTGATTAGTAATTATGATGATATTAGGTCAATACCAACATTTTAGAATTGAATGATGTATTAGTTTCCCCATATATTACACCATTAACAGGGGAAACGATTATTTTTTGAAAGGATGATCGTGTGTGGTTCAATTTATTTAATATTTTTTATATATTTATATCTGGACTCCAAAATTCCTAAAATACCACACCAAATTTAATGAAATATCTAGAATAATATTTATAAACATCCATTGGTTCTAACATAAAAATTTGAAGTGGTAAAATTTGTGAACATGTTTTGTATTCAGACACATTTAAAATTATCATGTGTGGACCTATTCCTTTTTTAACATGTTAAAAATTATTTTTGTTGATCTGATTTCATGTCAATAACTTCATTTTTGAAACTATTTATATTTATATGTTCACAATTTTATGATTTCATATGCTTATTATTATTCCACATTCCTATGTTATATTCCCATTTTATGATCCATGGAACATGTTTATTTTCTCATATTTATACACTATTATTATGGGTTATGATTTTTTATTTGATATTACATTTTATTATATCATGTATTATAGAAAACTAAAAAACATTATGTCCTTTTAATCACAATTTTCTCCCCTATTCATTTGTTATCATATAATTATGATATAACCCATATTATTCTTTGAAAGGTTTTCTCACTCTGACTATTTAAGATCACCCCTTCTTGTGTTTTCCATATCATGTAGAATATATAAGCATGATTATGTTTATAATAATGATTTGTATAAAACTCTTATGAGATATTTTGATGTAATTCTTTTCAATAAATTTGATTGTTTCAAACATCCAAAGACAATGAACCACAGGGTTTTGGGATTGAGTGAGTAATCATGAGATTTAATATACTCATAAAATAATAATTATATAAATATTGTCATGATTGGACTAAAATGTCTCAGTTTATATCAATGAATATATATAATGAATTTTTTTATCACCACATGTGGCAGTGAAGGTGGTGGAATTATTGTTGTTGTCAAATTAGTGCTTAGTAATTTATTGATTTTATGCTTATAAAACCTTTATGAAACCCCAAGGATATGTCTTAAAGATTTTATTATTATTTTGTTTGAATTATATAGTGTGTTCATTACTAGAAATAACATCTCGATCAAAAAAAAGTACTAGTGAATGTAGGCTCTAGCACATATTCCTCTATAAGTAATAACTATGATAAAGGTTGTTGGGTATTAAATCAATATTTTATCAGTGCACAACATGTTGGAATAACTTAAAACTGATAGATATTTTTGGTTTGATAAAATACACTTTATGTACTATTGTAAAAGATTTTTATACATTATTTATGGAAAGGATTGAGAATATAATATAAAATGACCAAAGATAACATAGATTTAATACTAGAAATTCCTATTATAGAAATTATGTGTTGTCAGATGTGGAACAATATGATTATATTTCACTAATTTTATTATACATTTTTATTACCATTGTTTAAATTATTTTGTTTGATATAGGAAAAATAACATTATGTTTTCAAAGGTAGTATCTCAAAACACTAAAGTCCAACCAACTATTGAAAATATTTTTATAAATGGTTTCAATTTATGTCAATTTTGATAGAAAATATTACTTTTATAGTCATACATAAGATATCAAGGTTGATATTATATATCAGTTATTATATTTGTTATGGATAGCCTTATCTATTTCAATTAGATGAAGACAATCAAAATTGTGTATATGTAATTTATTTATGTCGGGGGCATGTAATGACTTAAGATTTTAGTATTCATTTCCCTTTAAATAAATACTATTTTAAATAGACCATTTCACATGAAACCCAAAAAATAAGTGAATATTTATTTATTAAAAAAATAATATCTTGATATATAAATGTAATTGATAAAATAAATGACATTTAAAAATAAAAATGGTCCAATTGACTTATGAAAATTAGTTTGATTTTATAGAAGTGCATTTGATGTTTTTTGATGAATTTTGTATCTTTTTTTATTTAATAATTGTTAAAAATAATATAAACAAAAAACATTATTTTTAAAATAATAATAATTAGAATAATATAATATAATAAATGAAATATTTGTGTAATTATAATTAAAT
The DNA here is from genome assembly GCA_963277665.1 of Viscum album. Lineage (NCBI taxonomy): Eukaryota > Viridiplantae > Streptophyta > Magnoliopsida > Santalales > Viscaceae > Viscum > Viscum album. Next base: position 666,935,915 of record OY728135.1, on the reverse strand, counting down.
TTAATATAATAAATTTCTGTTAAAAACTGTTTTGTTTAAAAATATTGTTTGTATTTTTTTATATGGAAATTAATTTTAACTTAGTTAGAGTATAAAATTTATTGAAATGAATTGTATATAAATTTAAATAAATTCATAATCAATCATAAATTTATTTTTAATATTTTATAAAATTAAATTAAATCATTTTACGGTAAAATGATATATTTTTTCGAAATTTTATCTATTTGAAAAAGGTTTTTTACCATAATATATTAAATAAATTACTATTGATGAATTATTTTATTAAAATTTATGCATAATATATTAAAAAATAAATTAACTGTCATCCAATTGTTTTAATTTGGTATGAAATGAGAACCAAAATTTCATATGATTTAATATATCGTATTCTAAAAAATTGTTTCTAAAAGTTACATCTGCTCTTGTTAAAATTAATTTTGACCACATTTATAAATTGAGTCAAATAAAATTAATTACATTTTTGAAATAATTACATTTAATTGGGTTACAGAGCTGAATTTAATTTTTATGGATAAAAATAAGTTACAGATATAAAAAATTAATTACCACAGTAAAGGTTAAACAACTTAAAAATGGGCTAAAATTAAGTGATGTGGTCTAAAAAATCATAATTAAATCCGTGGGTGAGGGATTGGAAAACATTAGCTAATATTTAAGTCATTATTTTTTATTTCAAGTGAAGCATTCCTTAATAATGTGATCTCTTTTATATTAATAAATTTTATTTGAAAAAGTTACACCCCTCTCACTTATAAATGGTTTCATTCACCCCCACTCATCTCCTCGCATTGAATTCCATTTATCTTAACAAAATTATATCTGGATATCTCCCTAAAACTATTTACCACATCCAAGAGGTGATGATATCACCAAAATACAAATTTAACGAACCGTCATGTTTTTTTAGGAGAGTACATTCAAAGGAAGAAGAAATTTTTTTTAATTGAGAACTTTTAATATTTTCTATTACTATCTCAAAAACAATTATTCCTTCATACCCAAAATAATTAAATTAGTGTAATATAAATAGTAAATTTTATTATTTGAATTTATAATCCATTATCAACCTTACAAAGTAAAAAATTAAACTTTGTTCATTTGGACTACTACATCATACACAACTATATGTTTTTATAAATTCAATTAATGGTAGGTTCATAAACTCTATTTAATGAATAAGTCCAATATTTATTTAAATATTAACAATATAGAAATTTATTTTATGAATTACATTATTAATATTAATAATTATTTGTTACTGTAAATTTAACCACCTAAAACTAGTATGCCTAGATGAACAATACTTTTTTCTTTATAATGAAGCGTAGATTACCTAACTACATTCATCCACAACTTATCAATTATAATATATTTATTTAATAATATCTAATAAATATAATTATTATTCATCAATTATTATATCATAATAAAACAACTTTCATACTCATCCAGTGGTTATCACATGTTCTTGCTTTGGGTGACTTAACCACATACATGAACAAAACTATAAATTGTTATCATGGATGGTCATGGAAACATACTTACTATTTTAATATGAATTATTAATAAACTAATTATTTGTTTTTGTTCTTAAATTTTGATATTAATATTTAATGCATTATTAATATACCACCTTCAATTCCTTACAAATTATCAAAATAGTCTCTTCATGCTTTTATATTCTCTAGACCTCTCTTGTGATAAAATTAGAAAATTATAAATCATTAAAGAAAATATATTCAACTAAATTAAATAATATAATAATAGTTAACATTGTAACAAATAATTGGGCTCCACATCTAAATTTCAAAAATTATATGAAACAATCATGGTTGCTAATATAAAATAATGGAAATAAACAATATCCAAATAATAAAGATATAATTAATAATTGTAAATAAATTTAAAATAATGTTGTATATATGAATATGAATTTAGATTAATATATTATGTTTGTTTTTTAATTATATATAATTATAAATCTCATTCACATATTTTGAGAGAAAAGTTAAGGGGGTTTCAATATGCAATAAATTTTCTTTAGACAATATATTTAGATTTTCACAATGGAATTATTAGATTGTTTTATTCTATACAGTTATTATATTATAATTTATTTATTATTTATTATATCAAGAATTTATATCATCATATTAAATCATCCTTCTTTGATGGATTTGTCTCTCCAAAAAATATAACCTCATTGGGACTCATTCTGATCTTATATATGAGCTCGTTCTCTTCCATGACTCTATTATTTCTTCTATACAATTTTATCCTTTATTAATCTAAATCAAGATATTTATTATCTTAGGTTATCATTATAATTATCTTTACATATTTTGAAAATAATTCATTATTACTCTTTTAATGATATGGGTTTCAATATGGCTATTTTGAAATATCAAAAATTCCTTTATTTCCATGTGTGGAAATTTAGTTTTCCACTCAAAATTCACATTAAAAAATTATGACTTTTAAGGGAACCAATATTGATATTTAAATTAATATTTTTTAAATTTTTTCATGTATCCTTTTGTAAAGGGTTTTCAAAAGTAAATTATAACATCCTATTTTAATGAAAAGTTTTTGTAATTTTATCTCAAAATAATTTTTTTTTGATTTTGTATCATTTTTTTCACATTATCTACAAAATATATGACACTATTTGAGTTATTTTTAATGCATCTCCCTGTAAATTCACATATAGAACAATCCTTTAATATGGTTTAATTTCTTTAAACAGTAGTTTTAATTCATGAAGTAATTTTCTAAAATTCTATTTATAAATGATATGAAACAAACATTATTTCCATGTGTTTTTATTATATAAAAATGATTGATTTAATGTGGAAACCATATGTATGGATGATTATTATATGATGGGTGTGTTTTCATATCACCCTATAATTAATTGGTTGTGGTTTTATATCATAGTAGATAATTGTCTCTTTCATGGAACCATTTTCCTTATAACAAGTTCACAATTCAATTGTATGGATTTATTTTAATTTTAACAAATTCATGATTCTTTGTGTGGACATTATTTCATGTCTATAACATCATGTGTGATAATTTTTGTATTTATATGTCCAAAATGTTTAGATTTTCTATTCTTATTCTATTTCCACATTTTATTATTATGAGTCCATGTTATACTACATTGATCATGTTTATTTCCTCCTCAGTTTATACTCATATACAATCATATAAGTTTTTTTATCTGAGATTAAATATCATTCTATCTTGAATTTTTTGGAACTCATATTGATTTATATCATTTATACATAATTTGTATTCCATGTTTATTTTTTCTCAAATAATTATGATCAATATTGAATAACATATTTATAATTTTTCATTTACATAGAATATGATCTCACCCATTTTCATGTTCATCCTTTCCCCTAGAAACTATATTTATAATTTTGTGTCGAAGGAAGTATTACACAAAAATGATTTGAAGATGTTGAATAAATTAAAATCAATCACAGTTTTAGCATATATATAAGAAAATTAAACCTTTGTTTACTGAGTTTCTATGAGTATTTGATACATATAATTTTCAAATAATTGAATTATTGTGAAATATATTCATTTTTATCTTGGTATATCTCATTTGGTATCATAAATTCTTTTTAAAGTATATATTTTCAGCACCAGACCTAAGAGTGTGGTTCTAGATCATCTCATACCATGGGCCTATTAGATTAGGGGATATATGGTTATTACTATCATTTATATTACAAAGGGAGGTTTACCAAATAATACATGAGGATTGACCTCCTTTATTACAGTATTGTTTCAAATAATATTATACCTATTGTATAATGGTCAAGTGGATTGTGATTGTGACTATTTTTTCAACCAACATGTATAAATTTAGGGTTGGTCTTGAAATTTTTTCATTTCATACCCTCTCTTTCACACCCTAGGAATCATAAGGATACCTTTCAGAAAAATTTATCCCAATTTTGTTGTATTTTACCTATGGTTTCTAGATACTAATTCTTATTGTTCCACATTTAGTTTCATTATAACATTTAGTTTTTCTCTATCATTTTCTATCTTACTGTGCTATGACCACAAGGTATCCATTAGTTTTCATGGGTTTTATATTGATTATTGATTATTTAATCATAGTGGGATGATATCCATTGTGATCATTGGTTCCTCATTGGATAGAATATTTGAGATCTACACATGTTATTTCATGTTTACAAGTAGGGTTTTGAATTTTTTATATTAAGGAAGGGGATTCAGGAATTAACCAAAATTTATGTATATGTGTTGGGTTTAAATGATTTATATTATTTATTTAATAGTATAACCACACTAATAACGATAAAAATGTAATATATAGAGGAATAAAATATTGAATGGGATTAAATAATCTCATGTGGTTTATGATATGATTTTATGTCTCTTTATATTTTCTAGATTTTGTAAAGTTAATTGTTTTGATTTTTTGTTCCATGGAATTTTCGATATAGATAAAATTTATTAAATGACATATATAATTTATGTTAAAATATACATTAAATGATCCATTTAGAATTTAATAATTTTTTCCCTACAAATAATTGTATACGAAATTATCACTTGATTTGTTTTTATATTTGACTCCATATTAATGATTGATAACTTTTTTAGGTTCCTAATTCATGAATCATTATATAATTAATTATTTCATTCATAATTTCAATTAATAATTTCATTGGAATAATTTTTTTTTGGGGTTGTTGTGATATCAACGATGAGATTATTCCATGTTTTTTCAACTTATGTTCTTGATGTTATGTAATTGGTTTCCCCTATGTTTTTTGTGGTGGAAATATGGTTTTTTCCTTTATATAAACTCTAGGATGATAGATCATTAAAATTATTTGTTGTTTTGGATTTTATATGGGGATAGAATATATAGAAAATTATGAAATAGGGTATTTCCTTTTTATCTTATGGTTTTATTGGGTTTTTAATGGGATTCTTAGTTTGGGGTAAGAGGAGTGAAACATGATGTGTTATTTTTTGAATGATGGTTTTTTCGATTATTGGTTTTTTATATAAAACTAAATTTTTTAGTTTTTCTATATACTAATATTTCATCTTTATTTTGGTATTTTGTATTGAGTCCTTGAAATAGGGGATCGTGGAATAAAATATTAATTAATATTCAATTCTTGGGATTTTGTGTTACAAATTGTGGTAGTGATTAATATATTAAAAAGAGAAATGCTATTGTTGGACTATTTCTATAAGAGAATGGACTGGGAATAAAGGAATTTACTAGGAATTATAAAATAATATTAGTGGGTGATGAAATGAACTAATTAAAATGTAATTTTTATTGTGATTAATGAATGGTTCGTAATTGTTAGTTAAAAAGTTATAATGATTAATTATGTTTAATATTAATAATTTTGTGCTTATATGAGATCCAAATACCTTGTCCTTCTTCATCGATATAATGTTTCATGAGGGAAGATGGATACATTTGAGTCTAGGGATATGTAGTTTCCATCAGTTGGTTGTGTGATATATTACTTAATATATTTTCTTACATCATAAACTCCACCACATGAGTTAGGTTGAAATATGATGGCCAAACTTTTTTGGTTCTAGGAATTTTCCCCGACATCTATATTTATGAGGCAATGAGTGGATTATATCTCCATCTTACCCACTCACCCTTCTATAGTAGTATACTGTTTAGGAATATCTATGTTGTAATAGATTAATGTATAGGGTAAATGTACACACATACTATGTTGGTTATTGGTTTCACCACACACATGTGTGGGGGTTGTAGTGGCATAAGATTATAATAAATACATGTTTTAAGACTATAGTGATTGTATTCTCTTTGGTTGTTCATGCATTGACATAGATGGATGGAAAAATATTTCATTATACATGGGTCATAATACCTTTTAGACCTCTAATATGGTGATGATATATATTCTAGATATGTGTGCATGGTGTGAACGATGACTTATGGAAGGGATTACAACACATAACATTCTGAATTGGGGCATAATAGTGATGAACCATTGTCTATGTGTATGTGGGAACCTTTTAAATGTATGTGATTTTTATATATTGTTTATTAATTTTATTCAATTGTTATTGAGAAAGGATTTTTGATGATGTAGGTTTACATGTTTAGATAATGAGTTGTTTTCATTTATTTATTCACCAGGATTCAGTATGCTTCTTTCACAATTATAGGATAGATTCTTAGGAAGATCCTGCATAGTATACCTATATTCTAACCCTATATATATATATATATATTATTTTTATTTTTTTATGTAGATGATTGGTGATAAATATGGGTTTTTATTTATTATTGTGGTTTCTAATGAGTTGTTGGAGTTCATAGCCACTGACTAGGACTTCATAGCATTTTAAATTATTTTCTCTTGTGTTAAATTACATTTATTTTTTATTTGGTTCCCTAAAATGAACTAATTTGTACTTTTGATTACTTGTATATTCAAATAAGTGAATATTAATATAAATATATTATCTTATATTGTTTTTTTCTGTGTGAATATCATTGATGTGATAATGTCCTATAATATATTTCACATTAATAAGCTCATAGTTGTTCCCATAAATAATTAGAACCCTGATATCCTATGATGATATTATAAATTATAGTTCTAATATTGGATATTTTGTATGATATAGAATATAGTATATATATTTTAGGGTGCAGTAATTGTAATTAGAATAACCTTCTTATCATGAAGACTGTACAATGTAATCTTCAAGACATGAGATTATGAAATCAGACCCATCGATATGAATTTTTCTGTTTTGAGGTAATCAAATATTTCTATCTAAGAGTGTTTGTAATGGAACTTATATTTTATGACTACATTTAATGAATTACATGACTTTAACTGCTATATATATTCAAAATAAACTATCACACCATATGTTGGCATGATGTATGGTACATTAGGTACATCAGGATTGACATGGTATTAATAGATCAGTTGAATAAGTATTTATACCTTCTATCATTATGAAAGTTGATATCTCATCCATTAGATTAAAATATAACATTATCATAAATACCATGGTTATGGTGTAATGAAATTTATTTCTAAAATTCAAATAAATATGTATCAGGCATATAGTTTGACGATATTGATGTGCAACCTTCTTGATGGGATATTAAGACAATATGATAATATTACATAGAGTGCGTTTTTTTAACATCCCAAGTAATGATATAATAAGTCGTTTTTATATTTATTAGGTAGATAGTAATTTAAAATTAAAATAGACTATATGTTTAATATATTATATGATATAAAACAATCAATTTAATCAACATCATTCATTACATGCATGAATGATGTTATAAAAAATAATAATTTACTATTAATATTATTATTTAATATTATTGTTTTTCACCTTTTAATGGAATACATGCTTTAGAACCAAATTTTTAAACATTTATAGATATTTATGAAAAAACAAACTACTTTTTTGGAATCATTATATCCAAAATTACATTGAGTTTTTTGTGTGTTTAACTATGAAGTTTTATTTTTTTATAAATAGTGAAAAACATTGATTTATAATTGAAAAATTATTTTTCATCTAATTTCTTTATATAGATTAATAATAATTTAAATTGGTTTTAAAGTATAATTAGATAAATTTTATATTTTCTAATCCAATTTAGGTCATTGGGATCAATTTAAAATTTAAATTTCATATAAAAATATTTCAAACTTTTGATCATTTTTACATTTATAACCCTTTGTTTCGTCTCATTTACAGGATTAATTTTAAATTAATTTATACCAATTCTATGATTTTAATTTGTAAAAATGGATTCCATATTTGGAACAAACATAATTTATAATTTCTAATAAGTTCATCTTAGTTTTTGATGAATAATATTAAGGTAAATAGTTAAACTTAATTATAGATATTAAAGTAAAAAAATTATGTAGTAGCTAAAAATTTATCTTATATAGCCATATGACCTAGAAACTTGTAAAAAAAATTAATATTAATATTTCGACCGTACCATACATTTTAATCAAAAATTAAGATTGTTGGAGTCACATTATGTAAGGGAGACCTCCAAATATTGTTTATCTTTTAATATTTACAAGAATACCACTCCCTCTCCACAATAAAAGAGGAACCTCAACCTTTTCCCACATATAAATATATTTGAATCATCCAAAAAAAACATCCAAAATAATATAAAAACATACATACCATTACCCTAGAGACCTAAATTTTTTCATAAATCCTACCATGAAATCTTTTGGTGTGAACGAAAACAAGTTACTCGAAGAAGGGGTTACGATCATCAACGTGCATTTATATTTTTTTCCATCTCCACTACCTTAATTTCATTTAAAATAATTATTATATAATTACCTAATTATCTTAAATGTATTTATATTTTGTTATGTTAAGGTTTCAATCGACACCTATACACACTTCCATAAAAAGGGTAACAAAATCACCATTCATTTTTATAGTGGACTACCGCCTCACGAAACGATGTAGTTTTTTCCCGTTACCACAAATCATAGTTAGTAATTATGATGGAAACAATATTTTTATATTATATATATATGATATATATTATTTATTAAATATTCTATAATATTTATATACACATTCCATCATGCTTTAAATTTTGTGGAATATGATAACATCGTTTGTGGATTTGTGGAATACTATCTCCTCAATGTGATACGATGCATTCAAACATCACATGGAATTTATTAAGAATGTATTTAAATAAAATATGTGACATATATAAAATCTATATGGTATTAATGAAATATTTACCATTCTATAAATACAATTTATTATTTTCTTTATTACCTTTTCACACACAAAAAAGTGATAATGTCGTTCATGGATATGTCATCTACCGCCTCCATGACGTGATGTGATTCCCTTTACATGATAATAATTATATATATAATTAAATAGGATTAAATAAAATGGTATTTTGCATTTAATTATTATTCTAGAAAGATAGTTGTTACTTACCTTCTTTCCATATTGATCATTGAAAAATTGGAATATTACTTATGCGTATGTATGTCCTAATATATCCATGATTGTAAAATTGGTTAATTTTTCATAACCATAATTCCTAATTATATATTAAATAATAATTTCCTTATTTTTATTCTTTATGTGTTTTATTGATGACCCATTGGACCAAATTTTACCTCCAAAAGTAATTTTTGAACAGTAAACTGAATATGGTCAAAATACCCGGTGTGAACATAATTTTTTATGTATTTGTTTAAAAAATTGCTATATGTGAATTAAAAGTAATTAAAAAAATTAAAAAGGTACTAAATAAAGTAAATAATTAACGTAAGTTTATTATTTAAGAAGATAAAGACACACTTGAGAAGTTATACTTAAGGTAATGTATTTCATCTCAATCTCCTTTCATTGAGGCTTGTCTTGATGTAATGAACCTTTATTTTGTTATAAGGATTATATAAAGTCCCTTTGACATGTTATATAATGAAATTTATATCTTCTCAGGATATTTGATGTTTTTTAAATTTTTAGATAATTTTTTTCAACATTCAAATGTTTTAATGTGGTATGGGACACTATGAATTATAAATATCATTATAAATATTTTAAGATTTATTTTCAAAATATTTTCATATAGGTAAATATTCTTGATATTATTTTATATGTTTAAATATATAAAATGATTCTAAATTAAATTTAACTCTATTTTTAGTTTTATTAAAAAAATGTCAAAAATGAATTATTTTACTTGTTTTATATGAAATTTCCTGAAAAATGATAAAAGGAATATTCTATTCTTGAAGTACAAGGTAAAAATGTATTTTCCACTATCATGGAATTGTTTTTTAATTTTATCTTCCCTTTAAAGATTTCATTTTTCCTTAAATTAAAAACACTTTTTATAATTTTTGGTATTCTTGTATTGTAAATGTTTTTTTCGATGAAAAGTTATATTTTCTATTGAGAATGGTATTTTGAAAAAAATGGTATTTTAATATCTAAAATTGATTTGCATATGGGTTTCAAATTGTTTTTCAAATGAGGAAATGTTTTATTTAATGTTATGGTTCATAGACACTATAACTGATGGGAGGTCCTAGATAACATCATGCGACCCATTTTTGGATTTAAGGATAAGTGTGCCCAGATGCTGCTCCAATGCCATTGTTAATTATTATATTCTCTAGATAATTATATTGGAAGTTTTATATATGGTTATTGCTTATAAAATGGTTCTATAGGGGTTCTGTATGGGTTCAATGTGATGATTTCCTTATGAAACAAACATGAATTCTCTAGGTTTTCTAACGAGATTTCATGGAAATCATTTTTTTCAAATTTTATAATAGATGATTTTTTTAAGGAATGATATTTCCTTTTTTAAGTAAAATGTTATGCTTTTATGAAAGGGTTGTTTTTGGGTTTTAATGGTTATCAATAGACTAACAGTTTCCTTCTTTTTTATCCCTTACTGATATTTTTATGCTCATCACTGTTTTTTAAATTTCTATCATATGATTTAAGGATGAGTGAGGTATTATAAAATGACAAGTTGAAACTCATGAATAGTTTTCATAATAGAAATCATGCTGTATTTTTAATAGTTTTTTGTGGTGAAAAATGAGATACTGATCAAAAGTGTCCACATTGAATTTTATGGTTTTTTTATGTTTGAGTTATGGCCTAATTATCTAAAATCCTAATCTTGAAATGATCCACAATGTGAAAGAAAAATCACTCTTAACTAAAACTAAACAGTATGTAATGTTTAATTTCATGGACCTATAGTTGGTATCAAAGTTCGGTTTAGATAACATTATATGTTAGGGTAATATTAATAACTTTCCCTAGAAATATTCTACTGTATATTCATGTTAAAATGATATATCATTTGAAAATTACCTTGTTTCTTATTCTAAACTATGTATGAACAAAATTATTTTCCACAATGTAAATAGAAAATTTGTAGTGGAAAGGAATTTATAGGAAGATATCCTAGAAAATTAGTTTCTTGAGATGATTAGAATCAGAACAAAACAGTTTGTTTCATTGGTAGATCATTTGAATCGGGTAATAAATTGTGGTGGTAACAATGATAGAGAGGAACCTGATCTAACCTAAAGGAACATGTCTTTTTTAGATCATTTAATGATTTAATATCCCCTATCAATCTGTGGATCATATGGCCCGGTGGTAGCTTAAGGAAGTATCAATGCTCTGGAAAAGATATTTTCTATCATGGGATGTTTAGAACGTCAAAAGTTAAGACTTAATATTTATAAGTTTGAATATAAATAAAATTGATTATGGCATTGGGTTAAGAATAAGAGAGATAAATATGATATTTATTCCATTGAATGGAAAATATTCAAAGAGAATTTCCTTTTGAAATATTTCCCTAAGTTTTTTAGACTCTTAATGGAAAATAATTCCTTGAATTATAGAAAAATTGGAATATTTTTTAGCTCCTTATGAAGGAAAAATCATAATAGTCGCAAAATATGGGCAAAATTTTATTCAGGGAACTGATAGAAAAATTAATTAGTTGTACTTAGGATTGAAACTGAGTATGTAAATATTTTTCACCCTATGAAACATTATCATATATGATAAATTGGTTTGTTATGATGAAAAGGTTGAGATAATGTTTTCTGACTCATATGGGCCTCAATATGATGAAACGAAGAAGCATAAAGGATGAAAGATGATGAGGATACATGAAATAACGAAATATGGTTGTAAAAAAATTATGTTTCAATCTTATAATAGATATAGTAAAAATAACCATTGAGAATGACTTGTAAATATAAATAAGAATTATCGATGGGGAAAGTTTGGACACATGGCCCAAAAATGCTAGAAAAAGAATCCTAAATAATATAAAAAATGTTGCAACTAAGATCCATCTAATGGTAATATGTTTTATATTAAATTATATGAGTTATTATGATAATGTATGTCCAATTTTAGTTTCATGGGATGGAAATCCTCATGATAAAAAATAGAAAGATGGAACATGTTCATTTTCTACTACTACAATTTACAGTGGGCCATCGAATGAAGTGGTGATATGTATATTCTTCGTGTATTAAAATTCTTCCAATATCCTATTTGACTCTTGATCTTTACATCCATTAATTTGTATAAAATTTGAACATAAATTTGGAACATCACCTAGTAAATTCAATATATTACCTTTGGTAAAAACTTTGGGTTCATTTATTATAGAATACATGATTTATAAGAATCTACCTATTATCATTAGTGGGATGGTATTTCTTGTAAATCTTTTTGAAATATCCATAGTAGAGTTTGATATTATTTTTAGTATGCATTGGATTTCAATTTATCATGCTACCATAGATTGTAGTGTTAATAATTAAGTGTTGAATGATTAAATGCATTTAAAAACTATCCATGTAGCTGAGAAATTGATTAGAGATGGTAATGAATGTTACCAATCTCAAGTTGTTGAAAATGAATAAAATGATCAAATTATTGATGTTTCAGTAATAAATAAATATTTGAATGTTTTTATGAATGATTTTATTAGTGTTAATTCAGATCGAGAGGTTGAGATTATTGTTGACTTAGTACCTGGTTCTATTCCTATTTCAAAATCCCCTAATAGAGTTCATATAGTTGGAATTTTAGAATTGAAAAAAAAAGTATCAGTGTTATTAGAAAAAGTTTTCTTCTGACCATAAACATCACCATGGGGTGCTCCTGTGTTTCTTGTTAAAAATAAATATGGATCAATGAGACTTTTCATTGATTCTAAAACTTTGAATACCATCACTGTTAAGAACAATTATCATTTTCCACATATCAATGATTTTATTGGTTACCTCTAGGGACCAAAATATTTTTCAAGGCTACCCTAATGTTAGGGTACCATCAGTTGAATGTTAAGAAATATAACATTCTGGAGTGGAAATGTGGTAATATATTAATGGATTTCATGGTATTATTTCCAATGAATTCTGAAGGTAATAATTCTTTTTAGTTTTTTGTTGATCGATTAATTAAATATTTACATTTTTATCTCATTTTAGATATGATGTCTTTAAAGAATCTTTCAAGACTATATCTTAAAGAGATTATAAGGTTATAAGGAGTGCCTCTATCCTTTTTGTTAGGCTGTGGACATATGTTCACATCCAATTTTTGGAAAGGACTTTAGTAGTCATTGGGTATTTAATTTAATTTCAGTACATCTTTTCAAGCTTAATATGTTGGACAACCTGAGTAGAAGATTCAGACCATGGAAGATATGCAACGTCCTTTCTCAATCGATTACTAGCGATGTTGGTATCGAATTATTTATTTGGTTAATTTTTCTTATAAAAATAGTTATCATTATAGAATAAATATGGAAACATTTGAGAGGTGTCAAACACCAACATTTTCAGATGATGTAGGAGAAAGGAATTTGATTGGACTATAGTTGATAGATGGAACAATGGATAAAGTGTATGTGATTCAGTGACACATGAGGATAGTTATGTATGAACCTATGTTTTCATATGAGGTGTGGATCACATCACATTCACTTTAAATGTTTATATATGGCCTAATATGAATTCCCTTTGAAATTATGGGTGTTTCGGAGGTGTCTAGGGCTTTTTCTGTGCCCGAAACTAGGTTTTTGTGGAGATTTTAACCTAGTTCATGGTTAGTAAAAACTATTTTGGGAATTTCACAAATTTTTTACAAACCATATGAGGATGTATAGAGGGTATGTGTAGTCCACCTGGTTTTAGGAAACCGTTCAAGAAGAGGTGCACACCTGTGCGGTCTGGTCTGTTGGTTTTTGTAGATTTTGATAGAGGCTCCTCGCACAGGTTGTGAACATTTTGTAAACTATGAGAGTTCCTCTTTTAATATAGGAATTCATGCATGGTTGGTTCATGGTTTACCAAACCATGTTCCAAGATTCTGTTTCTCCTTTAATTTGAGATTTGGGTAATTTTATGTTTAAAATTAAATCTCTTATAAAACCAAAATTGGGTTTTCCTTGACACATAGTAGAGGGGACCTCCTATTGATCTGTTATGGTTAAAAAACATGGGTTTGATCCTTATACTTCATCTAGACTCTAATTCAAGCGTGGTTTTTCATATTGGATCCACATTGTAAGATCTCAATTCCCTTTTCACCTTTCTCAATTCATCTATATATCAAATATGTTATTTTGATTTTGTCTTGTGTTCACTAATTTCTTGTTCATCGTCCATTCATCAGATTTATCCAAATCGGCGCTAAATCATGACTTGACACTATACGAGCACTCCACTAACAAGATAATGGAGGTGTTCTATGATTTTATATCATCTTTTGGTGTTTTTTAGAGATATAAGCTATTATGTCTCCTGTCAAATTTTCAAGAGTAGCCCTATAATTGAAAGGATAAATAAAAATAAATGAAATAGGACCTTTTGGGATACCCATATGTTAATTTAGATACATTGGTGGGAGTTTCCAAAACTCAAGAACATGCATGGGGTGTTCCATGATTTTTCATTGGTTTTGACCTTTGATGAACAACCCAATTAGGGTGTTCTTGATTTTTCATAGTTGTAGGAGCATCAATTGTAATTAAATGGAATTTAATTACATTCTTAGGATATATACTACCTCCATTCATTTTATCATCAGGTTATGAAAATATTTATTGGATTAAATGTATTTATTGCAATTATTTGAATGGATGGGAATACACATGTGATTTTTTTAATGAAAAATATTTATAAATGGGAGGGTATACCCATGTGACATTGTTGAAATTGAATGGAATAAATGAGTGGGTATACTCATGAGATTTAATATGTTTTAAATGTAATTGATTATATGAGTTGGTAGGCTCAAAGGGAATTGAATTGTTAAATGGAATGAAATGGATGTTTGTTTGGTAAGACTCCATGGATGTATATCCATGGATCCTTGAACCTAGTAGTGCATTCATTGAGTGGTAATAATTTTTGGCCATTAATTCTATGGGATGACTCAGGATTTTCTACCCCCTAGATCTGGATTTCTTAGGCTCGGGTAGGACTTGTTTGGAATGACATGTTCCTTGTACCCCAACCAGTACCTATACAAATTTTTCATCAAGATTATCCTTGAACTCGATAGGGATTCCTTGGATTTTTAAACCAGGGAACTGTCCCTTCATGGTCTACGCTACATTATACTGCATGATTGTGGGATATATGACATGCTTGGTTACACGGACATGCTGTGTTTTTCATGGTTTCATTATATTAAAAGGCCATGTGGACATGATATAGATGGTAGTATGACAAGATCATGTTATATATTATTTTCCTTATAGATTCTTTGTTTGGAGCTTGAAACTATTTTGCAGGGATCCTTAAGTGGCTATTCGATATCACTTTAATATAGTGGTTTACGTGCCATGGGAAAATTACTTTGGTTCATGCTTACCTGTTTATCTACATTACATACACTGCAGAGATTATATAGGATTAATGGAATGTATAGATATTTTAGTGGTTACATACTATGATTTTATCTCACACCCTATTTGGTCTAGTATTAGGGAAACCGAATAAATTATATAACTATAGGTGTTGATAGGGGAAAGTACCATAATGAAGGAATTTGATTACTACATTGTAGTATGGGACCATGGGACCAAGATGAGGTTTGTGATTCTAATTTGATAATTTTGTTCTCTTTGGAATTTGGACACTTGTTTTTCACTGTAATGATGTGTAGATGTTTTTTATGCTTTCTAGATACACTAGTCATCATCATTATCTATTGTGAGACTGATTCTGGCATCTTATATATTCAGGTTCTTCTTTTTTATTATATTTATGCTTATTGTATATGCTTCCGCTGTTTGTATGTTATTGATTTTCAGTTTTGTATACTATAGTGATGAGGGAACAATCTACCCATTGACACACCTAGGACCTCATTTCTAGTTATAAGCCTTTGGAATTTGGGGAAATGTGTATGAGGAAATATGAACCTTCGGGCATGGGGCACTATTAAGTGGAATCCAGGTCTGATACATCACAACGTGGTATTATATGAATAATGTTTCTAGTTTGTCTTACTATTTTATAATAATAGATTGGGATTGGAAGGAAATATAGTTTGGTAGTGAGTTTTCCCTGGGAGTAGCTACCCCAGGTTTAGGGAAAATCCAAATCGCCTCAAATGCAATTGCTATATTCATGATTTTGATAATTATAGTTTATTTAATTACACTTTTGGGTGACGCACTTTATTTATGATGTTATTATTTATATGATAAGATGTTTTATTTCTATTTCAACCAAGTGAGATGAGGGTATGAAATCTCATGAAGCATATGGGCACATTCTATAAATGAAATTTGTTACATTATTCCATGATCTTTAGGATGAATAACCTGATGCATGTTGTTGTGATAGGAATTGTGATTGCTATATCGGATGTTGTGATAGATTTTGCGTAGTGGATAGAGAAAGATATGACATCTTTCAATTCATAAGGTTCATGGTCTTTTATGGATTATGAAATGACAATCCTTTTGGATATTTTGTTTAAATTGAACTAGATGAGATATGAAATAAATTATATGGGCATAAAATTTTGGTTTATGAGATGTTATGGGACCACAAAGATCAGAACATGGGGTAAAATCAGTTAATAATTCGAAAAAATAGTTGTTAAATAAAAATGGAATGGAATGGAATCATGAATTTAAGTAGACCTGAATTTTGAGTGGGAAAGAGGCAGAGTTTGTAGGGGTTGTGCTAATTGTTCTCTATACATTCAGATCTTTTGGAGAAAGCTGTGATTTTTCATGGTTTTACATTGGTTTTGACATGTCCTATGTTTTTGTGCTTTGAACATTGATGTTATTATTTTTTGAGGAGTGATTTTGGAAGTGTAGAGTCATTCCATGACCACAAAATCCATTCATACGCTATAAAGGAGGTGCCGACCACACTCTATAGATGATGGGATATGGTATACTGGATGATCATCCATTAGTACCAACTTTTTTCTAGACATAGGTGTTGAGGCATATTTCCACGATGGTTTCTTTCAGTTAATATAGACTTATCATGGAATACAAAAACTGTATAATCAATGGCTGAGCTAATACAGGTATTCCAACAGTTGCATCCTCCCATGTTCTCAGGGGATCACATACTAAAAGCTGTTGAGCAGTGTCTTAAGATCGCGCTAGTGATTTTGGATAATCTGGAGATGCCTCCTAATCAGAGGGTCAAGATTTCCACTTACAAGATATGTGGAATATAAAATAACTAGTGGGATATTCTAAACTAGGATTATGAACTATGAGATATGGGTTGGGCTGTTTTCTCGACCCACTTCTATGACTATTTCTACCCCATGACTCTATTGGAAGAGAGCGAAAGTGAGTTGAAGGGTTTGGGGTAGGTCATAATGAAGGTTATAGAGTACATAACATGCTTTATAGATTTGAAGTGTTCTGTGTAGAAATACCTTACAGATGACACTACTAAAAAATATGACTTTAATGGTGCTAGAAATTTCCTTTATCAGTTATAGAAAAGTGTTGACTACATGTGAAAGGTTAAAAGATCTGGACTTTTATTAGTGCAGAAAAAGAACTGATAAAGGTTCCCTATATCAGCACTAAAAAATCATTAATAAAGGAACCATTTATCGATGCTATAATTTAGTGCTGCTAAAGGAACCATTTTTCAATGCTTATAGAAGCACTGATAAATTTTACATTTATCATTGCTTTTAAAAGAATTGATAAATGTGGTTTTTGTAATCACATTTAAAAGCACTGATAAACGGACATTCTGCAATGTGCTATAATAGCACACCGCAACACCACGACATTGTGCTATAATTGCACACTGCAGCACCAAAAACACACCATATATCAACAAATGAAAGTCCCAATACAATAATTGATTGAAATGAAATTTACAACAGAAACACAAGAAAAAACTATATTATATAAATTTCAAAAAAAATTTTTATAAAATTACATAAATATAAATTATTATATACATTAAAAAAATCAATATTCCTTTATCTTTTAATCTTAACCCGATGCATGCTATTTTTAATGAAACAACCCCTTATCGAGCAAAAGAACACACATGTATAAGAAAAAAAAATTATGTTAGTAAAAATATATAGAAATAAATTAATAACTTGTTAATTTTACTAAATTTTATGTAAATTTAAAATAAAAAGATTCACTTGGATTCATATCGGTCACACCATGCCTCAGATTGATATGCGGCTAAATCCAACATATCTCAAATGACTTGTTGATCATTTTACAACAGTATCAAAACAATCAGAATGTGTTTAACTAGTTCTGAGTATGTCGATTGTCTTTATTACAAAAATAACATTTAAAACTATAAAAGTTCACTTTTGAATCATTTTGATCACATCGTGTATTGTTTTTGAGGTTAAATTGATTCCTACAAGTCACAAATGACCTATGAATCGTTGTTATAAATTATCAATAAAATACGATCATGTTTGATTGGTTTTCAGTGATTAATACTTTCTGAACTAAAGTATCAAAAAAATATGAATGTGTCTTTTCAGTTTTGAGGACCAGTTGATTCTTGAAAAGTCTTCACACATTAAGTCTTAACGGTCCCATCATGCATTTAATTGAGGTATGGATGATTTCTACACATCTCCAGTTACATATGGGTAATTTCCCTAATTGTGAATGAAGTACACATCTCCACAGGCCTCTTTATCCAGTAATATAAACTCGTATCAGTTTTTAAGAAACAAATAAAAGATCTTGAATCAGAAAATTAACCCACAGACAAGGCACAAAGAGTGATTTCTTAAAAAATAGACATTTTCAAACTGGAATGATAAAAAAAGGGGAACTAAATCCATATGGGATAACTATTTAAAGGATCACATTCAGAAAATAAACCATTTGAACTATTAAAGGATTATTTCATTAAACATTTATAATGAATGATGAAATGACAATAGTCACCAAACAAGAATGAGGAAACTCTGAACGTCTTCACCCCAACACGATTGACAAAAAACTAAGACAATGTTTTTTGTGCTTCATTCACAACAACTAATCCAAAAAAAACATCCCCAACCAACATCTCAAAATAAATATCCTTAGAGTAGAGGAAATTCTATATGATCCCTAGATGAGACCTCTAATGAAAAGACATGCATTTAATAGATCCTTTGATACCACCTCTAGAGAAAATAAAACAATCTCTTAGAATTGTAAAACATATTCCTCACAGTCCTCTAAACATGCTATAAAATCCTAAGATATTAGCTTTTATTTTTCTTCATATCCTCAGCTATAAACCATAGGAAAAATATGGAAATAAAAGAATCCCATGTCACCCTAACATTCATTGTTGATGGGGAAAAAACTCCAATTATTCCAAAGCTGGACCCCCCAAACAAACCCATAACAACAAAAACTCTATTGGATTTGGGACTTCCTAGAACTCTAAAGACAAGATCAACATCCTCCAGCCACTTCGCTACTTCTAAAAATCCTTGATTTCCTCAGAATATGGATAGAAACTAAGGAGAACCAGAAACAGGGCGAGACCCACAAGAAACATCATGGACATTTCTGGGAGACATATTCAACTTAACACAAAAATCATAAAATAAGATTCAGAATCAACTCCTCACATACCCACACATATAAAAATGCTTATAAGGAATATTGAGGGCCACACTAACCACATTATCACCAAACCCAATAATTTACCAAATTTTCAATCAAAAATATTTTCCTTAGTTCATTCCAATCTGAGATCATTTGAATGAAAACATTTTATATTTTAAAAATAATTTTTTTATAATTTTACTCACAACAACTAAGACCAAATTAAGACATAATTCATGTTAAACAACTGGAATCAGGAACTATTAGACATGATTAAACCGACAAACGAGTAGTGGTTCATAGTTTACTTAGTATACGAGTTTACTATGATTAAAATGATCAAAAACCCCCAGAACTAATCAAATATCAAAAGTAAAAAATATATATATAATACTAGGCCACAGGGTTCTTGGTTTTGTTAATAGTGGACCTATTTATAATAGACTATAAATAGGTACCCGGTTATATTCCCTCAATTACTTAGTTCCAAACGCATAATGGTACCTCTATATCTTCACCACTCACTCCTGTCAAATCCTCTAACCCATCTTTTAACTCCCCTTCAACACAAAATACACCCAAAATTTGATAAAGGTTATAAAATTCATTGGGATTACATGGTTAAATCTGATGGGGAATTTTATACCTCCATAGGGGTCACCTATAATGGTTATTATAAGACATTGGTTTACATTGAGTAGTTTCATTATGTTTTTTAATTAACCTCACTCAGTATATTATTTCTTGGAAAAGACGAGGGCTATTAAATGGTGATTATTCTATCTTTATCAAACATAAATCAGAGTGAAAATGTATTTAATATAATTCATCATATGGGTCCATTTGGATAATTGATTGAAAACTATTTTTATAATAGAATTTCACCAAGGAATGATAATCCTTTTTGGATCCAATGATGTCAAGAATTAATGCTCAAAGAATATCCTCCAATATTAAGGTATTTTTATTAGAAGGACAGTTATCCTGTGGAATAGTGAATGTATAAAATTTCACCCATAACATCATTGAAAATTAATGTCCTTTCTATAACCAAGATAAAAACGTCATATCCCTATCAGATACAGTACTATATGGGAAACCTGTAAGCATTATTATCTCTTTGACATACAATTGATCGGGTTCATCAACGGAGGAATCCTATTCAATATGTAATAAGTTGTTCATCTTATTTAGGTTATCCACTATAACCCACTCTACATCTTTCTATTTACATGATCTTGAAAAACGGTTAAGAAATCCATCATGATTTTATCTCATTTCTTAATAGGAATAGAATGTATTTAAAGAGTACATATTTGTTTTTTGTATTTTTTTCTTTCATCGGATTATAGGTAAAATAATTTGAGAGGAATTCTATGAAACTTTTCATCATTAGATTCCACAAAAACTGTTGACTAATATCATGGTACATCTTTATGATCCTTACATGAACTAGGAAAAGTCACACCATTGGTGGAGAGGAGATGAGATGTAGGGTTCGTCCTGGTTAAGAACTGTGCAAAACACAAAACACAAAACACAGAACTCAAAAGATCAAATAATTATAGAGGAAAAGTAGTAAATAATAGACATCAGATTCTATCCTTGATTTTTTTCTGAGGGAACGTAGAGGATTCACACCGATAATAGAGAAGTTCTATAAGAGATTGAGAATCACGGTTGACTGAGTACCAGTTTGGGTTATTTTAAATAGATAGAGAACAATTTTAATAGCGATTCCATAAAATCACTTATGAACATACTTTTTATCAGCATTAAATTGATATGCACTGATAAAAGGAATATTTATCAATGAAAAAATAACTGATAAAAAAATATTTATGAGCGCTAATAATTTAGCACTGATAATGATTCTTTTTAATATTTATTATTTAGAGATCATAAAGATAAATCTTTTTGAGTTCCATTTTAGAGATGATAATGGATTTATTTAAATAAATTTATTATAATTTTATAATTATTAATCGTATATATAATTATTTATTTAATATTATATAAATACTTATTTAAAAAATAATTATTATTTATTTATATTAATAATAAATATATAAATTTAAATATATAGTAAACATACATTTATAAATTATTGTATTTTCAAATATATTTTTAACATTTTTAGTGGATATATAGTATTAAATAAAATCATTTTAAAAATGAGTGATTTTTAGTAATTCAAAATGATTACACTTCAATAATATTTAAAAAATAGATAAGTTTTATTAATTAAATATAAATTATTTAAAAAATATGGATATATATATATTAATGTAAGATGCATACATATTAAAAATACTAAAATATATTAAATAAATAAATATATAAATAAATAATAGAAAATTATTTAATTAAAAAGTAAAATAAAATATATAAAAAATTAAAAATAAATAAATAAAATTGATTGATTAAAAATATAATATATTAAATGTATCTTGTAACAAAGAAATACAAAAATATAATGATGTTTGAATAAATTACATAAATATTAGGTGTATGTGTTTCTATATATTGCGTAAATATTTTTTTTTTGTGTTTTTGTATTTAAAATTGTATTAACTACACACACGGACACACACACACACACACATCTTTGTGAGTGTGTGTGTATGTGAAATCAATGTAACTTGTGACATTTCATATAGGTTAAAAAAACAAATAAAATTAAAAATGAATAAGACGTTAATTTGTTTTTAATTAACATTTTATTCATTAGATATATATATATATATATTAATATTTACTATAAATTATTTATTACTATTTATAATATATATATATATATATATATTATTTATCGTTTTTATTAACAGTTCTTTCATTATTAAATAATTAAATAATTTTTCAATTTATTCAATTTTAATATTTTGTATAATTATATATTCATTTATATATCTTCATTTAATTTATACTATTTTTTAATATTTTTAATCTATATATCTGTATATTAAAATTATCATTTTCTAAAACAATTATTTAATTAATTAAATGTTTAATATTTTTCTTAATTTAGTCATTTTAAATTTTTTTTTTATTATTTCATTTTATTCATTTTAAATATCTATATATTTTATATATACTTTTTATTAATTTATAAAATTTATATATATGTATATTCATTTTATTCATTTTAAAAAATAAGGGATTAATTAATGAAATTGTTAATTTTATTTAATTTTATTTGTCTAATTATTTCATTTTATTATGGTGCTTTATCTGTGCTAATAATGCACTAATAATGGTTCCCATATATCATCGCTTTATTATTAGATCTCATAAAGGTTAATTTTTTCACAACTAAAAATTAAGCGCTGATAAAGGGTTCCCTTTATAAGCACTTTTATTTAGAACTGATAAAGGTCCCACTTTATCAGCACTTATTTTAACACTGATAAAGATTGACATTCTTAGTGAATTTCTCTAGCACTAATAAATGTTGATTCTGTTAAAGGCGTGTTTTGTAATAGTGTGAGAAATCATGAATGTGACGATTTGAGGATGGTCTCTAGAATGATATCATATCTTAGTTAAATATATTTAGGTTGACCTCTATCCCTGCTATTGTGAATTAGGTGTTGAATATAGATTGGAACCCGAGAGAGGTTGGGTGTGCAGAATATGGAAGTGTTGTTCTTTGACATAGTGGTTCTACATCTTTAGCAAGGAAGAGCCCTTTTGAGGATTCTTACAAGATGAGTTCCATTTAGGCTTTGACTACTGGTAGCTCAGTAATCTGTAAAAATTGTTTCATGTGAGTCTAGATGAAGAATAAATGCAACCACGATCATGTTGAGTGTCATGCTTGTGGAAGGATAGCTCACATGGAATGTTCTTAGAGGACCTTCCCTCCTGTTATGAGTGGTAGGGGTCAGCTTTGACACCAGGTTTAGGAGCAGGTTCCTCATCTCCACATCATGTAGAGAGATGGAGCACTGATGGATGACCAGGCTGAGGTAGTGGTGATCATGGTAAAGGCAGTTAGACACCAGTTACATTGAGACATCAGAGTGGGCTTACTCTAGGAAGTGATGATATATCACCAGTCTGTGGTGTAGGAAAATTATTTTTTGTATAGCCTTCCTCCATGGAGTAGGGTGTCAGACCATTTATGGTGAGAGGTCTCACACCCAAAAATCTCTTTTTCAGTATTTTTTTATTTTAGTTTTTATCTCATAAGTTTATTAGCCTTTTTAATGATTGTTTTGTTGAAATGCATGTAGGGCCCGGCATGAATCTTTCACTTTTGCGCTGATAAATGAAAATTGGCTTAGAAATCCCTGACGCGCGGGTAGGGTACAAGTGAATCCATGTGGCTTCGCTAGTATAATGTCAAGCCTGCATGGTGCGCGAGTGGTTAACCAACCTAACAAATATAAAATTTATTATTATTTTTATTATTATTAACACTATTTTGATTAATATTTTAATTTTATTACCATTGAAATTTTAATATTATTAACTTTTATTATTTATATTTCCATTCACTTAATTATTATTATAATTGTTTTAGTTTAGTTTAAATAATATTTTTTATTTTAGGTGAGTTTAGTTCTTTTTTTATGGTTTTCTTCCACGTAATTTTTGTTATCTTTTTTTCCTTTTCTTTTTTTTCTTTTTTTCTTTCTCTCCCGCACTTTTCTCTCTCCTCATCGCGTGAGGAACCCATCCCCAACCCTACCTACATAGCATTTCTTCTCCTCCTCCTTGACGCTATTCTCCACCCTTCCCACCTCCTAGTGGTGTTGCGCCCTCCCATGTCAAGCAGACCACCTAGAAACCCCGCTACCTCACTCTACCCTCCTGCTATGACCACCTGACATCACCCCTGCTACCTCACTCTACCCTCCCTCTCTGCCCAGCATACCTCACCTTCGCTCCCTCACCCTACCCAGTTATTGTCACCCCTGCTACCTCACATCGCCCAACCCCCCCTGCTACCTCGCACACTCATACTAACCTCGCGACCAACCCATTCCCACAATAGTCTTCTGGTCGTGGCCCCTTCTTGGATGTACCTCATTCTAGTGAGGTTCTAGCCAGCACAACCACTTTATGAACCCTCCATCTCATCGGGCCAGCCTTTTGAACCCATCATCGTAGGTGCGGAGTACTCTAGTTGTACATTCTTCCTTTTTTTGGTCATGTTGTGGTTATGGATTAGTTTTGATTGATTAAATATTGATGAATTTTTCATGATCCTTTGTTTTAGGGTCCGTAATTGACTCCTTGCAGTGCATTCTTCTTGCAATGAGTGTTTCATGCCAATATTGTTACTTTGCAACACACCGGTATGTGATTCCGCACACAAATATTAACTAATGGTCATTTTCTTGTTTATTTAATTTGTTTATCTCATTTGTCTATTTTTTTACATTCTGCAAAAATATATTTGATTGAGTTTAACTATTAATTCAATTGTTTAGAAGTATGTTTAAGTGATGTTGGTGAATTTTAATGTGAAAACCTTCTTTGGATTGTATATCAGTGTCTTGAAAACTATGCAGAGAGTGTGTTAGGAAGTGTGGATGGTACAGTTATGTTTTGGCAGGGTTTCAAAATTTGTTTGTCTTAGAAAATGTTTTGGGGAAGCTTTTTCCTTTAAAATTTTTGCGACATGTTTGGAATTGGCATAATAAATTTTCATAGTAGTTTTCCTAATTAAAAACATGTTTTTATAAAACTATAAAACTGGCTTAAGTTAATTCCAAAGCAGTGCAGATTAAGTTCTAAAAGGTTTTTGGTGTGCGTGTGGTTTTCAAAGAGGCTATCAGTGTGCAAATTGTGTGTTCTTGTGTGCAAGCACCTTGTTTGGTCCTTATGTGTTAATGTGACATATGATGTGAACTTGGAATTTAAATGATCACAAAGCGGGAATCTTTGGGTATTAAGTGGGAGGATTAAGACTAGTGGGCTACTGTACCAGAGGTGGATTGGACCAGTTTCACTAGCTGGATTGATGATTCAAACACTAACAAAACATATGAATGACTGAGGGTTGTGGTTTCTAAGCCACTTTTTCTAAAGGTTGGGGTTTCTATGCCATAGTTTATAGGGGTCGCGTTTTCTAAGCCATGTTTCACTCAGACACGATTTTCTAGGGACCCACTTGTTACTAGTACCCCTATGGAATCTCCCATATTTTAGTGGTCTTTGTTAAATTTTACACACCAATGATACATGATATTTCACTTGAGTTACTACACAAGCATGTGTGTGTCTGTTTAAAACTATTTTTCATTAAAGTTGTTTCATGAGAACTACTTTCATTAAAGTTGTTCAAGAATTTATTTATTTATTTATTATTAAAAATGTATTTATCTTTTAATGCTTGTGTGTGGAATCATTTCTTTGGTTGCATCCTACTGGGTTATTTCTCACACCCTACTTACACCATTGGGTGTAAGTATATTTGGTCATTTTAGATGCAGTTAATGGTAAGGTGTTTGGAAGTGGTGGTTCAGGTTGTAAGTGGACTACTTGGTGCGGAAATGTGGAGATGGATTGAGGGTATTGTCCCCTTGCCAGGTGGAGGTTTTTTGTATTGGTTTTTGGTCACCCTACAAGGTGGTAGATCTTGCTTAGTTTCTTGTTTAAACATACAAATCAATTTTTGGTTATTGATTAAAGTCGCATTTGGTTGTGCCTTTTAGATTTGGTCTATTTTATATTGTTCTTTGATTTATTTACATTTTTTATTCAGGTAAATCATTCCCATGTTTTATTCTGATACCCCAACACTTATGCCAGCCCATGGTGATCGGGAACACCCTTCAGACCTTGATGCATGCCAGGTTGGGTGCCAGTTGGATGGTGGCCTGATTTGGACTGGGACAAAATGGAATCCAAGTGGGTTTTTCTATTTGGGTTATTTTATTTGGGAAAAGTCTGGTTAGACAAGATCGTGGATTATCGGGGATCATAATTCTATTCATGAGTAGGGTGCCTAGCCAGCACACCTCGTGACAGATCCTATGTCACCATGGGGTGTCATGAGGCTTGTTTGACTTCTCTTCCAGGATGGACGTGTAGGTTGCAGAACGTGCATGGACATCGAGAGGGGAAGAAGTGGTTTCAACACAATGTTACATTGTCATGTTTTGTTAACTAATGCTTATTGTCCTTACTGAATTTTTATTTTTTCTTCAGACATGACGTATTAATGATGTTCTTTTTGTGATTGTTTCTCCTTGCAGCAGGATGCCTCCCCGGAGAGCTTATACACACCCACATAAGGAAGCATGGGATAGTTCTCTGTCACCGCTTGATCAGTGATTGGTAGAAGCTGTGGTCTGAGCTGTTCAAGATTTAGGACAAGGGGAGACTTCTGCTCCCGCTCCTATTCCAGCTAGAGTAGAGGGGCCAAGCTCTAAGAAGGATAAGGCTCAATAGTTTCTTGAAGAATAAAACTATTTTATTTCGAGGTAGTTCATAACCTCAAGAGGTGGAGGAATGGATTGAAAAGATAGAGAATATGTTCAAGTTTCTTGACATGCCTAATGAGGTTAGGGTAAAGTGTGTCTCATTTCAGCTAGAGGTTCCTAGTTGAAGGTGGTGGTAATTGGTACTTCAAGCTATGAAGAATGTGCAGATGATTAGGAAGGATTTCAAAGAAATCATTAACGAGAAGTATTGTACCGAGTTATTGGACTACGCTAGATCTAGGGAGTTCATGGATCTTTCAAAAGGGGATCAGATAGTGATGGAGAATGCAAAATAATTTGATGATCTAGTAAGGAATGTTCATGATACTGTTTCAAATGAATCTTAGAAATCTCAGAAGTTCGAGAAGGGGATTCAACAAGAAATTTACTCTTAGGTTTTCTTGTTCAAGCTGTGAATTTATGCTGAGGTAGTCGATCATGCTTGAATGGTCGAGATTGATCTGAGAGGAATGTTAGGGTTTCCTAGAGTAGTGTCAGTTTTTTAAAGTGGCAGTTCATCCAAGAAGAAGAGGAAGCATGATGAGCAACGGAAGAAGGTGGGTGGAAGCTCAGGCCATCATTTCAGGAAGACCTTATCTATTGCTTTTTATACAAGGTACGTTGTGTTCCATGTAATTCCCTAACTCGAAAATCCCGGAGACAGTTCATTATTTTATTTCATTGGTATGATTATAAGGAATCATGTCCCAAACGACCGATCAATTTAGTAGTCTTGGAAAATAGATTACATACATGAACGTTACATTACACTGTCAAACATAAAACACAACATAAATAATCTATTGATAACTCCATTATTCCCCCAGCCTAACCCTGCATATCAAACATAATACAGTTCTTGAAATACTTGGAAAACAAAACAGAAGAAAGAAGTGCCTTAGATGCTTAGTAAGGGTAAATAATTTAGCGGAAGCTATAAAATTTTAAGGCAATATGTGACATAAAAACAACATCCTTTTAAACATAAACTTTAACATAATATGGAGAAAATAAATCAACAATTTCCATATAATAATGCACATGGATATTCTACTAGTTAAATAATCATATGTAATGATTAATTTCATAATGGGGGAATGTGTAACGTCAATAATCATTACCACATAGTCAAGGCCTTGTGCCAAAACTAAAAATAGAATTTTTGTCAAGGCCCTGTGCGAAGACAATAGTTTTTTTATGAGACCTGCAGATGCATCGAAGGGCTATAGCGGGCACTACCCATCACTTACTAAGTCCACTGCATTCGTCATATGAAAATGTTGAAACATAACATAAACATTCATATTAAAACTATCATATGAAATGTCAATAATTCAACCATAAATCATAAATGGTATAAAAATAGCACATTCAGATGCAAAAATATCATAACTCATTCAATTAAATTTTAAATATTGTATTTATAATAAATCAACCTCAATCAAGAATAATATCCAAAAAGGATGTTGACATACTTGAAAATAATTAGTCAAACCCTATGAGGGAAATATCTTTTTTTTCATGAGATAATTTAAAATTATCACAATTTATAAAGGAAAATGTTTAAAAGATACATTTTTATCAAAGTGTCCCATTCCACTTTGAATATTTTTAAAGGAATTAACATTTTATAACATTCATGTCTATATAAATAAATAATTAAAACCATTTTTAAAACATAGAAATTAATGATAATTATTTAGATGAATAAATATTTAGAACATTTAAAATGATGTTTTAGTTATAGAGTACCTTAAAAGAATAAATTTGATAACTATTTTAGGAGACATGTATATGGATAATAAATATTTCCCAGAAAATACTTACACGTAAATAATCTCGGATAATAATGTGATTGAGGAATTAACCCTTACCTTGCACTTTTCTTTGCTGGAGGGTACGCTTAACCTCCTATATAATGACCATAGTTTGTTATTAAATTATAACAGAACAATATTATTATTTATTATATCATACATGATTCATTTATTACTTTATACAAACCATTTAATAATTATTTCCATGTTAAATTAACATTTCCGGTAATAATCGCTTTCTTTATCGTATGTGTTTTAACTTTTTATTCTAGATCATATAATTAGATCATGATTTAAATACTTCCAGAATATAAAACATGATTTATATATAATATATATTTAGAATATAAATATGTATAATAGATATATATATATATATGAAATGGAAAACACCATTTATGGAGACAGTAGGCCGTACATACACATAAACGTTGTTTATGTTTTCATATCGTATTGAACCAAAGTAAGTGAATAAGATATATGTAAGTAAATACATACATACATATATATATATATATATATATCCAGAAGCATTATTATGTCATATATTTCATACTTATTAATAATATATATTTTTATAATCATCGTTGAATGGTGAACCTAGAAATGAATCTCATCGCATCGTGGAGACGGTAAGACGTACCTACACACGAGCGACAATATCATTTTTTAATGACGAAAAGGTGTGGAATTGGATGGTATGTTAATTGTACAGGGAAATTAGCATTTTTTCACTATTTATATACATACTACTCATCATTATATCCATCCAAATAACATTATGTTGAAAAAAATTACACCACGTCATGGAGACGACAAGCCGTACGTACGCACGCATGGAGACATTATCATTCATAGGACGGATAGAATAATGAGTATTGTTATAACATATTTATAATAAAATCATTGTACATATAAGGTACTGTAATTATTATTTTGTTATGGAAATAAAAAATAAATAGAAAGTGGAATAAGAAAAGAACTTTGAATGAGTCGATAAAATAATTACCTCTTCTTTGGGTGTTTCTTTTTGATATGAACAAAGGGATCCTTAGGTTGGATTTATGCTAATGGAAGGACCCCTAGATTGAATTTAGGGAATTTGGGAGGAGATTTGGGTAGGGTTTGGCCGAGCCAAATGGCTTTGGAGGTGTTATTTTGAGAGAAGGGGAATTACCATTTTATAAGAGAGGTGATGGTCACTTTAGGAAAAGTTTGAAATATTATTTTATTATAAAATCATCTTCTGTTTTTAATGGATACAAATTGATTTATTTCGAATTTAAAGTTGTTATTTGTAGAAAACCTCTCAAACAAGGGGTTTTAGAAATGTTTAGGTCACCATATTAACCCTATCTTTTAGATTTAACTCTTAGATAAATAGTTTAACTTTTACCTTGTCCCCTTGTATTATTATAATAAATGGTTAATAAACTTACTATAAAAATCCAAGAGAACCCCAAGTGTTTCATTATTGATATATATAATCTCATATAAGTTATTTTTCAGAACCATTGATTTTTAGAAATATTATATCAATTAATAATATAGTATTTCTTTTAAAAACTCATTTATGTCAATTTTGACAATATTTGGTATTTTTTATGTTAATGTAATAACATTATAAATTCAAAAAAAATTATTTAATAAACCCTAAAATGTCATATTAACCTAGAAAATTCATGTATTGCATCAAAATCCTCAATTTATATTTATTTTTATATTTATAATATCAATTATTTTAATCTTTCATTGATAATGTAATTACGGCATCATCATTGTGTCATAAATAAATTTAATTACCTAATCTATAAAAATTATAAATAAAATTCCATTATGTAGCAAATATTTTTATATTTATAATGAATATTTATAGTCAAATTTATCTTATATATAACCTTATATTAAAAATGGTTTAGTTATTAATCTTTTAATTTTACACTTTTAACTCTTATTTAAATAAAATAATAACAAATGTCCTAATATATTTCATGTGGAACAAAAAAATCATATCTTATTCCTAAATTTTGGTCGAAATACACTTATCCAATAGAATTAGGATATGCGTTGGGGTAATTATAATATCATTTCGACCTTTAATTATCCTATTTACTTTTAACCGTGGTAAATAAAAGTCAAAAGTTTCTATTCACCGAAAATTATTTTCATTTCATTTAACCACATTTTACGTACTAATGTAAACTATGTCTCTCAGATTTTTGAAATTAAATTCACAGAAGCGGTTAAATTATTTTTTATGAAAATTTGCAAATGTGCCCAGAAGGTGGGAAAAAGACGTTAAAAAGATCAATAAAATTTTATACATCAAATTTTTTTATAAAATGACTCCAATGAATTAAATTGAACTCATATAGGTATTATATATCTAGTTTTAATTAAAATAAATTTCAATAAAATAAATAATTATTTAATAAAAAAGTCGGTTTTAAACAACAACACATTGTTTTTCACTATTCATCAGAAATTGAAAGTTTTCAGAAAAATACCAATAATTCAAACTAAGATAATTTTTATATTATGAATTCAAAAATGAATTCTATTTTACCAAATTCAAAAAATATATGATTAATTAATTAATTTAAAATTAATTCCTATTGTCAAAACCAAAAACGGGTTTTTAAAATTAAAAACAATCAAAAGATTGACATGTGTTTATGTCAAATTTAAATGTGAAATTAATTATAATGACATAAATTTAATAAAATGATAAAAATAAAATCTAATTATACTTATAAACTATTCAAATTCATAATTTAACACTACATATTAATTCGATTAAAAATAGTTGTTTTCAATTAAAATTTAGTATTTCTCACTATTCATCAAAATATGAAAGCTATCAGAAAATTAAAAAAAAATTATCCACACTAAATTTTTATGTCCTTATTTTAAAGAATAATTAAATTTCAATTAATTGAATATATAAAAGTGTCAAATATTGGTTTAAAAAATGGTTCTTCATTAAAAGGTGGTAAAATTGCATTTTTTGAAAAATAATTCTTTTATCTAAAAAAATGAATTTGTTCTTATATTATGTCTAATAAACACATAATATGGATTCTAAAATTATATGGAGTATATAAAATTCAAAATTCAGTTAATTCAATTCATAACCGTTTTTTAATGACTAGTTTGGTAAGTTATGGTGTGCTCGAACTCAGAGTTGCGTGTAGCGCATTGTATTTAAATTACTTTGAAGAGGTAATATACTATGAAATCTTGGGGTGTTACATTCTCCCCTCATTCAATAAATTCCATCCTCACAATTTGAAATTTTTCTTCGAAAATAAAAGGTTAAAAATAGAAAAATACCTTTGTGGAAAACTCACATCAGAAATTGGGTTAATAAAATTTAGTTTTAATAAGAGGGAAAGGGAAAGGAAAAAGTCACCAGCAAATTTTTAACTCTAATAGGAGAACGTTGGTGGAAATTAGAGAAAAATAATTGGAGGAAAAGCGTAAATATTTATAGGTATTTATTGAGGTCATCAATCACAAATAAGTGTAAAATTGGGGGCCTCAAATCAATCAATCTATGATGATTTACAATATCATCGGTTCAAAAACACATAATTTATTAGGATATTAAATTTTGGTTTTAAGATCCCTTGCCTAAAGATTAAGAATTAATTTATTCATATAATTAGAGGAAAAAATATACTTGACATGTAGAGTTTTATCCTTCAACTAATTCCTACCACAAACTCATCTTTTATTCCCAATGATTATAGAATTCAAAAATATTCTATTCATCCTAATCGTATAGGGGTAAAATAATAATGAATTTATAATTCAATTTTTAGACTATTTAAAAAACTAAATTATACAAACTAGGACATCACGTAGGCCTGTGGTTGGTGATGCACTCATGTCTCCCTTCAGTTTCAGGTTCATGTCTCAAAGCCTTTCCGGACACGACGTGTTGACGCCTGACCTCTGGGTTGTCCTTTTTATAACAATCCAAATATAATCATAAGAAATGATTTATCCTTAACAATAGTATCCAATGTCCTAATTAATCCATTCTAGCCTTTAGACTTATCCAAAATACTTCTGTCCAGACTCACAGTCCAAAATTTATAAGAAAGTTAAACCCAATGAAGATCTTTTTTTCACATAATTACATGTGAATACCTTCATCATGTATTCTTTTAAAACACGGTAACACCATAAATAACCATAAAACCTTATTGATTACATTAATTCTCCCTTATTTCATAGATAATACTTGATATACTCCTAATATTCAAAAAATGTTATAAAATCCAACAATAATGGAATAAAAAATAGTTAGTTTCAAAGTAATCAAGAATATAAAATATAATTTATCCAAATAAATCATATCTTATTCCCAAATCACTTCCTCAGTATCAGAACCATATTAAGGTTTGTCTTTCCTTCAACCATGTATTTTTAAAAAATGCTAACTTACTATTGAGTCACTTTTCATAGAACTATATAATATCAAATCCTCAATGAAATAGTACTGCAGTACAATCCTTATTTATTTCCATAATTCATATAACCAATAAATCATTGATAAAAGAATAAAATGAAATAATACATTAATAAAAACATAAGAACACTAGCCATTCCTCTTCATCCATGGTAGTATCATAACTTGATTATTACCCAATTGCATCATTTAGGGAATACTCTGATGATTTAGACATTGATTCACGTAGTCCCCAACTCATAGGAGATAAAGAATTATACATTTGAAACCTTTTTCTTACACTTGGAATCATGTATTTGGAGTCCTTTTTCTCCACAATTATAACAAACTCCCATTACCTTCATGAATTTACCAAGGTAATTACTTCTACAGTTATCACATATGGGAAAATCCTTCTTTCCCATCTTCTCATTTATCCATCTTTCTCTGTACCATCCTTTCCTTCTCTTACTTCCCTTAAAATCCATAAGACTTGGATAATTATTTACATATCTTATTAAAACATGATATTATTCCTTCAAATGATGAGAATATGTGGGAGACTATTTCCCTTATAAATTTCGTCTTAATTCCCTGAATGGTATGATCCTTCTAACTCTTTGGATCATGCTTATTTCTGGAGTTCTAATTACTTCTATTGGTCTCCATTTATAAACAATAGCATACACTAGGTTAGTTTATGAATCGCAATGCATAATTAAAAACTTGTAAAATACGTAACATAAATTGAAAAGATTATGCATATATTCTATAATCATAAAAAATGTTTTATTTGAAGAAGTATTTACTCCTAAATCCTTCATAATGGCTTTTAATGGAAATGTGAATTATCCTAAGCATATCTCATTGAGTGTTGTAACCAAGAGTGCAACAAGGCCCGTTGTCGTGTACCAAGATATCCTGGGTCAACCTCGAAAATCCTTTTCAGAGTTTTCACTCCACGGTACATCTATGCCAGAGCTTCCTCTGCATTATCGTATCCAGAAAGGGATGTATTACTTGGAAAATACAAAAGATCTCTACATTACCGAAATTCTAGGAAGTTCTTCTATACTAATCCTCAAAGTATATCATAGGGTAATGTTATCTAATAAGAGATTTCTAAATCTAGTTTCCAAGGTTTGTACTAAATTTCCACTGATACCAAATGTAACACCCCAAACCTAGAAGCCCAGAGCTGGTGCATTATTTTAATACATTGAGATGATTATAAAGAATAATTTATTGAAGGACCGATCAGTTTAGTAGTCTTGGAAAATAGATTAAATATATAAACATTACATTACACATTAAAACATAAAACACAACATAAATAATTCATTAATAATTCCATTAGTCTCCTAGATTACCCCTGCATATCAAACATAATATAATCCTTGGAATACTAGGAAAATAAAACATAAGAAAGGGGTGAGCTCAGATTCTTAGTAAGGGTAAATAATTTAGGTAAAGCTGTAATCCTTTAAAGAAATATGTGTAATAAAAACAAAAAACTTTTAAACATAAACTTGAACATAATATGGAGAAAATAAATTGAACATTACCATATAAACATGCATATGGATATTTTAATTGATGCATAATCACATGTAATAATTAATTTCATAATGGGGGAATGTCTGATGCCAGACATCATTACCACATAGTCAAGGCCTTGTGCCAAGACTACAAATAATTTTTTTATCAATTCCTTATGCTAATACACTATTTTATCTCATTAGACCTACCGATTCATCGAGGGCCTATAGCAGGCCCCACCCATCACTTATTATTTCCACTTCATTCCTCATATGAAAATGTTGAAATATAATATAAATTTTTTTATTGAAACTAGCATAAGAAATGTCAAAACTTCAACCATGAACCATGAATGGTATAAAAATAGAACATTCATATTCAAACATATCACAACTCATTAAATACAATATTTAAGATTTATTTGTAATAAATCAACCACAATAAAGAATAATACCCAAAAATTATGTTGATATAGTTAAAAATAATCTGTAAAACCATTTGAGAGAAATATCTTTTTTCATGAAATCATATAAAAGTCTCATAATTTATAGAGGAATACTTTTAAAAAATATTTTTGAATCAAAGTTTCCCATACCAATTTTAATCTTTTTAAAGGAATTAACATTTTAAAACATTCATGTCCATATAAATAAATCCTTAGAACCATTTTGAAAACATGGACATTATTGAGAATGATTTAGAAGAATAAATATTTAAAAACTTTAAAATGAAATTTTAGTTAAATAGTAACTTAAAAGAATAATTTTAAAAATTCTTTTATGAAACATGTACATAGATACTAAATATGTCCCATAAAATAATTACACATAAACAAGATTAGATAACAATGAGATTGAGGAATTAACCCTTACCTTGCACTTTCCATTAGTCGAGGGTACGTTTGACCACCTGTATAATGAAAATAGTATGTTATTAAATTATACCATGACCATATTAATATTTATTATATCATACATGATTCATTTATGATTTTATACTACCCCTTTAATAATTATTTTCTTGTTAAATTAACATTTTGGGTACTAATCACTTTATTTATCGTATGTGTTTTAACTTTTTATTCTTGATCGTATCATTATATCATGATTTAAATAATTAATGAATATAAAACATGATTTATATATAATATATATTTAGAATATAAATATGTATAATATATAGATATATGAAATGGAAAGCACCATTTATAAGGATGGTCGGCCGTACGTACACATAAACGTTGTTACTGTTTTCATATCGTATTGTACAGAAGTAAGTGAATAAGATATATGTAAGTACATACAAATATATATATATATATATATCTAGTATAATAATTATTTCATATATTACACACTTATTAATAATATATATTTTTATAATCATCGTGTAATAGTGAACCTAGAAATGAATCTCATCATGTCGTAAAGACGGTAAGCTGTATGTACACACGAGCAACGATATAATTATTTTAATGATTAAAATTTGTGTAATTTGATGGTATATTAATTTTAAAAGATAAATTATCATGTTATTTTCATTATTTAGATACATATTACTCATCATTATATCCATCCAAATAACATAGTGTTGAATAACAAATTATACCACGATGTGGAGATGGTAAGCTGTAAGTACGCACACATAGTGACATTATCATTCATAGGATGGATAAAATAATAATTTTGGTTGTATCATATTTATAATATAATAACAGTTTGTATAAGGTATTGTACTTATGATTTTGTTATGTAAATAAAAAAGAAATAGAATGTGAAAGAAGAAAAGAACATTGAAAGAGGTGATAAAATAATTACCTTTTTTGGGTGTTTCTTTTTTATTTGAACAAAATGGTTCCATAGATTGGCTTTCTGCTCTAGGTAATGCCTCTAGGTTGAAGTGAGGGATGTTTGGAGGAGATTTGGGCATTGATTGTCTGAGAAATATGGCTTTGGATGTGTGATTTTGAGATAAGGGGAAGTACCCTTTTATAAGAGAGGTGATGGCCACTTTAAGAAAAGTTTGGAATATTATTTTATTATAAAATCCTTTTCAGATTCTAATGGCTCCAAATTTATTTATTTAGAAGATAAGGTGGGTATGGGTTTAAATCCTCTCAACCAATAGGCTTTAGACAAGTTTAGGTCACTATATTAACCCTATATTTTAGATTTAACTCTTTGTTAAATAGTTTTACTTTTACCATGTACTCTTGTATTATTATAATTAAATATTAATAAACATACAATAAAAAATACAAGATTACCCCAAGTGGTTAATTATTGATATATCTAACATTATATGAGTCCTTTTTCTGATCCTTATATTTTTATTAATATTATATCAACTACAAATATATTATTTGTTTAAAACACTCATTTATGTCAATTTTGACACTATTTGGAATATTGTTTTTGTTAGTCATAAAAACTTTATCTATTCAAAAACAATTATTTAACCAAGAATAACATGTCATATTAACCTATAAAATTCATGTATGCAATCAAAATCCTCAATTTACATTCTTTTTTATTTATAATATCAATTATTTTAATCATTCATTAATAAAGTAATTATTGCATCATCATTGTGTTGTTAATAAATTTAATTATTTAAAATATAAAAATTAAAAATAAAATACCATTATGGAGGAAATATTTTTACCTTTATAATGAATAATTATAGTCGAATTTATCTTATGTATAATCCTATATTAAAAATAGTTTTGTTATTAAACTTGGAATTTGACAATTTTAACTCTTCTTTAAATAAAATAATAATAAATGTACTAATCTAATCCAAGTAGACCAAAAGGAACATATTTTATTCCTAAGGCCGGTTTTGGTCAAAATACACTTATCCAATAGAATTAGGACATGTGTTAGAATAATTATAATATTATTTGGACATTTAATTAACCTATTTACTTTTAACCGTGCTAAATAAAAGTCAAAAGATACTATTCACCAAAAATTATTCTCATCATCTTGAACCAAATTTTACTTAATGATGTCAACTGTGTCTCTCAGATTTTTGAAATTCAATTCTCCAAAGCGGTAAAATTACTTATGCAAAGTTTCAAATGTTCATAGAAGGTGAGTAAAAGATGTTAAAAAGTTCAATATAATTTGATACATCTAATTTTATTATAAAATTATTTCAATGAAAATAAATTAAACTTATTTATGTATTCTATATCTATTTTGTCTTAAAATAAATTTAAATAAAATAAATAATTATTTAATTAAAAATTCTATTTTAAATAATAACGTAGTGGTTTTCACTATTCATCAAAAATTGAAAGTTTATAGAAAGATTCACCCTAAGATAATTTTGATATTATGAATTAAAAAATGAATTATATTTTACTATATTCAAATCATAGAATTTGTATCCATTAATTTAAAATTAATTCCCATTGTCAAAACCAAAAAGTGGGGTTTTAAAAAGTAAAAACTATCCAATGATTGACATGTGTTTATGTCAAATTTAAATATGAAATTACTTATAATGACATAAATTATATTAAATTATAAAAATATAATCTAATTATAATTACAAACTATTAAAATTCATAATTTAACATTATAAATTATATCGATTTAAAAAGTTTTTTTCAATTAAAATTTAGTATTTTCACTATTAATCAAAATATGAATGTTATCAGAAAATTACAAAAAATTTATCCAAACTAAATTTTTATGTCCCAATCATAAAGAAGAATTTAATTTCATTAAATTTAATATATAAATAGTAAAATATCGGTTTTAAAAAGGTTTCTCTATTAAAAGGAAGTAAAATTGCATTTTTTTTAAAAATATATCTTTTATCTGAAAAAATGAATTTGTTATTATATTATGTCTAAGAAACAAATAATATGGATTCTAAAATAATATGGTGTATATGATATTCAAAATATAGTTAATACTATTCAAAACCTCTTTTTGAATGGCTAGTTTGGTACATTGTGGTGCGCTCGAACTCAGAGTTGCGTGTAACAAAAGTTGTTGAATTAATTTAAAGATATAACGTACTATGAAATCTTGGGGTGTTACATGCCATCAGTGTGGAAGGTTAGGGAACATACGACCTTAATGTCCATACCCTCCCATTCCTTGCCTTGGGTGTGGGGTTTTGGGACATCTATAATGCTTTTGAAAGACTGTATGCCCTTACTAGAGTGGGACTAGATTTGTGGCTCCTAGAAGGGTATCAGTTCGGTCAGAACTGACCAGGATGACGAGATATTGGTTTTTGTGGTTGTAGTGGCAGGACCAAATCATCTTCTGGGTAGAGCCTTATTAGGGAATATCCATAGGTCAGCGGTATTTCTTATGCAGGGACTAGGCATCTTCATACGGCTGATCAAGCACCAACAAGATCTGATGCAGGGCCTTTGACTGTTTGAGGTACCATTTTGATTGAATCTTCTATAGATTCAGTTTTATTTAATACTGGTGCTTTAGTTTCCTTTATATCTGCCCATCTTGTAAACCCGTTGAACCTACCAACCGAACTGTTATATCATTCCCTGGATTTGGTGACACTGTTGGGGGAAAAGAGGGAGCAAGGACATAGGTGTCTATCATGAACACTCTCTATGTCAGGAGTTGAGATGGAGTGTGATTTCTTGGTCCTGGAAATGGACCGGTTTTATGTCATCCTTAGCATGGAATTACTGGTGTGCTTCTATGCGCATATTGACTACTATCGACATTAGGTTAGTTTTATGGAAACTGATGGGAGTCCCTAGGTATTTCTTGGGAAATGGGATCCTCAGTTAAGTTGTGTGGGACCTCTACTTCTTCAGTTGGGGAATCCGACTTATTAGTTATCATTTCTCTCATTAGAGGATAATAGTGGTAGATCTCACAATGGATTACCTCTTGTAGTGGATCATTTTCCAGAGGTATTCTCAGACGATTTTTTAGGCTTACCCACGAAGCGGGACATAGAGTTCTTAATTGAGTTAGTGCTAGGAATACATCTTATATCTCTTTCCTCATATCACATGGCCCCCAAAAAAATGAGGGAATTAAAGATAATGCTGGAAAATTTGGAATCCAAATGATTCTTTAACCCGAGTGTCTCTCCTTGGGCCGCCCCAGTTATATTCCTGAAGAAGGTTGATGGAACCCTCTGATTGTGCACTGATTACCGAAAATTGAATTAGGTGACCATCAAGAATAAATACCCTTTTCCCTTGATTTAAAATTTGTTCGATCAGATAAAGGGAGAAAAGTGGATCACAAAAATCGACTTGTGATCGAGATACCACCAACTCATGGTGAGTGAAGCAGACATCCTGAAGACGTCTTTCCAGAGCAGGTATGGTCACTTCGAGTATTTGGTCATGCCCTTAGGATTGAGGAATGCTCCAGTAGTTTTCATGGAACTCATGAAAAGGGTGTTCCACCATTATCTCAACACTTTTGTCATATTATTTTTGGACGACATCCTAGTTTATTCTGGATCTAAGAATGAACATGATAATCACCTTCAGATCATTTTAGGCACTTTGCGGGATCACCCCTTGTATTCCGAACTTTTGAAGTGCACATTCTGGATCAGGGAAGTGATGTTTTTGGAGCATGTCATATAACAACAATGGGTTTTAGTGGATCCTGAGAAGATAAATGTTGTGTTGTCTTGGGAACAACTAAGGAATGTTTTTTAGATGAGGAGTTTTCTTGTCCTGGAAAGTTATTACAGGCATTTTGTTTGGGATTTCTCGTAGCCTTCCTCCTCCATGATGACAC
This sequence comes from Viscum album, assembly GCA_963277665.1. Classification (NCBI taxonomy): domain Eukaryota; kingdom Viridiplantae; phylum Streptophyta; class Magnoliopsida; order Santalales; family Viscaceae; genus Viscum; species Viscum album. Next base: position 666,895,173 of record OY728135.1, on the reverse strand, counting down.
TTACCCAGAAAGGGGTTAAGTATGAATGGATACCACAGATCTAGTAATCTTTTAAGGAGTTGAATGGGTGGTTGACCACCACACATGTGTTGATCATACTGGAGTCTGTGAAGGGATTTGTGGTTTATTGTGATGCTTCAGGTATGGGACTTGTCTGTTTACTCATGCAGGATAATCATGTGGTGGATTATGGTTCTCACCTGCTCCAACCACAAGAGAAGAATTACCCGACTCATGAATTGGAGTTAGTATCAGTGATTAACTCGCTAAAGACTTGGCATCCATACCTCTTTGGGGAGAAATTTGTGGTATAGTCTATCCAAAAGATCCTAGACTACATTTTCTCTCAGAAGGATCTCAATATGAGGCAGCGCTCTTGGATCGAGTATCTGTAGGGATTTGACATTGAAATTGTATATAACATATGAATGGATAATGTGGTGGTTGACGCTTTGAGAAAGAAGGTACCCGTTTTTCCATTGAGGAAGTCAAACGATGAGTGGACTTTGATGGGGTCGTTTTCCTAGATTCACTTAGAGACCAAGAAGCACAACAGAGGTGAATTCTTATCTTGTATTCAGGTCACTCCTGACCTTCTAGAATTGATTTAGCAAGAGATGCACAGTGATGAGCTATGTCATTAGTCAATGCGGTATCTTCAAGTTGGGGATACTTCATCAGAGTGGTCGTTGTCTCCTGAGGGGATTTTATGCTTTAGGGTTTGCGCAGTGATGTCGTTATCCTTGTAGAAGGTGGTGATGTAGGATAGCCACCAGTTTTAGTGAGTCGTGTATCCTGGTACTACCAAGATGTATTGCGATGTTCATTGCTAATTTTGGTGGCCATGTATAAGATGGGATATAGCCCACTTTTTGTCGTGATTCTACACTTGTCAGCAAGTGAATATAGAGCATTAGAGACCATCTAGTCTGCTCCAGCCATTACCCATTCCTACATGGATGTGGGATGAGGTCATCATGTACTTCATTGTTGGATTTCCTAGTACACCTCAAGGAAAGAACGTTGTTTGGGTAGTGATTTTTCATTTGACCAAGTCATGTCACTTTATTCCACTCAGAAATACATCGAATGTCAATGAAATGGGTTGTTTGTATGTTCAGGAGGTGATCATACATTATGGTGTGTCATCAGTGGTTGTTTCTGATAGGGACCCATGATTACCTCTTAGTTATGGGAAGGTATCCAAAATTATTTGGGGTCACAAACTCAGATGAGCATGACATACCTACATCATATGGATTTCCAGACAGAGTGGGAAAATCAGATTTAGGAGGACATGCTTCAAACATGTGTGTTGGATTTTGGAGGTTCATGGGATACCAATTTGGGATTTTTTGACTTTTCTTATAAGAAAAGTTACCAATCCTCTATTATAATGTCACCTTTTGAGACGCTTTTTTAGACTTTTCGGTCTTCTTTGTGTTGGGATGAGGTATGTGAGACATCAATTTTGGGACTAATCATTGTGCAGGAGACGTCTGAGAAAGTCATGTTGATTAGATAGCGGTTATTGACAGATCAGTGTCGTCATCAATCTTATGCTGATCAAAGGTGTCGAGATATTGAGTTTTATGTGGGTGACCAGGTGTTCTTGAATGTGGCCCCTCTCTTGGGTCACCGCCGCTTGGGAAAGTAGGGGAATCAGATGCTGAGGTATGTTGGGCCTTCCAAGATTGCTGAGTGATTTGTCATGGTGGCTTACCAGATAGCTTTTCATTCTCATTTCATGAATATTCACAATGTATTCCATGTTTCGCAACTAAAAAAGTACAATCCCAATCTATCACATGTGTTGAATTGGGAAGAGTTGGAGATAGATCCGGATTTATTAGTGTTAGAGTGGCCAGTACGGATAGTGGATTCTCAAGAAAAGGTGATTCATGGAAAGTCCATTCATTTGGTTCGCATTATTTGGCATCATGGGAATGAAGATCATGAGACTTGGGAGTGGATGTCATGGGTTGAGCAGGAATACCCATTTTTATTCTCTAATCAGGCATCGAGTTGACATTCCGAGGGTGGAATGTTTTCATGGTGGGGAGAATTCTCACACTCGGACTTCACTTTTTGGTATGTTTTTAATTTTAGTTTTTATCTCATAAGTTTATCATCTTTTTTAATAATTGTTTTTTTCTGAAATGCGGGCTGAGACGGACATGAATATTGCACTTTTGAGCTGATAAATGAACATTGGCTTTGAAATGCCCGATGTGGGGGCTGGCCACGAATGAAGCTATGTGGTTTCGCCAGTTTGACATGTGGCCTGCCCGGTGCATGAGTGGTTAAACAACCTAATAAAAATAAATTTTTTCATTATTATAGTTATTATTAAAATTATTGTAATTTATATTTTAATTTTTCTTCCATTAAAATTTTAATATTATTCACTTTTATTATTGATATTGATATTTGTATTATTATTTTAGATTAGTTAAAATATTCATTTTATTTTATGTTAGTTTAATACTTTTTTATGATTTTATTCGACATAATTTTTTTCCATTTTTTATCTTTTTTTTTCTTTCATTTTTTTCTTTTTTTCTTTCTCTCACCCAATTGATTCTCTCCCCATTGCAAGTAGAAACCATCCCCAACCATTCCTACATCACATTTCTTATCCTCACCCTTGTCGATATTTTCCTCCATTCCCACCCACCGGAGGCGCCACACCCTCCCGTGTCCCGCAGAACACTCATCCACCCCAATACCTCACTTTGCCCTCCCAGTATGCCCATCTGACCTTGCCCCCACTACCTCACTCTGTCCTCCTGCTCTTCCCAGCCGACGTCCCCAATACCTTGCTCTACCTAGCTGACCTTGCCCCTGCTACCTCGCACCACCCAGCCATCCTCACCCCTGCTGCCTCCCACGCTCGGACCAGCCTCACGCCAAACCCCTTCCTATCATAGTCTTCTGACCACAACACCTTCTTGGACGAACCTATTTCTAGCGAGGTTCCAACTGGTAAAACCTCTTCTTGAACCCTCCATCTCATCCGACCAGTCTTTCTAACCCCTCTTCGTATGTTCGTAGTACTCGGGTTGTGTATTCTTTCTTTTCTGGTGATGTTGCGGTTATAGTTTAGTTGGGATTGATTAAATCTTGATTAATTTGTCATGATGCTTTATAATAGGGTCCGTTATATACTCCTTGTATTGTGTTCATCATGCAGCAAGAGTTTCATGCTAATATTGTTACTTTGCAACACACCTATATGTGATTCCACACACAAATATTAACTGATGATCACTTTCTGGATTATTTAATTATTTTATCGCATTTTTCTATTTGTTTTACATGCTGAGAAATTATATTTGATGGAGTTTCACTGTATATTAAATTGGTTAGAAGTATTTTTAAGTTATTTTGGTGAATTTTATTGTGAAAACATTCTTTTTACTATTTATCAGTGTCTTACAAACTATGTAATGAGTGTGTTATGAAGTGTGGGTAGTGCAGTTATGTTTTGGAGGGGTGTCAAAATGTGTTTGTCTTAATAAAAAATTGGGGGAATATTTTTCCTTTAAAATTTTTGCGACATGATTGGAATATTTATAATAAATTTTATTAGTGGGTTTCCTAACTATAAATGTATTTATATAAAACAATGCAGCTGGTTTAATTTAATTAACAAGTGGCACAAATTATGTTCTAGAAGGTGTTTGGTGTGCGTCTAGTTTTAAAAGAGGGTATCAGTGTGAAAATGGTGTGTTATTGTGTGCAAGAACCCTGTTTGGTCCTTATGTGTTAATGTGACATGTGATTTGAACATGGAATTTAAATGAGAACAAAGAGGGAAGCCTAGGGTACTTGGTGGGGGGATTAAGACTAGTAGGCAAGTGTTCTGGAGGTAGTTTGGATCGGTTTCACTGGCAGTATTGATGACTGAAAAACTGTAAAAACATATGAATGACTAAGGTTCATGGTTTTTAAGCCATGTTTTCAGAGGGTCGTGGTTTCTAAGCCATGATTTCTATGGATCATGGTTTCTAAGCCACGTTTCACCAAGACACGATGTTCTAGGTCCCCACTTGTTACTTTTACCCATAGGGAATCTCCCATATTTTGGTGATCTCATTTACTTTGCACACACCAATGATACATGATATTTCACTTGAGTTACTACACAAGAAAGTGTGTTTCTGTTTAAAACTTATTTTCTTTAATGTTGTTTCATGATAACTGTTTTCATTAATGTTGTTCAGGAGTTTGTTTCATTCCTTTATTTATTATTGAAAATGTATTTGTCTTTTAATGCTTGTGTGTGGAATCTTTTCCATTGGTGGAATCCTACTGTGAGATTCATCACACCCTACTTACACCCTTTGGTGTAAGTAGATTTGGGCATGTCAGATATAGGTAATGTTAAGGCATTTGAAAGTGGTAGTTCAGGTTGTTAGTGGATTACTTTGTGAGGCATTGGGGAGATGGATTGAGGTTGGTGTCCTCTTTCTAGGTGGAGATTTTTGTATTAGTTTTTGGTCACCCTACCAAGTGGTAGCTCTTGTTTGGTTTTCAGTTTAAACATTAAACTCAATGATTGGTTTTTGGTTAAAGGCATGTTTGGTGGTGACTTTAAACTTTGTTATATTTTATATTATTGGTTGATTTATTTACATTTGTTTATTTGGGTAAATAATTACCAAGTTTTATTATGATACCCATGCACTTGTGCTAGCCCATGGGGATTGGTAACTCCCTCAGGGCCTTTCTACGAGCCGGTTCGGGCACTGGTTGGATGGAGACCCGATTTGGTTCGTGAAAAAATGGTATCAATGGAGGTTTTTCTGTTTGGATTATTTTGTTTGGGAGGTGTATGGTTAGATTGAAGCAAGGACTATCGGGGCTTAGAATTCTAGTTACGAGTAGGGTTCCTGGCTAGCAAACCTCGTGATAGACCCTGAGTCACCATGGGGTGTCAGGATTCTTGTTTGACTTCTCTTCTTGGTGGGACACATAGGCTGCAGACTGTCTGTGGACATTAGGTGAGGAAGAAGTGTTTTGGACCTGATGTTACTTTTTCATGTTTGTTTTAATGATGATTATTTTCCTTGTTGAGATTTTATTTTTTTTCATCAGACATGATGTATTAATGATGTTATTTTTTTAACTGTTTCTCCTTGCAGCAGGATGACTCACCGAAGAGCTTACATGCACCAAAAATAGAAAGATGAATAGACTTCTTCCTCGCCGCTTGATCAGAGATTGGTAGCAACTGTGGTCCGAGATGTTCATGCATTAGGGAAAGTGGCGACTCTTGCCCCTGCTCCTATTTTAGCTAGAAGAGATGGGTCTAGCTCCAAGAAGGATAAGGCTAATGAGTTTCTGAAGAATAAACCTCCTTCATTCTGAGGTAGTTAAAAACATCAAGTGGAAGAGGAATCACTACTAGAGATTGTGGCTATATCCATGGACCTATATCCATGACATTATATGTTTCTGGTTATAGATTTTTTATTTCCATAGTTTTAACAAACCTATGTGGGTATCTACATTGTATCTCATGACTGTATTTTTTTTCGATCAATATCAGGCTCCTCTACCTCACCCGATCTACAACCTATCACCGTGAATTTCCCTCCTCCCTGACAAACTCTCCTCCCCAACAACATCTCTCACAGTGGAAGCTCCCTACTCCCTAACACTCGACCCTCTCACCATGGAACCATCCTCCCCAAATGACCTCTCCTCCTCCCTGAATACCTCTCTTACCACGTCCTCCTCTCTTCCCTCACAGCTTTACTCTCTCTCCCTTGCTATTATCCCCTCTCGTTCATCCTCACCGGCTTTGGTTCCTCCATCCCTCATCATGATTCCTTTATTCACAGTGCGTATTCTAAAATCACAGCTCAGCTTCATTGGGATTGTGTTTGTAGGTGGTTTAATTGGTTATTGAAGCTCTTTCTTAGTGTTCTATACTGGTTACTATTGGTGTAGAAACTAAGGTCTACATTCTAGACCTACAGTGGTATCTAATATTTTCATTTATTTATTCCTTGGATATAGATGATGAGTTTTTCAATCTCATTCTTTCTGTAAGAGAGTTCTACAAGAGGTCGGTTCTTTTTTTAAATGTTTAATAGGGTGGTATGTATAGGAGTCATATATACTACTTCATGAAGCACGCCCCTTTGAAAATGTGTAAATATGAATTACAGTATAATGGTGTAGTTTTTTCACATTCTTTTTTCACAGAGCACCAATAAAATATAGAAACCCACCCCACAACAAGAACTAGGAACCATTTACAGTGTGTTGTGGCTTGGTTGTCTTACACCCTTGAGGGTTTTCTATTTTATTCATAAAATCAAAACGTACTTCTAATTATTAAGGATTGCGCACTTGCCGTTCCCTCTTAATATATTTCCCATGATGGCTTTCTTGGTGAATTCTTATGTCGTGGAAAGGCATTTTTTAGGGGTTAATAATTAATTTCACTATTCAGTGATATATATGTACATAAATGTGGAATTTTCAATGATGTTATTAGATACCAGGCACTGGTATTTTTTGGGCTTGAGGCACCAAAATGCACACTAATTAAGGATTGCTGTCTCTACCATGAGTGTATCTATTTGTGGGTAAACTAGATAAGTATTGCATATTTTTCTTGGAGCATTATGATTTCTCCCCTCTTCCTTTTTCTCTGGATTTGGAGATCTGATCTATCTGTGTACATTGGTGAGGTCCTCCTTTAGGTGGGATTTAATGCCATTATAATGATTAACTTCACAAAGCATTTTTAGTAATTATTAAAAGTATTAGTATTGATTTTCCATGACACTTTTCTTTGATAATACGATTGTATTTTGGTTTGATTCACTCAGATGTTTCATAGAGCAGATTTGAAGAGCTTTTGTCATGGAAGGGATGATTGATTTGTTTAAAAAATTCCAAGAATTAAATTTTAAAATATTTAAATTCAATTCAAAGCTTTCAATATTATTAATTTATTAATGTGTTTTTATAGGTTTTGATTGGAATACTCTTACGTTGTGTGTTTTCCTACTCTGGACCCTTATCCGGGTTACACTCCCATAAGAGTTGAATCTCTTGATGATGTTGAATATGAAGCAATTCTTAGAGGAGATCACATATTCCCTGAGAGGCATGCCTAAAAAATTTCTAGTATGTATTCATCATTATCATCATCACCACCATCATCATTATTTTATTAAATATCATGATCTATAATATTCATAAGTCTTTGTTCATGACATAGTTATAGTTGTCTGTCTTAATAAAACTCTGGACTCCATCATTTTACTACAATTGGACATTCATTCACTATGAAATGACTTTACTCTATTTATTTTCGGAAAGACGTTTATGATGACATGGGAAAAATTATCCATTGATATGTTTCTTGTGGCCATTGGTTGTCTGAGAAAGTATGTTTGTGATTGTTTTTGGTGGCTATAGACTACGAAAGATTTTTTTAGGATTCTTGACCATGAGTATCAAGAGTGGATGGAGGACCGATATTTATATGGGTTTTTAATTCAAAAATACAATCAATTTGATTTAGTTATATCAAAAATGGTTTCCCCATCTATAGGAAACAGAATTTAATGACCATATGGAATAATCCCACTTGGGCCCCAAGTTGTGGATGTTTTTTCCCACCAGTACCCATGTTTCAACAAATCATGACATCTTTTTTCCTTTGAATTTGTCTTGCATCAGCATATAACTTTGTTCTTTATCCTATTTGTAGAAATTATATTTGCATAGATGAATCCTATTATGTACCAAAGATTTAGATGGTCCATCATAGAGAAGGGTATTTGGAAATTAGATGTGTGGGACAGAGTTGAAACATTTATAAAAAAGTATATACCCTTTATTTCCTTTAGGTTTTGTTTTGGAAGATTTTTTTATTCTGTTAAGGTTATATCTTTTTTTTTATTTTATATATTTCTATTTTTTTTGTTGTATTTTACAATGATGTTAGACTTAGTAATCTCAAAATCCAATACCATGTCTTCTAAGAGCGTTTAAATCGCAGCATGGGTGGACGGTATGTAGAGAAATCCACTTCTTAAGAAATTGTGTTTAATTATAACTAGCAATGAGAAATTGTTAAGATCTGATTCCCCTAATTTTTTGAATCTCTATATTGGTTTTTTTGGGGAGGCTTCTGGAAGGTAAAAGGTTTAGGTGGTTTGATTTTTTTGTTAGTATTTTTTTTTTCAATTTATGTTTTCACCTTTCAATTTTTTTCATGTTTTTAATCTTCATTTATGATTTTTTTTAAAATTAAAAGTGAAAACATATTTTGCGATGGGATATTTTGAGTAGACCTCACTCTGATTTGTTCCAACTCAATCTTTTTTACCATTAAATCATATTTTTATTATTCAACGTTAGTTTATATTTTTTATAAATTTTAATTCTGAGAATGATCCAAAATTTGATAAGTCCTTTGTCTCTCTTTCATACATACATTTGTGTTTATGATGTCAACAGCTAAGAGCATTGCAAACAAAGTCTTTCAATTGCATCATCATCTTCTGAATTGGCAGTGGGGTTGCAGCTGTGGGGGGTGTAAGGGGTAGTGGGGATGCATGTGGGGGGGGGGGTACATGGGTTGTGGGGTTGCAGGTGGGGGGGGGGGGTTGAGCTTTATATTATATCAACTTTCCAACCTTCACACTAAAATACATACTCCCAACATTATGGATGATCCTTTTTGTGTATACTAAAAAATACCTAATCACCCATGATCCTATAGGTATCATTTCCATGATGAAAGACAACTCACTTCCTTATTCGAAGAAAGTCAACTCATGTCTCCCTATACCACTAAAACGAACCAAACCAAAGATATGTCTGTGGCTATAGCTTTGTTTATAGCCACAGGTTTAATTAAAATAGTTGTTTTATTTTTGTTTCAACACATGGTGGGATCACTTCTATATGATGGGGAATTCATGTGCGACATATAGAGGAGACTTAGAAATCATGAAATCTGATTATTACATGTCATTTGAGTTTAGGTGTTCTACTCAGTGGATTTATTTATGGGTTTTCATGATGATTGATGAAATTTTAAGTTGTTTTGGGTTGATAAATTTGATTTTTTTGTGTTGCTTAGGTTTGGGTGGGGTTCCAGAGTGGACCCCACACTTGTTTGTTGCCTGAGTGCAGTATATTAACCGGTGAGTTTAGCATCAATTATACCGATTGTAGTTCTAATTTTAAAATGTTTTATTGTTTGATTCATATATATTCATGGACGATATAGGGGATATAAGGATCATTGGTGGTTGGTACAAGCATGAGATCAATTTTTGGATTATCAAGGTTGGTTTCCTTTATATTACTAATTCTATTGATCATTTCAATTATATTATGTTTGTGTAATCATTAATATTATCCTTTTAATCATGTTGGTATCGGTGTCATGTATTATTTATCATGTATAGTTGACACACCGATCACATATATTTAAGAAGTTTTTATATCTCACTTATTTTCCCATTATTTCCTTATAGGCGGTTTCTTAGGATGAGATTTGTTCTATCCACCACCAACAAAGTTAGTGAGTTCGAAATTGGATTCAAGTAAGGTTTCTTTGATTTTTATTCGTTGGAATAATTTTAGAATGGTCTTTTGTGATTATTGGGTTTCCTATATTTTTTTAGTGTGTTTTGGATATCATTGAGGTGGATTCAAGATGCTTGTCGAAGGTAACTCACTGTGTATGCATAGGTAAGAATATATATAATAAGTTCTCTTGTTATATGTATGTCTTCCCATGGCAACACAATTACATATAAGGGGCTAGGTGTGCTTATGTATATATATGGAAAATTCATACATGTGTGGGTGATAATGGGATTATTCATGTGAGAATATATATAAGGATCCTCTTGTGTGTGTTCAAGGCCATGCAGATACGGACATAGGGGTTAGGTCATCCTTATGTATATGAAAAGGTGAATGTGGTGAGAGGATGGACAAAGCAACATATAGTTTTGGTTGACAAAAGTGTCGAGTGCTGAGTTTGGCTTGGCTCCTTTGAGGTAGGTTCCCTCTCTTAGCCTCTTTAATTGAATAAAGTTTTAAATTGAATTTAGGCTCCTTCTTAATTCTTCTTGTCTATCAACCACCATTGAATATTGTGAGTTCAACATTATATTTGGGTAAGGTTTATTCCGTTTTTATTCATTATCAAAATTTTAATTAGGGAATTTTTGATTTTTGGGTTCCTTATATTTTTGTAGTGTGTTTTGGATTTTGTTGTGGTGGATTCGAGTCATCGTTCACGAATACATACATGTGTATTCATAGGTAGGCACATACATATATAAGTTCCCCCTTTATATATATTCACTCATGGAAGTATGAATATATATATCGGGGCTAGGTGTGGTTATATATAGATATGAAAATTGCATACATGGGTAATTTTAAAGGGGTATATGCAAGTATAAACATATATCTAAGGACCCCCTTGTGCATATTTTCCATGAAAATATGTACATAGGGGCTAGGTGTCCTTATATATATATGTAAATATGCATATGCGTGCAAGCAGAAAAAATGAAAATTCGCGTTTTCGTCGTCAAAAGAAAAGCATCTTGAGGTAGAGGTAGGTTTTCTATGCCTAAACGTTTAATTTGAATTCTATAATTGCCTAATTGTTTTAAAAACATGTTTCCATAATTGCTTTATTGTTTTTTAAAAACGATATTTGTCAAATAATAATATGAATATAGCCCTTGAACATATTTTTAGACCTTGTTCAACGAGGTTAACAAATGCTAGTAGTTTCTGGATACCAGAACAAGATATCTAAAACCCATACAGTGATCATCCTTAGATACATTCATGATCTCATTCAACTTACCATTAAATGAATCATAAAAGACCGCTACTTGATTTAAGTATCTATTAGTTCCAATACCATGCTTCCTTACATCTTCTCTGGTATCATGGAACTCACCCATAATATTCCTCTTGAATTATTGAATACGAAATGGTGTGAACATATCACACTATAGGGACTGAATCTGTAAGGATACGAAATTCAATTTTTGAACCACTCCTTAACTAACCCTGATTTCACAATCGAACAAACATGTTGTGTGTTCTAGAGTATATTCCATGTATGATATCAATAACATGTGTTAGGTATCAAAAGGGGACACACTGATTAACCATAATGAATCACACACCTTGTGTATAGGAGAAACGTGACATTTATGTTAGTATAAATTGGCTCGATGTATATTATTGGTAGATTCCTAAGTAACTCATTATTCCCATATGTCATGTACCCTATTGTGATAGACTATATAGTTAACTCAACATGGATATATGAAAACATTATATGCCCGGCCTTTTTCTGGGTCTCACAAACCATGTTATGAAAAGTACATTCATTATACTATGTGACTTCCTATTTTTCACATTTTTTCTCACCTAGTGCAGGGATCGGATAAAAAAATACAGTATCAATATTTTATGTATAGTTATAAGTGGATTTATCTGAGTGTATTTTTAGATAAATGGTCTATACCCATTTCTATATAGATTCATCATTTCACTAATCAGTGTATGTTATGGATCTTCTTATAAACCCAGGTTTATTCATTGGTCTTCATTGATTATTATAGAGACGTTATCCTCTAATACAAGATGGAATTATTTGAAATCCTCATCCATACCCATTTCTTATTCCTCTTTCAATTCACCCATATAGGGATTATTTAATGAATGAGAGTCTTAGATGGTATGTGAATTGTTAATATCCTGACATTTTAATGATGGTGTTAGTCTGTCCTCTTTGGTAGATGAACTATTAGTATCCTAACATTCCAAAATGAAGCAGTGGTGTACCAACCCCCTATAAGTGATGCATGTGTTCTTACTGATTTACCCTTTGATGGAGATTATTTTAAAAGATCTTGGAAAAAAGGGGTTATCTTCAACTATGGTTTCATTCATCATTATGGAACTTAAATATCTATATGGAATCATCATGTTCGGTTTATGTATATTATGTCATCATTATTGATAAATAAACACCTTCATCAAAACATGTGATTCTAGATTTTATAATTGATATAACCTATTCATCACCATTAAATTTGAATGTGTTAGTTGGGGTCATATTTAGATCATTTGGGGTAGACACCCAAGCGACATTATCAACCATGGACTATTATCACTATCTATAGTAAAATCCTTATACAATTTATTAGTATTTTTACAAATCAAACAGCTCGTTTTCACCTTTAAATGTTGCGATATTGAAAATGAGAATTATTTCAGATATTGGTGATATCATAAAGGTAATGCCTCTTAATTTTTGAAAAAACAACACCCTTGAAGGATGATAAAAACTATATCATTCTGAAGTTCCCAGTCAGGATCCAAGGATCAGTAAGAGGGGGAGGGGGTGAACCAGTGATATCTTTTTCTTTTTATGTTTCCCCTTTTGAAAACAACCTTTGCCTCCTGATAAGGAGTTTATTCCCTACTGAACATACACAACCACTAGAACACAAGATTTACAAAGTTCACTACTCAACAAGAGTAGCTAAGTCCTTGGTATGGTACAAAAATAATCCAGTACCACACAATCCACTAGAAAACAATCCTTTTATGTGGAATACAATGAGTAGGATATACCCTTACACTCATGTAGCACTTTGAAAACAATCTAATAGTTTGTGTACTCCCTCTTAGCACAAATAGGGTAATGTAATGATTCTGTGCTTCTTAATGAACTTTCACAAATCAAATCTTTCAAAACAATTCTCCAAATTTCTACCCAGAAGCTAGTAAGAACCTCCTGGTGCAGATAGCTTGCGTGCCACTCCCTACTTGCGCGCCTCCCTTCTTGTGTGCCACCTACTTATGCACCTCCCTGCTTGCGCGCCTCCCTGCTTGCGTGGCTCTAGAAAATTCACGGTAAAAATTGCTTGAAAAAACATGTGTGGCAAAACATGCGTGAAAAAACATGATCTGAAAAACAGTCACGACAAAACTTGCGCGAAAAAACGTGCGCATAAAAACATTCGCGACACCCTACTTGCGAGCCTGATCAATAACAATTAGCTTGTGTGCCACTTCAGCTTGCCCACCGGCCTCTACTACTTGTCCGATCAGAGCTTGAATTTTATCTTAAGTGTTTCGTACATAAAAAATGAGGAGGATAGTCATCTATTTATAGGCATTTTTGTGACTTGTGCACCACATTCACTAGCGCGCCGTTCCTACTTGTGCGCTGCTTCATCACTTGCATGCCACTCCATCACTTGCGTGCCCTTCCATCACTAGAGCATCACTTTCTTTCCTTTATCATATTTTGATATGATGATGTTCAAATATGACTTGCGTGCAACATACACGTGTACACCACTTATACATGCGCACCACACTTTTTCGCCACACTTGCGCGCAACTTATACTTGCGTGCCACTTTTGACATGCGCGCCAATCTTTAACATGTGCTCCATTTTATTTCCTTTTTTAAATTTTGATGTTCTGATCTTGAAATACGGATTGCGCACCACTTACACTTGTGTGCAAATACTTGTGCACCAATAATTGTGCACCAATACTTGCACACCAATACTTGCATGCCACTCATGACTTGCGATCCAATTTCGTTCCTTTTCCAAAATCGCTTCTTTACTCTCTATAATATTCATAAGGATTACATCAAAAGGTATCCAAACTTATGATATTTGTGAAATACAAATCCTAAAATCATTGTCATAGTTTCTGGTCCTTTTACAAAGTGAATTGATTTATCTTCATTGAAACAAAATAAAACACTCTGCAAAGGATAACTATTCAAACTTCCTTCTCCATCCAACTTGGTCCAAACAATCACACCCTTTGTATTTTGTTGTCAACCAAGATTCATAAATAAATAAACTTTGTAAACTTATGAAATGGATTACTTATCAAAAATTCTACGCCTATGTGGGCTAACTCATTGTAGGAAGCAAGAATTATTGACAGCTAAAACCATGTTGTCCAAAGGTAGTGACTATGAAATTTCATGATCATATCTCCTCAGCCTTCTTCAGAACATCATTCAGAATAGATTTCAAGATTCTAATTCAGCATTATTCACTTCTTCAACATTCCTAGAATACAAGAAAATTGTTACCTACAACCACTCCAAAAAACAGTTAGAATAGTTCACACACATACATGCTAGATTCATAGCATACCCACAACTCCCCCTTTGTGAATGCATCTATAAGGATAGATTTATAAAACAATTCTCCCCCATGAAATCACTATCCAATGTAAAGATGAGAGTGGGTACAGAAACACATACCTTAACCTTGATGAGAAGGAGGTTGGACACCCATGTTCAACCTCAATTTTGAAAATGGTTCCTTCAGTAATGGTTTTGTGAATATATCAACAAATTGTTCAGATGTAGGAACATACTCTAGCCTCAAATAATTACTCTACACATACTCTTTGATGATGTGGTACTTTATATCAATATGTTTTGAATGAGAATGTTGTACTGGATTTCTTGTAAGATTTATTGCACTCTAATAATCACAGCCCAAGAGAAATGGTATCATTACTTCAAGAAGTTGATCTTCTAGCTGAGTCTTCATCCACATTAGTCGATTTTCAGCTTGAGTAGAAACCATATACTCAGATTCAGAAGTGCTAAGAGTTACTGATTTTTTTTCTTGGTATGCCAACTAACACAACTTTTCCCCAGAAAGAAAACTACACCAAATGTGGAACTTCTATCATCAACATTTCCTTCCCAATCAGCATCAGAATACCTGAATAGATCAAATTTTCCCAATCCATCATACCGGATTCCAAAATTTGTCATGCCTTCGATATATCTGAGAATTATTTTTCCAGCAATCAAATGTGACTCTTTAGGAGAACTCTAAAATTTTTCACATAAAGTGATAGCATAGACGATGTCGGGTCTTGATGTAGTCAAATAAAACAGACTTCCAAGAAGGTTTCGAACCGCTTGCAGATCAACTTCCTTGCCTTCTCCATCTTTAGACAACCTGGTTCCTACTGAAATCGTTGTGGAAACTGGTTTTGAATTTTCCATGCCAAACTTCTTCAGAAGTTACTTAGCATACTTTTCTTGAGATAGAAAAACGTGATTCTTCTTCTGTGAAATTCGTAGCCTGAGAAAGTACTTCATTTCACCCATCAAGGACATGTCAAATAACTTCTTCATCTCCTCATCAATTTTTTCACATTATCTTTCATCATTTCCATAAAATATTATATCATCCACATAAACAATAACGATCTATGAAAAATCCTGTCATTCCTTGATGTAGATATTGTTGTCAACTCTCCCTTTCTTAAAGTTCATCTTCTTTAAGAAAGTTTATAATTTATAATACCGTGATCTTGGTGCATGTTTATCCCATACAAATCCATCTTCAACTTCAACACATAAGTTTCATCCTTTCCAATAACAAATCCACAAGGTAGATCAATGTAAACATCCTCATCAAGGTCACCATTCATGAATGCGGATTTTACATCCATTTGAATGATTTTGTAACCTCGTTTTATAGCAATATTAAGAAAGATTATGATTATTTATAATCTTTCCATTGGAGAAAAGGACTCATCAAAATCAATGCATTCAATTTGGGAATACCCTTTACAAACTGATCTTGATTTGTTTCTTATTACTTTAACTTCATCATTCAGCTTGTTTTAGAAAACCCACCTTGTACCAATAATGTTCTTGATGTCCTACTTGGATAAAATTTCTAATGTATCATTCTTATCTATCTGATAAGGCTCTTCATTCATTTCATGAACCCATTCTAGATTCCTAAATGCTTTATTTACATCATTCAATTCAACTTTTAAATAAAGAGAAGTATGTGATATCGCATCCATTATTCTTCTTGTTTGAACCCTCTGATGTTTATCTCCAATAATATTCTGAGCATCCACTTGTTTCCTCAACCAAGGATAAGTTTTTCGAACTTCATCGTCATCACTTGAGATTTCTGAGTCAGATTCCTCTTCAATGGTAGGATTAACACAATCTATATCATTATCAGAATCATTAACAAATGCTACTCTACCCTGCTCAACTTCCACATCAACACATGACTGCTTTTCTTTCTCAACATCATCAGAAACTTTTACATCTGAAGAATAAAAAATTCTTCATGTTTCATTGTTGAGACTTCTATAACCTCTTCCTTCTAGAGTATAGCCAAGAAAAATTCCATCATCTCCCCTTTGTTCAAACTTTCCAGGGTTTCCACCTTTATTCTTTATAATTCCTGGACTCTCAAATACTCTTAAATGTTTCATACATGGAGTTTTTCTATATAACATATCATATGGAGTAATATATGAGTTTTGCCTTTAGAAGCATCCGTTCTGAACATAAATAGCATTTCTCATGGATTGCCTCCAATAAAAAGAAGAAATACTATGTTCATGTAACATAGTTCTCCCCATTTCCACCAGACTTCGATTCTTTCTTTCAGTAACTCCATTTTGTTGAGGTGTGTATGGTGAACTGAAATCATGCCAAATTCCATGTTTCTCAAGGTAAAATTCAAACTCTTCATTATTATAATCACCACCATTATCAGTTCTCAACATCTTCACTAAATACTCACATTCCTTTTCTGTATTCCTCCTGAAACTCTTAATCTTTTTCAGAGCATCTGACTTGTGTCTCAAGTACATAACACAAGTAATGTGAGTAAAGTCATCAATGAAAGTAATGAAGTAAATATCTCCATTTTTTGATTTCTTTTTCATTGGTCCACATATATCATAATGTATAAGTTCTAGGGGTTTATTTGAACGAATTTCAAATCTCTTATGTAAAGAGTTTGTAATCTTCCCTTTTTCACAAATAGTGTAGCACCAATCTCTTCTTCTTGATAAATCAAGCATATCTCGGACACTGTATCACATTGATAACTTACACATATTTCTCTAACAAATATGTCCCAGCCTTTTATGCCATAACTGATTTTGATCTACTATACCCATGTAACAAGAGTTCTGCACTTCATCAACTTGGAAAAAATTCACTCTTGTACGTTGGCCACTTGTAACTATATTTCGATCATTTTCACTTTCCACATCCAATAAATCTTTTCAGAATATAACTTTGTTTTCCCTATCACATAGTTGTGAAACACTCAGAAGATTATGTTTCAACCCATCAACATATAATGTTTTCTTAGATTTAATTTTTTTTCCGATGATGGCTGATCCAACACCTTCGATTCTTAGTGATTCATAATTTTCATATGTAACGATTCCTACTTTGAAATCATTAACATTATTCAGAAATTTTATGTCTCCTTTCATATGAGAAGAACACCCACTATCAAGAATACATGTATGTTCTCCTTTTGTATCTTTCAAATAAGTTTCGACAACAAGAGCATTTTTTTCATCCTTTTTCTTCACTTTCTGTTGTGCTTCCTCCAATTTCCTAGCCAGGTAAATGACTTCTACCAGAAAACCACACACACATTCTTTTTAGACTTATCAGACCTATCCATTTTAGCTTTTAAAAACACTAGATTTTGGGAATTATTAAGAATTTTTTGTTGCTCTGGTAACTCACAAAGGCATCCCTTGGAAAGATGTCCAGGTCAATCACATCTTTCACAGATAGTTTCCAGAGGCCGGAACCTATTCTCAGCTTTCACATCAGTCTTCTCAGATATCCTCTGAAATTTATTTGGAGACTTTCTATTTTCAAAGAATTAACTCCCCCTCTATCATTGTCTTTCAAAACATGTGGAATAGTTGTAAAGTAGTTTGTTGAACCAACACATATTTTCCATGTGTCTGAATCCCCCACAATTCTAGCAATAACCATAGAACGAATATGTGCCTTTGATACTTCTATACTGACCAGATTTGTGAACACGCTTCTCAACAGCATTCTTAATAGAACTATATTGAAAATCAACATTCATGTTGTCATTTTTAACTCCCTTTCTCATTTCATATTTAACAAAACCAGAAGTATTAGAAGTCTTTCTTGACTCATAATTTTTATGCACTTATGATTTTTCAACATTGCTGACTTTGACCACATACATGGTCTTTCCAGCCCTGTTCTTATCAGAACATGTTCAGTCTTTCATTTCAACCATTGATGATAACTTTTGTGGATCCATGATTGGTTCAATCTTACTTGAACATTTACCATCTTATGAGATAGAATTTTTGAAACTGATATTCATTTCCTTAGCTTTATAAAGTTTCTATTGGATAAGTTCCAACTCTTATTCTTTCTCCTTCAACTTTACTTCAAGATGATCATTACGATTATTTGTATTCTCAAAATAATTTTTCCGATCATCAATATCCTTCTCCATCTTGATTTTCCCATCAGTAAAACATTCTTGATTGTTTAATGTGGAATTTTCATTTATCAGCTTGTTGTTTTCCATCTAAAGCCTTTTGATCTTCCTCAATCATTCTTTCAACTCTTCTTTCAAATGAAATTCAAGTTGAGTTTCTTCTACTTCTGAAATGTTGATCTAGTACTCTTCATTATTCAATTTAGCAATAAAGGTATTCCCTCTAGTTTTTTCAGTAATTATTTCTCGGATTCATCATTGCTATCTTCTTCATCTTTATCTTAATATAAAAAGTTGTGTCTTTTTTATTTGAAGAAATTTTTCTCCATCCCCTTTGAAAAATATTTATCTTTGTCAGCTTGTTTCTTCCACAACATTTTTGGCCTTCTGTTATCATCATTATTGTCTTATTCTTTATTATTTTTAGGACAGTTAGCCACAAAGTGACCAACAGCTCCACACTCAAAACATTTCAAGGGATGTATACCCTTGAATTTCCCTGTACCTATTTTCACATTCTTAGAAAACAAGGATAAATTTTCCTCAAAATTTTTACATACCTTATCTTCAGAATCAAATTCACCAACATCATCTTAAATAAGAGTCTTCTTTGACTTCTATCTCTTTGTAGCCTTTTATGACATTTCTCTAACTGATATTGTCTTTCCATTTATTATCTTCTCGCTTCTCATCTCATAAGTAATGAGAGTGATATGTAAATCAACCAATGATAATGTTTCAGGGTCTCTATATTCTAATGAAGAAAATTTAGGATCAAACTTGTCCCGCAGAATTCTCAAGATCTTTTCAACAACTATAGAATCCTCTAATGTTTCACGAAGACATCTGATTGTACTGACAATATCATTTTTCCGGGTAAATGAATCCCTAACAGATTTTTATTATCCCATTTTCATATCATCATACTTTAGTCTCTAGATTTATCGTTTAGCCTTCTTCACATTTGTATTTCCTTCATAGATGTTCATCATTTTTTCCCAGATTCCTTTGTCTATAACAACACTTTTCACTCTAAAAAATTCACTCATAGAGAGATATGAGAGTAACACATTTTTATCTCTTCCATCATTCTCAAGGCTCTTCTTATCGACAGGATTAAAAAGAACCTTGTCATAAATAGCAGAAAATCCATTCGTTGTAGTTTCAAGAACTAAATATCTAAGAGACATAAGATAAGGCATCATTCTGTCCTTCCAGATGTGATAGGGTTTTCCATCAAAAATAGTAATCCCCATATTTTTCACGCAATTTAGATTCGCTGTCAAAAATTATCTTCAACCACTTCAGCAAAGAAGAAATGAAGGCAACCTGTCCCTCTGATACCAATTGAAGTTCCCAGTCAGGTTCCAAGTATCACTAAGAGGGGGAGGGGGTGAACCAGTGACATCTTTTTCTTTTTAAGTTTTCCCTTTTTGAAACAACCTTCTCCTCCTATTAAAGAGTTTATTCCCTTCTGAACACACACAACCACATGAACACAAAATTTAGAAGGTTCACTACTCAACAACAGTAGCTACGTCCTTGGTATAGTACGGAAACAATCCAGTACCACACTATCCACTTAAAAACAATCCTTTTATGTGGAATAAAACGAGTAGGATATACCCTTACACTCATGTAGCACTTTTAAGTCAATCTAATAGTGTATGTACTCCCTCTTAGAAAAAAATAGGGTAATGTAATGATTTTGTGCTTCATAATGAACTTTCACAAATAAAATCTTTCAAAAACAATTATTCAATTTCCTACCCAAAAGCTAGTAAGAACCTCCTAGTGCACACAGCTTGCGTGCCACTCCTGTCATGCGCGCCTCCCTGGTTGTGCTCCAACTGCTTGCGCGCCTCCTGGCTTTCGCACCTCCCTACTTGCGTTCCTCTGGAAACTTCACAGCAAAACTTGCATGGAAGAACCTGCGCAGAAAAACATGCGCAACCACAGATGCGTGCAAAAACTTGTGTGGAAAAACTTAGGCAACAAAACATGCATGGAAAAACATGCATGGCACCCTACTTGCATGTCTGATCAATAACCCTCAGCTTGCGGGCCACATCAGCTTGCCCGCCGCCCTATACGACTTGCGTGATCAGATCTCGAATTTTCTCTTAAGTGTTGATCACTTAAAAAATTAGGAGGCTGGATGTCTATTTATTGTAATTTTTGTGACTTGTGCACCACATAAACTTGTGTACCATTCTTACTTGCATGCCGCTTCATCACTTGTGTGCCGCTCCATCACTTTTGCGCCCTTCCATCACTAGCGCGACACTTTCTTTCCCTTTTCATTTTTTTATATGATGATTTTGGAATCTTACTTGCACGCAACATACACTTGTGTGCCACTTATACTTGCATGCCACACTTGAGTACCACTTATACTTGCTGACGACACATGTGCGCCACTTTTGACTTGCGCACCACTCTTTAAATTGCACACGATTTTATTTCCTTTGTCAAATTTTGATATGATGATCTTTAAATATGACTTGCACGCCACAAAATATTGTGCGCCAATAATTTCATGCTAATACTTGCACGCCACTCATGACTTGCGCTCCACTTTTTTCCTTTTCCAAAATCACTTCTTTAGTCTCTCTACTCTTCATAAGGATTTCATCACAAGTTCTCCAAACTTATGATATTTGTGAAATACAAATCAGCAAAGCATTGTCATAGTTTCTGGTCCTTTTACAAAGTGAATTGATTTATCTTCTATGACAAAAAAATTCAACACCCTACAAAGGATAACTCTTCAAAAATCCATCTCCATCAAACGTAGTCCCAAAAATTTCTATACAAACAATAATCATGTGTTTGAAACAGACCTCTTGAATCGTGTTCTAAGCCTATCCCGACCAAGGATATTTTATCTAATCTAAACAAAACACAATATTGTGAGGGAAGATGTGGATAAATTAGAATCATCGTATCCTAATTGATAAAAGTATCATATGATAATGAGTTTTAATCCCAAAAATTTATCGATTAAATATCATCATTGGTCATTACCTTCTAGAATTTTAGGAAGATACATGGATATGATCTTCCCCAACATAATAACTTCCTTGTCCAACTATGTGATGGAGATAAATATCTGGAATTCCACGTGATTGATCTCGACACAAAAAACTCCATCATAGGTGGCATTAGAATTCTACACTTTAGGGATTATAAAGAACTCATTGAGAGATTTCAATAGAGATTTCGATAAATTGAGATCATACTGGATAGAAAAAATGGCTTCAACTGGATCCAATTACTTCATTATTTTATAACATTGAGCGAAAGGTCCACACTTCCCACTACAAGGATACCCACTAGAATGTTCTTCTAAATATAATTCTCTTAATGTTGGTAGGTCGTACCCCGGAACATACATGGAATGAATTCCTATCACTAAGAAATTATGTCGAATTAGTATGCCTTCCCACCTAGGATGATTGTAATTCAACACAACCTCCATATGATCTTCTAAAAAATTATTGTTTGGATGAAAAATATGGAATGTGTGTGAATTTTAAATCAAATTTTGGGATTTCTAAAGTGATTTTGTGTGAGATTAAACTGTGTAAATAGATATGGTATGGATGTTTCTAGATGATTGGGTTCTTCCACTAGTGTATATACCTTACCCCCTCAACTTCTATAGTCATTTCCCTTATTTCCCAATTTATTCATAAGGAACACAAGTTCATAGACATATTCATAATTAAATTAGGCATCCATTAGGTCAATGACATTTAGGGAATCAAGGTGAAATTAATCATTTGAAGTTTATTTTTTAGATGTTGTGGCACCCATGGTTGACGAACTATAGGAATGATGTATGAAGGGGTCAGGGATGGATTCATTATTAACAATAGATAATATTCCCATTGAATTCCTTTTTTTATTTTTACTATATATATTTTTAGATTATCTCTTAGAGGATTGTGGTGTCATAAAGTTTTATTTTATGATTGTAGAATTAAACAGGGGTAAAATTGAAAGGTTCAACTATTCCTCGAGTATAGTGTGTCTCTAAATGACTATATTTCTAGTCACATAATCATTTACCATTTTTTCACTATTATTGGTAACCAATTTCAATTAACCTTCCTCCCATCATGGTTGAAGTAGAAACACATTTATCCTGCATCATTCGAATGGATATTATTCCTACCTAAAATTTTCCACTTTCTAGTGAATATCTATTATGGAATAACAATCCTAAATGGTGTGACTTAACATTCTATGGAATGTTACATAATTCAGGTGGTTTATAAGGCCATCCTTATTGGGAATTTTGGGCCCCAAATGTTTTGAAAAATTATCCTTTATAGATATTATAATGTTCATGGGTACTAATTCATATCCAAAATAAAAACCATTATTTTTCTATTCCTCTGATTGTTTTATTCCATTCTCTTTTCCAAAACCCTAATGGGGATAGTGTTGTTTGTTTTCTAGTTTGGGAGGAGATGTTCATAATTTTATACAGTCTTTAGATATGGAACTGATGTATGACCTAGAATATAACTAACATTTACAATTTCAACATTTCACATTCTCATTCCATGAGATTCCGTTATTAGATAAGTCTTGCAGGGGGTGGTCTGTAGGGGGTGGTCTGCAGGCAGTGGGGGTCTACAAGGGGGTTTTCATGGCAGGGGGAGGGGACAGGGGGAGGGGGCAGGGCTGGGGGTATAGAGGAGGTCTTCAGGGTAGGGGGAGGCGGTAGGGGTGGGTGAAGGGGGAGTTCTGCAGGGCATGGGGTGGTCTGTAGTGGGTCTTCAAGGCAAGGTTAGGGGCTATGGGGAGGGCGCAGGTGGGGTTTACAGGGTTGGGGTAGGGAACATGGGGTGAGTGGAGGTGGTAGGGGGGGAGGTCTGCAGGGTAGGGGGTGGTATATAGGGCAGTCATGAGGGTAGGGGGAGGGGCAGGGGAGAGGGGGCGGTCTGCATGGCAGGGGGTGGGTGGAGGGGGCAGGGGCAGGGGGAGGTCTTCAGGCGAGGGGGTAGACTTCAGAAATTGGTTTTAGGGATTTTTGTTAATTATACGTGGTCTCATTTTTATGAATTATGTTTATCAGATTATTTTATTGGTAACATAATGATATTATATGAATAACTATATAAACATTGAATGTTTTCATTAATTAAATGTGTTCTCATTTGTATGCATTATTTTTATAAGGATTATTCGCTCCTTCCACTGATTTAGGTACATAAACCAATGAATATTTCAATGATCATGATGATGTTGGTTGTGGAGGTGGTCTGAGAGGAGGTGATAATGATGTTGGTGTTTCTATAGGTAATGATGAGTGTCATTATGGTTTTGGTGATGCCGATATTGAGGCACATTTCAGATGTAAATTTTATTCTTTGATTATATATTAAATTTTATCAAATAGTTATTTTTATTATGATGATTGTGATATTATAATTTTATATTATTTATATTAGAGATAGTTTGAATTTTTATGATATATATTTTATTATGTTTGAGTTTAGTTTTATTTGGAAGGATGTGTTTTTTTCTCGTAGCTAGGGGATGTTAGTACTTCCATAAGGTGAAGATCTTATGGAATCATTTGGTGATTAAGTATAGCTCGGTAGGAATCAATTTAAATGGTTATTAACTATTTAAATAAGTTCTATTTTCTATGGTTTTGAATGTGTTATTAGGGACCAAGATCCATGGTTTTTAATGTGTTATTAGGGACCAAAATCTATGGATTAACCATGGGTGTAGTTAAAAAGTACCATTGTTAAGATCATGGATTTATCTTATAATTTCCGTGGGATTAACTATGGTATTATACTCTAATTTCCAAGGTTAAACCATGGACATACATGTACTAATTCTATACATCAAACCATTTCTATACATGGAATAATTCCATGGATTAAAATGTGGAAGTGGAAAACCCATACTGCAACCGATTTGGTGCAGATCTGGTCAGGGGGGGTGCCAGGGGGTGGGTGGGTGGGGTGGGCGGGGGGGGGGGGGGGGGGCTGGCAGAGGTAGGGTGGGGGGGGGTTGGAGGGGGGAATGGGCAGGGGGCTGGTAGTGGGTGGGGTGGTGGGTTGGGAATGGGCAGGGGTGCTGGAAAGAGGTGGGGGAGGTAGGGGTGGGGGAATGGTAAGGGGGCATGTAGGGTGAGGGGGAATGTGCAGGGGGACTGGCAGGGAGTGGGGGAAGGGAGGGGGGACTAGCAGGGGGGTGCATGGGGAAGTCAGGGGTAGGGTGATTGTAACACCCTAAGCATCCATAGTACACATCTCTTAGAATAATACAATATCACGTGTTGTACACAACATCGAGTTCTAACACACCACAACCAAACAAACTAGTCGTTATAAATAGTAATATCAACTTTTTGAAATTTTTTAAATTTTATCATTCAAAATGGAATTTATTTTTGGATTCAGAATATTGAAATAAACTTAGGGTGATTTTTTGGTATTTTTCTGAAAACATTCAATTTTTTATGAATAGTGGAAAGCACTAAGTTATATTTTAAAACCGAATTTTTATTTAAATAATTATTTATTATATTTAAATTTATTTTAGGTCAAAATAGATACATAATACCTATATATGTTCAATGTAATTAATTGGAGTCAGTTTATCATAATTTTAGATATATAAAATTTTTATTGAACGTTTTATCGTCTTTTACCCATCTCCAAGGAGAATTTGAAAATTCACTCAAAACATAATTTTACAGCTTCTATGAGTGGAATTTCGAAAATATGAGAGACACAATTAATATAAAGGAGTAAAATGTGGTTCAATAATATAAAAATAATTTTTGGTGAATAGTAACATTTTTCATTTATTTACCATGGTTAAAAGTAAATAGGGTAATTAAGGGTAAAAATGATATTATTATTACCATAAAACATGTCCTAATTATATTGGATAAGTATAATTCGACCAAAAAAACATTAGGAATATAATATGAACCTCTTTGGTCCACTTGGATTATATTAAGACACTTATTATTATTTTATTTAAAGAAGACTTAAAATCAAAGTTTAATAATTAAAAAAAATTAATATAAAGTTAAACATAAAATAAATTAGCCTATAAATATTCATTAGAATTATAAAATGATTTAATACATTATGATATTTTGTTTATATTTTTTAGACATTAAATAATTTAATTTATTTATGACACAATGATGATGCAGTACTTACCTAATTAATGAAATATTAATATAATTGATTTTATAAATATCCAAATAAACGTAATTTTAGACTTTTTATGAATTACAATAATATTATAGATTAATATGACATATTACGGTTTGTTAGAAGAATTTTTTTGAAACAATAATACTGTTATGAATTCATAAAAAACAAAATACCAAATACTGTCAAAATTGACATAAAAGGGTTTTTAAAACAAATATTATATTATTAAATGATATTCTATTCATAAAAATATAAGGTCTGGCCAAAAGTCTACAATAGTTATAGGTGTATCATTAATGAACCATTTTAGGTTCTCTTGGAAATATATAGTATGTTTATTAACCATATAATATAAAAATGCAAAGAGACTTGGTAAATGTCAAACTATTAAACTAAGAGTTAAATCTAAATGATAATGTTAATATAGTGACCCAAAATAGCCTAAAACCTTTTTGTTGAGTGGTTTCCGACCCATACCCTACTTATCCTTTAAATAATCCCGTTTTGAGCCATTAGAAACTGGAAATTATTTTATTATAAAATAATATTTCTAGCTTTTCCTAAGGTTCCCCTAACCCCTCTTAAAAAAGGACACTCCACCTTCACTCAAATTCACACCTTCAGAACCATTTGGATTAGCCAAACTCTACCCAAATACCCTCTAAACTATCCTCCCTTCATCCTATAGTCCTTCATTTACTCATAAAGCCATATTATGGAGTTATTTGATCAAATTAAAAGGAAGAACCCAAAGAAGAGGTAAAAATATCACCACCTCGTTCAAGTTATTTATTCTTCCACTCCCATTTTATTTGTTTTTTCCATTTTAAAATAATATCTCTAAAATATTCTATATACTGTGATGTTATTATAAATATGGTACAACCAAATTCATTATTCTATCCATCCATTTAATGACATGTCTCCATATGTGCGTACGTACGCCATACCGTCTCCACGTCGTGGTGTAATTGTTATGCAATACATTATTATTTTGATAGATATAATAATGATGTGTAATTGATGTAAATAATAAATATAAAATGATAATTATTCTTTATATATGATATACCATCCAATTATATATTATTTTAATATAAAAAGAATGATAGTGTCACTCGTGTGTACGAACGGATTACCGTCTCCATGAACGCGATGAGATTCATTCCCCATCATATCCATTTAAGAATGATTTTCATTAGATGATTAAAAACAATGTTTAAATACTTGATATAATTATGGATATAAATAAGATACATCCCATACATAACAAATATGATTCAAATAACAACGAATATAATGGAAAACGAATCCGTTAAAACCCGAAACAACGATAATACTAAGATATTACTAACAAAGCAAAGTTAAAAGTTCATATATGATATCATATTAATGTATATGATTCTTGTATAATTTAATAAAAATTCTTTCACTATTAAACAGTAGGTTATCCTACCCTCGACCAAGTAAAAGTACAAGTTAAGGGTTATTTCTATAATCATATCATTATCTGAGGTTGTTTATACGTAATTATCTACTAGGACCTCTTTATCATCCACATCCATGTTTCTTAAAAATTTATTTCAAAACATTCTTTCTATTTTATAGACTATGGTTTAATTTCATTTATACCCTTTTTAGTCTTTTTATAATATGTTTATATAGGAATATTTCCGTCGTTTTCCAAACAAGGTCCTTTTTAACCATTTCGACAAAATTATGGTAAGAATGTCTTTCTAATCATATACGGCGGGTGCGGCTATTTTTTTCCATTATAAAATTGTCGAAGCTTCCCTTACAAGATTATAAGAATATTTTTAATGTAAATTTTCTATTTTATAATTATGTAACATTTAAATGATTTCAAAAAATAGATATTTCTCTAAAAGAGTTCTGATTTCATCTATGTCAACATCCTTTGATAGATTTTATGTTTATTTGAAGTTGATTTATTATGATAAAAAACTTCCATATTGTATTGAAGGTTTTGTGATATGTTTGACTGTGGATGTTGTATTTTTATACCATTCACGGTTTAAGGGGAATGTATTAATATTATGTATGATAGTTTTAATACGAATGTTTATGTTATGTTTAAACATGTTCATATGAGGATTGCATTAGACTTAGTAAGTGACGGGTGGAGCCTACTATATCTCCTCGATGCATAGATAGGTCTCATGAGACAAACTTGTGTCTTTTCAAAAGGCCTTGACCAAATCTTATCTGTAGTCTTGGAATAAGGCCTTTACTATGTGGTTATGATAGTTGGCATTATTCATTCCATCATTATGAATGTGGTTATTGATATTGCATGTGATTATTCGACAAGTATAATATCCATGTGAATAAGTAAATAGAATTATTTCATTTTAATTTTTCCATATTATGATAAATTTAAATTTTGAAAGTATTTTGTTTTAGTTATACATTGCCTAAAATGTTTATGCTTATTTATGAAAGTTTCATCTATACTGTTATCCTTACTGAGCATCTGAGATCACCCCTTTTTATGTTTTATTTTTCCCAGGATGTGAAGAAGTATTTTATGACTTACATGAAGGGATAGTCTAAGGGGATATGAGTGTGAACTATGAAGACTATTTTGTTGTAGTTTTTCACTTTATTATGTAATGTATGACTTATGAATTTATCTAGTGTTTCTAAGGAAACTAAACTGATGGGTATTTCGAGATTTGAACTGTTGTGATCATGTCAATGTTATGTAATAATGCACCGACTCTGGGTAACTGGGGTTGGGGCATTACAATTTTTATTTGAGGAAGTTTAGTACAAGCCTTGGAAGCTAAATTTAGATAAACTATGATTAGAGCACATAGACCTAAGATGGAAATTGAGGATTAGTATAGAAGAACATCCTATAATTTTAGTATTGCAGAGATTTTTGTTATTTTCATGAGCAATACATCCCTGTCTGGATACGAGCAGGTAGAGTCAGCTCTGGCACAGATGTACCTAGGGGTAAAACCTGAAAACACCGCTTTGAGGTAGACTCAAACGGGAACTGGTGCACGACAATGGGCCTTGCTACACTCTTGGTAACGACACACCCGGGGGATATGCTTAGGATAATTATCATTTTCATTACAATCCATTATAAAGGGTTAATGAGTATATACTTCCTAAAAGAAAACATTTTTATAATTATGGATTACATCCATAAACTGTTCAATTTATGTTAATATTTTTACATGATTGGTTTTGTGTATTTTGATTCATAAACAAATATAATGTATGACATTGTTTAGAAATGGAGCCTAATGGAAGGAATTAAAACTGTATCAATTCACGCACTCCATGTAGGGATTTCCCTCCTGCTCAAGATAAATATAGTGGAGCTGGTGATGAAACTGGTACTAATCAGATAATCACCATACTAGGACAACTTACTCAGGTTATTAATAATAACCTTACCCGTATGTAGAACCCGGATCCGCAGCATGGAGGATCAATGTTAGATCACATCATGATGCAAAAACCACCAATATTCAATAGGGGTAAAAATCCAATAGCAACTGAGCAATGGATAAATTCCTTAGGGAAAATATTCCACACCCTAGGGAGTAACAAAAGGGTAAAAGTTGTCACGGTAGTTTACTGCCTCACTGGAAATGCTGATCAACGGTGGTCATTGATTCAAAACACAAAGTAAGATGATTAAGTATCGAATATATAATGGAGGTAGTTTAAATAGATTTTATTAGAAAAATACCGTCCACAAGACCATCGAGCGGATAAGGAAAGACAATTTCTGAGTCTAAGGAAAAAGGAGGATGAGAATGTTGGAAAGTATGAGTCTAACATTACAAGGTTAGCAAGGCATGCTGCATATTATATACGTAACACAAGAATTAAGATTGATCATTCATTTGATGGGTTAAAACCATTTCTCAATCAAGAATTATTTTTACAATCCTTCTCATCGTACGAATATATTGTCTCATGTGATATGAAGACAGAAAATGAATTATCTAAGTCTTACGATTTTAAAGAAATGCAATAGAATAAGAGATCTTCTGATCACTCTCGAAATGGAAATAAGGGGAAGAAGGGAAAAGTTGAATATCTATCCCACAGTAAATGTGGGAAGAAACACCCTGGTACTTTCCTAAAGGGAATGTGAGTCTGTTACAAGTTTGGTGAAAAAGACCACCAAGCTCGTGATTGCTAGGGGAATAAAGAATATAATGATGTTCAATGCTACAATTTCAAGGATATGGGACATTATTTAAATGAATTTCCTAAGTGTCAAGGAAACATACCTTAGAAAAGGACAAGGTATCAAGACCAAGCTTATGCGTTCAGTACCGCTGAGGTTGAAGTTCCGAAAGACATGGTGGCAGGTAATCTAATGGTTTCCTCAAGCTTAGACAATGCATTATTTGATTTTGGATCGTTTCATTATTTCATATCTTCCCAGTTTTCTAAGAAATTTAGATATTTTCAATATGATTTAACCGAGGAGTTATCAGTCATAACTCTTATGGGAAGTATCATCGGTGAATCTGTTCCCATTAGGGAATATAAATGTTTTTTATCTGCAGATCTCATCATCATACCCATGATTGAATTTCATATAATCATCAATATGGATTTACTTTTGGACCAGGATGAAAAAATTTATTGTAAGAAGAAGTAGGTTACAATTTTTGATGACGATGATAAGGAACACCTTATCTTTATAGCAGAATCGTCACCACCTAATTCTTATCTCGTTCGACCCCCAATAGCTAAACTAAATTCAATTATTGGGGAGGGAGAGAATGAAATAATTGTGGGTGAGGAAAGGAATGTTCTAATATAGGATGTACCTATTCTGAATGAATATGTTGATGTGTTTCCAAAAGATTTACATGGACATCCTCCAGAATGAGAAATTGAGTTTTCCATTGACATAATTCATTGTTCAAGGCCCATATCAAAGACCCCTTATAGAATAGAAACTGTGGAATTAGTGGAAATAATAAAAAATCTAGAGGAATTGAGTAATAAGGGATTTATTCTCCCAAGTGTTTCTCCATGGGGATCCACTGTCCTTTTTTTTAATAAGAAAGATGGATCTATGAGGTTGTGCATTAACTACAGGGAGATCAATGTCATAACAATAAAGAAAAAGTATCCCCTACCTTGAATTGATGATTTCTTTGACCAACTACATGGATATTAGTAATTTTCAAAGATTGACCTTTGATCTGGATACCATCATTTGTCTGTGCAGAATAAATACATTCTGAAGACAACATTTCAAAACAAGAATGGGCATTATGAGTTTACAGTAATGCCTTTTGGATTGACTAATGCATCCTCTATTTTCATGGATGTAATGAATATAGTTTTCAAGGAATATCTCTGTGACTTTTTAGTGGTATTTATTTATGATATCTTGGTATACTCCAAAAGCTATGAAGATCATGAAAATTAATTGTGCATTATCCTGATGACTCTGAGAAGACATGAATTATATGGGATGTTTAGAAAGTGTGAATTCTGGATTTTTAAGATTTCTTTTCTGGGACATATTGTCTCTAAGGATGGAATCTCTGTTGAATCTTCTAAGAAAAGATCAATCCATGAATTTCCAACACCAATGAGTATAACTGAGGTACACAGTTTTATTGGTTTAGCATGATATTATCGACGTTTCGTCCAGAATTTTTCCTGGTTGGCTAACCCATTAACAATGCTCCCACGAATAGTGGTTAAATTTGTTTGGAAAAAAGAGTGTGAAGAATGTTTTGAAGAATTGAAGAGATTATTAGTCAATGCTCTTATGTTGAATCTACAATCGGGGAATGATTGGTTTGTTATTTATAGTGATTCTTCAATGAAAGGACCTGGTTGTGTCCTTATGACGAATGATTGGGTTATTACCTATGCATCAAGACAGCTAAAAATTCATGACCAAAACTATCATAATCATGATCTTGAGTTATCAGTGATAATATTTTCATTTAGAATATGGAGACACTATCTATATAGTGAAAAATGTGATATTTATACTTTTCAAAAGAGTATGAAGTATATTTTTTCACAGAAAGAACTCAACATGAGGCAAATGAGATGGCTTGAACTACTCTGGGATTATTATTTCACCATACACTACCACCCGAGGAAGGCAAATAAGGTGGCAGATACTTTGAGCATTAATGATCATGGAGTTTTGAACTAGATGATAATTGAAAGGGATCCTATATTCAGGGATCTAGTAAATATGGATATGGGAATAACCATGGAAGGTGAAACATCAATGCTTTTTCAAATGGTTGTCAAACCGTCTTTACTAGAAAGGATAAAACGTTCTAATGCTGATGATGAGGAGTTTCAAAATAAGATTAAAGCTGTGAATGATGGGAGATTGAGTGAATTCATATATGAATATGGAACTTTGAAATTTGGGAAGAGACATTGTGTTCCTGATATAACTTATCTAAAAAGGTAATTGTTAGATGACACTCATAGTTCCAATTTATCTATACACACTGGTATCACTAAGATGTATAGAGATTTTAAGGAACACTTTTGTTGGGACAACATGAAAGAGGAGATTTATGATTTTGTGCCAAGATGTATGGTTTGTAAACAAGTGAAAGTAGGAAGGCAACAACCGGGAATAGTCATGCATCTTCTTCCCATAACTGAGTGGAAATGGGATAATTTTATGATGTACTATGTCATGGGACTACCAAAGACTCCTAGAAGGAATGATGAAATAAAGGTCACTGTTGATCATCTTACCAAGTCAACACATCTTCTTTCTATAAGAGAAGATTTACCACTTGAATGTCTAACAAGACTGTATATTATTGAAGTTGTAAGACTTCATGGAGTACCCCTATCGATTATTTTTTATTGTGATCCTCAGTTTACTTCATGATTCTGGAAAATTCTTCAGAAAGCCCTGGTTACTGAACTTCATTTGAGCACTGCCTACCACCCCCAAACCGATGGACAATCAGAACGAACTATTCAAACCTTAGAAGATATGTTGATATCATGATCAGTTGACTTTAAAGGTATGTGGGATCAATATTTACCTCTGTTGGAATTTTCCTCTAATAATAGCTTCCATTCAAGTATTCAGATGGCACCATATGAAGTATTATATGGAAAGAGATGTCGCACACCAACCTGTTGGGATGATTTTGGTGAAAGAAAACTTGTAGGACCATAACTGGTAGAGGAAACAATGGAAAAGGTGAAGGTAATCCAAAACCACATCAAAGCATCTCAAAGTAGGTAGAAGAGATATGCCAATAACCAAAAGAATGGTTTGGAATTTCAGGTTGGATATCATGTTTTCTTGAAAGTATCTCCATGGAAGGGAGTTATACGTTTCGGTGAGAAAGGTAAATTGAGTCCTAGGTACATAGGACCTTTCTAAATTCTAAAATGAATTGGGGTTTTAGCTTATCGTTTGGCAATGCATCCAAATCTACCCAAAGTCCATGATGTATTCAACATATCACTGTTGAGAAAATATATGCCTAACCCAATGCATGTACTCACCTATGAGGAATTAGAACTGGAACCTGATCTATCTTATTGCAAAGAGGCCTTCAGTATTCTTGATATGAGAGAACATGTATTATGAAACTGGATGACTCGTTTGGAAAATGTTCTATGGAGAAACCCTATGATGGAAGAGGTAACGTGGGAACCTGAGGAACATATGATGACAAACCACCTGAGACTTTTTATGCAGTAATATTCTAGAAATTTTGAGGACAAAATTATTTTAAGGAGGGGAGAATGTAACACCCCAAGCTTCCATGGTACGCTTCTCTTTGAATAATACAACAACATGTGTTGTACGCAACTTCGAGTTCATACACTAAAACCAATCAAACTAGCCGTTATAAACAGCAATACCCACATTTTCAAATTTTTTAAATTTTATCTGTCAAAATGGACTTCATTCATGGATTTGGAATATCGATATTAGCTTCAGGTGAATTTTTTGTTTTTTTATGAAAATTTTCAATTTATAATGAATAGTGAAAAACAAAGAGTTCTAGTTTAAAATATATTTTTTATTTAAATGAATATTTATATTTTTTAAATTTATTCTAGGTCAAAATAGATGCTTAATACCTATATAAGTTCAATGTAATTCATTGGAGTTAGTTTATAATAAGTTTACATATATAAAAATTTTATTGAACTTTCACCTTCTTTTACCCATCTCCTGGAAGAATATGAAAATTCACATTAAACATAATTTTACCACTTTTGTTAGTAGAATATCGAAAATCCAAGAGACACGGTTAATGTCAATGAGTCAAATGTGGATTAATAAGACAAAATAATTTTTGGTGAATAATAATTTTTTTTATTTACCACGGTTTAAAGTAAATAGGGTAATTAAGGGTAAAAATGATATTGTTATTATCCTAACACATGTCCTAATTATAATTTCCAAGTATATTTCAACCAAAATAAACCTTAGGAATAAAATATAACCCTCATTGGTCCACTTGGATTAGATTAGGACACTTATTTTTATTTTATTTCAAGAAGAGTTAAAAGAGATAAAATAAAATTTAAATAATTAAAAAAAATTAATATAGGGTACACAGTAGATAAATTGGACTATAAATATTCATTATAAAGATAAAACTATTTCCTACATAATGGTATTTTATTTATATTTTTATATATTATATAATTTAATTTATTAATGACATAATGATGATGCAATACTTACCTAATTAATGAAATATTAATATACTTGATATTATAAATATCCAAATTAATGTAATTTGAGACTTTTTATGAATTAAACTAACTTTATATATTAATATGATATATTAGGGTTGTTTATATGATTTTTATTTGAAGCATTAATGTTGTTATGAATTTATAATAAACAAAACACCAAATAGTGTCAAAATTGACATAAAAGAGTTTTTAAAACAAATATAATTTATTAATTCATATTCTATTCCTAAAAATATATGGTTCGGCCAAAAGACTTATATAATTATATTTTTATCATTAATGAACAAATTTGGGTTCTCTTGGAAGAATATAGTATGTTTATTAACCATATAATATAAAAAAACAAAGATACATGGTAAATGTCAAACTATTTAACTAAGAGTTAAATCTAAAATATAGAGTTAATATAGTGACCCAAACCTGTCTAAAACGTATTGGTTGAGTGACTTTCGACCCATAACCACTTTATACTTTAAATAATCTATTTTTTATCCATTATAAATAGAAAATTATTTTATTATAAAATAATATTTCTAGATTTTCCTAAGGTGCCCCTAACCCCTCTTATAAAAGGGCACCCACTTCTCTCTAATTCACACCTTCAAAGCCATTGGACATGGCCAATATCTACCCAAATACCCTCTCAAATGTTACCCCTTAATCCTAGAGGCCTTAATTTAGTTATAAAGACAACCTATGGAGTCCTTTTGATCAAATCAAAAGGAAGAACCCGAAGAAGGGGTAAAAATATCTCCACCTCTTTCAAGTTCCTTTCTTATTAAAATTCCTTTTTCTTTGTTGTTTCTATTCTAAAATAATAACACCAATATCTTCTATATACTGTGATGTTATTTTAAATATTTTTCAACCAAATGTATTATTCTATCCATCCTTTGAATGACATGCCACCATACGTGCGTACGTATGGCTTACCGTCTCCACGTCGTGGTGTAATTGTTATTCAATACATTTTTATTTTGATGGGTATAATAATGATGATTAATTGATGTAAATAATAAATATAAAATGATAATGATTCTTTATATATGGTATACCATCCAATTATATATTATTTTAATATCAAAATAATGATATTGTCGCTCGTGCGTACGAAGGGATTACCGTCACCACGAACGCGATGAGATTCTTTCACCATCATATCCATTTAAGACTAATTTTCATTAGATGATTAAAAACAATGTTTAAAGACTTGATATCATTCTGGATATGAATATGATACATCCCATACATAACAAATATGACTCACATAATAAATAATATAATTGAAAACAAATCCGTTAAAACCCGAAACAATAATAATTCTAAGATATTATTACTAATGAAATGATAAAAGATCATATATGACATCATATTAATGTATATGATTCTTGAATAATTTAATAAAAATTATTTCACAATTACCCAGGATGTTATCCTACCCTCGACCAAGTAAAAGTACAAGTTAAGGGTTAATTCTATAATCTCTTCATTATCGGAGGTTGTTTATATGTTATTATCTACTGGGACCTCTTTATCATCCACTTCCATGTTTCTAAAAAATGTATTTCAAAACATTCTTTCTATTTTATAGACTATGAGTTAATGTAATTTATACCCTATTTTGACTTTTTATAAGATTTTTATAAAGGAATCTCTCCATCGTATTCCAAACAAGGTCCTTTTTAACCCTTTCGACAAAATTAAGGTAAGAATATCTTTTTAAACTTATACGGAAGGTGCAACTATTTTCCACCATTATAAAAATGTCGAAGCTTACCTTACAAGATTATAATAATATTTTCAAATTAAATGTTTTCTTTTATAATTATGTGACTTTTAAATGATTTCAAAAAATAGATATTTCTCTCAAATAGTTTTGATTTCATCTATGTAAAAATTCTTTTGATAGATTTTAAGTTTATTTGAAGTTGATTTATTATGATACAAAACATCCATATTGTATTGAGGATTTTGTGATATGTTAGACTGTGGATATGTTATTTTTATACCAGTCATGGTTTATGCAGAAAGTATTGACATTTCTTATTCAAGTTTTAATACTAATGTTTATGTTATGTTTAAACCTAGTAATATGAGGAATGTATTGGACTTATTAAGTGACAGATGGAGCCCGCTATAGCACCTCGATGCATCGGTAGGTCTCATGAGGCAAACTAGTGTATTGGCACAAGGCCTTGAAAAAATATTATTTTTAGTCTTGGCACAAGGCCTTGATTATGTGGTTATGATAGTATGGCATTATGCATTCCATCATTATAAAAGTGGTTATTGATATTGTATGTGATTATTCGACTATTAGAATATCCATGTGAAAAAGTAAATGGAATTATTTAATTTTATTTTTTTCATGTTATGATGAAGTT
This sequence comes from Viscum album, assembly GCA_963277665.1. NCBI lineage: Eukaryota > Viridiplantae > Streptophyta > Magnoliopsida > Santalales > Viscaceae > Viscum > Viscum album. The sequence continues at coordinate 666,858,483 of OY728135.1, read as the reverse complement.
CATGTTTAAAAGGATTTTGTTTTAGTTATACATTGCCTTAAATGTTTATACTTATTTATGATGGTTTCTTCTATATTTTTATCCTTACATAGCATGTGAGCTCACCCATTTCTATGTTTTATTTTTCCTAAGATGTGAAGAGGTATTTTATGACCGACCTACTGGGATAGTCTGAGGGGATATGACTGTGGAATATAGAGACTATGTTGTTGTAGTTTTTCACTTTATTATGTAATGCATGACTTATTAATGTATCTTGTGTTTCCAAGGCTACTAAACTAATCGGTCTTTAGAGACTTGATCTTTTGTGATCAGGACAATGTTATGTAATAATGCAACGACTCTGGGTAACTGGGGTTGGGGCATTACAATGAGGGCTCTTGGGGGGGGGGGGGTTGTACAAAGTTTGGAGGGAATGGGATTGGGGCTTATAGGGGGTTGCAGTGGTAGGGGATGGGGTGGGGGATGGGAGGGGGGACTAGAGGGGGGGGGGAATGTGCAGGGGCAGGGGGGGACTGGCAGGGGGTGCATGAGGAAGCCATGGTGCAGGGTGGGGGGGTTGTCTGGGGTGGGGGATGGAAGTGGAGGACTAGAGGGGGGAATGTGTATGGGGTTGGCAGGGGTGGGGGTGGAAGGGGGTGGGGCGGAAGGCAGGGGGAGGGGGAATGGGAAGGGGGGACGGGCAAGGGGTGCATGGGGAAGTGAGGGGGGACGGGTAGGGGTGCATGGGGAAGGCAGGGGGGACTGATAGGGGGGTGCATGGGGAAGGCAGGGTGAGGGGGGTGCATGGGGACGACTAGGTGAGGGGGTGTGCCCAGGGTATGGGGGGGTTTCATGGTTGAAGGGGTGCTGCACGAGGGGGGGAGCCTGTCTAGGGGGTGGAGGGGGCTATCTAGGGTCTAGGGGGGTATGTCCAGGGTTTGGTGGGAGGGATCCAGGGTTTGGGCGCTGTCCTGTGGGGAGTGGAGGGTGGGCTCTCTATGGGGGAAGGGGTGTTGTAGGGGGTGGGGTCTGTCCAAGGGGTGGGGTCCATCCTTGGGTGGGGGTTGTCCAGGGGTTGGGGGGTTATCTAGGGTCTGTCCTGGGGGGGGGTGTCCAGAGTCTGTCCTGGAGGGGGGGGGGGGGGGGGGTTCCAAGGTTTGTCCACGGGGCGTCCAGGGTCCGATGGGGGGGGGGGGGGTCTGTGTGGTTGGGGGGTCCAGTGTTTGTCAAGGGGATGTCATGGGGGGGTGTCCAGGGGGAGTGGAGGGGACTATCCAGGGGGTAGTGGAGTGGGGGATTTGTATGGTGGAAGGGCTGCTGTAGGGGGTAGGGGGATTTTCAGGGGGTGGGGGCTGTCTAGTGTGTGTGGGGGGGGGGCTTTCCAGTTGGGGGTGGGGGCTGTTTAGGGGGGGATTGTGTAGTAGGGGGTTCTTTTAATGGGAGAACGGGTGATTTATGGGGGGATTTGTAGGGGGTGGGGCAGTTTTATTATTATAAAAGGGAAAACCCTAAATCCACAGTTTATAACTGTGGCTATAGACCTAGAACCACGGTTTGAACTGAGGTAGTATCCTTATAGCAACAGTTTCATACCGTGGTTATAGACCTGTGTGCCTTAAGCTACGACCACGGTTTCAAACTGTTGCTTTAGATTTTTAGCCACGGTTTGAAATTGTGGCTATAGGACTTTCCCTATATCCATGACAATACCAACCATAGTTCATAAAACCATGTCTATAACCTATATCCATAGTTTTTGGACTTACAACCACAGTTCTAAACTATGGATATAGCCTAAAATTTTTATAGTGAATGGATTGAAACGATAGAGAATATGTTTGAGTTCCTTGAAATTCTTGAGGATGTCAGGGTAAAGTGTTTGTCATTTCAGCTAGAGGGTCCCGGTCGTAAATGGTGGTAATTAGAGCTTCAAGATGGGAATCATGAGTAGATGAGTTGGGAGGATTTAATGCTATCTATAGTGAGAAGTATGGTCATGAGTTCTTGGCCTACTCTTGATACCCGAAGTTCATAGATCTTTCACTAGGGGATCATACATTGATGGAGTTATCAAACCACTTTGCTAAGCTAGTACAATACATGTATGAGATTGTTTCAAATAAATCTTGGAAATATTGGAAGTTCGAGAACATGATTCATCCTAAAATTTACTCTAAGGTTTTCTTGTTCTTGCTAGGAACTTATGCCAAGGTGTTATATCATTCTTGCATGGTTGATAGTGATTAGAACGAATGGCTGGGGTTTCCTATAGTACTGTCTTTTTTTGGTAGTGGTAGTTCATCTAAGAAGAAGAGAAAGCGTGATGAGCAAGGGAAGAAGGTAGTTGGCTACTCAGGCCATCCTTTTAGGAATACCTCATCTATTGCTTCTGATATAAGTTCCACTGTGTTCCATCAGTGTGGTAGGGTATGGATCATCTGACCTGTATGTGCATACCCTCCCAAGACTTTCCATGGGTGTGGAGTTATGGGACATCTTTAGTGAATTTGTAGGATTGTACGCCCTAACAAGAGTGGGACTATATATATGGCTCCCATAGGGGTGTCAGTTCAGTTAGAGCCGACCAGGACGACATGATCTCTACTTTGTGGTCATGGTGGAAGAACTAGATCTTCTTCTAGGAAGATATGTATCAGGGAAGAGCCACAAGTGATCTTTCCTTCTCAGCCAGGTACGGGGCCTCTGCATGTGGTAGATCAGGAACCATCAAGATCTGATGTAGGAACTTCAACTATTCGAGGTACCATTCTGATTGCATCTTCTATAGCTGTAGTTTTATTTGATATTGGTGCTTCAGTTTTCTTTATATCTACCCATCTTGTTAACCTGCTGAACTTACCAACCAAACTATTTTCTCTTTCCATGGAGTTGGGGACGCCGTTGGGGGAAAAGAGGGATCAAGGACTTAGGTGTCTATCATGCATTCTCTCTATGTCAGTAGTCGAGATGTAGTGGGATTTCATGGTCCTAGATATGGAACGGTTTGATTTGATCCTCAGAATGGATTGGATGGTGCGCTTCCAAGTGCATATTGACTGCTATCGATAGTGAGTTAGTTTTATGGAACCCGATGATAGTCTCTATATATTTCTTGGGGAATAGGATCCTCGGTCCGGTTGCACAGGTCCTCCACTTCCTAAGTTGAGCTATCATTCTTGTCAGTTATCATTGGTTTCCTTAGAAGATGATAGTGGCACTTCTCACGGTGGATTACCTTCAATAGTGGATGACTTTCCAGAGGTAATACAAGATGACTTTTCAGTCTTACCCCTGGATCAAGTTGTGGAGTTCTCGATTGAGTTACTACTGGGAAAACAACCTATATCTATTCCTTCATATAACATGGGCCCCATCAAATTGAGGGAATTAAAGATATAGTATGAAAATTTCGAATGCAAAGGATTCATTCTCCTAAGCGTCTCTCCTTGGGCCGCCCCAGTTTTATTCACGAAGATGGACAATATAAACCTATGATTGTGAATTGATTACCGGAAATTTAATAAGGTGACCATAAAGAATAAATACCCCTTTCCCCAGATTGAATATTTGTTCAACCCGTGAAGGGGGGAAAGAGGTTCTCAAAAATCAACTTGCCATCGGGATAGCACCAACATAGGGTGAGAGAAGAAGACATTTTGAAGATGGATTTCCAGAGCAAGTATGGTTACTTAGAGTACTTGGTCATGCCCTTAGGATTGAAGAATTCTCCAACAGTTTTCCATGGAACTCATGAATAGGATTTTCCACCAACTTCTCGACTCCTTTATTGTGTTATTTGTGGACGACATCCTAGTTAATTATGGATTGGAGAAGGAACATGTGAATCACCTGTGGATTATTTTGGGCACTTTTCAGGATCACCGCTTATATGCCAACCTTTTGATATGCTCATTCTATATGAGGGAAGTGATGTATCTGGGGAATGTAATCTAAAAAAAGGGGGTTTCAGTAGATCCTACGAAAATTAGTGCAGTGATTTCATGGGATCAACTGAGGAATGTGTTTGAGATCATAATTTCTCTTGGCCTGGTAGGTTATTACAGGTGCTTTGTTCGGGATTTCTCATGGCATGCCTCCTCCATGACTGCACTCACCCGGAAAGGGGTGAAGCTTGATTGGATCCCACAATGCTAGGCATCCATTGAGGTGTTGAAGCTGCATTTGACCAACGAACCTGTGTTGATCTTACCAGAGTCTAGGAAGGGCTATGTGATTTAATATGATGCTTCAGGTATAAGCCTTGGGTTTATACTAATGCAGGATAATCATGCGGTGGTTTATGGTTCTCACCAACTCTGACCGCATGAGAAGAGTTAACCGAATCATGACATGGATTAGAAGTAATGATGCATGAACTAAAGGCATGGAATCACTACCTCTTGGGGAGAAATTTTTGGTATACTCTAACCATGAGATAATGGCCTATATTTTCTCTCAGAAAGATCTCAATATGAGTCATTGACATTGGATTGAGTATCTTCATGTATTTTACATTGACATTGTTTATAATCTAGGAAAGGGTAATGTGGTGGCTGACACATTGAGCAGGAAGGTACCAATACCGGCATTGAAGAAGTCCATTGATGAGTGGACTTTGATGGGGCTCTTTAACTAGATGCACTTAGAAAACAAGGAGCACAGCGGAGGTGCATTCTTGGATATTATTTAGTTAACTCTTTTCCCTCTATAATTGATTCAAGGAGAGAAGCCCAGTGATGAGCTATGTCAGTGGTCTATGTAGTTTCATCATGGTTGGAAGACTTATTTAGAGCGGTCTTTGTCTCTTGAGAGGATTTTATGCTTCAGGGGTCGTGAAGGGGTGATGTTATCCCTATGGAAGGTGTTGATGTAGGATAGCCACCTGTCTTAGTGGTCCATCCATAATGGTACTACCAAGATGTATTACGATGTTCTTCTCTAGTTATAGTGTCCTAAATAACACAATAATAGACCCTCGACCACCAGAACTAGAAAACAATATTACTACAAAACCATGTAACCTCTATATTTTGGGGATTTTGAATGTTTTAATTTAAAAATTAAACCTATTAGAAAACCTAAATTGGGATTTCATTCATGCATAGTAGAGGGGACCTCATTTTGTGATCTCAATGTGGATGAACCATGATTTTATCTTGGTTCTTGACCCAGTCTTTGATTCATGTGTGGTTTGTATCATTATATCTTCATTGGTAAGAATTAAATTCTTTTTTAACCTTTCTTGATTCTTCTAGATATCAACTATGATATTTGTATTTAGTATTCTATGAACTAATTTAGTATTCAACATCCATTATTCAGATTTCTCCTAATCTAAGTTGAATCAAGACATCATACTGGATGAGCACTCCACTGCCATTCTATGATAGTTGTTCTACGATTTTATATATACTTTTGGTGCTTTTTTGAGCTATCGGTCGTTATGTTGCCTACTATATTTTCTAACGTGGCCCCCTAATTGAATGGTTAAATTGATATAAATGATATAGGACCTATTATGGATGCTTATTGGTTACTTGAGATGATTTGGTTTTTTTCAAAAACACAAGGAAACCCATGGTGTGTTCCATGATTTCACCTTGGTTTTCACCATTGGTGAACCACCCAAGTAGTCTGTTCTTGATTTTTCCCAGTTATAGGAACCTCAGATGTAATTAAATGGAATTGAATTACATGATTAAGAGATTTAATACCTCCATAAATTGGTTCATCATATTATACAAATCTTTATTGGATTAAATGGCTTGAATAGAATTAGTTTAATTGTTGGGTATACCCATGTGATGTGTTTTATTTCAAATGTTGATAAATGGGTACCTATACCGGTGTGACATGATTGTAAGGGAATGAAATAAACTAGTGGGTATAATCATTATATTTAATTTGTTTTGAATTTATTTTATTATATTAGTGGGTAGAATCATATGGAATGGAATTTTCAAATGGTATAAAAGGGTTGAATGTTTGGTTAAATTCCATGGATGTCTCTCCATGGATCTTGAACATGGAAGTGGATGACTTGAGTGGTAATCCATCTTGGGTCTTAATTATGTGGGATTCCTTAGTCATTTATACACCCTTTATTTCTCTTGTTTAGGTTAGAGTAGGATGTGTTTGGTATGGCATTTTCCAAGGACTCCAAACAATGCCTATACTGAGTTTCCGTTTAGATGCTCTTGGGAATCAACAAGGATGACTTGTTCTTCTACACTTGGGATTTGACCCTTCATGGCCTACACTACTTTATATGACACGACTGTGGCATATATGACATGATTGGTTATACGGTATGGTCATGGGTTTTTTATATTTTGTCATTATATGGAAAAAAATGTTTGGACCAGATATGGATGGGAGTATGGTAAGGCCATGTTATTTATTATTTTTCTTTTAGCCATCTTTTTAGGCTAATAACACATTTTTTGGTAGGAAACCTCAAGAGGAAATTTGATATCACTCTCTTATAGTGGTTTACATTCCATCGGGACATTAATTTGGTGCATGCTTAAATATTTACCTACATTACTTACACTACATAGTTTAAATTACACGATTAAAACGTATACACCTTTAGGTGATTGCCTACTGGGATGTTATCTCACACCCTATTTGGGCCTTCCATGGTAAACCAGAATCGATTATATCGTTGTAGGTTTTTATAGGGGAAATATCCCTAACACGAGTTGTTGATTGATACATTGGATAAGGGGAACATTGGACCAAGATGATGATCTTGCTGCTACTAGGACAGTTTTGTTCATTTTGGATTTTGGACACTTGTGTTGTACTACAATGATATTACCCAATTTTAGTTATTTTCTAGATACATGAATCACCACCATTATTTGTTGTGAGACTTCTTATGGCTTGTTATATATATATATTTACTTTTAATTTATTATTTTTCTACTTGTTATATCTTCTTTTGTTATTTTTATGTTATTGATTTTATGTTGTGTATACTCTGGTGATGATGGTATAGTCTCCCCACTAACACACCTAGGCCCTTGATAATATTCATCACCCTCTTTAAATTTTTGGAGATGGACTTGAGGCCTTGTTACCTACCTGGATTGGGGCATTATTGGGTGGCATTCGAGTCTAGGACATTACATCTCGTTGTTCGAAGAAAAGTTTTGTGGATATCTGAAAGAAATATCATTATTTCAATGTAGGTTGCAATTTAATTCTCAAATTTTATCCATGGAAAAGTCTGATGTGTTTTGGTAAAAAGAGTTAGGCGATTCCATAGTCAATTAGACCATATAAAATCCATAAGAAAGTTAGATCAGTTTCCTACCAAGTGGATTTGCCTCTAAGTTTATCTCAGGTACACAATGTATTTCATGCTTCAATGTTAAGTGTATATGTTGTGGGTTCATCTCATATTTTGAGCCTAGATCTAGTTCCACTGGAAGAGAATCCTTCTTATGAGGAATAACCAGTTCAAATTCTTGACCATAGAGAGAATGTATTATCGAATAATGCGATTCACCTAGTTAATGATTTTTGGAAAACCATATAGTTGTAGTAGAATCATCATAATTTTTAAATGATATGATGGAAAAATATCTAAACTTATTTAATAAGTGATTAAAATTACGAGGATGTAATTTTCAAAAGGGGGGAAGGATGTAACATTCCATGTGATGATAGAATAAGTTATTTCATATTTATTAATATTTATGAAGTAAATAGGATTTTAAATTAAAATGGATGATATGTTAAATAGTTTAACTGATATTAAATAATGAGTTTCATCAAAATCGATTTTCCATGAATGATTAAAGTTATACTAGACAAAAATATCATATAAATATTGTTATTTAATATGGAAATATTCCCACCTTTTAATAGAAGACATAAATTAAAAATAAATTTTAAACCATTTAGATTTTTATATGAAAAAATAAAATTCTTTTTTGGAATTGGAATATCAAAACGTACTTTGCGAGATTTTTTGGAATTTTTCAAAGAAGATTAATTTTTGATTAATAGTGAAAAACATTGAATTTTAATTACAATTTTTTTTCATATTATTTATTTAATAGTAAAATAATATATTTAATTGATTTTAAATTATAATTAAATTAATTTTATATGATTTATAACATAATATTTCATTGTAATCAATTTCATGTTAATATTGGAAATAAAAACATTTAAAACTTTTGAACATTTATACTTTCAAAACAAATTTTTTGGCCTGTCTGAGGGATTAATTTTAAATTAATTTCATCTCTTTATGGGATATTAATTTGGAAAAATATATTCCATATTTTTAATTATAATACTTAATACTATCAAATTATTTCAAATTATTATTTGATGAAAAATATTTCTGAAAACAATTAAAATTTATTATAGTGATTACAATAAAAATGTGTTAAATTAATGGTTAAACATTAATATTAAGGGTCCAAATAACATAAAAACTATTAAAAATCCATTTTATAGACATATATATTGAATATAGAACCTTTTATATAAATTTTATCATTATTTGAGTAACATGATGTAATGGAGTCCTCCCGGGGTTTTAATTTTATATATTTACAAGAATGCAACTCCCCCTCTACTATAAAAAGAAACCCTTCACTTATTCACACCTCTAAACACATTTGGATCATATAAATCCAGCCAAAATAATCTCAAAAAATCCCTACCCTCACTGTAGAGTCCTCACATTGTGAATAAATAAAACCAAGATGTCTATTGGTGAAAACAAAACGGAGTTACCCAGAGAAGAGGTAACATTCATCAACACACATTTTTTTGTTTCGTTCTCCGATATCTTAATTTGAATTTATACCATGATTATATAATAAACAACGTATCTCAAATTTACTAATATTTTTTTATGTTAAGGGTTTTACATAATCCTACAAACACTTCCATCAAATGGGTAATTAAATCACCGTTCGTGTGTATGGAAGACTACCTCCTCACAAAATGTTTTCATTCATTTTTCCTATACCACATCTCTTGGTTGGGAATTATTATAGAAAACTATTTTTATATGAAATATATGGTATTTATTATTTCCTCATACTTATATAATTATTATATACACATTCCCCCATGTTTCCATTTTGTTGAATACGATAATATCCTTTGTGGACGTGTGGACTACTTCCTCCTCAAAGTGATGTGATATGTTCACACTTTACAGGGAATTTATTATGGATGATTTTAATAAAAGTATATGACATAAAAAATTTATATATTATATTCATTAAATAATTACCTTTCTAGATAAATAATATAACATTTTATTTATTACCCTTTCACCCACTAAAAAATATGATACCATCGAATGGGGAGGTGTGGACAATTGCATCCTCAACGCAAGGTGATTTCCTTTAGATCACAATAAATACATGTATAAGAATATATGATTAAATAACCTGGAATTATATTATATAATTATCACCCATTAATGATAAATTGTACTTACCATATTTCCATAATGTTCATTGAAAAATGAGCATGTTACCCATGTGTATGTACGGTCTGATGTCTCAATGATCGTAATATTGGTTCATTTTTTATAACCATATTTCAAGATTGTTTTTAAAATATTATTTGATGTATAAAAATAATAATTATTTCATTATTATTATTTTTAATGGGTTTTAATGGTGAACCCTTTGACCATAGTGGACCTACCAAAATAATATTTGACATGTATACTGAATGTGATCAAAACACCTGACATAAACATAATTGTTTAAGTATTTCATTAAAAAAATGTAATAAGTGACATAAAATTATTCATAAACATGAAAAAATATAATCAATTAAATAGTTAAGATATTTTTATTATATTGGAAGATAAAGACACATGTTACAGGTCAAACCCAATGTCAGGGACTCCGTCTCAGTGCCCATTAATTGAGGAATATGTTGATATTTTGCACATTTATTATTTTACATGGAATATATAAATCCAATTTTAAAGGTTATATCACAAACATTCTCTATAATAATGATATTTAATGTTTATTAATTTTATTCTTGAATGAATTCTATGATTCTAATATTTAATACTTGAACGAGACACTTTGATTTCAAACTCTCTTTTTAACTATTTTAAGATTTAATATCATATTTATTTCCTCAATGTCAATATTATTCCTATTATTTTATATTATTATTTAAACAAAAGGATTATAAATGGAATTTTATGTCTATTTTTAATTTCATTCAAATGTTTTAAAAAAGGAATCTTTTTATGTGTTTTATACAGACTATTTTAACAAATGACAACGTGAATGTTATATTCTTATTGTACACAGTGACAATTACTTTCCCACAACCACGGCCATTATTTGTTTTAGCTTCCATTCAATATTTCAAGATTCAGTAAATGAAAATATCACTTTATAGATTTTGGAATTTTTGTATTGGACCTTTTTTTCAATGATAAGGTGTAATTTTTGTTAAAAATGGTCTTTTGAAAGAATATGGTATTTTAATATCTAAAAGGGATTTTCATACATGTTTAATTTTTGTAAATGGTGAAATTTTGTTTTTCATGTTGTTTTTCTTATATATTATAATAGTTGAGTGAACCTAGATAGTATGAGGTGAGCCTATTATAGCATAAATTATTTTTGCACCTAGATTGTGATCCAATGAATTATGTAATGATTATATTATCCCTTTAATTATATTGGAAGTTAGTCGAATGGTTATTCTAATATTTAAAATTCTATAATGGTTATAAAAGGGATTAATGTGATTATGTTGCAATTTACCTACCTGGATTTTCTATGTTTTCTTATTAGTTTTCATTGAAATAAGTTATTTTCAAATGGTAAAATAAATGATATTTTCTAAAGGAATGATATTTACCTTTTTAGTTAAAATGTTATGTTTTCTAGAAAGGTATTTTAATTTTTTTAATGTTTATTAATAGACAGATGATTTCCTTCGTTTTTATCCCTTGCTGGGATTTTTAAGATCATCCCATGTTTTTAAATATTTTTAAAAGGATTTAAGGATGATTATGGGATTGGAAGATTTCAATTTAAAAGTAAAGAAGAATTTTAATAACATATATCAAGATTTTTTAAAATTTTTATATGGTGGAATAAATTGAAACTTATCATAAGGGTCAACATTGTATTTTATGGTTTTATTATGTATGAGTTATGATATAATTCTCTAAAACTCTAAACCTGAATAGATTATAAATGTGAAAGAAAGTAATTTCTTGACTAAAACTCAATATTAGGTAAAGTTTTATGATATGGACTTATAGTTCATATCTGGATATCGATGTTGTGACATTAATTTCTATCCCTTGTGTTCCTTAATCAATCGCTAGGTAGTAATCCATTACTTCATGTATACCAACCTGATACAAATGATAAAAAATTCTAGTGGCTCACAAATTAAATTCTTATGTTAATCATAATAAAAATATATATGAATTTTATTAGTGAAATAATTATTACTCTTCAGACTGAGGAATAACTTTATTCAATTCTTATTAATCGCATATATTAAATAAATATCTATTCAATGAATTGTTAATGATATATATATATATATATTAATGAAAATTAAGTAAATACTTTTTCTAGTTTATGGATAAAAATATTTAATTATGAATAATAAATTTATTTCGGAATTCAATAAATTTTGATGAGTTCTAATAGTCTAATATTTTTTCTATTGATAAATATTAATTTACATTACGGTAAAATAATATTTGTTACTATGAATGTTAGCATGTATGATAAAATAATAATATTATTATTATTATTTTCAAGTGGAATGAGGTTCAATTGAGATTAATATATTATTTCAGAGCCGGTATAGAATAAAATAATATTTGATCCTAAACCTTATATCTATAAATACATGGTTATGTATACTGGATAGGGTTAATTGGATACTGAGAATAAATAATAATTGCCCATAATGGACTTCTCTCTCAATTATAAGAATCTATCCTCTATTCCTCTCATCAATGAGAGAAACTCATTAATTGAAAAAAGATATTAGATTAATCAATATGGATAACATAATACATTTTATTAGATATGAATGAAATCGGAAATCAATTCACATTTCACAGAGATAAAGAAACACATGTAGATCACTGTCAGAGAGATTCTATTCTTGAATCCTTACAGCACAATGAAGGTTATCTGAAAGGATTTTCAGAACATCATAACATCCTAAAAGAAATGATATATTAATCTCTAATCATTTAAAAGGAAATAATTTATTTAACTATAAATTTTACATAAAATGTCCTCTCTCTAGGTTTTGGGAAACATTGAATTAATAAAAATTGTACTTTAAAACCCACCAATGGATATTCCTATGAGAATGAAACCCAAAAGTGGAATCAGAGTGATCATGTTACAAATTTATAATTATTTATTTTATTTTTAATATATATTCACAATAGTGGTTATAATTTTAATTTCAGATGATTCATTATTTCATTTATTTTAATTAAAAATCATTGGACATTGTAATTATAATCTTTCATTAGTTGTATTTAATAATGGATTTATAATAGGTGAAAAATCACTATAGATTCCATTAAAAAGTGTAGAGGATTCTATCTGTATAGAATGGGATTTCATGGTGTGTAGTCAGAGTACAGACCATGTACCCAAGTACACTTAACCAGGCCATGTCATGGGATACACGATGCACCAAAGCAGTAAATTATATATAGTGCAATTATTACACACCAGGTGTTGACTAGGACAACCCGGAACATGTATTGTTGGATTAAAAAATGTGTAGTTGGATAACATTCCATGTCATCTACATGGTTTATCAGTGGAATTCACACTGACCATGTAGTCAAATACATGGTCAAATCCGCGTGTGACGGACAACCTGGAACATTAATAGAGTACAAGACATATACCTATCCATTACGACATGTATAAATTAATTCAAACATTCATAGTATATGTTAGGACATTCAGAGAGTCATGTAGGAGCATAGAATGAATAACATACGACTTGTAGGTAGTGTACATTCCATGTGGTTCTACTTCCAAAAAATAGGTTGAGTCATTCAATGGGTTGTGTGAACACATTACAAGAAAGAAAAACTGTATATAGAAGGATTTTGCATGCTATGTAGTCCTTATGAGGTACAATACAAATCCCCATACGTGTATCTTGCATACATGATAATTGATGTACACGAAGTGTATATCATAAGTACATGATATGCAGTCTCATAATAAATAATTTAATTAAATAACATTAAATTGTAAAATTATTTTAATAAAAACATATTTTATTTATTTTCATACATGGTGTGTTTGGAAATTTATTAATGGTTTAAAATAATCAATAAATTATCAATTAATTTATTTGTAATAATAATCCCTTATTGGTTATACATTTTCTTTCTTACTAATTAATTTAATGAAGGGTACCTCCCAGATAATTTGGATAATCATTTATTTGAATGGAAAGGTTTAATTAATTGAAATTTTTATTAATGAAAGTGTGTTTTTGTTAATAATATTGAATGAATATTAATGTTTCTTAAACTGTTATACTTTTTCATATTTGTTGTATGAGAATGACCATTCAAGAGATTTACCAATACATGTGTATGTTTTAAAGTTATTTATTTTAATTTATTGCATTGGTTTAGAAATATTAATCAATAAATTATATTTGATGGGATATGTTCCATCCCTCCCTCAATTATTACATACGAACTTCATGTCCATTGTTATTTATGTAATCCCCATTAACCAATCCTTTGGTCCCCCCACCTGTGTGTGAGTTATAAACACATGTAATTAATGGAATATCCCATGGAATTGGAGGTGGTTCAAGAAGGAACTAAAAAGATGATATCCCACATGACATAATGGTGTATAGGTAGAATATTTTAACTCATACCAAGACCAACATAATGAATTTTCCCCTAGAAAAAAGGTTGATATACTATTTTCTCAATAAATAAATGGTTAAATACGACTATGATAGGGTCATTTAGTATTTATTTATTTATTCATTATGTGTTATTTATTTTATGGATGGAATCCCTACATCACATAAATAAATTAATTAATATAGATATATTCAATTTAAATTAATGGATTGTGAATAAATATTTTATCTAACATTGATAATTAATTAACTAAAGTTCACTTATTGTTAAAAAGTCATAAAAAGGATAAGAGAAGATAATTTGTTTTTATAATGAATAATATCCATCAAATAAATATTTAGCTATAATTGGAAAATCATTACATGATTATGAATTAATCCAAAAAGAAATAAGTGGTTTACCAACCCTTGATTGGATACATACCTCTCTAAGGGGAGTTATTTTGAACATTTCATGTTGAATTAATCAATTTTCATCAAGTGGATAAGTTATAATAATCATTTTTAATTATTTTAATAATTGGAAATCTATACAATGAAACCCCCGTGATCATTCTATACCTCAGGGTATAACCCTAAAAATTAAAATTTTTTAATATGGTACCATAATTTATGGGATAAATTATTATGAAAAAATTATTATCTGTTGGAATCCCCCATTCATATTCTGCCAACCCAGCAGGTGAGAAATGGTAATGAGGATTCCTACCAGAGATATGTTAGGGATTCTTCCTAGGTCTATTGTATTATATTATCATCATTTTCTTGATATTTCATAGTACAATATAAGGTCATGCATTTTCATACCATAATATATCATCTCTTGTCTCTTTAGAAATACAAAGAAATGGTTGATATCAATAATGTTGTCAATCCAATATATCAATTTCAACTAAAATAAGGGAATCTAGATACTAATAATTATTTCGAAAGTCTAGGGTATATTGATCAGTTAAAAAAATTAGTGTTACACATGGATAATAAATTTTAAATTAATATTATTTTATTATCCTTACCAACATTTTTTTCCTAATTTTTCAAATCTCAAATAAACAAAATAGATAAGTCACTTAGGAATATATTCCCATACCTTTCCAAGAAGATAAGGAAAAGGTAAAATCTATTTCTAAATGGCCAATATATGAAAATTATGAAAGAAAATTCATAATATCCCATAGATAATCTATATCCGAAATATTCTTTACATTATCCATCAAATAGAAAAATTATTCAATGGCAGAAGAATGAATATAATGTTTTTTTTCTGTAGAATGAATAGTCACTAGAAATGAAATTTAAATGAAATGAAGAATTATCTACTTGAATAAATGTTAATTATGATCATAAATTTTATTTTTACTAATTATTTTATAAATAAAATATTCTTACAACTTATATGTATTTCAAT
This sequence comes from Viscum album, assembly GCA_963277665.1. NCBI lineage: Eukaryota > Viridiplantae > Streptophyta > Magnoliopsida > Santalales > Viscaceae > Viscum > Viscum album. The sequence goes on along the minus strand of OY728135.1, from coordinate 666,843,179 downwards.
ATCTAAAATAAACTAAAATTGAGTGGTTATAAAGTGAACTCAAAATGGATGACAGATAAATTTAGTCCTATATAAACCATGGAGATATCACAACATCACATTTCCAAAATGACATTATTAAATTATATAGTGATTTTTCCCAAAAAAATCAATTTTTCTATCTAGACATAAAGACAAATTATTTTAAATTTCAAATAATTTCTGTTATAGTACTTCATTGATAAACTATTGGTTGAGAATCTCTTGAATTACCAATATAAATCTCAACGAATGATGAATATAAAACATTACACTATTACCTAATTATTTCAAGACAATTCATTGTCCAATAAAAATGAAATTAGAAGAATTTTTTATATCAAAATAGTGGTTCTAGACTCTATTTAACTAAGATACAATGTATACAAGAAACATACTTACCATATTTAGTTAAAAAACTATATATATAAAGGTACAAAACAATCCTTTAAAATGAGTTCAATATAGTCATGTGAACTATTATAGTTCTAAAGGTAACTTTATATAAATCCTGAGATTCCTTTAATAAATTTTAAAAATGGTCATTGATGTAAATGATTTCACTTGGTAAAGAATGATGAATCACCAAGCTATCTTTTTGTAGAAAATATTTTTCATGTATTTATATAGAATACATGTACAGTAAAGGTAATCAAAAACTCACATTTTCTTATACACATAATCTTCCAAATGGTAGTAAAAGAGAGATCAATGTTGCGCCTTATATATATTGAAAATAATTCATTATTTTTTCCAAGACATGTTTTGAATATAAAAGTGAAACAACTCACTATATGAAAACTATATTGTCTATTGGATACCATAACAATTCTTATATAATAAGAATCTATTATGATTCTACCATAGTTGATAGTTTAAATCCATTTGTTAAAATATATACATAGCTATAAAAGAACATCAAAACACTAATGTGAATCTATGTGAATAATCCAAAAGACACAATAGATATTAAATTCTACTTAAGGGAAACTATAATTCAATAATAGAAATGTATCTCTATAAATATAGTGGGATCATACATATCTTCTATGAGTATAAGATATAGATGCACAATGGATATCATAGGAATTCAAGAATCCATTGATCTTAGTATGAGGGGTAGTTCCAAAGAAACACATTGCAATGGAATTTATTATGAAACTGGTAGTTTTTGTTCACCCCAATGGATGATACATGTATTATTATTTAAAATTAAGTTTTCTCACAATACATTATACAATACTAATATGATATGGTTGAAACGTATGTGTATATTCAAGTAATGGAATCTATATATAATGATTTACGAACTTCTTATTTTTAATGCCTCTAAGAATTGACACTTCTGGTAATTATTCAAGATAAACTTTACATGGATGGTATAATATTGTACCTACAACACCCCATGTTTTTATGAACTATTTTATTGGTAATAAACAAAAATTCATTGATTCCTTGCATTTAACACTACACAAAAATAATATTTCTTTTAACACAACACAATATTAACCATTCCATAAATGAAAAATTGATATTATCACACGTTATACAAAATGATAAATTTTTATTTTGTTACACACAGAACTGAGTTCCTTCAATAGCTGGTGTTACATGCTAGATAGAGTTTTATAGAAATACATCATATTATTATTATTATTATTATTTAATATGATATTTATTGCATAGTCAATAAAATAGTGGTAATGAATATGTTTAAATAACCTATAAAAATATATATTTTTCTCATGGTTATTAGTTATATATTTATTAGTAATAAAATAATATTCATTTAAATGAAAGAGAAAAGTTTCTCGGAAAACATATTCATTTCTAGATGGTGGTATAATCATTCTTGGATTTTATAATTTAAAATTTTATTTTATAAAATTTCTAAAATTTATTTGAAAAAATAATCTTTATTCTGGAAATATATATATTAAAATTATTTTAGGGTTAATTTTTTTTATTTTTATGAGAAGTATCATTTTTTGATGAGTTGTTGAAAAGTATTAAATTTTTATTGGAAACTGCATTTTTCTTTAAATAATTTATAACGATAAAATATATTTTGAATTTTTTTTAAAGACAAAATAGATCAGTGATACATATATTAATCTAATTTATGTCACTGTACTCATTTTAATGTTGAATATTGATATAAAAACATTGTAAAGGTTTGATCATTCACATTAGAAACCTTCTTTCTCATCACGTCTATGGAATTAATTTTAAATTATATATTGCGACATATATGTATTAAATTTTAAAAAAATGGATTCTATATTTGGAATGAGAATAATTTATAATTTTTCATAATCCCAAAATAATTTCTAACCAATTTGATTAGTGAAAAAAGTTAAAGTTAATTACCTTAATTAATGTAAAAAGGATTTTAAATAGTGTTTAAACATAGAATATAATGTGTACAATGAACTAAAAACATGTCAAAAACCCATTTTCTGGACATATTTCAACACTTAGAAAATTATTATATATTTGTATAAGGTATTGGGATAATATTATTTTAAATTTCCCTCCATAATCAGTTATAAAAATAAAGAAGGTAGAAAGGAACATTCCTCACATTTAAAATTTATGATGATTTAGGATAGGGAAAAACACATTGGTTCTATTGTATATATCATTCTGAAATATAAATATTTTTTATTATCATAAAAATTTTTATTTAATTTTTAGAAAATAATTAGTTGCTTAAAATTTTTAAGAAATTCCAAAGCATTGCTTATTTAGTTACTAATAAAATAAAATAAATTCTACTAATTTTTTAAATGTGACAAAATAGAATTAATTAATGTCTTGCATTAATATTTTGGATCTATATGTTATTTTATATAATTTTTAACAAAATATAAAATAGTTTTTTTATTTTATTGATATTTTTCAATTCAAAATAAATAATTGTTTTTTAAAATTTATATTAATGTATTTTTATAATAATATATATTTTATTAAAAGCATTAAAATTACTAAAAATATTATATTCTACTAAGTGATTTGAAAAGGACAATTAATATAATATATTGTTCATTAATGGAAAATTTTATATTTTATAATGATAATAGATATCCTTAAATAGTTAAAACATTGTTATCGTAGTTATAGATAAAATGAAATTTTAATGAGTAACTTGCACTTTTATTAAAATTAAATTAAAACACATATGTGATTTTTATGAAATAGATATAAATTTTCATAAATTTTCTTTCTAAATCATTAAATGTTTATCATTTTAATATATCCCTAATGAATTAATTACCCAAGTTTGGGAATTAGTTACCTTAATATAAACCCAAAGGGGAAATAATAAGGAAACATTGAAGTTATCGAAGAACATTATAAAAATTATTCCATTTTCATTTGTGTTGGTCGGATTAGAGTACTCAAGAGGGGGGGGGGTGAATTGAGTATATATAAAAATTTCTGTTCAAAAGGTTTTCTTAAAAGGTTCCCCAATAAAAATAAATACAACCCAGTTAATCAATGTAATACAGTTAGGAAAATTTTTCTATTCAAATAACTTCTCTGGAGATTGATTGATTCTCAGTAATCTCAATATCAGTTATTGATATTACTTTTGAAACTATTCTAATACGGTAAAACAACTATAACTTCAGTCGAAGAATAACTATAAAAGTGAATCTAGTGATTTATAAACTATACAGTAAAATAGAGAGAACTAAATTATAAAAACACAACAGATATAAATTATGTTGTTCAGTCTCAATCCAAGACATAATCCACTCCACATGGTGATAAAATAACACCAAGAAGTTTATATTAATAAACTTGATCCACACCCTGGATCAGGGTAAACAACAGTGCACAAGACTATCGAGGTCACATGACCTCTTCCACCATTTTTTGTGGGTATAAGCTACCAGTTCACATAGGGACATCTTCCACACTTTTCTGTGAGAATAAACAACTTTAAAAAGATATGAGAGGAAGGATATCTTGTATCCTTTATTTTAGTGCAGGAGACAATGTGTGTTTTAATAGAGATGCAAACACACTACTCGAAAGCTAAAAACAATACACAACAGAGAAAAGATGATGAGATATGGTTATAAGTGCTCTGAGTTTTATTCTATACAGCTCTAGACTTCTAGGATGAATTAGATGAAATAATCGCATCCTCTTGTGAAAAACAGAGTATCGCTAGTCTAGTGATCTTGTTTCTAGTTAGATTTGGCTTGTGTTTTTCATGGATTTGGTATTGCAAATTTTTTTTTGACTCTGACCCATGGTATCCCAGCTTTTGGATTTGTGAATGCTTTGTGTGTTCTTCAGATGTATCTTGTTACATGTGTTGGTTATTTGCTCAAAAATTCTCACACTTTTACTATTTTCCATACTTTGTTTCAGGGCCATTATTTTATTTTTATTCATGGATTGCATGTGCTGGAGCTGAAAGGATGCATGTATTCTACACCTCATACCTCGTACTGTTAGGTACCATGTCTACAATGAAATATTAAATATGTTAGTGTATTTAATAGACTCAAATATGACCCTTAGAAATTCATTTGAAAATGAAAAAATAGATTAAAGAACGGTGTCAAAGTCTGTCTGGAAGTAGTGTCACTTAGAAACGGTGTCACCACGAAATGGTGTCTCTCCCTTTTAATTTGAGAAGGGAGTTAGTTATGATGGAATAGTTTTATCAATATTTGGAACTATTAGAACAGATGCAGTGTTAGTATCATGGTGTCTTATCTTTGTCCAAACCCTAAATGGTGTCTTAGCAAGGAACCACTGTCAAAGACTTCAACAGATCTGAAAATGGTTATGGTATCTGGTCACGGTGTCTGGACATGATGTGTATTTCACAATGTCCATTCACAATGTCTGATTCACAGTGTCTGGTCATGCTGTTTGGTTCATGGTGTTTGGTTCACAGTGTCTTGTTCACGGTGTCTGGTTCACAGTGTCTGGTTTACGGTGTCTGGTCACGGTGTATGGTTCCTTTCCCAGAAAACCAGAACTCATGGCAGACTAATGGTTTCTATGACTTAGCCAAATATCTCTATATATACTTGAGTAGTAATATTCCCCGAATGAATTAGACTTAATCATTCATCAAATAAATCATTATAGACCAAAGATAAATATAGTTTACAATAATTTAACATATCACTTAAGATCATGGGTTGGTTTATTTAAAGCATAAAGAAACCAACCATTTTTACACATGATTTGAGATATATTAAACAAGATTACAATGTTTTATTGGATTGTTAGGATTTGTGATCATTAAAAATGATTAACACTGGAGGGGTCTAATAATCTCCCTTTTTTTGGGATCACGAATCATATGAGTGAGATATCTGTTTTTAATGTTTGTGTCTCTCCCGTAGTGTGTATTTAGAGTGCACATATCTTCCCCTTTTATGATTATCAAAAAGAAGTTGAAAAGGAAATAAGAGAAGAGACAAAAAGTCACAGTACATTTAATGGAGAAAGGCTTTACATTACAAACAGTAAGAAACAAAAATAATTAAAACATCCCTATCAAAAGAAAATGTTCACTTTTGATCAGCATTTTTTGTCTTGTCTTTTCCCCCGGTAGAAACATCGAGAGAAGCCATGGGAGCAGAGGTAGAATTGGAAGAAGGAAGTGAACAAACTGACAAAGAAGGAAGAGGGATTCCTTCAAAAACAAAATGGGCCAAGATAGGTGTAGTGGAATACCAAGGCAATTGTTGGTCAAGGATAATACGTTTGATCTGACTCAGAGCTTGAGAGATAGACATAGAGTGAGAGGAAATGACAGTGGATGATAAGGGAGGAAAACTAGGTCGCAAGGGGGCAGCTACATGAGCCACATTAGTAGTGCTCTACACATAAAGATAAGGCCTCAAAAACATGATGAAGTCAGCAATAATCTCACCACGATACTGACATTCTTTCTCAAAGTCATCTTTGTTCTCCATGAACTTTTCCAATAAGGGAGTTAAATCCTTCAGGTTTTGAACATGAGTTTTGAAAGATTGCGTGACAGGAGGGATTTCAAGATTCTCTACAATGTACATGAAATGGTTTTTCATATCATGATTAGAGAAAACCCTATTGAAGTATAAATCCACCTCTTGAGTAATTTATTCCTAAGCATCATTTGAAATCTTGGAATTAATTCTTACCAAATCAAGAACTCTATTAGTATTCTTGAGAACCATAGATAGAGACTCTTTATCAAAGCCACTTAACACTGATTGAAGTTCTTCCTTAACAGCCGTTCATAGAAGATCACTATCAATGGAGAGTTGAGATGACGGTCCAGAGGTACTAGAAGCTGTAACAGCTGAAGTCAGGGACTTGAGTTTATTTAGAACTTTCTGGAGATAGCCCTTATAATCAAAAGTTAGATTGTTAAGGCAAATTATACGCTCGCACATTTCTTGACCTATTTTATTGTTTATTTCATCCACCTTGTCAGCTAAGGAAGATAGATTAAGTTGAATCCGGGAGGCAAAACCTGTGCAATCTGACTACCAACATCCTCAATAGGTTGGAAAACAGGATCTGGTTCAGATTTCAACAGTGTCTACATATCTTCAAAAATAGCTCTGAGATACATCACTTTATCACTTAGATGATTTTTATCAAATCTGACCTCTTGAATTTCATGAAGAATTTTTGGATGAATCTGCCGTATGATCTTTTCTAATAATAGGGTATCATCTCTTTCACTCATGTTGGATATAGGATCAGGTTGACTATTCATTATATTTTTAACACTATTCAATAAGGTAGCTCCAAATGCATTCAGATCATCCTTACTAACTAAGGTAGATGGTTCTTTTGAATGTTCAGGAACAGGAGCTGAGACAAGATTAGGTTCCATTGCAGAGATAACTTCAAGAGCATATACCAGTTTCAATTGGAACATAATAGGAAGATATATACCATTAAATGATGCTTCCTGGGAATTATTTACATCAATGTAGCTTGGGCATTTATACCATGTATCCATAGAGTTGGGATCAATTAGATTAGGAATATCGACACTTTCCAGATTAGGGTGATGCTCCCCCACAAGGGGTGTATCTTTTACAGGACTAAGAGATTTAGTTATTTGATCTATTTCCAATATTTCATCCCCAATAGAATCACCCACTTCTTTTCTATCAAACTGAAATGCTTTCTCCATTATTTATTCAGTATATGGGATAAGATCATGAAAAACTTTTTCCTCTAAGTGTTCCTCAAAATAATATTCTTTCTCAGGAGAAGGATCTTCTTCTAGATGATTTTCCAGAATAGCCTTTTCCCTTACACTAACAACAAAATATTCTTTAGAAGCAGGTTCTCCTTCCAAATAAACAATTTCTTATGGAACATGTACTTACTTATTAGTTATGTCTTGGGGAATAGGTTTACTGTCTTCCTCTTCTAGGAATTTTTCCCTGTAGATGCAATAACCTCTTCTTCTTTTTCCTCAATAGGATAGTAAATTATTTCATCTGGCTCCAATACAGGATCATAAATGTTCTTAGGTCTTGAAGAATTCTCAACCAGATTGACCTTTTCATAAACCTTGTCATTATCCTCTACCCATGATTTTCTCCACGGCTTCTAACTGATTTTAATTCTCTTGACTGTAACCTTCGAGATACAAAATTCACAATCCTTAATTCTTCATCTTGTATAACCATCCTTTTAGCATGAAACATAGCATATATTATCTTTGAAAATAACAAAGAGGTGGACTTTGAGGTTGTCTTTATCAACTCACACATATGAAGTATAACATACTTACATAGGTTAATATTATGTCCATTATTCATAATATGTATCAAAAAAACCTCCCGATACTTGATTGTAAAAAAATATCCTTTTCTTGGACTAATCAGATTCTGAACAATCTTAAACAATAGTCTAGTTTCACCATCTTGCTCACCTGCAATAGATATTCTCTTTTTTAATTACTCGTCAAGATTTCCAAGTCTTATTCTAATACAAAGATATCATTAGGAGTAGGAGGACCTCTCTGGTAGTCCTCAAAAATACCTTCATGAGGTATCCTTAGGAAAGCAGCCCATAACCTCGAAGAAAAGGTACATGTTTGGCCATTGATCTAGCTTCTTACAACAAATCAATCTTCTGTATCAAAAGAGAATTGAACGAAGTAATAAAACTGAGCCACTAGCATTGGATATATAGGCCTAGTCTTCTTTGTGAACCAATCTAGCCATACCTTCTATTTCAACATATTCAACACTAAAGTCTTACTTGACAGAATCCACTTGGGGAAGATTTCTTTTTCTTATACCACTATTATGTCCACCATGTTTGTATTCAAATGACTTTCGGGCGCTATCTTCGGTTCTATTTTCATCTTCTTATTTGATCTTTGTTTCTCAGAAGTTGATAAGGATGGGTGTTGTATCCTGGTCATTCAATGATGGTTCGAGAGAGAGAGAGAGAGATAGAGGTTTGTTTGAGAGAAGAAGGCTCTATTGCAGAAAGGAGTGAATGTTCATTTGTTTTTATCATTTAGGGATATTAAGTGTTGAAAAATCAAAATCATGAAAAAGTAAACATACAAAATAAGCAATTACATTGATATGGGTTATAATATGTAAATAAAACGATAAATTATCTTTATGGTGAGATCGGAACAGACTTTCACAATGATACCATAACAGGTTGTCATGGTGAGACTGTAATAGATTTTCACAGTGAGACCTTAATAGGTTTTCATGGTGAGACCATAATAGACATTCATGGTGAGACCGTAAATAAGAATCAAAAAATATTAAGACAACATACTATAGAACTATACGAGTTATACAGTAATCTTAAGACAATGAATTTTGAAACCGAAAACTGTGAAACAATATACTTTATTATTAAGATTTATATTTCCCAATTCATGTATGATGTAATATATTCTTTCACAATTTAATGGTTTGGTGAATATATCAGTGATCTAATATTCAGTTCCATTGAATTCCAAAGGGATATCACCTTTTTGATAATGTTCTATCAAAAAGTGATGTCTTACATCAATATGATTTTTCCTAGAGTGTGAAACAAGATTTCATGAGATTTTAATATCACTTTTATTATCAAAATTTATTGGTACAATCCTGAATTGATATCCATAATCTAGTAATTTGTGTTTCTTCCACAAAATTTTTGCACAACAACTACCAGCAGCTATGTATTTATCTCTACCAGTGGATAATGTAATAGATTTTTGTTTCTTACTTCACTATAATACTAGTGACATGCCTAAAAAGTGACATGTTCTAGAGGTCCATTTTCTATCTATAATAAATCCACTGAAATCAGCATCAGAATAGCTAACTAACTCAAATGATTTTCCTCTGGGATGGAGCAGTCCTAGACTGGGTGAATGCATGAAATATTTGAAAATTATCTTAACAACATTTAAAAGAGATTCATTTGGGTTTACTTGAAAATGATAACACATACATACAATAAACATAATATTAGGCTGGCTAGAAGTTAAGTTGAGTATGATTCCAATCATCCCTATATAATTGGTTTAATCAATAGATGTTCCATCTTCATCAAGATCCAACTTACAAGTAGTACACATTGGAGTATCACTACGTTTAGTTCTATCCAAGATAAACCATTTTAGAATATCTCTAGTATATTTTCGTTGTTTTAAAATAATACCATCATTATTTTTAAATATTTTAATTCTAAAAAATAATTTTAGTTTACCCATTAAACTCATTTCAAATTCGTTTTGCATCATTTTAAAAAATTCAATACTTAAATAATTTTTTGACGATACAAAGACAATATCATCAATATAAATTTAAACTAATAAAAAATAATTGGAAATTCATTTTATAAAAATGGTAGGATCAACTATTCATTTTGTAAAACCTTTTGAAATAAGAAAATTACTTAATCTATCATACCGAGCTGTTGGAGTGTGATTTAAACCATATAAAGCTTTTGATAGTTTAAAAATATGATTTGGAAGTGGGGGTTTTTAAAACTAGGGGGTTCCTCAAAAAATACATCTACATCTATATAGCCATTTAGAAATGAACATTTAACATCCATTTGATATAGTTTTAAATTCATATGTGCAGCATAAGCAATCCGAAATATGATGGCTTCAAGTCTAGAAACTAATGAAAAGGTCTTTTCATAGTCAATTACCTCTTCTTGATTATAGCCTTGTGAAACCAATCTAGCCTTGTTTATAACTATGTTACCAGCTTCATCAAACTTATTTCTAAACACCCACTTAGTGTCTATGGAAAATGTGTCTTTAGGTCTGTCAAGAAGTTTCCAAACTTTTTTCCTTTCAAACTGATTAAGTTATTCCTTCATAGACATTACTCAAAATTCATCATTAATAAAATCATTAGTGTTTGTTAGGTTCATGTTGTGACAAGAAGACTTGAGGTTCAACATGATTTCTAATAGAATCTCTAGTATGAGTTACTTTATCTAAATTTCCTACATCAACATCTAAAGGATGATTTTTAAGGGTTCTAACAGCTCTAGAAATCGAAGGACTAGTGATTCCAGGTTCTTCAATTGGTTCGGTTTCATTATGAATTAAATCTAAAGAATTTACAGAACTGAAAGTTTTCAAAGATTCCAGTATAGGAGGGTTAGAGGATTTTGAATTGATGTTTAGATTTGACACATAATCTTCTAGGTTCTCTAGAGTGGTCTTAGGCCTATGTGGATCTGTTTCATCAAATTTGACCTGGACAGATTCTTCCACAAATTTTGTTATTTTATTAAACACTCTGTAGGCTTTACTAGAGATTTAATATCCTAAAAATATTCCTTCATAACTCTTGGATGCAAATTTGTCAAGATTTTACTTAGTTTTAAGGATATAGACTTTGCATCCAAATACATTGAAGTATATTACTTTGGGTTTTCTATTGTTCCATAACTCATATGGGGTTCTTTTAAGAATGGATCTAATTAACACTATATTAATAAAATAGCATGTTGTTTTTACAGCTTCAGGCCAATAATAAATAGGTAAGTCATATTCACTAAGCATGGTTCTAGAAATCTCTTGTAGTGTTCAATTTCTTCTTTCTAAACCCCATTATTTTGAGGTGTTCTATGGGAAGAGAAATTATGACTATAGCCATTTTGTGAACAAAATGATTCAAACTCTTGATTTTAAAACTCACAACCATGATCCCTTCTTAATTATTTCATTCTATGTCCACTAGGATTTTCTACAGTTTTGGCATATATGGTGAAATAAGAGCAGGCTTCACTTTTGTGAGTCAAAAATAAAGTCCAAATATATCTAGAAAAGTCATCTACAAGAACATAAACATAGTAATTCCCATTTAAACTAGAAAATCTAGATGGTCCAAAAAAATCCATGTGAACTGGTTTGAGAGGTTGAGAAGATGACATTTCTTTCTTTGGTTTGAATGAAATTTTGTGTTGCTTTCCCTTTTGACAAGGATTAAACACTTTATCATCTAGAAACTCAATATTGGGTAGGTATTTGACTATTATTTTTCTAGTTAACTTTCTAAGGGGGTGAATATTACAGATTCCTAGTCTCCTATGCCAAAGCCAATAATCTTTGTGAAATTCACTTAAACATGAAGAATTCTGAGAAACTAAAAACTCCATGTTAAAAGAGTATACATTTTAATTTTTCAATGAAGAAAAAACTACTTGAATTTTATAATTAAAAAATTGAAATCATCATTTTGAAATTTAACATGAAATCCATCATCACATAGTTGTGAAATACTAAGAAGATTATATTTCAATCAATCAACAAAAAGTACTTTTGAAATTAAAACTGGGTTAGAGTTAACGATTTGGCCAAGGCCAATGATTTTTCCTTTGGCATTGTCACAAAATGTGACATGTCCACCGTCAATTTTTATTAAGTTCATGAAGAATGAATAGTACCCTATCATGTGTCTTGAGAAACCACTGTCCAAGTACAATAAGATTTTATAGGAACTCTTTATGAAATTTTCCTACAAAATACTCAAATAAAAACAGATTTTGGTACCCATATTAGTTTGGGTCTAGAAATATTAGTGACTAGTTCTTTATGAACCCACATCTGGCTCATAGGTTTCCAATAAGAATTAAGTAATGTTCTTGAAAAATAAACCCTATTTGGTCTAGAAAAACTTGAATCATTAGAGAGTGTATCAAATTTTAAACTAGATGAATGTTTTCCAGAACTAAAAGTAATGTTGTATGTCTTATATTTAGAAACAAAATTATTTCTTCCAAAAATTATTTTACCTTGTTGATAGCCAATACATGTAGTATATTGGATTAATCTATTTACCTAGAATTTGTACCAATATATCTTTACCATTAGTAAACCTTTCATGGTCCTTTTTCAATTTCTCATTAGAAAGATTTAGTTCATTGTTTTCTTTGATTAATTGAACATTTTTCTCCCTTTCTACGCTAGGTTATGATTTAAAAGTTGAGGTAAGATCATATTGTTTCTTTAAATACATATATTGATATTTTATTTCATTACATGTCTCTTCAAGAATATAATAGTACTCAAAAATTTTGTCATTAGACATATTTTTAGAATCACATTCATTTCCAGAATAATATGAATTATGTATAGGAGATTCCATTGTTACCTCATATGTGTTTTTCATAAAACACATATTGTCTTTGTTGGCTTGTTCATCATGTGAAGATTCTGATTCACTTGAACAGTCCTCAGAAGCACTCCACATTTATTTCATTTCCTTTTTATACTTTATATATTTGTCCTCATATTTTTTTTGTAGTTGATCTTGGGAAAATCATCATTTACATATACCTTTCTCTTATATTCTCAGCATACTATCTCATTAGACATGTCACATCTTTTCCAATCGTTCTTCTAGCTTCCTTTTTATCATATTTTCCTTTAGAATTAGGATTTCTAAAAAAAATTCATGTAAAATATCTTAAACCTTCCAGAGAATGGATCTATCTCCTCATCACTATCAGGTGAGGATTGTTCACTACTGTATCTTTCTACCAATACTTCCAATTTCCCTTTCTCTTTGTGTTTAGAGGTTGTGGTCTTAAAGGCAATAGATTTTATTTTGGGTTTATCGTCTTATTCCTTGTTGACTTTAATATCCTCTTCATACATCATTAGTTTCCCAACGATTTCTTTTACAAGTAACTTGTTGATGTCGCACAACTCTCTAATATATACAGAGGTTATTCTCCATTTATTTTTTAGGAATTTGAGAATCCTGGTGATTTTTTATTTGGTAGTAACCTCTCTTCCAAGATAAATCATTGAGTTGAAAATTTCGTTGAACCTTAGGTACTTTTCAAAAATAGGCTCATCCGGTTTCATACTAAAGTTATCATATTTAATTTCATAAGTTTTAAGACTCATTTATTTCACACTAGATGTTCCTTCATGTTAAGTAGAAAAAGTATACCAAATTTCATAGGCATTTTTACTTGCAGAAATTATTTAAAATTCCCCATCTCATAAGGAGGAATATAAAGCATTCATGGATTTGAAATTGTTATTGTAGGATGTCTTGATTGTGTCATCCCAAGTGATTCTATTTGTAGAAGAAATATTATACTCATCTATAATTGAATACCAAATTTCAAAACCCATTCTTTCTAAATGCATTTTCATTTTAACATTCTATTGGGTATAATTAGATCCATTAAAGAATGGTGATATGTTTGCTACATCACCTTCCAGTCTATTATCCATAATAATGAAATACTTTTATAGAGCTAGAAATTTAGAAATAATAGAAATTTATAGATCTTTAATGTATAACTAAAATCATAGTTGAATAGTTTTAAAAACAGAGTCTTAATAAACTCCTTGGATACCCAATTCTAGTCAGAGTATAATACTTAATAGGTGGTGAATTGAGTATCTATACAAATTTATGTTTGAAAAGTTTTCTTAAAAGGCTCCCAAATAAAAGTAAATACAGCCCAGTTAATCAAAGTAATACGGTTATAAAAGATTGACTATTCAAATAACTTTTCAGAAGATTGATGAATTCTCAGTAATCTCAATATCAGTTATTGATATTAATTTTTAAGCTATTTTAATAAGGAAAAAATTTGAACTTCTGTCCAAGATTAACTATCAAAGTGAATCTAGTGATTTGTAAATTATACAGTAATATAGAAAAAACTAAATTAAAACCTCACACCGGATATTAAAAAAGAGGTTCAATCTCAAGACGAAGCATAATCCACTCCACTTGGTGATCACCTGCCACCAAGATGTTTATATTAATAAACTTGATCCACACCTTGGATTGGGGTAAATTATAGTGCATATGACTATCTAGGTCACACGACCTCTTCCACAGTTTTTCATGGGTATAAACTACCAGGTCACACAAGGACCTCTTCTAAACATATCCATGGGAATAAACAAGTGTAAAAAGATATGAGAGGATGTATATCTTGTATCCTTCTGTTTAGTGTGAGATATATTGTGTGTTTTCATACATATACACACACTGATCGAAAGCTAAAAAAATCCACAAAAAAAAAGATGATGAGCTAAGGTTAGATGTGCTATGAGTGTTATTCTATGCAGCTTTGGACTTCTAGAATGAAACAGATGCTAGAACCGATTCCTCTTGAAAAAAAATACAGTTTTGTAAGTTTCATGCTCTAGTTTTCAGTAATATAGGGCTTGTGTTCCTAGTGGAGTTGGAATTGCGAAGATGTTATTTACTCTAATCCATGGTATCCTAGATTTTAGATTCTTGAATGATTCATGTGTTCTTTAGATGTATCTTGTTGCATGTGTCAGTTATTTTCTCAAGATTTCTCGTTCTTCTCTTACTTTTTCACACTTCGTTTCAGGGCCACACTTTTCTTTTTATTCTTGGAGTGCATGTGATAGAGCCGACACGATGCATTTATTATGCACCTTGTACATCATACTATCAGGTAACATGTTTAAAAAGAAATATTAATTATGTCATTACCTTTAAATGACTCAAATATGGCCGTTATAAATTAAATTGAAAACAAGAAAATAGATTAAAGAATGATGTCATAGTCTGTCTCGAAACTCTGTCACTTGGAAATGGTGTCACTATGAAATTATGACTTCTTCTTTGATGTTGAGTGGTGAGATTGTTATGATGTCATAGTTGTATAGAGATCAGGAATCGGTGGCCCATATGTTGTGTTAGGATCATCATGTCTCATCTTTTTTCAAACATCAAACGATTTCTTAGCAAGGAACCGGTGCCACAAACTTCAACCGATCTGAAACTAGTTAAGGTGTCTATTCACGGTGTCTGGTCCTGATGTCTGGTTCACGGTGTCTAGTTCATGGTGTTTGGTCATAGTGTCTGGTTCATGGTGTTTGGATCCTAGTGTCTGGTTAACAATTTTTGGTCATGGTTTCGGGTTTACAGTGTCTGGTCACAGTATTTGGTTCCTTTTCCAGAAAACAAGAACCAGTGGCAGACTCACGATTTCTCAGACGTAGCCAAATATCTATATATAGACTTGAGCATTAATATTAACAGAATGAATTAAACATAATCATTAATCAATTAAATCATTATAGACCAAAGTTAAATATAGTTTACAGTAATCAACGATAGCACTTAATATTGTGGGTAGGATTATTTATAGCATAATGAAACCAACCATTTGTACACATGATTTGAGACAGATTAAATAGGACTAAAAAGTTTTATAGGATTTATAGAATTTGTGATCATTTAAACATGAATAATATGAGAGGGGTCCAACAATGTTGTTGAGGTATTTATCAACCAAATAAACACACCCTTCATTATGATCAGATTTTTCATCCACATGAGGAATGGGAGACCTCCCGATAGTGAATACTTTTGATTATTTCCAGTAATGCCACTACTCCTGAATAATAAAAGGGAACCCACTATCACCCCTTATTCACACATATAAATTAATTTTTAACAACCAAACCATGCTGAATTTATATAAAAAATAATATCCCCTCATCCTAGAAGCCTTAGTTTTGGAGGAAACCAAACATTTGATGTTGTGAGAAAAAAACCTAAGGATATCCAAGGAATAGGTAATGTTCTTCAAAAATAATTTTTATTTTATTTCCTTCTCCACCTCCATCAATTATTATAATCACATAAATATATATAAAACTTAAAATTTTTAATGTAGTCAGATTTTTTTTATTTTAATGGTATTTCCTAAAAAATCACACACTTTCAACAAATCGGTTATGAAATCATCGATCATGTGTAAGTCCAACTAACGCCTCATGAACTGATGTCATTAATTATAGCATTACCACCTATCAAGGTTAGGAATAATTATAGAAATACTATTTATATAAGATACATGTGATATTTATGATATTTTTATGATTTAGGAATTTTTATATCACACATACTTTCATTCTTTACATTTTTTAATAATAAATAACTCTATTATTATGTACGGAAAACTACCGCCTCGTGAAGCGATATGACATGTTCACACAATAAATGTAATGCATTAAGGATGGGTTTAATAAAAATATCAGATATATGTGACATATTAATTCTTCCTTAATGATTAGATATATATATATATATATATATATATATATATATATATCAATTTATTTTTTTTACATTAATACGATATTAAAATCGAATCAATGTCCATGCGCACGTATGTCATACTGTCTCCATAAACGTTGTATTCCATTTCCAATCACCAAATTTTGTAGAATGATCTAAATAAAAATATACTAAAAATATAGGATATTTATACCAATTTTTAAATTATTTATATGATTAAACCATGATAGAAGTAAGAGGACCAATAATTTCAAGTAAAAACCTATATGATATACAATGTGATTATTACCCAAAATATATATTTAACATTGAATTCTTAATAAGGGGATAATAAAACATCATCATAAAGTAATATAATGTATGATATATGTAAAAATCATTCTTTGATAGATTTATAATAAAATTATATTTATTATATGGTATTTTTGAATAGGTATGATGTTAATCAAGACTTAAAGTTAAGAGATTTTTAGTATCACATTTATTTCTCTGAGAC
Source organism: Viscum album (assembly GCA_963277665.1). Taxonomy (NCBI): domain Eukaryota; kingdom Viridiplantae; phylum Streptophyta; class Magnoliopsida; order Santalales; family Viscaceae; genus Viscum; species Viscum album. The sequence continues at coordinate 666,826,094 of OY728135.1, read as the reverse complement.
TTATGCCATATCAAACACTCATTTTTTTATGTGGTGTATATACGTCCATATTACATGTTATATTAGGAATATAATTTATTTGTTGATATTAAATGTTTCAATTAATTTTATTCTTTCATGTATCTCATGATTAAAATGTTACTCAAGTAGTAAGGTATTTCGATCTATCTTTTTATTTACAACGAGGCACAATCCATGTTCACCACTTAATTTTTTTAAAGATAGAGGTTATACCTATTTTATTAAAAAGGTAAAAGAATAGAACACATGAGAGCCCAGGAAAATAAAGAAAAATTACCAAAGAAAAAAATATAACTATGCATCTTTTTCCTCAACCATTCAGTTATATTTATTTCCTCTTCTTCAAGTACATGATAGCTCTCCCTTCCGCGACCTCACCTCTGCCCTCTCGATCTCAACCTACTTAGAGTAAATTATTTCATCAATTCAAGTAATTTTTCATCATCTGTGTTGTCAAAATCAGAGCTATACTCCTGCATCTCATTGCATTTTTTAGGATATGTATCTCGTGTCATTGAAGTCATCATCCCCTCAACCTCCTTTTCATTAGTCAAAGAAAGAATCTCATGGTGAATTTTCTCATCAGGAGAGCCCGGAATTGGATTATACATCTTAGTGGAACCACGAATTATTTGATCAAATATAGAAGTAGGGTTCCCAACAGTCATTTTCTCAACCATCATTGTAGGCATAATTGGAGACATTGTCTTCTTGTAGGAAATAATATTAAAGCCCTCATTGTACATAATGGGATTTGAAGAAGAATGAAAATTTCGTAAATGACTAGTGAGTCATATTATAAAATTTTCTTACCTTTTTGGTTTCCTGATGCATGTCATCCTTTCATTTGAAATCTCATAATCAACTTCTTTTTTTATTTCTTCTTCAAAACCTTTTTCAATCATCGAGCCATCATCATTCCTTAACATTCGAGGAGTTGAAAGTGTTATAGATATCTGAAAATTAGAACTTTGTCCATCTCTATTCGAATCATCATTGTGGAAATATATCTCTTCTAAAAATATGGAATCCCAAGACTTAATCTTGATATCATAGGTGGAGGAATGAGCATTAGGTGATGATCTTCCACCCTTCTCATCAACCATTGATTTTACTACATCTTCAGGATAATTCCATGCACTCTTTTCTTTTCAGTTCTAACTCCATCCCCACTCTTATGATGATCATTTTTATCCTAAGGATTCTACTGAGGAAGAAAATCATCATTACGACCAGGTGTATATGTGGTCTTCTAAAAAAAATTCTTATATCATGCCCATGCAAATAATAGAAGCTTCATAATGTGGAGTGTCTATAAGTAGATGATTCATGACTTGTAACATTAAAATCATTGATTTTTTTTCATTTTTTCATAAATGAATTGAATCTAAATAATATCATCATTAGTTTCTAGAAATACCTTGTCCACAAGAGTCGAACTCAGTTAAATCTCCACTAAGAACATAGAAAAATGGCCAAATCAAGCCAATTCTGATTCCTTGTAAATTTTAATCGAAATTCCAATAGATAGTGAAATATGATAAAAAGATTTGGGGTGCCAGATTATTTTATTTATCCCACAAACCCTTACCCATATTTGAGTAGTGGTGTTGCTGACCTTAAATGGGTTGAATTTTTTATCCCATTCTCGAAGACGAATAATCCCAGGGTTGAGAGCAATGAAACTAAATCCCTAGGATAAAACATTTAGATTTTACATCGGAAATAGCATGTAGAAATATTTTTATCCTATAAAGATGAATTAATAGGATGAAAATCCAAAAATCAGTGAAATTATATCCTTGAGTTCATCTATTTTTAGAGGATGTGATACTTTATGAAATAATAATCTAGGTATGATCGAGAACTCGCCCATTTTTAGTCACCCTAATATAGCATTGAGATCAGCTCTGATTTTCATATTATTCCCTTTTCACTGAATAGGATATTAAATCACACCTTTGATGCTAGAAAACGATTGATTCATATAGGTCACCTCCTCAACAACACTAGATCACTCTTGGGTCTGATGATCCAACCCTAAAGTGGAACTCCCACCTGCCATATCCCCCGAAGCCATTTGTTGTCCGAGGGACTTCCATCTTTTGGACAGAACATGCAAATGTCCTCACTCTAGCCTCATCGTTCGGTGATGCGTTACCTAGAACTGCTACAAGTCGGCTCAAATTAGCCTCATCTTTTGTCTCATCTACGAGTGCACCTAGAACATCACTCACCACCATCGTGGTTATACTTGTCACTACCATGAATCTACCATATCGATGTCTATCGAATATATCACAAGGGAGTAATTAGACCACTATAGATTCCATTAAACCCTAATCCACTGCAAGAGATGGAGAGAGAGTCCCACCTCTATTCATCCTCCCTATACTTATTGTATATGGTTTTTTTTTCAGAAAATGAAATTATTTTATGATTATTATTCCTTTGAATTATTTTTATTTTAAAATCCATTTTAGGGTTTCTATCTCTTGGGGTTTAAAGTTAAAATGTTACAACCATGGTAATATGGTTTCTGTCTCAGTTTTATTTCTTTGAGGTTCATGTTATGTTATACACCCATATAATTCCATGATAAGTACATACATCAACTTTGAAATGTAATATCATGAATTAGTTCATTCCAAAAATATTCGATGTTTCAATTTAGGTTATTACATCATGGTATTTAGGATTCAATGTTACTGAAGTGGTAAGGGTTTTTTGCTTCAATCTCATCATTTATTAACATTTTTAATGATTTTGGATTCATCGATGAAATATTATGATCCATATCTCAATAATTATCATAAATTTTCATCTAATAGGGTTATTAAATATATCGTCATATAATGGTACCATTTTTCACTCTTTATAATTGAATACTATTAGGAATTATTTTAAGGAAAAACAGAATATATCTATATCTTCGGTTAGAAATCTATGTTCCTTATAAACAATATTTTCTAAAAAATAATTATTTTTTTAAAATTATATTTGAAGCTCATTTTCAAGGAAATGTTTTATAAAAATATTTTATGTTTTAAAATGTTTTTAAAATGGATTTCAAAGCTTCAGTAACACCCTAACCAGAGAAGCATGGAGTCAATTCATTACTTTATTACATTTAAATGATTACAAATAATAAAATTGTGGATGAATGAATAGTTTATTAGTTTTGGAAAGCCAGATTACATAGTTGATACCCATAATAATGTTGGAAAATAAAATAAGTCATTACATAATTAAAATATCAATATCCTTAAAACTCTGTCATAGTTTTCATATTCATAACTAGTGGAAAGGCGACAGAGTAGGGTGATATCAAATTCTTAGTATGGAAATGTAAAGGAAAAAAATTAAGGAATTTATGAGAATAAAACAAAATGGAAAGGTAAATTAATGATAGTACATGATATTAAAATAAATAACATAGGAATAATCAATATGTGATGATAATAAACTAAAAAACATTCCATTTAAATCAATAAGATAAAAATTAAATGCATCGATAGATTTGTCGACACAAAATCAAATAGGTAAATAATAAACGAGTCTAAATGACAGATATTATAGATTATTGGATGTTGTGTCTAAGAAAAATGAAAACCCATACAATCAAAACCTTCCAAAATATAGTTTAAAATATTATGATTTGGCCAACTTACTTGTCTCGTGAGAACCATTCAATGCATCTAGGGTCTATATAATGTTTGGGCCCCATCCATCATTACTTGACCAAAGAATTCTTCATATCGAATAATGAATATAAATAATATCAAATTAGACTTGTCATAAAATATATATTTTGAATAAATAATACAAACTTATCAATAATTCTTTAGTGGAGGATATGTTAAAAAATGGATTTCAATGCTGATGAATGGAAATACCATTTAAATATCATTAAATTATTCTTGAGTAAAATAATCCTTAAACGATCCAAAGTGACCCATACAACTTTGAAACGTTTGAATGACAATCCTCATGAAGTAATTAAATTAAATGAAACCCCAAATATCAGGGGAATAAGGAGATTACCGATTTAAAATTTAAAATGGTATTATATACTCCGTATAAATTTTAGTTTGTGCATAACATCAAATAAGTCTCAATATTATGTAAACTGAGACGAAATACCTTACCTTGAGTCCAACTTTTCATATGTGTCTTTATATTCCTAATTATAAGCTGATGTTAATTATTTAATTTTTCTAGAACATTTTTCAAGTTTAATATTAATTTTAATTCACTTATTAGAATGTTACAAACAACTACTTAATAAATTAATTTTGTGTCAGTTGTTTTGACAAAATTCAATCTGTGTGTCAAAAATGAAATTGGTTGGTCTTCTATGGTCAAATAGGTCATTACATAAACGTATCCAGAATAATAATCATGAAAAAATTATCATATTTATACATCAATAAAACTTTTAAATCCATCCATTGAATATGGGTTTGAAAAATTAGCCAACACTACAATTATGGAGACGATAGGTTGTACGTACGAAGGACTAATATTCCCATTTTTTAATGATTGTTATGAAAAGAGGATATGTAATGTTATATATCTCCATAATGATCATTATATCATAAATACCATGTTATGTAATCATATATAATTATATATATAATTATTGTGATGAAAAATGAATTGCATCATGTCGAGGAGGTGGTAGTCCAGATATCCATGACGGACATTCTCACATCTTAGTGTGTGAAAAGGGAAATGAAAAAAATATTATATTTCTAGAAATTTAATAATGTCGTGTATATAATTTTTATTTCATTAATTTCAGATTTATTTAATTAAAACATTCCTTTAAACATTCTATGTATAGCATGAAAAAATCACTTTGTTTGGAGGAGGCAGTAGTTCACACTTCCCCAAATGATGTTATTGTCATTACAAAAAATTGGAATCATAAAGGTTTGATTTATAAAAGAATTATATAATAATAAAAACATAGTAAGTATAATATATATCATATATAAGTAGTGTTTCCATCATAATTCCCAACCCTGAAAGGGGGTAAAGGAAAAATGAACTACATTATTTTGTGAGTTGGTAATTCTCCTTACACATGAATGGTAAGTTCATTAACCATTAAATATAAGTGAGTGTAAGTGTATGTTAAAACCTTAAAATAAGAACATATTTTTATATTGTGGATAATAGTGTTTATATATAATATTATAATAAGGATAATTGAATGAGTGGAGAAAGGAATTAAAACAATGATCTCGAGGAAGGATGCTACCTCTTATTAGGGTAACTCCTTTTGGTTTGCACTAAAGAGATTATTTGGATGGATTTATTACCATGTTGAGGTTTATATTTTTTGGGGATTAAAGTTTAGGATATATTTTTGTTGAGTTTTTTCATCTAATGATTCTTGATATTTGTGTGGATGTTTGAGGGATGGGTTCATTTTTATATTGGAGGGGTAGCACTCTTGTAAATAAAAATATGTATACACTATTGGGAGGTCAACCTTACCTATTGTGACTTGAAAATTAAAAAATAATCGATTAAAGGTGAAATTTATTCCATAAAACCTAAAACACAAAAAATTAAGTGAGGTTTTATAATTTTGTTCCTTAACATCTATGTTTCTCCAATTTTATCATTTTAGTTTTTATTAAAGTATCTATAATTATAGCATATCTAATTTAACAACTAATACTAAATTAAAGTGATATTTTTTAGAAAATATAAAACCAAATTAATATAAATAATTTAGCTAATTTAAAAAATTTAAATGTCATTTTTTTGTAAATTAATTTTGAAACAAGTTCATGTAATGCACTATAAACATTTCTTTAACTCAGACTATGCAAAAAATGATTTTACTCTCTATGGGTCAGTTTGCTAATTAAAAATGTTTTATTGGTCAATTAATAGAATATATTAAATGTTTATAGTCAGTTAAAAATAAAAATGAGTAATATAGGATTTTTATTAACTTTAATTTTTTTAATAAATTCTCATTTATTATATAATAACATTATTTTAAATTTTGACATTATTTTTATAATTTAAATTTACAAATATAAAAAAATGGAATTTATATGTATTAATTATAAATCTATGTAACATGATATTTTAATCTATAAAAATAATGGAATGAAATAATTCATTAAATTTACTTATGTTTTATTATTTTTATAATAATTTATTTTATTTGGTTATTAACTAAATAATCAATGTGTTAGTGTTTGTTAACATTTTAAAGTAAATAATACCAAACTAAAAATAATAAAAATATCACCATGATAATAAAAACATATTTAACTTTAAAAATAATGTTTATAATCGAAAATATGTATCTTTATTCATACTCAATTTTTTATAAATGTTAAAGGTAAGTAATGTTCCCTTTTTAATTTTTTGTTACTTAAATTAATATATAGGTCACATTCATGAACATCTTCCCCACTAAATAATAAAAACATATCAAAGATAGGATATAGATGAACTATTGGAATCCAAATAATTTTGGACTTGTTTCTAGGTCATTTTAGCCCTTACGTTTAAGTTTTAGTCCCTTGTTAATTTTCCCTTAATCAGTGTAATTAATTTTAATTACTTTTACTGATCATTTTTTTCAAACACTATATTAATCTTATTTGACTAAAAATATCATACTTATTACGAATTTGTCGGGATATTTCTAAATTAAATGCACAGAAGTGGATAAATAATGTTTAACGGTAATCTTGCAAACATGGAAAGAAGGTGGGGTTTTAAAGTAAAAATGTTCACATGTTAAATAATTATTTATATCCAATTTCAATAAAAAAAATATTCCAATGAACTATATTGGATTTACTTATGTATAATTTATCTATTGAGACTTTAAGAACAAATTTATAATATAATTTAAAAATAATAAATTTTTAAACATAAAGTTATTTTTTAACTAAGGTTGTTAATCTAAAAAATAAAACTTCTCATAAAAATAAAACAATTCAACATAAGATAATTTTGACATTCTGAATTCAAAAATTATTCCTATTTTTACAAATTAAAATTATCAAATTTCCAATTTTTATTAAAAAAATACATACGCCATAAAAAGGCAGTAAAACTCGGTCTTGTGTGTAATAAAATCTTACTCAGTGTCTGGGTATGGCATAATATTAACAAGGTGATGAATATAAATTAATATATAATTTATTCTAAAATACAAATATTGTAAAATCTTCGGTGTTTCATTATCCCCACCTTAAATAAATTGCATCCTCATAATTCAAAATTTATCACAGTAATAAAGGGATTAATATTTGAAAATAATATTATTGGATGATGCACATCATAAATAGTATCAATCACATATATAATTAAAAATATTGAAAACGAAATGTGAAGTTCATTAAAAAAATAGACTTTATAATGTGAGATAGTTAGTGAAAACCTGGGAATTGAAGACAAATATAACCATCTTGTTCTGACGGAGAGTGATAGTGAAAATGTTCACCTGAAGGTTATATACCAAAAAAACCTTATCCAAAAATGTGAATAAATGTAATTGATCTAATAAAAAATAAATATAATTGGGAAAAAAATTTGTTTCAATATCCATTTCCTGGAGTTGAGAAATTATTTCACTATATTTTCCTTTTATTATTCCTTGAACAATTTCAACTTCATCTCCTAGCATAAGATGCACCATATAGTGATGTAATAAAATAATCTCTTGAACCTCATCCAAAATTCATCTTAAACTATTTCAAAAGTGGTTAAATTTTCCAAAATATTATTATCCTATCATTTTTTAATTTTTTTTATGAATTTACAAAATAAAATTATCATTGGCCTTTAGTCAACATGAACCAGATCTAAATTTTAACATTAAAAAAATATGAATACCTTCATCATATATCTTCTACAAAAATGATAATAACATGTATTACCATAATTAATTATTAAAAACATACATGCTTCATTATTACATAATTAAAAAACATGTCATTCGATATATTCCTTAAATACAAAATTTTAGTAAACTCCATCAATGGGAGAATAAGCCACATAGAAAATATATTATTAATCAGTTTCAATGTACTCATTAATATCCATTAAAATTTATCCTTGTCAATCATATATTTATTCCAAAATTATTTTATCAATATCAAGATCCTATTAAAGGTTATATTTCCCTAAATAATGTGTTTTCCCAATTGTTTTTCATTATACTAAAAAGCATTCCTTGGAACCTTTCAGCAAATGATGTCAGATAGTTATGGAAAAATTACTATTGTACAATCTTTATACATTCCATAATTCATATAATCAGAAAATCATTGATAAAATAATCAAATGACATAATTATTTGATATAAATATCTGAACTTTTTCATTCCTCTTCATATATGGTAGTAGCATAATATTGATAATGATCTATTAGCCGCTTTCATGGTACATTCCTTTGGCACATGAGACATTGATTTTTATAGTGTCCAAACTCATTACTGTGAAATAATTTTACACTGGGAACCTTTTTATTTTATATAAAATCACATTAATGGTTACATTTCCTTCCACATTTATAGAAAACATTCATTACTTTTAAGAAACTACTAGGGTGATTATTTCCATAACTATTACATAAGGAAAAATACTTTATTGCTTTATTCCCTTTATCCATCCTATTACTGTTTATCCTCTGGTTCTCATGTCTCCATGTGAATCCGTAATACATTGGTTATTATTTATCCATATCATTATCACATTATAAAATTTTATCATATGAGGGGAATTCCAGGGAGACTAATCCCCTCTGAATGATTGTCACATGACCATAAAATATATGATCCTTATTACTCCCTAGATCATGTTTATTGGCGAGGTTCACATTCCTTCTGCTATGAACCATTTCTAAATAACGACATGGGATCAAATATATATTATCACGTAAAATCGCAAAACTGTTAAAATAAATTAAATAGTATTAAAATTTTATTCATATAGAATCTAATAATCATCAGAATAGGTTCACAATAAGGCCCATTTTCATTTACCATGTTATGATGAGTCACTCCCGACACAAATTTTCACAATTGTTACCTTTCGGTACATCTGTGCTAGAACCCCACCAACTTGTAGTATCTAGATAGGGATGGATTTCATGGAATACCCACATAATCTCTACATTACAAAAATTCTAGTATGATCTTAAATACTTATCCTCAAAGTCTATCTTAGTATTTTTCCCTAATTTGAGTTTTATAAATATATATTGTAATGTTACTGCTAAAATTCCATTGATACAAACAATAATTCCTGGAACCCATAATCCCAACGATGATTTATTACCTTATTACATTGGCATGGTAACAAGTAATCAATCCCTGAAGTACTGAATATTTTTGCATTTTTTGAAAGACACATTACATACATGGTACCCATAATAATTGGGGAAAAAAAATAAAAACTAACTTACGTAAAATCCCAGAATCCTTAAAACTCATTCAAAGGATTCTTCTTCATAACCTGGGGAAAGGAAACATAATAAGGGTGATCTCAAATGCTTAGAATGGGAATGTATAGTGGAATAAATAATATATTTATTATAATAAAACAACATTTCAAGTTAAATGAATGATAAATATTTCCACAAAATATCTAGATATGGAGTAATCAATATTTAAAGGTAATAAATTAAAACACCATCCATTTAATTAAATAAACTAATAATTAAATACATCCATATATTTGTTGATACAAAATCTCATGGATAAATAGTAACTGAATCAAAATGAGGGGAATGAATAATTAATGGACGTCATGTATAAGGAACATGAAAACATATACCATAAAGACCTATCATAATATAGTTTAAACTATTATTATTAGGAAAACTTATTTGACTCATTAGAACCAGTCAGTGCATCGATGGGCTATATTATGTCTGGGCTGAACCCGTCATTTCAACTCCAAAGCATTCCCCATTTGGAATAATAAAAATAAATAATATAAAATATGTTTTATCATAAAATATCCATATTGGATAAATAATAAAAACATAAAAATAATTCCTTAGTGGATGATAAGTAAAAAACATTTTTTTTGATGTCGATGTATTGAAATACAATTTAAAGAGCATTAAAATATTCTTGAGGAAAATAATCATTAAACATTCCAATGTGTCCCATACCAATTTGAATGATTTGAATCATAATTCCCATAAAATAATAACGTTAAATGAAATTAATAATATCATGTGAATAATTATATTCATGAAATAAAATTTCAATATTTATTATATACACCATTTAAATGTTCATTTGTGAAAAATAGCAAAATAGTACAATGGAATTTAAATAAGGATGAAATCTGTTACCTTGAGTATGAATTGTTGAATTTTTCTATATATTCGTTAATAATAAACTTAGGTTAATTATTTTATTTATTCATAACCTTTTCCAAGATTATTATTAATTTTACTTCAATTATTATAATTTTTTATACAACTATAGATACAATTAATTTTACATCGGTTGTTTTGACCTAACTTGGTCAATCTGTCAAAACTGACTTTGGTAAATCAACTATGGTCAAAGGGTTCATTACATAAACATGTATAGAATAATAAAAATTAAACAATTATCATATATATACAAAAATTACACTTTTAATACCCACCATTAATTTTGGGTATTAAAAATAAACCAATGTTAAAATCATATAGACAGAAGGTCATACGTACACATGAGTAACGCTCTAATTTTTTAATGATCATTATGGAAAGAGGGTATGTAATATTATATTTATATATATAAATAATGATCATTATAACGTAAATATCATGTTATTTAATCATATATACTTATATATATAATTAGTTTTATTTAAAATGAACTAGGTCGTGTCAAACTGGGAGTAGTCCACATGTCCACGATCGACATTATCACATTTTAGTGTGTGAAAAGGGAAATAAAGAAGATGATATATTATAAATAAATATAGACAATTATATTTGAAATATCATAGAGATTTAAATTTTATCACATGTTTTTTATTAAAACCATCCTTTATACATTCAATGTGTTGCATGAACAAATCACATCGCTTTGTGGAGGCAGTAGTTCACACTTCCTCTAAAGTTGTTATCGTATTACCAAAAATGAAAAGTATAATGGTATGCATTATAAAATAATTATAGCATAATAAATACATATTATTATTCATATGTGTCATATATAAATAAGCTTGTCCATAACAATTCCCAACTATGAATGGTGGTAAAAAAATGGATGACATCATTTCGTGAGGCGGTAGTTCGTCACACGCAAAAATGATAAGGTCATTACTCATTAGATGAGTGTGTGTGTAATTTTATGTAAAACATATATCATAAAAATATATTATTATGTTGGTAATACTAGTTTTTTATATAATAATGGAATAAGGATAATTTAAAAATTAGAGAAATGAATAATACTAAAGAGCGTGAGGAAGGATGCTACCTCCTATTCGGGCAAATATTTTTAGTATTCACACATGGGATTCCTTGGATATTTTTATTCCCAATATGAGGTTTCTAGGATGATGTTAGGTATGTTTAAGATCTCTTTAGTCAGAACATGGTTGATTGAAAGTGGTTTGAGAGGGTTCTTGAAGTGGGTGGGTTGAGTTCCTTTTTATAGTGGAGGAGGAGTGACACTTCTGTACATACCAAATTGTATACTTTATTGGGGGATTCTATTACATAATCTGACTCAAAAATTTAAAAAATGTATAAAATGAAATCTATGGTTGATAAAAACCTCCACCACACAGTAATAAATTCATTTTTCTAAATTTTTCCTTAATATCCATGTTTCCCCAATATTGTCATTTTGGTATTTATTAAAGTAACAATATTTATAACCTAAGTATTTTAACAAATAATACTAAATTAAAGTAATATTTATTAAAAAATATAGACGCACATAAATCTAAATTTTATAGATAATTTAAAAAATATAATTATCTTGTGTTTTGTAAATTAATTTTAAAACGAGTGCTTGTAATGAGTAGAAACATTGCTTTTACCATGACTATGCAAACAATGTTTTTAAAATATATGGGTCACTATTTTATTTATAAAAGACAATTTTTCACATTAATTTATCATATTATATTTATACTAACACTTAAAACTCACTTTAAAGAATATTGGATTTTTATTAATTTTAATTTATTTAACAAAATGTCATTTATTGTAAAATATAAATAATGTCTATTTCGAAATTATTTATTTATTTCAAATATAATAATATAAAAACTATATTGGAATTAAAACTTATCAAGTCCAAATCTATGTAACATGATATTTACTTATATAAAAATAATGGAATATAATAATTCACTACATTTAAATTTCTTTTAATGTTTTTATAATCATTTATTTTATTTATTTGTTCACTAAATAATCCAAGCATTAGCATTTGTTAAATTTTTAATAAAACCAATTCAGATACATAAATTATTGTTAAATTTCATTGATCAAAAAAATTATTTACCTTCCAGAACCGAAATAATGTAGCTTCATATGTACTCTAAATCTTTATAAATGTGAATGGTAAGGAAGGTTACCTTTTTTTCTTTTTCCTATCATGACTTATTATATGATCCACTTTCATGAACATGTGTCCCAATAAATTATAATAATTGAACCAATAGATAATATGGTATAACTCTTTGAATCCAAAATATTATGGACAAGTTTTTGGGCCATTTGGGATCCTAAATTTAAGGGTTGGACCTCTGTTAAGATAAATTTTAACTTAATCGATGTAATTACTTTTAATTACTTTTACTAATATTTTTGGTCAAAAAAAAATGATGACCTTTTTAGACTAAAAATATCATACTTGTTACAACGGTGTTAGTTTATTTTTCCAAATTCAATTCCCAGAAGTGGCTAAATTAGGTTTAACGCTAATCCGAGAGACATGGAGAGAATATAGGGTTTTTAAAGTAAAAATGACTATATGTTAAATAAGTATTTAAATAAAATTTAATTATTAAAATTATTCCAATTACGTATATTGGATTTATATATGTATTGTTGATCTATAATGACTTTAAGAACTTATTGAAAATATAATTTCACATTAATAATTATTTAAATTAAATGGCCATTTTTAACTAAAATGAAGTGTTTTTTAATATTCATAAATTAAAATTAAACTTATCATAAAAATTCCAAAAAATCACCCTAGGATAATTTTGATATTCCTAATTCAAAAAAAAATTCAAAAATAAAACTTATTAATATTTCAAATTTTAGTTCTAAAATATGCATTTCCTTAAAAGGAAGTAAAACTTGGTCTTACATGTAACGCAATCTAACAAAATGTTTGTGTGTATCCTAATCCTAACATGGTTATTCATATAAGTAAATATATAAAAAATAAAATTGATTCTAACATGAAAATATTGTAATGTATTGGTGTGTTACAACATTCTTTATTGTTTTCTAGGTTTTTTTCAAATAAAAATGTTTTCAAAAGGATTTACATTTTAAAAGTTGTTTTTCAAATAGAAAAATATATTTTCTTCAAAAAACGTTTTCAATTATTCTTAAATATTACATTAAATGTTTTCAATGTGGATTTCAAACAAAATTATTTTGAAATTTTTTAATGATTTAATATTTTATTTTCAAAGAATATTTAATTTCACTAAAAAATGTTCCAAGTGATCTTTCAAAATCCTATTTTTAAGACAATGTCCTTCAATTTTTTTTATTGGGCATATTAAACAAGTAAACCATTATTATTCATTCAATATATGGTTTTGGTTTAATATTAACTGTTTCTTAAGAAATTAGTTTCACGTACATGGGTTGTACCATGTCTAAATGTTAAGGAAACTTACTTCATTCAATATGTTATGTTGTGTTCAAATTATTAGGAAACCTATATATATTACGTGTGCTAAGATATAATAATATGGTTTGATACAAATTTCATTTGATGTTTTATGATATGATGATTTTTTATGATCTTGTGGAATGTATATGTGTTATTTCATTATGTGGCGGGTGGGGCCGATATCTCCCTCCAATGAATTGGGTAATGATTTATGATCTTATTCTCACACTCTTATTTTCATGTTATTCTTATGAATGTACTTTACTTACCCTTACCAATAATCTAATATCACCATTTCCTACGTTTCCTATGATTTTCTAGTAAACTTGATCCATAATTTTTTATTTATAAATAATAAATTTATTTATTTATAACCCAACCCAATATCGAAATGTTTTAGAGTTATTGAGAGTCTTGATACATCATCCAATTGTAATTACTCAACCACTAAATGAAAATAAAAAAATAATAATCTTTTCCATGTCTAAACACATTACTAGGACATCGATCACTATCTCACTTATACATATCCTTATGACCAGTGAAAATAGATTTTGGAAACATAGGTTGAGTGAAAAAAAACTAGTAAGGTTTTTTAAAGAAAAGGAAGCCAGATATTGTTTTCAATTCAAAATAAAAAGTAAAACATGTAATAACGATCATTAATAAAATATTTGTACAACATGTATACTTCTCAAAAAAAAATTATGTGAAATTGTTTCAATTTATATATAAATCATTTTGATAATATTCTTCGATCATTCATAAATTAATATTAATTTCACTTGAAAATATTATAATTATTAGAAATTAATTCTCCAAGGCCCCTTTCATCATAGCATGGATTATCGGTTCACTCCTAGGACATGGTGGACATAGTCACATGATGTTTTTGGTTCACTCCCTAATCCCATTTTGTTTTTAGGATAAACCTCATGTTCATTATAATGTTCTTAGGATAAACCACCAATCCAACAAACATGATATCATATGATATTAGAACCTTACCCAATATAATTGGAGTGTTTTCAATGTGCACCCATCATAGGATTGATGGTTTTGTGTTTGCTTCTATACCCTTCCTTCATTAAAATATTTCCAAGTGGGACTATTTTGAAATAGAAACATTATAACTTCCGTTTTTCATGCACAAGACCGTGATTTTTTTTAACCATGACCTTTCAAAATCCATTTCATAAAAATAACTTTATTCATTATATGTATATCATGATAAAAGTACTTTATCATTAAAATATATAATTATACTTTCATTTATAGGTATGTAATTGGTTTGAATAAAAGATACATATATAATTATTTATGTACATTAATATTGTTATTTGATTAAAACATGATTTCATACTCATGCATATATATCAATTAAAAATAATAACACTTTTACATAAATTGAAATATACACATACATTCGTAAATTTACATGTATAAAAATGAAAAGGAATATATATATATATATATAAATGTATTAAATAAAACTGATTCATTTGAAATTAAATAGACACACACACACACACACACACACACACACACATATATATATATATATATATATATTAATTTTTATACTTCCACTTGTTCTGAAAGAAAAAAATTAAATTGAATGTTCAATGACCTCTCTTTCACTCATAGTGGCAAAAATAAAAATCAAATAACATTAAATTAATTTTATTAAATAGATATCCATGAGAAGATGATTTTAAACATTAAAATATATATATATATATATATATGTAGATTTGAAACATTATTATAAAATTAATATTTTTAAAAATATAAAAACATCATTCATATTTATATGAGTCCAACTGATATTCTTTAATCATTCAAAATAATTTTAAGAAAAATAAGTCACGTGATCCAAATAAATTTAAATATTTAATTTATTTATAATATGAAATGTTAAAGTATAAAAATAAAAAAAATCCATTTTTAATATCATTCTAAAAATATCAAATTCATAAATAGTTTAAAATTATGATTCTTAGTTTTAATAAAATCCATATTTCTTTCATAATGAAATAATCCAAAATTATCTAAAATGTTTTTGACTAAAAACAAATTGGCATAAAAATATAAATATTCATAAACCACTTGAACAGTTTGAGAATATATTTCACAAAATAAACCCTTCATTTCACCTAAATTGATTTGAAATAAATCAACATTGTAGAAATAATATTGAATGAGATTATTTCTTGAAAAATTAAAAGTTATCTTACTATAATTTAATAAATGATTTGAAAATCATGTACCATATACCATGAAGTAACTAAAACAAATTGGAATAAAATACTTGAATTACAAAAAACTTCTTAACATATTTCCAAAATAAGATTCCCAACCATGAAAATGACTCTAATACTTCACAAAAAGGAAAATAATTTTATAACAAAGGGGTAGAATTACACCATTAATAAATTAGGGAAAACATTTATCATAATATGAAATAAAATTATTTTCATAAATGTATTTTATGATATAAAATACCTATATAGTTTGAATCAAAGTAGAAGGGCGCTCCTCAGTCTCAGATCGCAAAGAAATAGAACTAGGCTAATCACTATGGGTAGGTTTTCCAAAGCTGCATCACCCCTATTTCCCAAATTCATCTTTGTAGAACATTTTATAAACAGATAACCATAAACCCCAAAAAGGTATCCAAAAACCTCATCTGTATGAATATAAATTTCCTTACCAAAAAGGAATAATAACATCTGCATAAACTGATATCCTAAATAGAGAAGAACCAGTATACGTGGAATCAAAAACCCCAAAGATTCAAATTTAAAAATACCACATATTCATGTTAGTTCCTCTACATCCATGAATTCTGACTCACCTTTGAGTCAATAGATTCATGGATGAGTCGTTCCACTAGTAAAAATATATCTGAGGCAATTATAAGTCACTGATGTGGGTTGCAGTTCGACCGAAAGTGGTATGAGAATGAAGACAAGGTGTGTGTCATGACAATCAGGAGTCATGGGATTCCAAAAAATGTCACAATCCATATGACATTCAACAGACATGTGGAGCATCATATTCCATTTCTTGTTGGTTTTGGTATATAGGTTTTGACCCATCTTGACAGAGAAGTTGATATTTGGGTTCCATCGGTGCTAGGATGAGGAAGAAGACGGGTTGGGTTTAGGTGACCCACAATTCCCACTTCCCCCTATGTTTTCATTTTTATTCATTATTATAATTATTTTAATTTATTACCATTATATATATATATATATATATATTATTTTATTAACATTTTTTTTGAAACATGAGTATAATATTTCTAATAATTGTATATTAAAATAAGAAAAAAATTTATTATTATTATTCTCGTGATATAATTATATATTTTACAATATATAAATTGAAA
Source organism: Viscum album (assembly GCA_963277665.1). Lineage (NCBI taxonomy): Eukaryota > Viridiplantae > Streptophyta > Magnoliopsida > Santalales > Viscaceae > Viscum > Viscum album. The sequence continues at coordinate 666,808,809 of OY728135.1, read as the reverse complement.
AAATCATGATTTATTGTGTCATTTAATTTTCAAAACATACATTCCATATATTATATTTTTTTAAGTATATTATTTTATAGACTTATATTTAAGTATGTATTTTCAATTGAAGCATATGAAATTTATTTGAAAATTTATGGTTTATATAAATATATGTAAATTCATTTAAAAGCCTGTTAAAAATTATATAATGGTTTAATAATAATAAATTTTTAATGTTTAAAAATTTAATTTTATGAAACTATATTAAATTTTAATTAAAAATATAAGTCAATATAAATATTTATTTTTAAATACATATTCATTTAGATTACAAATCTTATTTATATATCGATGTACTTAAATGAACTCCTTTTATGTTAATTAATTATTGAATAAAACGCAAATATATTAATGTAACTATTATTTTGTAGTTATATTTGTTATCATTTTATTTTAAAAGTACTCCAACAGCTATATGTAATGGTTATTTTATGTGTAAATACATAACCATAACCAACATTTTATTTTAACCAAACTCATCAAATTTGTAGATCCTCTACTCGTAATGATTATGCCTATTTTCACATTCCTTTGTGCTCTTACACTTATTCTATTCATTGGGTTTCTACTCAAGGAAGATCCCAAAGGCGCAGGCTATGATATCATAGATAACATGTTGGTTATAGGTTTTTATTATTTTTTTATGATGATAATTACAGGATTAATATGACAACCTTCTTAGTATGAGGAAATGATTTTTGAAACATATTTAATGTATTTCATCAATAAACAACAAGTTTCTTTTGTTTATGATTTTATTATACTAATAGAAAAATTTATATAAGATTTACAGAGGAGTTACATTATACCCCCTTAAAAATTTGATTCTTCTCAATTTGATAACATTTTTAACAGAAATAATAAATACTCTGAAATTTAAACTCGATTTTAGGGTTTTATTACCTCATGACATTAAACATCTTCCAAATCTAATTTTCAGGTTGATCTCGAAGAGAGAGGGTTCACTTGGTGAATCAATACCTTAGTTAATTTTCAGGGTCTTCCACTTCCTTAGTCCAGGAACTGTCTGTAGAACTTGGATCATACATTTGGAAAATACGTATCACTTTTTGAATATAATTGTTTCTAACATATAGTTTCAAAACATCACCATGGACAAGGTATTTATAAAATAGTCTGATAGAGTCAGCTTTAAATTTTTTGATATGTGGTTCTTCTACTATATTACCTATGTTTCCAAAAATATTGGATTCTAGGAAAAATTAAATATAGTATCCTCGTAGATCTCCCTAGATGGTAACTATTCTATATCAAATAGTGAATCATACTCTCTTAAAAAGTGAAATATTTGAAAATTCCCTATTGGTACCTCCCTTTAATGAGAAAGGTGTAAGATTTGGGAACTTAAGATTTAATCATTGGTGAGCCATGATCCTGGATGATTCCACTATATGGAGGTAGTCATTGATATGTCTTGAAGCATCTTGGAGGAAATTTGGTCATTGTAAAAGGATTAAATACTACATGAGCTAGATTTCACAATAATTTTTTAAAGTAAGTCCTCAAGAAGAGACAAGAGTGTTGTGTGAGGCTCTTCCCCTTCCACCTCTAAACTATCCTTAATCTAGATGATGAAACATATCAAATTTTATGTTACCCCTTAGACATGATAATCTTGTGGTATTTAAGGACTCGAAATCTAATGATTTATGGCTCCTTGAGAAACATCTATAGAATGTGTTATAATAGTTTTAAGGGTTTCTTAGTATCCTAACCTATAAATTTATCTAAAAATTTCCACTGCTACAAACTATAACAACCCAAAAAACATCATCAATATTTTTTATTTACAAATAAAAAATTTATTTATTTATAACCCAATCCTAGAATTAAATGGTTTAGAGTTTTAGAGTTTTTAGATACATCGTAGCGTTCAAATTATAGAACATCTAAAAGAAAAGGTAAAAACCAGTATTATCAAGGGTTAAACACCTTAACAAGAACTTGATCACTATCTCACTTCAACATGTCCTTATTCCATGTTAAAGGAGATTTTTAAAAAATATGGTGAGTGAAAAAATCTCGGTAAGGGGTTCTCAAAATAAAAATTTAACCAGATAGGTTTTTCCAACCCAAAATAAAAAGTAAATAATGTTATAATGTTCTTTATTAAAAGCATAGGAAAACATATATAATTTCAAAAATAAACATTTCTATGGAAAAGGATTTCATTTTATATATTCAATGTTTTTAAAATCTACATCGATAATTCATAATGTAATAGTAATTTCACTTGAAAATATCATAAGAACTCATAATTAATTCTCAAAGGAATCTTGTATCATAGCATGGATTCATGTTTCAATCATGATACATGGTGAACATAGTCCCATGATAGATATGGATCACTTCATAATCCCATATGGTTCTTGGGATAAAACTTCTTCACATTGTAATGTTCTTAGGATAAACCTCATGCACACCATACATGACATCTCATGAAATTCAGAAATTACCGAATGAATTAAAGCACTGTCTGGGGGAGCCCTTCATATGATTATTAAAATTCCCCACAAGGGTTTTGGGTTCACTACCCATAAAATTCCTTCATTCACATACATACAAGTGCAACACTTTGGAATTAAAAACAATATATAACTTATGTTTATCATTCTGAGGACCATGAAATTTCTTTTAAACCACAATATTTGAAAACTATTTCAAAAAAAGAACCTTATTCATTATACGTGTATCATGATAAAAGTATTTTCTCATTAAAATACATAATTATTCTTTCATGTACATGCATTTAACATTGTTTCATAATATATATATATATATTTATTTATTTATTTACATAAATATTGGTATTTTAAATAAAACATGATTGTATACTCATGCATATATATAGATTGAAAATAATAACACTTTTAAAGAAAATTACATATACACCTAGATTCAAATATTTACATATATAAACTTCAAAAGTAATATATATATACATGTCTTAAATAAAACTATTTCGTATCAAATGATATATATATATATATATATATTATTTTTATACATCCACTTTTGGTGAAAGAAAAACATTAAATTGAAAGTTTGTTAACCTCACTGGCACTCATATGGGCCTAATTATAATTAAAATAACCATAAATTAATTTTATTAAAGTGAGATCCATGGGCTATATATTTATACATTTGAAACATTATATCAAAATAATACTGTTGAAAATCCAATAACATCGGTCGTATTTATAAGATTACAACTAATATTCTCTAATTATTCAAAATAGTTTTATGAAAAATAAATTTCATGATCAAAATAAATTTAAATATTTATGGTATTTATAACATGAAATGTTAAATAACAACATATAAAAATCCCACTGCTAGCATCAAAATTTCATTATAAAAATATCAAATTCATAAATAGTTTAAAAACCTTATTATTAGTTAAAAAAATATTCTTACTAACAAAATGAAAAAATAAAAAATTATATAAGAAGTCATTGACTAAAATAATTGGCATAAAATATATAAAATAACATAAATTGGTTTAACTATTTGAGCATTTTTTTTTTTAAAATAAACAATATGTTTCACATAAGTAGATTTTAAATAAATCAACTTTGTAGGGAAAATATTGAAAGAGATGAATGAATGAAAATTTAATAGTTATCTTATATCATTAAAATAAATTATTTTACCAATCAAGTAATAAATACTAGAAAGTGACTAATACCAATTGGCAAGAAATACCTGAATTGCAGATAACAACTGAACATATTTTGAAAAATAAAATCCCTTACCATGAAGATGAATCCACTGCTTTAAAATAGGGAAAACATTTTCTTAGAATATAGGATCGAATAACCCTACTAATCGATTTGGAAACAATTTTAAAAAAAGAAACAAAAAAATGATTTTTGTAAACATATTTTAAAAAAAATCCCCTTACAGTATAAATCAAAGAACCAGGATGCTCCTCAGTCTCAAGTCACAAAAGAAAAATAACTAAGCTTATCACTATGGTAAGGTTAACCATATTAGCACCACCCCTCTTTCCCTAATTCATCATCACATACCCTTATATATATTGATAATCGGAAAACCAACAATTTATTGGAAAAATAGATTAGTGTGATTATAAATTTCATTACCAATAAGGCATCTTTACATTACCATAAAATAGGATCCTTAATAGAAGAGAACCAGTATATATGGACCCATATACCCCAATTTTGTGAATTTAAAATTTCATTAAATTCATGTCAGTTCATCTGTATCGATGAATACTGACTCTCTTTTGAGTCAAGATATTTTTAGAATAGTTTTTCAACCAAAAAACATCATCTAAGGCCATTAAAGGTCACTGATGTGGGTTGTAGGTCGACTGATGGTGGTATAAGGAAGAAGACGATATGCGTGTCATGATCAACCTGAGTCACAGGATTCTGAAACATGTAACATTATAGATGATTTTTGATGAATAGGTGGAGTGCTGACTTCCATTCCTTGTCATTTATGGTTATTGGGTTGCGACCCATCTTGATGGAGAAGATGACATGAGGGTTTTGTCACTGCAGTGAGGAGGAAGAAGATGGTTGGGGGTTTAGGCGACACACAATTCCCCCTACCCCCTTTGTTTCCTCTTTTTTATTCATTATTATTATTATTATAAGTTATTACCATTATTATATATATATATATATAACTATTATATTTTATTAACATTATTGTTGACACATTCGAATACTATTTATAATAATTATATATTAAAATAAATATATACATATTTATTAATAATAATAATATTATTATTATCATAACATAATTATATATTTCCTAATATGGAAATTTAATAATTAATGAGTTATTATGGTATTTAATTTTGACAACATAAATTTCATATATTATCTTGTTTTTAAGTTTGTTGTTTGATAGAATTATATTTAAGTATATATCTTATTTTTCGACATAAGTAATTTATTATAAAATTTCTGTTTTATATAAACATATATGCATTCCTTTAAAAAATATTTAAAATATTTAAAATATTTTCGTACTAATAAATTTCAATTGTTTTAATATTTTATTTTATGACACTATATTACATTTGAAATTAAAATATCAATCAACATAAATATTTAGATTTAATTAAATATTCCGTGATATTATAAAACTTGTTAATATATATATATACTTAAATAAATTCTTTTTTTATGTTCATTAATTGCTACATAGGCAGACCAATATATTAGTGTAATAGTTATTTTTTAGTTTCATTTATTATAATTTGACATTAAAAATACAACAACTGCTATATGTAATGGTAGTTTTATGTATAAACACATAACCTTAACCATCATTTTATTTTAACCAAACTCAATAAATTTCTATATCCTCTACTCACAAAGACGATGCACATTTTCACAATCCTCTGCTCTCTTACCCTTATTCTCTTCATTGGGTTTCTACTCATGGACGATCCCAATGGTGCGGGATATAACATCACAATTATCATTTTTGTTATAAGAATTCTTATTTTGATAATGATTATAATTATAGGTTTAATATTACCTCATTTTTTATTTAAGGAATTGTTTCTTGAATGAGTTTTAATGTATTGCTTCAATAAATAAGACGTTTCTTCTGTTTAATATTGTATTTTACTAAGATAAATATTTATATAAGAGTTACTAGGGAATCACATTTACTTTTCCTATGTTTTGAAGAAATGTTTTTAGGAGGATTAATAAAGGAGAATATATATTTTTTGAAACAATGAATATATTTCACTAGACTAGAAGATTTTGTTCTATGTTTCCAAAGGAACTTAAATATTAAGGCACTTTTCCATATATTTGGGTAATGAAATGAATATTCATCTAGAAAGATGTAATATCCATATATGTTAAGCCTGGGACTCTATATAATTATCAAATGAAAGGTTTATTCAAACTTTATAAAAATTAATAAAACAATATTAGTGGCATTCTAAAGGATATTTCTAAGGATATTTATAGGGATGCATATAAGGATTAGTTATGGTTTAGGAAAACGTCATGGGGTTCTGGTAAAGGATTGAGCAAGTGGTTTCCTAGAAATAAATCATTTTATAGATACTAAAATTAGATGTGGCTCTAGAAACTATTTACCTAGGGGTAACAACCCAAAAACATTGTATTTTGAAAGATTTTATTAGGAGCTAGTGCATGACAGTAAGTCTTGCTACACACATGATGTGACACTCTGAGAGGATTTGATTTGTAAAATCTCATAATCATTATGAACAATCATGAAGTATTTAAATTTATTATGATCATGGTTGACATAGGATAATCCTGAGGTGTCATATATTTAAAATAACCTCTCATGATTCATATATACCATAATTTATTTCTGATGATTATATGGTTTTCCACTATGATAAGTGTTTCTCACACTATTCTTTTTTGGTTTTAGTGAATAAAGGGATCCAAAAAGAACCAGCTTAATGTTGAATGTGACACTCTGTTTGTAGATGAGTAGTCAAATAATATGATGAATGGAGTGAAGGATGATGTGATTATTCCTAATCTTTTTTCATAGAACATGATTAACAATGTATACATTAACCAACTCTCAGACTCATTAATGAAGTGAAGGAAAGAGTTCACTGAGATTTTTGGTATTAGAGACTATAGAGTAATGAAGATTTAGTTTTTTATATTTCAAGAAAGTAGCAAGAAAAACCCATATAAATGTACAAAGGAATTGAAAGATTTTTGATTATGGAAAAGAAGGAAAAACCATTTAATTATACACAGAAAATTTAATGCTTAGGTAGAACAATGGATGGGAATGTTGGTCTCCAAAATATTTCATCGACTATTGATTGTTTTAAAATTCTAAAGTATGGGAATTTTTAAAATCAATGTCTTAGGGTGAAATATCATTGTGGAAATATGAAAGGTTTTATGAGTAATGATTTTCCTACTCATGATGAAAAGTGACCAAATAAAAAATGAAAGTTACATGTTTTTCTGATCTTATTTATTATAATAATTATTAAATGTATTTTTATCAATTTTAAGACATGATTCATATTTATATATTAATAAAGGGGTATTAATGTTTAAGATGATGACGATTGGTTAATGGTTTGTGAAGGAAGTATGATGATTGAAGTATTTTCTGTATTTGGATTTATGAAATATGAATTGTGAAATATATTAGGGTTGTTAAGTATAAATATTCATTAATAATATAAATTAATATGTTTAATAATGAATATGGACTTGAAAAATGATTTTAGAGAAAGGTGATATTTTGATTATGGGAAGGTACCTCTCAATATGCTTTAGATGTGACACATTTTTTTAGTTTCGATAAAGAGATGATTAATATGGATAATTTAAATTGGATAACATTGATGACCTCTAAACTATTAAGGTTTTTTTTTATAAATTGACTTATGTTATCATTGATTGAGTATAAAAAATTATTGGATATATTGAATATTTTCCATAATTTATGGTTTTATTCAACGAATGAGGAATAATTATTTTAGTAATTAAAGTTTCATTTGTAATATAGGTTATTACCATGTTTCAAGACAATACATGATGATGTTATTCACATCATTGGAATTTTTGAAACATCCTGAAACTCAAATCCACTAAACCAATTCCCCAATCTGGGTATCCCTAAGACCCCAAGTGCACCTCTTTATATGCCAAATGTTGTTGAATAGAATTTATGGTTTAATAGATCATGTGGGAAGAATTTATCCAATTTCTCAAAGTATGGAACAATAGATAATGTATGAAATAATTAAAGAATCAAAAAACAAAAAATAAACATTCCTTACTAACCATTTTCTTAAAACTAGGTACACACCCAAAACCACATGGTAAATATGTTATGCCAGGTATTATAGTTTCATGTGTAAGGAAAACACAAAATAAAAAAACTAATGAATCCCCAAAATGGTTTTGGATACCAGGTCTAGATTCCTCATCCATGAAATACCCATTCCCAATCAACCATCTAGTATAGGGCCCATTCCCTTGTCCCGAACTTAAACCATTTAATTTTCTCAAGTACCTAAATGAGGATCAATAAGGATGTGAGTATAACATAGTATGCCACAAACAATGGTTACTAAAAATATCCAACCTATACATATAGTGTAAGAATTTACTAAATGTATGATAAGAGAAACAAAATGTAAACATGGTTTTATTTTTAATCAATATTGATGTAACGAGTATAATAATTTCTACCATGTGTTATTTATATTCATCAATTATAGTAAATCATGTGAATGTATTCTTATATATACAAGGGGATGTGTCAAATTTCCTATATCATTATTGAAAACATTTCCAAAAAAGTACATCCGACATACCTCGGAACCTCAGTCTAGGTAGTCTAATCAAATGAAACTATTAGGATCATAGAGAACCTGTCTTACACCCTAACCTATACATTAATTGTGTGGGTTTAGAACATCATTCCATCAAAACTCATGGGTGTATAAAATAATTTCAATACCCCACATACCACCAAATGATGTCTATATGCTTCTTTAATCCTAACACATTTCTCAAACATTAACCATAACAATTTAATAGATTCATCATTTTCAAGACAAATCAATTAAACCCATAACTCATAACTATACCTTAGCCTATTTACAAATTCTCATTTACATTCTATAACAAAATTAACCAATTTACCATTTACATTCCATAGTGGATCAATAAAATTACCTGTTAGAATCCATAACTCATTTAACCCATTGACAATATACAAAACAACCCCTTATTTCATGTTAAAAACAAGACATAATTACAATTAGTTTTATTTCATGACCTATGCTAACATGTCAACTAACTTATCATGGGATTTATGTCGATGAAATTCTATTTTACTCTCAAAATGTCAATTTAAATGATAAAGGACTATGAACCTCATGGGTGGCCCATATTCTAGTCAAATCAACATCAATTCATCCCACAGGGATCATTAGTGTCAAAACTAACCATTTCCCCAATCAATTTTGTCATATCTACCGAGGAAAACTAATTGGGAAACACAATGACACCAAATCACAACAGCATACACATAAAAAAATCAATATTACTATGGGACATTACTTGTAGACCACCTACCTCTATTCCAAAAACTAACGTTCTCTTAACTGTAGCCGTTGATTTAGAAAACCCCCCCTTTAAAGACCCAACCTAGAAAATTCTTGAAAATGGGTATATAGGGATTCCGAAGGAGAATAAAAATTCCACAAGAACTAATCCAGAAATAGGATAACAGAGGAGTGTTTGACTCACCTGGTGGAGGAAGAATGTATTAAAAAATAGGGTAAGATATTAGGATTTTTTAGGGGGGAATGGTAAAATCTCAAATATTTAATGGGGTGCAAGGAATTATCGTAGGGTTGGCCAAACCATGCGCCAACCGTGTGCCACCATCTGTCCAACAGGGGTCCAAGTCAGATGGTCTTTGGGGAGCCCACATAGTTTTAAAAATTGTGCAATGACCCTATGAGATTTCTCTATCCAAGTCCACATGGTTTGGTTTTCTCCCATGTACAATTTCTTAAAACTGAGTATTCATAATCCGAGAATTCATGGTTGGGGCGTACAATTACACCTAAACATGCACCAATCGTGAAAATTGCACTAGATGACCAATTTCTCCCTTATTTCTGTAATGAAACACTGGAACACCCATGATACACATCACACACTGGGTAAAAATTTCATTAAACAAAATAACGATACATAAATAGAAACATAAGCAAGTGTGTACCTCAAGGAAGGTTTGGGATCTTATAACCTCCCTACCTTATAATAGATCATCCTTCAGCCGCACTCCCTAGAATCACAGAGCATCCAAGGTAAAAAGACTAGGTCACTTGGACTATATATCCATATACCTTTCTAATAAATCTTCTTGAACATTAACATGCTACCAAAAAATTCAAACCCAAGCCACAATATTCCCCGATAAGATTTTCTCACTGCGATCCACAATACGAGCCAGATGATCCTAAAATGTAGAATCTTTATCAAGCTCAAAATAATCAAAATCTATCATAAGAGATGTTTTTGGGTGATACTATTGAATTTGTGATACATGAAAAACATCATTCGTGCAACTCTACCAATATAGTATATCCAATCGGTACACCACCGGTCAGATCCTCTCAAAATCACAAATGGTCCAATGTACCTGGGGATCAAATTATTTATTTTCTAATCTAACGATGACCCAACCTTTATGACACTTGAACAAAAACATGATCACCCACCACAAAATCAAGTGCTTGATTATGTTGATCATCATATGATTTTTCATACTATGAGTCGTAGAAATAAATTTTTGAATCAACTAAACATGATCTGATGTCTCCTACTCAAGGATATGTCCTAAAAACTCTGATTCCCTAACCTCTATCCAATATAATAGAGATCTATACAACCTTCTATAGAGTAACTCATATGATTCCATCTAAATCATCACCTAGTAAATACTGGTATTAAAAAAATTTAAAAGAAAATAGTGCTTCTCCAAAGATCCACCAAACTCTAGGACACATTCCCTCTTCATGTCCTCACAATTTTTAATAGCCCACTCTGATTTTATTTATGTCTTCATATAGAGAGACATACTCAGAAACACCTTTGTACTAAGCACCTTTTGTTACCCCTTCCAGAATCATTATGTAAAACAAGTATTATGATATGAAACTATTGTTCATAGCACCACATGAATCCACACTATCTCCTGAATGTATGACTTTATGATCATGTTAATTGTGACGGTCTCACAAATCGGTAATAAAAGTTCCACCATGGACAATTGATTCACAACTACCCAGATCATATCATTCTTCTAAGGCGTTAGAAGAAGACCCACCAAAAAATACAGTGTGACATAATCTCAAATCAACTTTGGATTGGAAAACAGGCTTTAACAACCCACCCTATCACGTCTTCTCATCCTTCACCTACAGACATGTGTAACATCGTGACACAAAATTGGAAAACACATTATTCATCCCATGTCAATAATACAATCTGCAAAGATCACGATTCAATTTGGTCAAACTATGATGCACCACCCTCTTTAAAGCTTGTAACTCGTGAATGAACTCTTCCTACATATAAGAACAAAAAAACAACCACAAACATAAACAATCTCATCATCACCAACAGTACAAATATAAAGTTAATCCTCTCCTTTAATACATTCCTTCTAGTTCAAAAACTCAAAATCCCCATACTTACCCTCCTTTATCCAGCTCATAAGCATGGACTAAACATCCAAGGATAAGAAGTTTCATTTTAAATTTTCCATAATGAACCTCTAGATTCATTTAAATAAACCACACCATAATTCTCTACATGAAAATAGATTAATGAATATCCTGATATTTGTTTTTCCGACTCGAAGAATCTAAAACACGAATCCTCTTTCATGTCCTCTAAACTAACTCAATATAAATGGACTTCATGTACTCAAACCATCATCACTATCAAAGGTTACAATAACACATGAAATACATGTACTTAAGGATCTTTTGATCTGTATAAACATAATATATTTTCCCCAACAATTAATTCCACCAACACATTAATGAAAAATCCACCACAACCAACTCAAGATCACAAGTAGGGTAATTTTATTCATCAGTCCTAAACTATCATGAACCATACGCCATAAACCAATCATCCTAAATCAACACTTCCACAAAATCAACATCAGATTCATCAAAAAACAAGTTATACTCGTTACTTGGATCGGGTAGGATCAAAATTGGTATAGTAGTCAACTACTTCTTCAACTCTTGGAAATCATTTTTACATGCCCTGGAACATTCAAACTTGATGCCCCTCTTGGTCAAACTAGATAGTGGTCCATCCAAGTGGGATGATAAATTGATGAACATTCACCAATATCATAACATATGAAAAAATTATACATCAAAACCATTCCTGGTATGCTCTTAACATATAATATATTTCACTTACACTTGGTCCATAGACACACCTTCCTCGGAGATGATGTGACCCAAGAAAAAACCTTTTTAATCCAAAACTAACACATGGATATCTTGGAATATATCATATGATATCTTAGTGTACATAAGATAATGTCAATAATTTTCCATGATATTCATGAGTCTTAGAGGACACCCAGATTTCATCCACAAAAAAACAACAACAATCTAATCCAGGCATGGGTGAGAGGTTCAGTTCATCAGGGCCACAAACATTTCTGGTGCACTGGTCAACCCAAATGGTATCATAAAAAACTCATAAAACACATAAATACTCTTAAAAATTACCAAGGTATATTATAAGCTCACAAACTCAGCTAATGATACCTTTATCTCAACACAATTTATGAGAAAACCGAATCACCTCTCAACTGGTCAAAGAGATCATCGAATATTGGAAGAGAGCATTGATACTTAAATATCAACTGATTCAACATCAAATAATCAACACAAAATTTCAATGTCACATCCGCCTTATTCACACAAAAAACTAGATATTCCCATGGTGAAATACTCAGATGAATAAAACCCTTGTTCTCTTGTTCCTCTAACTATGTTTTATGTTCCTAGAGATCTACAAGTTCGATTACATATGTGGGAATAGAAATTGGTTCTTCCCACTACAACAACTCTATCATGAACTTAACATCTCTATTAGGTATAATCCCTAAGAATTCCTCTAGAAAAATGTCCAAAAACTAATCCACCACTGTAGGAAATGCAATATTCTCAAATTTTCCATCATCAAGAATAAGCAAAGACACTTGGGATGTGGGTTCACGAAACTTCTGACATAATGGACCCGCACAGCTTTATCAGATATCCCACTCCCCATGGTGAAAATAAGTGTCTTCCTCCTAAGACATGAACATTACCCTATGGTCATGTCAGTCAATATGGAACCAGTAAATCCCTATCTAATACATTCTTGAGATCATATCAAAACCCAACATTTCCAACACAAACAACTTCCACAGGAATTGGTACCCAAAAAACTCTATAGTTCACTCCTTAAATTGATGTATATTTTCTACTTGAATGCCTAATGGTGTATCAATCAACATTACCCCAAACATACTCTCCACTCCTATTCCAAAAACACTCAAACATTAGGAGGATATAAAATAATTTTAGGAACTTATATCAAATAATGAAACAATAATATTAGAAGCTAAAAGACATGGACCTCAAAATGTCTATGTCCAGCATTACCACCTCTAGATATAGGATAAACTACACGAATCTTACCTATATATATTCCCTAGGCTCCATTCTCTGTTCATAGTGCTGCACTACCCATTGGATGAGGAAACCCCTATCTTGGAGCACCACATCCACTACCCCAATCGGTAAAATTTGTGGAGCTCCAAATGACTTCATAATATGGGGTAACCGAACCCATTTCTACAATTTGTACTATACTTGGTCCTCCATCCTCACCCAAAAATTGGGGATTACAATATAACCTCTGCAATTGACCCATCTTACATAACAGTCATCACTGAACTAGTAGTCAGGGATACTAGCCTCACATGTGTCCCGACCTACCACAATAATTTCATAAAACTCTATCACTACACGGAAAGGATTTCTCTTTTCTGTGACTACTCTATCCACCACAAGAATAGTAAAAAATATCAAAGGATAACTCCCAATATTCGTAAGTCTCACCACTGTAATACCAAAATATAACTGAATGTCCACTTCTAGAATCCTCTTTGATGTTTCATTATAATATTAGGGCCTGATCCATCACATCAAAAAACATACTTATGTGGGATATATTCACCTAGGATGTTATCTCATGTCAATGTCCATCCTAAAAATGCCTCACCATAGCTACCTCATTTCTTGTCAATGTAGGAGGAATGAATTACAAGATAGTGAAGTGGACAACATAATCCATCATTATCGTAGTCCCCTTAGTCAAACTCATAAACTCTACAACCTTCTAATGCCTCAATGTCTCCAAATAGGATTGTTCTTAAAACTTTTCTTAGAAACCCTTCTAAAACATACCCTCTTCTAAACAATCTAAACCAAGATATCCCAATAACACTTTTCCTATCGTCACAACATGTATTCCACTAAAATGAATCTCTTCTTAAGGGGAGTCTTTATGTGATAAATAATAATCTAGATTGACTCTATCCATAGCTTGGCGGCCTTAGGTTGTCCAACTCTGGAAAAAGTTAGAGGGTTATAATGATGATTATCTCTAGTCAACTCAAACAAGCTCGACACAACCTTCCATTTGTCCCATTCCATCATCATGATAAAATGAGAAATATTCTTATAGAAATACCCCCTCATATATTTCAATGAACCTCTAGGGTTTCATTATCTAATTATATAGGATAATCAAAATGATATCCACTTTTCACATAATCGATACATTTCATCATGGTGAAATTTATCTATAATTACCAACAATCATCTCAAAACACGTAAGAGAAAACGTCCATATTTTTCGCGAAATATGGCACTCCACTAGCCATAAATATCAAATTTTTCATACCATTTCCCTAATGGACATAGTTACATACTTGTTTCATCCTTTATCAATCCCTAACATGGGTTATGGTTAACATGGGATAAAACAAGTCACACAACCACCAGTATTTTCATTAAACATCACTTTTATACGTTTTTCACTTTAACATCGTAAATCTTTAACTTTTATGAACATTTCCATATTTAAAACTTATCAAAACCAAAATTTTAACCCATCTATAGCATTTCATTAGGAATTTTTCTTTGTCCATTCATTTACATTCATTCCACTTACCCATTTTAATAATTTTTTATAAAAACCACTTACTTAAAATTTTCAATTAAAATGAAATGAATTCTATTCCTCATATCCCACACATCTTCCCCATGTGTGCCCTCCATGATTCTTGCAACCTATATCACCAGGTTTATAACATGATTCTTGAATGGACAACCTTGTAAAAAAAATCGATAGAATAATATCATAAAATATTCACATCACACAATAAGTGCATCATCAAATGATGAAATATCATTAAACCGTAATATCATACATAATGAAATACAATACCACCCCAGGTACTTTTTATTTCTCTTATACATGGGCTAGCTACTGTCTTGCATGATGTAATTACAAATGCCCAATACAACCCATCCTCCAATATACCACCTCAAAATAGTAATAGAATAGAAAATAACTTCATTTGATACAACATTGTAACATCCCCAACCCAAAATCCAATAAATCGATGGCCCGAGTTGAGTTTCCATAAGACTTCTAGCACACCTCCACGTACACTAGAGGATACCAACTAGTAGCTAAGGTCTAATTGATCATGTGGTGAGACTATACCATCTCTATAAGTGTATTTCATAGAATATAAAGTATGAAATCAAGTAATCTATAAGAAATAAACAAATAACATTCATTACCAACCATTTTCCAAAAAACATTGTGCAATCCCACATACAAATGGTAAATACACTATGTCATGTCTTGTAGTACCATGTGTAAAAAACACAAAATATTAAAAACACATGAATAATCCGCAAACCCTATTTCAACTCTAGGTCGATATCCCAATCCATGCATAACCCATGCCCAATCAACCTTCTAGAATAAACCCCTTTCCCAATCAACTCTATGAAAGGTGTTATAAAAACATACTATTCCACCACCAATGGTGTCTACAAATATCAAGTCTAAAAGATAGTGTATACATAAACTAAATGAATGAAAGGATAAAAAATTGGAATAAATGGGTGCCATTAGTTAATAATATTCATTAACAAATTTTATCATTTGTACCAAGGATTATGAATTTACATAAATTACACTGAATCCTATATAGGTCATCTACTACGAATAAAGGGATATCTCACTAAGGAAAAATTTTCACAGACAATTACATCACACTTACCCTATATAATCTGTCTAGATAGTCTCATCAAAGAAAACTGTTAGGGGCATAAAGCCTTCGTCTGACTCCATAACCCTCACATTAAAGGGGTGCGGCTTAGACCCACAGTACAACCTGACCTGTGGGAATACAAGCTAAAGATAATATTCCACATTCCAATAAGAAATGTGCACAAGATTATTAAATCATAACACATATACCAAACATAAAACATAATCGGTTATCATATTTATCATTTATAACAAAAGTCCATTCAATACATAATCAATCATTATGTGTTATCCCATTTACACATTCTCATTAACATGTGTTAACCATATTAACACATTTATCATTTACATGGCTCATTAAATCAGAAATATTAAACTTTACCATCCATAACACATTTAACCTATTAATATTACACCAATAAACCACTTATTCCATGTTAATAACTAGAGATAATTACCATTTGTTTATTTCCATGACCCATTCTATCATTTCAACACTTTTTTCATGGGAGATATGTCAATACCTTTAGATTTTACACTTATCATTTCAATTTCCACATTCATGGAGCGGAACACTCCATGGGTGGCCTGTATCCTTGTCAAATAAATCTCAACGAATATTATGGGAATCATGATGTATCTAACTAAATAATTTACCAACAACTTTTTCCTATCTACAAATTCAACCCAAGAGATAAAAAACAACACAAAATAAAATCTACACACACATAAAAATAAATATCACTATGGTATATAACTTCTAGACTGACTACCTCAGTTTTGATGCTGAATTCTTCCACAACCATAGATGTTGAATAACAATTACACTAGCCTTTAATTAGAAATAGGAGTGATAGAATCACCTAAGGCTTATATCTGCACCCAGGGACCCTCCAAATGACTTAGAATTAAGGGAGATCAATAATTTAAAAGTATTTGGAATTTTGGTTTGTCACTATAACTATTGGAGGATGAATAAAGAAGAAAATGGGGCATGGTTTCATAAATCTAGAGGGAGTAAAATTATAAAATGACGGATTTTTAATATGGATCAAGGTTTGGCCACGCGTTTGGGAACACAATGTGCCATCCATGAACCAACCATATTCCACCCTCTATCTATAAGGGGGTCTAGGTTTCATAGTCTTCTAGGGCGCCCAAATTATTTGAAAAACAATGCAATAACCATGTGGGCTAGATTTTTCCAAGTCCACATGGTTTGTTCATCCCTCATGCATTGTTTCCAAAAACCATACACCCCTTCCCCGTGAGTACACTCTTAGGGAACATAGTTTCTTCTATGGGTTCGCCAACCACCAAACATGTATTGGATGAAAAATTCCTCCCTTCGTTCATGTCCTGAATTCCCATAAAGCCCGTAGAACACCCCTGAGACTTCTCACAAACTGGGTTTGATATATGGGTGGTCATTTTTAAGTTAATTTTGAGATATTTAGTGGCCCAATTTATAAATATTTTGAATTTCATCATTTGGAAGTGTTAAAACTTTAACCACTTATGAAAATATTTATATTGAACATTGAATAATGTTTTACAGATTATTTTTTTATGAATATTGGAGAACATGTGTTATCCATTTTATAGTGCTGATAACTAATCATAAAAAATGACTTATCGTTTTATATATGGATATTATGATCCATTAATGATTCAGCCATAAAAATCACCATTATTTTATAGATTTGTAAATTAATCAAGGAACAACCTCAACATGAGATTGTGATTATTAAATGGAATTAAATCAAGTATGTATATCTTCTCATGAACATTTCCCATCTTTAGGAAACATAGTCTTGAAATAAAATGTTGTCCCCTTATCATCATTTTTAGGATCTCAATGTCCATTTACAAGATTATTTGGTTTAGGGAGTTTTGAATGTTAAATTTTTCTTAAAAACATTTTTTCTCACTCTTTATCTATATTTTTGTGTTTATTTTCTCTTTTATGTACATGTTTTCACTTCCCACTAATTTTCTTCTATGTGGAAACCTAGTTCTGAGTTACATTCGGTAACGATTATGTTTCAATGTTTACCATTTTAAATTAAGTTTTATTATTCATTTTTATGATGTGGTTTTCTAGAAATAGAATTTTTATATATTAAAACATTGATTACATAGAAAACTTGCAGGGATAAATTCATTTTATGGCGGTTAGAATGCAACACCGTAAGTTTTTATGAATTATTATTATTTGGATAAATTAAAATTCCTTGATGGATTACATTTCATGATACACCAAATTAATATGTATTTATATGTTACAAAAAGTTATGATTACTCTACACAGAACATTTTGTTTTATGTATATTAAACACTATGTTTGTCATGTTTTATAAACAATATTGTCTTCTGTTATTATCTTTCATTATACACAAGACTGAGTTTTACCAAACTATAATATACTATTAATATTATTATTTAATATGATAGGTATCTCCATACTATTGGAATGAATGTAATGGATATTTTTATATAAACTATGATAAAATCTATTTTTCACATGATTATTATCTATCTATTGATTAGATATAAAAGTAAAATCATTTAAAAAAACAAAGAAATGTTTTCTAAAAAACAAAATATTTTCCAAATGATTTTTTAATCATGCTTGGTGCACATATGTTAAAATTAAAATTTACCAATTTTATAAAAAAATTATAAAATTAAACATCATTTTTTGAAGAAAAATATAAAAATTAGTGTTTGTTGAATTTTTGGTATAATTTCTAGAATTTTAATTTTTTAATGAAATTTATGAAATCCTAAATTTTAATTGAAAGTTGTATTATATTTTAAATGATTTTTAATGGTAAACTATAAGGTGATTTTTATTTCAAGTATAAATATATAAATTAAAAATATATTAATAAAATAATGGTCATTTAACTCCTTTTAATATTTTATTTGGATTAGAAACCATTGTAATTTTTTGAACATTTTCACATTAAAAGCCTATTTTCTCATCATGTCAGCGGGGTTTTTTTAATTTAAATTATACCAAATTATTGAATTTAATTTAAATAAAATGGATTTAATATTTTGAATTAGAATAATTCATAATATATAATTATCCCAACTAAATTTTTGACCAATGTGATTAAGGAAAAAAATTAAAATTAATTATAGTGATTAAGGTGAAAGCATGTTTACTTAGTGGTTAAACATAGAATATAATGATTAAAATGAGAAAAAAACTTGTCCAACACCCAATTTCGTGACAAATTTTGTCACTTAAAGGCTTATTCTTGATATTTATATGTTAGTGGGATAATATTCCATGAAAATGACCTATATAATTTGTTAAGTGATTAAAAGGGAAAAGGAACCTTCTTTTCTTTTAATATTTATAAAGTATTCAGATAGAAAAAAATACACATTTATTTAGTTTTATATTTTATTTTGAAATAGAAATAATGTTTTGTAATAATAACAATTCATCACTTTTTAGACAAGAATTTTGTACTTAAAATTATCATAAAATGATTAATTAGTGATTTTTTAGTTAAAAATTAAATAAAATAATTGATATTAAAAATATTAAAAGTGAAACAATTTTAAGGAATTATTGCCTTAAATAAAATTTTTATAGGAATATATCTTATTTAAAAGGTCTTAAGATATTATATTCTAATTCATTTCTTTTATTGTTATTTTTTAATCAAAATTAAACAAATAGTTTCAAAATTGACATTAATGCAACTCTATAATAAATGATGTTTTATTTAACTATGTAAAATTAATAAAAATACTAGACTCTAAAAATTAATTTTTAAATGTTAATAAAAATAATTTATGGTCCCTTAATGGGCCAATTTATCTTTCATAATTAAAATAATGACCCATAAATATTAATACCTTTGTTAGTGTGGTTTGGGTTAATGAAGTGTTTTTGTGAGTTACTTGTGCTTCGTTTAAAATTAATTGACACCATTTTTGTGATATTTTTTTATAAATTAGAAATTATAGTTTAGAATAATTCGGGATAGGGGTTCTTATATGTATCACTTTAATTTAATCCTAATTAATAAATTTCCTAATATAGAAAATTAGTTACCTAAATAAAAACTAAAATAGAAAAATTAGGATACAAAGAATTTTAGGCTGAACATTATAAAAATTAATTTTTTTTTGTGATGGTATTTCTCTACCAAATAAACCCTAACCTATATTATTATCCAATTATTGAGTCACATTTTGTAAGGGAGACCTCCGAATAGCGAATACTACTAATTATTTTACAACTATGCCACTCCTCCTTGGCTGTAAAGGGGAACTCACTCTCTCCCTTTCTCTACACATCTCAAGGTATTTGAAAAAAAACTAAACAAATCACATCCAAAATACCCTAACCATATCATATAAACCTTATTGGGGCAATGAATAAATCCTTTGATGCTTTTAGTGCAAACCCGAGGAATATATCTGGTGAAGTGGTATTGTTCTTCTGAAAGTGTTTTTATTTTATTTCCTTCTCTTCCTCCTTCAATTATTATTATTCAATGATTAAATAATAGCCTCAGTATCTTACATATGATGATATTTTTTCATGTTGGGGGTAAATCATAAATAGTAACACACCTTCATCCAATGGGTTATGAAATCATTGTTATTTTTTATGGTAGACTACCACATCATGAACTTATACCATTCGTTTTTTGTTTACCACCTTTAAAGGATGCGAATTGTGATGGGAATACATTTTATATATGATATATATGATATTTATTATATAATTATGGTTTTGAAATTATTATATCACACATACCTTCAGGATGCCCATTTTTTGGCAATAGAGTTACTTCATTAATGTGTACGACAGACTACAGCTTTGCGAAGTGATGTTACACATACATGCTAAACATTGAATAAATTAAGGATGTTCTTAATAATAATATATGATATATTTTACATAATAATTATAATGTAATTAATATATATATATATATATTACTTTTCTTTCCATCAATATGGTAATTACATGGAAATAGTGTTCATGTGTATGTATGACCTACCGTCTCCATAAATGGTGTATTCCATTTCCTGTCCCCAAATTTTATGGAATGTTATAAATACATATTTACTGAATATGTATTATATTTATAATAAATTTTACATTATTTAGGTTCTTAAACCTTGATCAAGGTAATAGGACCAAAATTTACAAGTAAAAACATGTACGACAAACAATGATGTTATTACCTAAAACATTACATTAACATAGAATTGTTAAAAAATGGGTAATGAAAGGTTATAAGAAACCAATATATAATATTATATATGTGTGTATAGTTATTTTATTTATTTATAGTAAAATTATATTTACTATATAGGATGTTTTAATGAGTATCAAGATATTCAATACATAAGGTAAGGGGATTTCTAGAATCACTTTTATTTCTATGAGACTTATCAAAACTAGTTTATTTTGTGTGGGGTATATACTGACCTATGACATGTTATATAATTAATTTAATTTATTTAATGATATAAAAGGTTTCAAATGTTGTTATTATTTCATGGATCACATGATTCAAATATTACTGATGTAGTGAGAAATTTTCATCTCACTTTTATTTTCCTTAAGACACAAGCCATTTTCACCACCTATTTTTTGTATGTTGTGTGTATATTACCATTTTATTTATTTTATGATTAATATAATGATAATTTTTGGGATTTATATATCCATTTTATAATCACTCTTTCATGTATTTCATGTATAAAATTTTAACAATGCGGTATGAGGGATTTTTCTCAACATTCTTTCGATGGGATATACATTTTATTATGCACTTGTATTCTTTCACGAGGTGTATATACATCCCCTTTGACAAATAATTTCATGAATTTTTTCATCATCGTAATATTTTAAGTTTCATTTTATGTTATTCCTTTAGCTTATTTATAATTCAACGTTGCCAAAGTGGTAATTCTTTATATTTATAGTATCATCATTTTTTGGGATTGTTTATGATTATGCTTCCATTGAGGAAATATTTTCATCCATCTATCAAAGATCCTAATGGATTTTCTATAATATATTTATTCACTATAAATTAATGTAATTATACCATTTTCCACTCTTCAATACATAATACAATTAAGACATTTTTTATGAAAATATGATTGTATCTCTCTATACGGTTAGAAATCATTGTTCATTCGAAACAATGTTTTGTAAAAATGTTTTAAAATTTTCTAAATGATAATTTAAGTTCATTTTAAGGAAAATTATTTTGAAAATGTTTTATTTGTAATTTTTTTTTTCAAATATTACTTTAGATTTTTTCATGGTTATTTTCGATGAAAAGAATTTTCAAATGGATTTAAGCTTTAGAATGATT
This sequence comes from Viscum album, assembly GCA_963277665.1. Taxonomy (NCBI): domain Eukaryota; kingdom Viridiplantae; phylum Streptophyta; class Magnoliopsida; order Santalales; family Viscaceae; genus Viscum; species Viscum album. Next base: position 666,786,461 of record OY728135.1, on the reverse strand, counting down.
TGTTCAAAGAGAAATTTATATTTTCACCAAAAAATTTTAAATTATTCTTAAATACTAAATTATACTTTTTCAAAGTGGTTTTCAAAGAAACGGATTTTTAAAAATATTTATATTTTAAAAAATTACATTCATGTAATAGTTATTTTCCTTTATAAATGATACTAGCAGTCTTTGAAAATAATCCCCCATATAAAATGACATAATTTTATATAGTTTATGATTTAATAGGGATATTATCCAAGGAATCCATTATTTTTGATTCATTTAATTGTTTATATTTAATATGCCATGTTGCTTATCAAAATTTATTCCCTTCTATATTATATATCATTCTCAAATTCTATTGAATTCCACTTTGTTTCATTGGTCAAGATATGATTCGATGATGACGGAACCTATATTTTTTCCAAATGTTTTAATATAATGAAATCTTTATGATACCCCTTTCATTTCAATGGTTATGATATGCTGAATTATTATAATATAGTGGCTCACATATGTATGATTTCATTATGTGATGGATGAGACTTATATCTCCCTCAATGAATGGAGTGATGATTTATATCTCATTAGATAGACATTGTTGGAATGGTGAGTAAACCCTATTCATTAAAGAACGTTTTCTGCAAATATGGTATTTGGAAAAAAAATATGACTACTAAAACGTTTTTGTGAGTGAACTCATTCTTATAAGATATCCTTGGTAGTGACCCTTGACAACTACGGAAATAATTTTACATATTTATGTGTTTTCTAAAAAATCTTAACTTATACCTATATTATTCTAACATGGATTATTACCTTTTAATCATTTATGAATCCTGTCATGTGAACCTCTAATAATTATTCCAAGATTCATTTTTATGAACTTTTCTATATAGGGTATGATCTTCAAAATTAATTCTCATTTTCTCATACAATTGTGTTCTTATTATGCTTATGTATCTCTTTTATTTTCATTTACTGAGCATCTAGTATAACTCTATCTTATGTTTCCTTTCCCCAAGATAGGATGAATGGTTTTAAGTAAGGTTATTAATGGGGAAAATCATTTTGGGTAACATTGAATATCATTCACGAGATGAGAATATTGGGTAACAAGTTACTAAAGGGACTAAACTATTATGTTCATACAACATGTGTTTTTTAATGTAAAGAATATTTTTCTAGAAAGATGTAATATCCATATTTCTTAAGAATGGGTCACTATTTTACTAATAAAACATAATCTATTTTTTTGATGGTCAATTATATGAAAAAGTCATATACACCAAAAATCATGAATAAAACCCTTCTTAAATTATTAATGGGAAAAAAATATTTGTATTATAATCATATAAGGATATTTATTGTCAAGGCCACCTCACTTACTATAAATGTAATAGAGGATTTCAATATGATATAACCAAAAGGATATCCTATGTAATATGTCTAGTAGGATTATCATAAAAGAGTTTTTGATATAAAAAATTACTTATAATATAAGAAGATTATATAAATTAACTTATGAGTAAATCATGGATAAGGATTATGTAATATTCATTCAGAAATGAATGAGTGACATGGGTGTGTCTTATTAGTTTTTTAAGACTTAGAAAGGAATTTTTCTATCTATGACTTAAAATGGAAACTATGTTCTTGGGAATAAGATCTACAAGATAGATCGATGTTTTTGATCACATTATTAATATTAAAAATATTTTTTTTGAAAAAATAATACATGTTTTAACAATTCAGGGATGAATTATTATTGGCATACAATCCATCCAGTAAATCATGTATAGAAACTGAAAGATGATATTGGGATTAATATATTGTCATAATATTATGTGCTAGGAATTTATCTCAGGTTATATGATATTTATAGAAGATTTATTTTACCAATACATGATATATAATATGTTAATATAAAATAGATCCTACAAAACAACACCGAATTGTATTTAGAACTATCCTATAGACTTTGAAAAGGTGTAACTAGATGAGTTATTGGTTTTTGGATAAGTGGGAATACTAGTGATCAAGTTAATTGAACACTTTTATTCATTTATTTCAATTAGATCTGGTATCATAGAAATGTATAATATAATATTCAAGAAAACCTTATTACAACTGGTGGTAATATATCTACAATCTCCAAGCGTGTTGCAGCTTCCGGTGCTAATTAATGAATCCTTTAGGAATGTCCTATTAGTATTTTGTTTTATATGAATATAAAGAGTTTTGTAAATATAAATATAATCATTGGATATGGATTTTATCGTCATATAAATACTTTTACATTGGAATAATTTATGGATAATCATTTATATCACCACATGATAGATTTTATCATGATATTAATTTTGGAGTAAACATGTTTTTCACAAAGACATGTGGGTTTTTACAACCCTTTCTATAGAAACATGACAGTTCTAGTAGCTATAACCATTCTCAAGAGAATAATGATTCCATGTGAAGAATTATCAGCCATTAGTTGTTAGATCTAATGCATGTGGTAGTTTCTTGAAGTCAGTTACCTAGAACTAAATACATTGTAATTTTGAATACATATTTATTCAAATAAGTAATTATTAATATAAATATTTTATCACACATTTTTCATTAAACTTCTTAACATTGATGTGATAATGTTTCCTGAACAGACCCAGACACCCCGATACCATGATTACCAAGCTGAACCCAACATCACCAAAATGGAATTCAAAATCCTTATAAGTTGCTGACAAGAACCTATAATCATAAAAGAAAAAGGTGGGAATGGTTTTTACATATAAATAGTAGAATAAAAAATTACAATTATGTATTTTCAAAAGGAATCTACAGAGGGAGAACAATACCAGAAGTCAAATACGTTTAAAAAACCCAAAAAACATCATGAAAGTACTAGAAAATGGGAAAAAACAATGCAAGTCCCAAAAAAACACAACTCTCTAACTATAAATGATAGACAACAAGAACCACCTCCAAGAGACACTTTCACATTTCTAGAACCTAGAAAAAGAAAATCTATAAACACTAAAAGGAATAATAAGGGTGTGATCTAAAATCCTAATAGGGTCTCACCAAGAATTACATAAAAATATTCAATAATAATTAACCAAATAATGAAATAAAAAATAAATAAATATAAATTTCAATTCAAAAGAATATTTAATGCAAAACATTCATTATATTTAAATTTATTGTAGTGTTTCAAATATTTCCATAATAAACAGTGTATATAAAATAGATTATATAAATTCACAAGGCATGTGTAAAATAGTTTACAAAAAACTTCATATATATGAAAATAATTACGCATGATAAAAATTAATATCTGATAAAAGGTATTATAGATCTAGTTTATGGAATCCTCACACACTTTAATACGTTATCACCAAAATATGTGATCACACATACCTCATACAATGGTCAAAGAGTAATCATTACCATCCCATAGGGGATGTGACATACTGCACTATGTTTTTTTAGAGTTGTAATGAATCAAATAGAGTGTTGTCCTAAGAAAACACACTAACTACATAGGATTTCATGTGCCTAAACAACAATCAATAATTGGAAATTTATATCAAAACCGTTCATAATACAATTATCCCATTTTCAATTTCAATATTCTAATTTCTATTTAAAACCCAAAATAGGTTTTAATAAAAAAAAATATTTCATGGATAAATACAAAAAAGGATAATATAAATACAATTATATACATTTTTCTGAAATACACATTGAAATAAATTTCACAAATAAATTCCACAATTTAATTCCATAATTTAATTTCATAGTTTCCTTCAAATTCCACAACCACACCTCCATTAATTAAATTTGGGGTTTCCCCAAATTTCATTCCAAAGAAAATTTAAATCCAAATTCTGTATGAATATGGGTTTTTATAATCCCATTGAATAAAAATTAATTTAAAATTAAGAAATTTAGGGTTAAATAAATTGGGAAATATTAAATGGAACCACCTGAAAAAATAAAGAGATCATTTCTCACAATACTAGTAATGGGGAACTCCAATGAATAATGTTTACAATAGATTTCTAAGAATCAATGATAGATTCAAGATATAAAATAATGGATATTAGATTCCCTAACAACACGGACATATTTTAACCCCTGAGTGGGATAATTTAAGAGATCAGGAGAGACCAAGAGGAGAAGATTCACATACCCAGAGGACATAAAACGACATTTTCCTATCTCCGATCAACTTAATAAAAGTCTTAGAGGTGATAAAATCTCTTATAACAAGACTTTAAGGAAGTATAATTTTTTTTACTATCAAACAGGCCCATTGAGGACATAAACCATTATTTAACGTATTTTAAAATAAATTTTCTTAATTAAGAATTATTATATCCGCAGTTATCTAGTCAAGGACACATGGTTAGAAACACTATGTTCCCACACAATGTTCCCCTTTTGTGGGGTTTTTGTTTCCTACTAGGTGGGATCACGAGATTTCAATCTATGTTCTAGCCATGAAATCCCTCAGTGTTTGGGATTGAACCGTTTATCCTGGGTGGGTGCAGGATTTGGGAAAATCAAGCACCAATTGTGCACAACCCATAAATTTACCAAATTTTCAAATTTCTTCTTCAAACTTCCTTAACTAATACCCAAAAAACATGGTAAAAATAGTGTCAATGAGTACCTAAAATTGGTAACATGTTGTTAAAACCTCCCCACTATAGAAACTTTTTTCCTTAGAAATCCTGTTAAGAAGCTTCCATATATAAAATATGAGGACATTGTTCTCTCTTTAGTGCCTCTATCTCCCAATTCTCTTGAGTATCAATACCATGGTACCATAACACTCAAACCAATGGTGTCATAGTAAAAAATGAAACTTGTTTTTAGAGTCAACTATCCAAATTGGATGTTCAGTCACAGATAAATGGGGTTCAACATCATGATCACTCCAGCTCAGAACATCAAATAGATCAGAAAGATATTTTCAAAACATTGATACATGAAATACTTTATATATCGACATCCACTATGGTGGAAGTGTTAAATATTAATCCAACTTACCCACTAACTAAATAACCTTAAAAGGTACTACAAATTGAGAAGCAATCTTCTCTTTCCTCCCAATCCATCAGAAACAATATCGAGGTAATATTTTCAAGAACAATTGATCATTGATGAAAATTCCAGTGGTTTGTGATGAAAATCAGCGTAATATTTATATCATTTCTTTTTTGTCAACATTATATGATGAATAAACTAAATATTTACTGTTATCTCTTGATCCAAGCTCAATCCAACCAAGGATCATTCATCAATCTCATACCTCCCAATGGATATTGACATGTTCCTACATACAATGACTCGAAAGGAAGCACCCTTTTCATAAAACATTAACTATTTTTATAAGAATACTTAACCAAACCTATATGAACATCCCATGCACCATAAATTTCATGTTTATAGGTGTGAATCATATCTCCAATAATCTTTTATAGCTCTTTTTTCTGGCCATTCGATTGTGGAATTGTATGTCATACTCAAATGAAATGGATATAATAGTTCATACTAAAATCCCCTCCAAAAGCAATAAGTAAAACGTGGATCTCTTTTACATACTATCTTATATGTAACTCCATGAAAACAAACCATATAATTCACATAGATATTTTAAACTAATCAAATTTGGTTGAGTCATGAATGTGTATAAATTGAGCTAATTTGTTCATCCTATAGATAATAACCCATATTTCATTTTTATGTAAATAGTTACATGGAAACCCAAATAAAAATCCTATAGATATATCATCCTCCATCCATGTTAACAATGGATGTTCCAGAAGAAAACCCAAAGGTCTCTAGCACTAAACCTTGACTTGTTGGAAAGTATGACAATTAGAGGAAAAATTAGCAATGCCCCATCTCATACCTCACCACCAGAAATGTCACCACATGTCATAGAACATATTTTTGGTTCCTAGGTTCAGAGAGCATGGGAATTATGGAAAACACAAATTATAATATTCCTAATTATTAATGTTTCCAAGAAACAATTATGATAACATCAAATTCCATCTGTGGAGAAATAACCCTCAACAACGGTCTCCCACCATAAAGAGGTTTTCTAATACTATAGAACTAATCATAAAGATTCTATTAATATTAAATCAACTATAGAATAACATATTTAAATAGAACCCTAGCCAATTAAACCTCAACCCATTATTCTTAACTCCAATACGAAACTATGAAAAAATAGTCATCAAGTCCCACTCTTTTCATGAGTCTTTCACATCCTAGGTTAGATGATTATTCCTCAAAGTATCCCTGATGATAATACCTTATCTGAGATATATATGATGTTGGAATATAAATATTGTAGATACTCCACCCAACACCTCTACCAAATATTCAAATATTTTTTATAGAATATTTAACTCATCCTATTATGTTCAAAATATATTGTAATATGTTCTTCAAAATGGAAATATTTTCCAACTCTTAATTTCATGGATCACAATTGCATGTTCAAATTCATGATTCGGGTAATTATTAGTGTGTTCTTTGAGATGAAAAAATCCATAAGCAACATCATGATAACACAAAATAAGGATATATCCCACCCTTAATCCCAATGTGTCATAGAGGTCCAAATATACCTTACCCACCTCTAAAGAGTCAACAATGGAGTATAAGTAAAACTACGTTTCAGATCAAGAAAAGAACTCTAATAATTTTTTTCACAAGAATAAATTTCTCCCTTCCATGATAGAGGAGTCAACAGAGAATCCAAATTTTTTGAATTTATTACAAATCAGTGACATCATCCAACTCAACCCAAGAATTTACAAATCACAAAAACATTTCGTTGTTGTTCCCAAGTCATAACATCTTCCACCTTCTCTGGATTAACTAAGATACCATTTTTCAACACTATGTGTCTCAATAGAATCACTTACAAAATATAGAAATCAATGTTTTATAACCATTAATAATGTCAGTTATTTCTCAACAATTCCAAAAATTCTCTCAGATAGGGCACATGATCCTCCTCGAATTTTGAGTGAACAAGAATTTCATCCACAGTGACTACCATGAAGATAACAAGATACTCATAGAAGATCCTATTCATTAATTATAAAAAGACTTCATGAGAATTGGTTGGAGAAAAATAGATGACAGGGTACTCATAATGTACATAGGTGCTCTGGAAGGTGGTTTTATGATTGTCATATTCTTTTATTCTCAATTGATGATAACCAGGTTGATGACCAATCTTAGATAACCACTTCTACCATTTCAACTAATTAAATCAGTCAAAAATATATGGTAATATATATTTATTATTTACTATGATTTTATTTAGTCCTTAGTAATCAACATAGAGGTGAAGTGACCCATTATCCTTCTTAGAAAAGAGAATTGGTGCCACCCATGGTGACACACTCGGGTGTATAAATTCATTCTCTCATAGACCATACAACTGAGTCTTCAATTATTTAATTTAAACTGGTGCCATATGGTATTAAGGAATGTATACTAGTGGAGTAACCTGCACTAAATCAATATAAAACACTACCTACCTTTCCAGTGGGAAACTAGATAAGCCATAATAATGAAATTTGGGAAAGTCGATTACAATTAGAGGGAGAAAAACACTCTTGGATTCCCACTGTAGATCATAAGTGAACACATATATTAATTTCCCCAACTATGGAGACGAATTTTTAGCTCTACTCAACCCCAAGTCCCTCCCTTCTTAAAATATATGACCCACCCCATCATGAAAATTAAGGGAGACTCATAGAAGACAACAATTAATCAGAGATTAATTTAAAATGATTCAATAAAAAATAAAAAAAGTATTCCGTCTAATTCATGTTGAGAATTAGAAAGTCCAATGAAAGCTTGATATATAATAAAGTGAAAACACTAGCTGGGATACATAGACCCTTCTCTCTCTTCATTTTGGGGAGTGTATTAATATCCATAAAATAAGAAAAAATATTCATTGGGTGAATAATAATATTCACAATATTGGATAAAATGAACAAATGAGATACACTGGTATCGAACAAAATTATCAATGAAGATGAAGAAATAGTGATGGTACCTCTCATATTTTCATGATTCATATCCACTTCCACTAGAGAATATTCCACTATGTGAATGATATTTATTTTGGATGACTATGGATATAACCCCTTTCTTTGGGAATCATCTTCTTTCAAGGAAGTTTTATTAGGTTTTATTGATCTTATGCCACTATATAGAGTTGAATATACATGGATGATGTTCTGACTATGACTTGAGTGTCCAAATGAACCACATAATTTGGATGCCTAATCACAAATACATTTAATTTTCCTAGCATTTCCACACTCGTAACCAATAAAAGGCCTCTTCCATAAATTATAGGAGGTCTAGAAAAAAACTACTATCGAGAACCACTATGAGAATCATCACACATAATATTACCTTTATTAAAACTCATATAAATTACCCTAGGAGAAAATGGATCTTCTTTTGACCTTGAATTACCATCAAGGCACATTTATACCATCAATGCTATATCCATCACATCTGAAGAACAGGGATGCTTCAGCAAGTACACCTAAGACACAATATAGGATATAGGCCCCACATTTAAATGTTGATTCATAATCATATCATTCTACACAATCTCAAGTGAAAATTACAAAAACTCAACAAAAATAAACGTATATCTTGTCATGGTCCAATAAGCGTTATCGATATTGAAAAACTTAATGGGATTAGCCTATACCATCAACTCTGTAGAAAATCGGTCATTGTAATGAACATTAATTTCATTCCACTCTAATCCCTTGTGCATGTAATCCATCACCACTGTATCCCAAAATCACCTTCTAGGTCCCTCTAGTTTTGAGGTGGAGCATTTCCACTTGATTTCATCAGTTGAATCCAAGATCTCAGATAGAAGTTTGATATTTTTGAACATATACTTTGGTATTTAAGGGTCTTTATATCCTTATAAAACTGGTAGATTTTGGTAAGAGGGTCCTAGGAACAAATCCTGAAGTCATCCCTATAGGTTCCACTACTATATCATGAACATGAATGGGTGCTGGTGAATGTCACAGAGCATGGATTGTACACACAATAACTTCATCCAGATCCCGATACACTTGAGACTTTTTGTATTGTGGTTCATTAGTAACATCCTATTGGATTCAATTCACACATTTTCCTAGAAGCCTAATTCTATAAAAAACAAAAGAAAAATTTGAAGACATTATATTAACCCTCAAGCAGAGAAATAAGGGGAATTAATCCCATATAATACATAAACATGATTTGGATTTCAACATATCCGAATCAAAAATACGGAATGGACTAAAAGTAATCATTTACATGACTTTCCTAAACAATCCTAGGTTATTTAAGGATCATTATACTAAGAGTTGTACATGTACTAAATTTAAACTAATTCCTAAGTCCTGACAAGATTACCCAATTGAAAACTAACATTGAGGCAAGATGCTTGAACTCCACTATTTGGTACCATTTTTTCACGAACCGACCTAGATACTCTATTACCTTGAAAACCGATTTGATCCAAACTTGGCCTGGATGGCATTTACAATCCCCACAGGTTTTTGATAAGAAGTTGGAATCATAAAAGAAAAAAGTGTGAATTTTTTTTCCAAATATTCCATGGAAGAAACAGTCACAAGTCAATATGCTAAAAATGAGACACTACAAGGTGAAAAAAAAGTCAAATAGGTATAAAAAACTCAAAGTACATAATCAATGTACCAATAAAATATGAAGATAACAACCCATTTCCCAACAATACATTGTTCCCCAAGTACCAAGGATCGCTGATAAGAACGACCACCAATTAGTTCTATCCCCTTGCTCAAAGCTTCTTGAAGTTAATCTACAAACACCTAAATGAATAGGCATGGGTTGAGTTAAAATCCTAGTAGGGACTCTGAAAATATTCATTAATAATATTATATAATAAATAAATAGATAAAATGTTCAATTATAAATATACATGAATGGATGTATAAAAAGAATATTTAAAACAAAACATGAATTATAATTAAATTGACAATAATATTTCTAAAAATGGGATAATAAATATTTTATATAAAATATTTTATATAAATTTATAGTGAATGTGTAAAATATTTTAAATATAATGGATTATATATTAAAATAATAACTAAAGTGAAATTTGGTAATATTCCAACTAGTATACTAGTTCTAGGTTATGGGAACCACACAGACATGAGAAGGTGATCATGGAAATATGTGTACACAAATCAATAATACACTAGTCAAAGAAGACTCATCACCATCCCCTAATGGATGTGACTTACTACACTATGTTTTGTTAGAGTTGTAAAGATAAATAGAGTGTTGTCCTATCTAAGTAACTAACTAACTAGGCTTTAATGTTCTAATACAGGAACCAATAATCGGAAATTTTTTCCAATAATGTTCAAAATACAATCAACTCATTTTCCATTTTAATATTCAAATTTCCATTTAAAAAACAAAATGGGTTGTTAATCAATTCATGATTTTTACAAGATAAAACCAATCAAGGAACTTATCAAAATAATTTAATCCATTTTTCTCAAATGTACATTGAAATAAATTTTATAAATTAATTTCTTAGTTTAATTCCTCAATTTAATTTCATAATTTCAATCAAATTCTACAATCACACGCAAAATCATTGGAATTGGGGGTTTCCCCAAAATTTCATGGAAAATAAAATTATAATACCAATTAAATGTGAATTTTGTTTTCCATAATCTAATTATGATAAATTTAATTTAAATCAATAAATTTAGTGTTAAACCAATTATCCAATCTTAAAAGTAACATCCTATAAAAACAAAGAGATCAAATCTCACAATTCCTATCATGGAAAAATACAATGAAGAATGTAGTCAAAGGAGATCCAAGAATATAACCATGATTCATGTTTTGAAACAAAAAGGATTAGAACCTCCAAAAACACAGATATCAATCAATCCCTAATGAGTGAAGAAGAATAGGGCAGGGTAGACCAATAGTAGAATATTCACATTAATATGGGAGATCAAAAAATGTTTTTTTTAGATTCTATATACTTTAGGAAGCTTTTAAAGAATCCAAAATCTCCTCGAGGGAGTCTCCACATAAGAAAAAATAAGCTTCAGGTCGAATGGCCTATTGGGCACTTTAAGTGGGAGTTCTTGGGTTCAAAAATAATATTTTTGGAATTAAAAATTCTCGTAATAATGTTTAACAAGCCCAGGAATCATTTTTAAAAAAATCTGGCTCCATAACTAGGTGCCACTCTAGGGGGTTCATAGTTCCTACTAGGTGGGCATATAGTTTTTTCAATGGTACAACTACCATTTAAACTGCCACTATTTGGGTTTTATGGTTTACATTGGATGGGCACTAGATTTTGGAAACCCCTCTGCCAACTTTGCACTACCCAAAAATTTCAAAAATGTTCAAAATTATTCCTGAAACCCATTAGATGAGACCTAAACAAATAATGACAGAAAATAGGGTTGAGAAGAACCTGAAAACAGTAACAATATGTTACATGATGTCCAAAATTATCTATTGCATTAAAAAGGTCATAAGAATTTCTTACTAAGATAAGAATCATGATATGTTATGATGATATTCATAAATATATTTTTTGGTTGGATAACGTACTATGATAGGGAACATATTATATAGACTGTCAGGTGTGAGTGCTAATAAGATTATAAGGTTTATTCTATTGATAATTTCACACGATAATCTCCAAGATGAGATATTATGAAAAAATACCCACCTGTAGGTTTTAAAAATGATATGGTGTCATAAAATATTATTATCTATGATAATTTGTAATGGCCCTTAGACTTTGTGGTTATCATTAATACTTTTCATGACCCGTGCACTTATATTTGCTAACAAAAATTGTCACACCATATGTTGTCAGGATGTATGGTACATTGGTTATGTTATGAATAAAATTTAATTAATGGATACATTGAGGAAATATTTTTCACTTACATCTTTATGGAAGTTGATATCTCAGCCCTTTGATTGAAATATAATTGTCACATAAATTTTATGGACATAGTGTAATAGTGTTAATATCTTATAGTCAATGATAGATTTATCAAGCATATAGGTTGATGATATATATGTTAAACCTGCATGATGAGATATTAATAAAAAAGAATTATATTATATTCTGAACCTTCATTAGTGGGTTTCAATGTTGTGATATAAATTTCTCTCACATTGGTGCCTTGACTTGTTCCAAGAGAGTAATCTTAGACATTAGGCATTCCTTTCTAATGCCAATGAGATTGAAACCTATTAGTTAACACACAATGTGTTTATGTAGATCTTGACTAAATTATATTTTAATTTATTTAATAGAATAAATATTATTCTTAATTCCAAGAAATAATTTTATTCCAATTTTAATGATCACAAAAAATAAATATGTATTTATTAACCAGATTGTGAATATAATTTATTTATTTAATTTATTGAATATTTAATACATATTTATTTTATAGTTTGTGGATAAAAAATTATTTATTAATTAAATTTTTATTAAGGTATTTACTAAAATTCTAGGAGTTTTAATAGACTATGGCTGTATATGTTGATAAATATTAATTCACATGCTGGTAAAACAAAATTTGTTATTTCGTAAGTTAGCGCACAAAACATGAAATGATAATATTATTACTAGTATGTGAAATGATTTTTAATAAATAATATAATATTAATTGAAGTATTTTTCAAAATTAAATATTATTTTATCCTATACCATGACTCTATAAATAGATGTTTATTTCTATTATCTAGTGTTAATATAATATTGTGAATAGAGAACCATTCCACATAGTGGAATTCTCAATATAATGAATTCCTTCTGTCATCCTATCAAGAACATGAATAAATCCTTAAATCTGGAATGATCTTAGAGAGATCATGATGAGATATATAAGACAATTTATTCTCTACTATAGCACCCAAAAAAATTGGCATTGCTCGGAGATCATATGATCACGTATAGATCACCATAAAAGGGATTATACACCTAAATCCTTATATTTAAATGAAGGTAATTTGAAAGGGTTTTCATAAGATAAACTATATAATCGATGAAATTATACCAATATGAGGTCATAATTTATTTATATCTAAATAAAATAATTATAAATTTAACCTAAAAAATTATCTCTTGGGGTTTCAAGCAAATCTAAATTAAATGAAATTCTAATTTTCCACCCACCAAAGGCACTTTTCTTCTGATTGAAAAATATAATTTATATATTGGGGTGGTTTATTAATTTATGTGATGGTGTTGATCCATATGTGTCATATTATCTATTATAGATAAACTTATATTTAATGATAATTCATATTATTTTTATACATTCTACAAACATAGTGCAAGTATCCAATCCTTAGAAAATTCAATGCAGATTTTTGGTAGAATCATTATCTTAAATATTGTCCCACAATAGATAATAGTAGATGTGGGTTTATGATAGAGTGATATCAAAGTTTTTGGTTGAGATATAATATGAATTTTAGAGATAGTAAAAAGTTTTTCAATATTTGGATGGTTGGGAAACAATCTCAACTGGGCATAGAACATGATCTAAGCATGAAATACTAGATAGGACAAAATGTTTTAGAGCCCACTATTAACCTTTATTTATATTTTAACATTATAGTAACTTTATATTTTCTTCATTTTTAACTTTTCATTTGTTTTATAGAAATGGATATATTATTCATTGTTTTATTTTTTAATTAATTCAACCAAATGGATTTTTTTACTTTAGTTAATTTTATATTAGTTTTATATCAGTTTCCATATATTAGTGTTTATATGTAACACTTGTATTGTAAAAAACTTAACATAAATTTTGTCTAAATTAGAATATATAATTTATTATCTTATAAATCTTTTCATTCCATTATTATAATTTTTGATAAGCACTCATATGAATAATATAGAGTGTTGTTTTTTTTTGTTTTTTTCTATCATTTTAGGAATGTAATTTCACTTTATATGTAACTATATTATTTGTATAATATTTTATATATGGTTATTTTGTTTTTTATATATCATATCAATTATAAAAAAAATTATAATTTTATTTCTATTTTAGTTAACTAATTTAACAAATATGAATAAGTTTTTTTACTTTTGTAGTATCATTACTCACTTCTTTATTAATTTTAATCGAACAATTTTATTTTGATAATAATTTTTTAATTATTGTTTAATTTGTTTTATAAAATAATTTATGACCAAATATATGTTTCACCTCAGTATTATACAGAGTAAACAGCAAATACTTCTAGTGAGAATACTCTCTATTCTTATGCATAGAACCCTTCTACTTCTTTAAAAAAAGTCATAATGGGTTGGTGAACATGGTAGAAAACATCTTCCTAAATTATCATATTCTAACAACTGGACCTAGATGATATATAACAATTTTTATGGTAATTTTAATAACAGAGATCCAAATTAAAAAAGTTAAGAACATTATTCATATGAATGTTCTAGGGAAAATAAGTACTTTTATTTTTGAATGGATAAGTGTCAAAATGATAAAAAAAAATTGTCTATGAGAACCCATTTTGGTAAGATAAATTTTTATTATTTTATGTATAATTGCATGGTATTTTGAATTTATGATATTGTTTCCCTCTCATCATATGAAATATTTTATAACTAAAAATAAGGAGGTTAAGATGATATTTATATTAGTTTATATTAGGAGATGTTGGGACTTTAAATAAGTATTAACATCAGATTTTATTTTCAGCAGATGAAACAATCAAAATACATGTGACATATAATATTTTTTCTATAAAGAGACAAGGAGGATGATTAATGAATGTGGATTTATGGGATCATTTATGGTAGGTAAAAAAGGTCATCTTCTTAATTATCATTATCTAGTCACTAATAATGATCATATTAATAATTATATGCCCTTAATTTATATGATTTGAAATTATATCCCCAAAAGATAATAAATAAAACTAATACCCTTAGTCATTATCGCATAAATGTTGTATTTTATTTGGAGAAAAAATTATGGATAAATTTTGTGAAAAATTAAGAGTCGTGCCTTTATGAACTATTGATATTTCTACTCTCATAATCTGGACATTACAATTGGAAAATGACTTGGTTGATGAAAAAGAGAACATATATTATATAAGAATAATTTACATAACTAAAAAAGTTATAAAAAATTATTTTTATTGTTTTTAAAATCATTATATTTTTTAATTAACTAATAAATAACGAAAATACTTTATACAGGATGAACTTGGGGAGAAAAGAATAGAGGGGGAATTCATACCCAAGGTTTGGAAGGATATTATTTATACTACATTAGAAATACCCAAAATCATGGGTAGTGTATGATGATATGAAAAGATTAAATCAATTAAAAAATCATTATGAATCTTTTATGAGGAGGAATGTATATAATGGAAAAATTAGGCACTTTAGAAGCAAATGTTTAGGATATGGGTACGAAATTGGAAGAAATGACTAAATCATCAGTACCATCAATGACTAATTCCATAACGAGTTTGTTTCACTATACAAACCCTACTCGTCTTCCTTCAACTATATATCCTACTCCTCTATCTGTGCATGAATATCACACTCCTCCACCTTTACCTACATATCTGACTCCTACAACTCCTCTTAAATAGTATCCAATCTACTAAGAGTTCTATATTGAGCATCTCTAGTATCTTATTATATTATATATGATCATATATTGTTGGAATCCTCATCTGTTAATCATGATATAATGATCACAAATCCTATTCATTCTGAAAAAAATTGTTAATCCTGTGTAATCTATCTCAAATAATTTGTATAGATGATTAGTATCATTATGCATTAAAGACACCTATCCATGTTCTTAATTTATATACAGTAAGTTTATTTATTTTATACTATATTTAATTTATAATGATTTCTTTGATGAATGATTTAGTCTAATACATTCTATAAATATCAATGTTTAAGTCTATATACAGATATTTGACTAAGTCTGAGAAACCTTGAGTTTTCCACTGATTGTGCTTTTGTGGAAAAGCATCCAGACACTATGACCATCCAGACATTATCACCATCCAAAAACCGTGACCATTCAGACACTGTGACCATCCAGATACCGTGACTATCCAGACACCGTGACCATCCAGTCGCCGTGACCATCCAGACACCCTGACCATCTAGATACTATGACCATCCAAACACCATTACCATCCATACACCATTTCATGTAGACGGTTTATCTTGAAGACACCGTTTACAGACATACTATGACACCGTTTCTTATTCTGTATTGTCGGTTTTCAATTTAATTTCTAACGGTTAGATTTGAAGCTTTTAAATGCACTATCATAATTAATATTTCTTTGTTGACATATCATCTGACAGTATGAGGTACGAGGTGAAGAATACATGAATCATGTCGGCTCCAAAACATGAACTCAAAAAATAAATGAGAAGTGTGGCCCAGAAACAAGATATAGCGTAACAACGATGAACACGTGATATTTCTTGAGAAAAGAACTAATACATACAACTCGACACGTCTGAAGAACACACAAGATTTCATGAGAAAAGAACAAATACATGAAACTCGACATGTCTCAAGAACACACAGAGCATTCCATAATCAACAGTATGGACACCATAGATAAAACTCATTGAGTACTTATTCACACTGATAATACCACGAAGAAAACGAGACAAATCTAGCTGACTTACAATACTCTTTTTTCTATGAGAGGACTCGATTTGTGCATCTGATTCATCCCTGAAGTCCAGATCTACATGGATTAACACTCATAGAACTTCTAATTTTATCTCTATACTTATTCTCTATTGTGTACTATTTTTATCTTTTGAGCTGTGTGTGTTTGTGCCTGTATAAAACACACACTGTCTCATGCATTAAACTGAAGTATACAAGATATCCTTTATCTTACATCTTTTTACACCGATGTATTCCCACAGATAAGTGTGGAATAAGTCCTTGTGTAACTTACTAGTGTTTTCCCCTAAAAACAGTGGAAGAGGTCATGTAAGATGAAGAGTCTTGTATACTATGGTAAAGACCTATATGGTTTGTGTATCTAGTTTATTTATATAATCTTCTTGGTGACAGGAGATCACCAAGTGGGGTGGATTGGGACTCGGCTTGAGACTAAACCACTAGTTTTATATCTGATGTGTTACATAATTTTTTCTTTCTCTGTTTTACTATATAATTCGGAAATCACTAAATTTTCTTCAATAGTTAATCTTGGAATGAAGTTATAATTGTTTTGCTTTAATATAATAGCTTAGAAAGTAATGTTAATAATTAATATTAATATTACTAAGAATTAATCAATCTTTTGAGAAGTTATTTAAATATTCAAACTTTCATAACCATATAACCTTGAATAACTAGTCTGTATTTAAATTTATTGGTGAACCGTTTAAGAATAATTTTTAAATAAATTTTTTATAGATACTCAATTCCCCCCCTCTTGATTAATCTAATCCAACCAACACTTGGTATCAGAGGATGTTTTCATATACTCTATTTTCGACCCTATTAAACTATGATTTTAGTTATACTTTAAAGACCTGTAAATTTTTGTCGATTTTAAATTTCTAACCCTTTTATGTTATTTATTTATTATGGAAAATAGATTAGAAGGTTCTACAAAAAACCGACCACCATTCTTTAATGGAACTAATTATTCTCAATGGAAAATTAAAATGAAAATGAATTTATAAATTACGGGCATTGAAATCTAGTCTTCAATTATAGTTTAATATAATATTCCTATTAATGATAAAATTACTTGGGATGAACCTACCAAAACTGACTAGAATAACAATTACAACGCTATGAATGCTTTATACTTCTCTTTAGAAGATGGATAACTTAATAGAATTTCTGCTTGTAAAACTGCACATGAAATTTGGGATACCTTGTCTGTTTCACATGAAGTAACATCTAGTGTGAAGAAAATGAGACTTAATACCTATAATATTAAATATGATAACTTCAAAATGAAACCTAATGATCATATTTATGACATGTATCTCAGGTTCAACAAAATAATCAACACAATGACTTCTCTTGGAAGATAAGTCACAGCTAAGGAATAGATGTTGAGGATTCTCAGATACCTACTTGACAGATGGAGAGGAACCTATGTGTCTATTAGATAATCATGTGATATCATCAAGATACCTATAAAAGAACTCATTGTGAAACTGATGATGTATTAATAAGAGTTAAAAGTCAATAATGAAGAGGTGGATGAACCAAAAAAATTTGCATTCAAGACCACCACCTTTAAAAAAAATAGAAAGAGAAATTGGAAATTTTTGTAGAAATTTCTAGTAGTGAACCATCATCACATGACAGTAAAAAATATATGGCTCAGTTAGCCCGAAGTTTTAATAGATTCTAAAATAAGAAGATGTTTTTTAGAAAACCTAACTTCAAGGGATGACATGATAAAAAAGGAAGTTGGAAGAAAGATTGGATAAGAAGTGACAAGTCTGATGAGAATGTCTACTATGAATGTATGTGAAAAAGACATATCATGGTTGACAATCTAAATCTCAAGTATAAAAAGTGATTTTAAGACAAATATAGAAATTATAAAAATTAAATTAAAGCAACATGGAGTGACTCTGAGGGCAGTTCATGTGTCTCAGAATATTCACATAATGAATAGGCTAACAAAACCAATATGTGTTTTATGAAAAACACTTCTAAGGTAACACTGGACTATCCTCTACATAATTCATCATATTCTAGAGATGATAGTGACTTGAAAATATATCTAAGGAAGAAATGTTTCAATAATATAATATTCTTGAAGAGAAATAGAATTAACTAAAAGAAAAATACAAATCATTGAAGAAACAATATGTTCTTAATGTGACTGCTAAATCTAAACTTACAACTGAAAAATATAAAAATTCTCAAATGATCAAGGAGAAAATTGAACTAAAACAATCTAATGATAAATTTAAAAAGGATATTGAAAGGTTTACTAATAGTAAGGATACGATGCTAAAAATTCTAGGTAAAAAAATTGCTCCTAATTATACTACAGTCATTGACTATCAATCTGGTAAAAGAAATTTTGTAAGAACAAACATTGTTTCTAAATAAAGTACATACAACTTTACTCCCAATTATAGAAACACATAAACTATTTCTAGATATAATACAATCTCTAATATTTCAAGTTTATCTTGACTATGTAGATTTTATTTTCGAATACTTTACATAATGCCTATAGGAAATCAATGAGATAGATAAGGGTTCCTTAATCACTTATCACTTATATTACTGGACCCAAACATGTGTGGGTTCCAAAATCTATTTTTATTTGACCATTTTTGTTGGAAAACTGTTTAAATAGTTCCTATAAATTTTTATAGTACTTTGATAGTGGGTGTTTATGAATCATTAGAGGAGACTAATCAAGCTTCAAGAATATAATAAAAATTGATTGATGGCATGTCACCATTGGTGACAATGACAAAGGAAATAATATTGGACTTGGCCACATCGGTAACTATAACTCAGTTTTGATTTCCAAATTACTTTTTTTGATTGATTGAAATATAATCTACTTAGTATCTCAGAATTATGTGATGATGGGTTTCATGTTAATTTAAAAAATGATGGGTGCAATGTTTTTAATTCTAATAATGAATTAGTGTTTTTTGCATTAAGAAATGAAAATTTTTATTCTGTTAAAATAGATTCTTTAGTTTCTCAAAATGCATCATGTTTAATTGTGTTTCATAAAGTGTATTGGATTTGGAATAGGTTACTAGGACACTGTAACGCTCACTCCCTTAGAAAGTTGACTAGAAAAGGCTTAGTCGAATACCTACCCAAACGTGTGTTTCCAGATGATGAATTGTGTAATCCCTATCAAAAGGTAAAGTGACAGAAAATGTCTATCAAACTAAAGAAAGAACTGTCAACTTCTCAGACTCTTGAACTGGTTCACATGGATTTTTTTGTACCATCTAGAGTTTCTACCTTAAATGGGGAGCACTATCTTCATGTTCTTATAGATGACTTCTCTAGATATACGTAGACCCAATTTTTGTCTCACAAAAGTGAAGTATGCTATCATTTTACCAAATATGCCCAAATTTTTGAAAATATTAGTGGACATAAAATTAAATCCTTATGAAGTGATCATGGTTATGAATTTGAAAATCAGGAGTTTGAATCCTTTTGCTCACAAAATGGATATAGTCCTAATTTATCTACCCTAGAACACTTCAATAGAATGGAGTTATAGAATGAAGAAATAGAACCTTATAAGAGATTTCTAGAACCATGCTTAGGGATTATGTCCTAGCTATTTACTTATGGGGTGAAGATATAAATACAACATGGTACATAGTCAATAGAGTTTTTATTAGACCTACTCTTAAAAAGAACTCCTTATGAGTTATGTAACAATAGAAACCCCAAAGTTAGTTACTTAAAAGATTTTGGTTGCAAAGTCTACATCCATTATACTAAGGACAATATTGAATTATTTTCATCCAAGAGTGATAAATGAATCTTCTTAGGATATTAAATTTCTAGTAAAGCCTATAGATTGTTTAATAAAAGGACTAAATGTGTGGAAGAATCTGTGCATATAAAATTTGATGAAACATATCCACATGAGCCTAAAAAAATTCTAGAGAACCATGAAAATGATGTATCAAATCTAGACATTAATTCAAAATCCTCAATCCATCCTGTGAAAGAATCTATGAAAAATTCCAGTTCTGGAAATTCTTTAGACTCAAGTCACAATGAGCCTGAACCTATTGAAGAACCTAAAATCACCATTCCTTCTATTTCTAGATCTGTTAGAACTCTTAAGAACCATCCTTTTGATGTTGTTGTAGGTGAAATAGATAAAGAACTCAAACTAGATCTTCTATTAGAAATCAGGTTGAATATCAAGTCTTCTTTGTCACAACTTGAACCTAAAAACATTAATGATTATAGCAATGATGAATTTTGCATGATGACTATGAAATAAGAACATAATCAGTTTTAAATGAACAAACAATGGAAATTTTATGAAAGACCCAGAGACATATTCACCATAGGCATGAAATGGGTGTTTAGAAATAAGGTAGATGAAGTTGGTAATATAGTTAGAAACAAGGCTAGATTTGTTGCACAAGGCTACAGTCAAGAAGAAGGAATTGACTATGAAGAGACATTTTCACCAGTACCTAGACTTGAATCCATCATAATTCTACTTGCTTATGTAGCACATTTTAACTTCAAACTATATCAAATGGATGTCAAAAGTACATTTCTAAATGGTTACATAGCTAAGGATGTCTTTGTTGAGAAACCCCTTGTTTTACAAACCCTCATTATCCAAACCATATTTTTAAATTATCAAAAGCTTTATATGGTTTAAAATAATCTCCAGGAGCTTGGAATGATAGATTATGTAGTTTTCTTATTTATAAAGGTTTTACAAAATGAATATTTGATCCTACCCTTTTTATAAAATTTATTTCAAATGATGTTTTATTAGTTCAAATTTATTTTGATGATATTATCTTTGTATCTTCCCAAAATTCTTTATGTACTAAATTTTATAAAATGATGAAAAACTCATTTGAAATGAGTTTAATGGGGGAAGTCAAATTTTTTCTTGGATTTCAAATATTATAAAATAATAAAGGTATTAATTTAAATCAGTTAAAATATACTAAATAACATCCAAAACGTTTTATATTGGATAGCACTAAAAGTAATGAGATTCCAATGAAAACTACTTGTAAGATGGATCTTGATGAAGATGGAAAATCTGTTGATCATACCACTTACAGATGAATTATTGGAAGTTTAATCTACTTGACTACTAGCCGACTAGACATTATGTTTAGTGTGTGTATGTGTGATTATTTTCAAGAAAATCCTAAGAAATCTCATTTAAATGTTGTTAAGATAATTTTCAAATACCTCAAAAATACACCCAATCTAAAACTGTTCAATCCTAGTGGCAAATCATTTATGTTAGTGAGTTATTCTGATGCTGAATTCAGTGGTTGTAAGTTAGATAGAAAAAAAGAACCCATGGAACATGTCACTTTTTAGGAAAGTCACTAGTATCATGGTGTAGTAAGAAACAAAAATTTGTTTCAATATCTAATGTAGAAGATGAATACATAGCTGCATGCAGTTTTTGTTCACAAATTTTGTGGATGATACACACATTAATAGATTATGGATATCAATTCAGGCATGTACCTATAAATTGTGTCAATACAAGTGATATTAGCATCTCAAAAATTCCCATTTCACACTCTAGGACAAAGCATATTGATTTAAGATGTCACTTTTTTAGAGATCATTACCAAAAAGGTGATATCACTTTGGAATTCATTGGAATTGAATGTCATCTTTTTGATATATTAACCAAACCAATAAATTCTAAAATAATAGATTGCATCATTCATGAATTAGGAATGATATATCTTAAGTAGTTATCTTATTATTTCATGTTTAGGGTCTCAAGACTTATTATTTCATGTTTACGGTCTTATGACTTACTGTTTCATGTTTACAGTCTCAAATAGTTAAAATCAATTTGTTATTGTCTGAAACATACTCTCTCAAACCATATGGTAGCATTGTTTAGAAATCACGCTATTACGGTCTCACTGTGAACGCTTGTTACTGTCTCACCGTGAATGAATGCTACAGTCTCACCATGAGAGTCTGTTACTGTCTTACTATAAATATGCTTTATTGATTTATTTATAAATTATAAAACGTATCGTGGTAATTCATTGTTTTATTCTTTTTTACATTCTCATGTTTTTTATCCCGCGATGCTTGATATCTCTAAATGATAAAATAAAATAGGTTTCACTCGTTCTTCACTCGAGCTCTCTTTTCACAAACCTTAACCCCTCTTTCAACCCTTTTCTCTCTCGAACCATTAGTGAATGCACAGGATAAAATGCCCTTTTTCGTCAACTCCTGAGAAGCACATATTAAAGAATAAGTTGTAAATCACGCCTATGTTAAGGCCTGAAGGCCCTCTAAATCTGAACAAAGTGAACAGAGTAGAGGTACCTGAAAAAGAGATATTCCCTAAGTGGATTCTATCAGCTAATTATTTGGTGTTAAAAGTGATAACAGAGCAAAGCTGGCTATATTGGTTTACTAATGTGGATATGCCTATTTATCCAAAGCCGATTTCCCTATTTTACCATTATGTACAATTTTTTTGATTCAGAAGATGAGTATGTTGTGCGAAGTTGGATCAATAGCCAGATTTGTACCTTTTCTTCAATGTTATGGTATGCATGCCTTAGGATATCTCATGAGGGTATTTTTGAGGACTACCAGAGACGTCCTCTACCACTAAGCAAGTTCTTTGTCATGGAATAATCTTTGAGAAGCTTAACTAGAAATGAAACCAAGAGGAGAGCTATAGTTGCCGAACTAGATGGTGAATCTAGGATCTTGTATAAGTTGGTTTAGAATTTGGTTAGTCCCAGAAAAGGTGATATTTTTTTACTTGAATATCAGGATTTATTTTTTATACATCTCAAAAAGAATGGACATAAGATCAATCATTGTAAGTATATTATACACCATATGTGTGAGTTGATCAAAACCACATCCAAGTCAACGTCCCTATTTTATTCACAATTTATCTCAGCGATGCTTCATGAAAAGGGATTGGTTGGACCAGATGAAGAAGTTATAAAGGATTATGATTTATTTCTTTCAAAATTTATTGTAAAGAGAATGAAAACCAGTTGGAATCCATGGAGGAAAGCATCGGTGGAAGATAATGATAGAGTTTATGAAAAGTTTAAACCAGTGAAACACACTTCAAGACCTAAGGATGTCTATGATCCTGGTTTGGAACTAGATGAGATTGTTGAATATTCTGACATGGAAGAAGGGTAAGAGTTTGTCATACCTTTAAAATAAACTTTTATTGATGAGGAAGATAGTACACCTACTCCTCAAATCATAATTGAAAAGGAGGTTCATGTTCCTGAAAACGATATTGATCTGGAAGAAAAAATTTCTTCAAAAGAAGATTTTTTTGATAAGGTATGTAGAAAGAGTGTTGTAAAAGAGCATATAGAATAATACATTCTTGTTATGCAAGAAGCTATTGGTGAGGAACATGTAGAGGAACATGTTGTTTCTAATGTTATTCCTTCTATTGAAGAGAGAACGGAGTAAGAATTTCAGTTGGATAGACAAGAAATGGATGCAGAAATTAGGAAAGAAATAGTAGAAATAGATCAAGGATCCAAACCTTTCAGTCCTGAGAAAGATGCACCTGTTGAGGGGGAGCAGCTCCATAGTCTGTAAGTGGTTGCGGTCCTTAATCCGGTTGATCCAAAGTCAGTGGATACATTGTATAAATTTCCCAGTTATTTTGATGTGATTGATTCATAAGAATTCTTAGTCAATTGTCTTGATCTATCTACTATGTTTCAGTTGAAATCAGATTCTGATCTTGTCCCTAAAAAGGAACCTGAGCATGTCTCATCTTCTATCACTAAGCCTTCACAAGAACCTTCAATCTCGGTAAATAAGGATGATCTGAATGAATTTGGAGCAAACCTGTTGGATGGAGTTGAAAATATCATGAATACCCAACCAAATATTGTAACCGATATAAGCGAAAGAGATGATTCACTATTTTTGGAAAAGGTTATATGAAATATTCAACCCAATATGCTTCATGAGATTTAGGAATTTATAGTTGAGAACAAACTGCTCAGTGATAAAGTAACAACTCTTAGAGGTATGGTTGAAGAAATGCAAAGAGTGATAACCTCAAGACCCTAACCTGTTTATCGTCCTATTGAGGATGTTATTCAAACCCCACAGGAAGTATCCTCACTGATTGAACCTCATTTAACTTCCTTATATAAAAATGTAGATGAAAGAAACAAGAAGATTGGTCAAGATCTGTGTGAGCTTGTTATTGGACATAACAAGTTCACTCTGGAGTATAAAGGTTGTCTCCAAGAAGTTAGGAATCAACTAAAATACCTTACTTCAGATGTCACTACTTCTCGTACTTCTAGAAAATCATCTCAACCTTCTTTACATAGTGATCTTCTTTAAAAAATTGTCAAAGAAGAAATTCAAGATGTGCTTAGTGGTTTTTTAAGGAATATCTATCTGATGTTATCAAGAACAGTGATAGAGTTCTAGATTTGGTTCGAATCCATTCTAAGATTTACAATGATGCTCAACAAGAAATTTCTAAGGTGGACTTATATTTCAATCAGATATTCTCTGAGGATGACATGACAAACACTTCAAGTACCTCATGGTGAATTTGAGGATTCCTCATGTTACTCATGCATTCAAAACTCAAGTCCAAGAGCTCAAATATTTTACTCCTTTATTGGATAGGTTTATGGAGAATAAGTAAGACTTTGAGAATTCTATACAGTATAGTGGTGAAATCATTGCTGGAATCAGCAAACGTTTGCGGCCTTATCTTCATGTTCAGAGTACTGCCATTATGGAACCTACAGCTGCACCCCTGAGATCTGGTTTCCCTACCTTTTCTTCTTTTATCCTTTCCTCTACATGTATGTCTATCTCTCTGGATCTGAGTCAGATCAGGCCCGTAATCCAGGATAAATAGTTTCCTCGGTCTTTCAATACCCCTACCTTGGCCCCCTCTATCTTTGATGGTCTTCCTTTACCTTCTCTTTCAACCAGCTCACTCCCTTATTCCACTTCTACCTCTACTCTGATGGCTTCTTCATCTTCGGATGATGCATAGGGAAAAGAGAAGACAAGCTAGTGCAGAAGAATAATGTTTACTATTTTTGATAATGATGTTTTTTGTATTCTTGTTCCTTACTATGTGTAATAACACTCTTTATCCATATAATGCATTGTACACTTTCTTTGTGTATTTATTTTTCACACTTTTTGAAAATCCCAAAAGCGGGAGGACTATGCACATTAAAGAAAGAATAGAAAAACATGTATTTTATCTGTACGTTGGAGACATATACATGCTAAATACACTCTAAAGAAGAGCCAAATTCCATAAGAATGGATCTCTCACTCACTTGATTTTTGATCATTAAAAAGGGGATGATTATTGGACTCCTCATGTTTTAATCATGTTTTAATGATCACAAATCATATTCATTATGTAAAAAACATGTTAATATAGTGTAATCTGTCTCAAATGATGTGTACAAATGATTAGTATCATTATGCTTTAAATACACCTACCAATGTTCTTAATTTCTATATAGTAATTTAAATTATTGTATATTATATTTACCTTATAATGATTTCTTTGATGAATGATTAAGTCCAATCCTTTCTATTAATATCACTGTTTAAGTCTATATAAAGATATTTGACTATGTCTGAGAAACCGTGAGTCTTCCACATGTTATTCTTTTCTAGAAAAGAATCCAAACACCATGACCATTCAGACACCGTGACCATCGAGACACCGTGACCATCAAGAAACTGTGACCATCCAAACAACGTGACCATCCAGACAACGTGACCATCTAGACACAGTGACCATCCAGACACTGTGACCATCCAAAAATTATTTCAAGGAGAAACTGTTTCATGAAGACACCGTTTACAGACAGACTGTAACATCGTTTCTTAATCTGTTTTGTTGATTTTCAATTTAATTTCTAACGGTCATATTTGAAGATTTTAAATGCACTGACATAATTAATGATTAGTTGTAGACATATCGTCTGATAGTACGAGGTACGAGTTTCATAATACATGCATCTTGTATTCTCTAACACATGCACACCAAAAATTAAAGAGAATTCGGATCAGAAACACGATAGAGCGTAACAATGAAGAACAAACGAGCATTCCTGAGAAAAGAACTCATACATGTAACTCGACACGTCTGAAGAACACACGGGATTTCTTGAGAAAAGAACTGATACATGAAAATCAAAATGTCTGAAGCACACAAAAATAATTCTTTAATCAATAAGCTGGACACCATAGATCAGAATCATTGAGCACATAATCTCACTAGTAATACCATAAAGAACATGAGCCAGATCTAGTTAAAATAAGATACTCTGTTTTCCATGAGAGGACATGATTTCTACATCTACTTCATCCCATATGTCCAGACCATCATAGAATAACACTCATAGCACTTCTAACCTTATCTCTATACTTCCGCTCTATTGTGTATTATTTTTAGCTTTCGAGAGGTGTCTGAGTTTTTCTGTCTAGAACACACACTGTATCCTACATCAAACTGAAGGATAATAAATATCCTTTCTCTTACATCTTTTTACACCTTTGTATTCCCACTGATAAGAGTGGAAGAAGTCCCTGTGTGACTTGATAGTGTTTTCCCATGAAAATATATGGACAAGGTAATGTGACCTGGATAGTCTTGTGTACTATTGTAAAGCTCGATACATGTTGTGTATCTAGTTTATTTATATAAACTAATTGGTTGAAGGTGATCACCATGTGGATTGGATTAGGTCTTGGCTTGAGACTGAACCACTTTTTTTATATCCATTGTTTTACATAATTTAGTTTTTCCCTGTTTTACTATTTAATTCATAAATCACTAAATTTACTTTGATAGTTTATCTTGGAAATAATCTATAATTGTTTTTCCTTATTAGAATAGCTTCAAAAGTAATGTTCATAAATAATATTAAGATTAATCAAAATTAATCATTCTTTTGAGAATTTATTTAAACAATCAAACTTTCATTACTGTATAACCTTAATTAACTGGGTTGTATTTAATTTTATTGGTGAACCATTTAAGTATACTTTTTAAATAGAAATATTTATAGATAATCAATTCACCCTATCTTAAGTACTCTACTCCAACAAATATATATTATATTATGGATATAATAAATCATCAGTTGATAGAAATATTTTTTCTTAGGGTAATGGTATCAGATATTATAGATTCATCATCTTGATAAACATTCCAATATTTTTTTGGTTTTTATAATTATAGAGAGTGTCAGATATTTTTTACATTGCACATCTAAACCTGTCTAATAACTTGTGATAGAAATGTTATGATATTTTATCCTTTATTTCACATTTTCAATATTTTTTAAAATATTTTAACATATATATATTATAAAAAAATTAAATGTATATACATATTGTATAGAAATAAAAAAGTATTGAATACTCTTCAACTACACATGTTACATTGAACATTATAAATTATCAATATATATATTTATGTTTTTAAATGTTTATACGATTTTAATAACAACAAGAATTTATGGGAAATATATTATTATTATTATTTAAAAAGTTTGTTTTTAAAGGTTGGGGCCGTAGTCTCAATTTATTATTAAAACAACGACCTATTTAGACTGTGTATAGGGAGACCCATTACATAGCCCGAAGGCCCAAGAGCAAGTGGCCTGAATAGAAGGATTGAAATCCCATTTTACGTGAAAAATGGACCATCGGTGAATAATACTGTTGCAGTACATGGGTTGCTACAGTACCTCCGCCACTACAGTTCTTACTACAGTACCTCTGCCATTATAGTGTCACTACCACTACAGTAACCCGGAATACAATTGGGGAAAAAGTTTTCCACGGAATACCATTATCATATTTCTTTCTATAATATATATTAGATTGAACTAAATAACAATGTTTTTTATTAAGTTTCTTTATAAATTTTGTATTGAATATGATATGAAATCATTTTATAGGTTCTTGAACACATTATCTATTTCTAAAATAATGAATAATATTAACGATTATGAATGATCATTATATAATATTGAAATATTTTAGAATGATCTAATTCAGTGTTGCATGACTCCATTTCGTCATGACTATGAAGAATAGATTTCATAATGTTCTTGTTTATTAATTAAATAATGACTCATAATATATTTATATATATTAATACCCACTGGATTTTGGGTATTATTTTTTCAAAAGAAAAGAAATATTAATGGTAATTCTCCATACTTGGTGACATGTGAGAAAATATTCCTCCAATATAAGAGATGAGAGATTCATTATTTTAGTAAATATATATAATATAATAAATTTTAATTTTATTTCATATATATCATTTTCAAAAATTCTATAGAATCACTTTAACAAGTTAATTTAAATGATTAAAAATATCATATATGTGTGCACAAAATTAAATTCATGTATATGTTTAAAAATATAGTTGGCAGAAACATAATATTTTATGTTATTTCCTCCTATTGAAATAAAAATGATAAAATCACGGAATAATCCAATGTGGAATATGTTTTTTGATTTATGTATGATATATTTACAACTGCTAACATTAAAAAAAAATATAAGACTAAAAACTATTTTAATAAATCTTTTTATTTATCGTATAATTATATTCGGAATACATCTTCAAAATATCCTTTTTAATTTTTATATTTTTTATGACCAATAGTGTTATAATGGAAATGAAATAATTAAGTCATGTGGAGAATGAGTGGATAATTTTTCATGTTTTTATTTATTGTATGTTTAACTCTATTTATTATCTATCTTCAAAATCATAAATTTCATTTTGAATGTTATTCTAATGTTACAAAATTTATGTTGTATATTTTTTTCAAGAATTTTATTGTGTAATTTTTTACTGCTGGTTCTACTATATGTGTATTTTTTTATCTATTATAGACTTGGTAAAATCTATTTTCAAATTTATTTTTAATAAGAATTTTTCAAAAAATTATTTATTAATAAAATATAAAAGCATGATTTTTATGTTTGTTATTTAAATTAACCAATGAAAAAACATGGTTTAGCTATATTATTTTTTTACAAATATAAAATTGTTGGGTGATTTTACATTATATGAGGGTTTTATATAGTGATTTTTATGATAGGTATCATGAATTATTGTTTTAATATCTTTTTAAAAAATGACATAAAATACTTATTTACTATGTCTCCTTCAATTATTTCACTAATTTTATAATGTTAAATAAACAACAAGAAAGTCCATTTCCTAGACTATTAGTCCCCAAAATGATATGTTTTGAATTTATCAATCTTTTAAAATAGTACATACCTTAGTAATAACCATTGAAAAAATATGATACTTCATTTATTTAATCCAAATCCCCACCTTGAGGTCAAAACATGATATTATCTCATCAAATATAGAATTATTTTTTAAATTCCACTAGAACATAATCCATGATGATGGAAAAGGAAACTTTTTCACCTGCTAATATTGTATTTCCTTGAAATTAAAAAATGGAATTATTTGTATGATCCCTGATGTAAATATCATATAATTCGAAGTGTGGTTTTATCCTTTTACATTATAATTCTATTTATTTATGATTACAGTGGTGTTCAATTTTCAATAATAACAATGATGTACTAAATGTCCTTCCCTATCATGGTTTTGGATTCTTCATTTAATATTGATAAAAAATATTAAAAATTATCAAATTAAATCAAATGAAATTGAGAAAAATTAAATTAAAAAATTATTATGTTTTATAAAACTCTTTAGACATTAAATAAACATTGAAAAATAATTATTGTTTTTTAGTTACAATTAAATATAAAATTACACCATGAATTCTCTTCTACGAACCTCTCTTACATCAAGTATATTATTTTAATAACAACTCTTTGGATGATATATTTGTTTATTTATATTTTTTTATAACAATAAAAAATATTATGAACTAGATAAATCAAAAAAGATAACTATGATAAATTTTTAACTATTTATAGCATCCATGTTCACTTATCTACCACCTACAGTAGCCCCCATCCACATTAATATAATAAAATCATATCTTCTACAAGAACATAAACACACCTCTATAAATAGAATAAATATAACCATAACAACCATCCATTAAAATAGGTATACAAAATTAATAAAAACTAGATAACTATGTGTACTATAATTATATAGCAATACAAAAATAACAACATCAACTATATCTTGGGTCACCATAGGGAATTAAACGTACCCAAAATTTATTTATCTATTGGGAATATAATATCACTCATTAAAATAAGAGTATCACCATATTAAATCAATATCCTAGATCATAGTAATCATACTAATAATATATGAAACTATAACATATATCATGTAAAATAATTTTAGAAATCCTAAAATCAAAATTCATATCACCATTTTCTTTTTAGTATCACATATTCTAATAAATACATACATTTATATAAATTAACTATTTAACACCAATAATGATCATTGGTTATATTATTCCATTATTTTTCCTAACATAAATATATACTTAGGAAAGCTATATCAATTAGTATATTCTTAACTAAAATTTCACTTCTGATCACCCCATCATTGCATAACCATAATAACCACCTCATTTAATGGATTTTATTATATCTAATTTAACTAATTATCAGATTACCCATCAATATAGTAATAGTAAGTGAGAAATATCATTTATATATGTCACCAATACATATATCAATTCAAAATCAAATTTGATAAATTGTATTTTTTAATTTTTTTTAAATATAACCTCTTTCCCAAAAATTCAATTTATTTATTCATTAAATTATAATAAATTTTAATTAATTAAGAGTCCCAAATATATAATATCAAATCAAAAAATCTATATATTTTCTCATTATTACTAATTTACAAACATTTAATTCATTTATCATATGAAATAATTATTTATAGTTCATTAATAGAAAAAACATCCCAAAATAAAGGATTCCATGAAACATATTCAATATATATAACATTTATAAGTCTATAATACGTACTAACCCTACAATAACAATATTACTCAAACTCGCATAATTGAAAATTATAAAGGTCAAAATCTCTTAACATCAGATGTTTCCAATTATTTTAAACATTTATTGTTCTTATAATATATTTCCTTAACTAAATATTTATTAACAACGTAATAATAAACCCACATTCCCCAATAACTTGTCTAGTTATAAATAAAAAACAGTTATAGATGATATCCTTGATAAAATGTGAGAAATAGATCTACATATTGCACGTACATTCAATTCAATGTTTAATCTAATTAATTATATAGATAAATATTCCAAAATTAGTGTAAATAATTTATAATCTTCCAAAAATACTTCTCAAATTATTCCAAAAGAAAGAAAGATGATATATAAGGTCTCAATAGGGGGTTTTAATTAGTTTAAAATCATAAAACATGAAATCATTTTCATGTTGATGACTCTTAGTTTCCAAAATAATGTATTTAATCATACTAAATAATTTAGGAAGTATAAGTAACATGAACTATAATGATTCTATTTTAAAATCATGTTTTCCAAAAAAACATTTAATATTATATAAAACTTTTTCCCAAATTATATTCTGAAAAACATATTATTTTCTTCATTAAAAACAATTATACATGTTTATATTGCATTATTTAATAAAATTTGTTCATTAAAATTAATCTTATAAAATAACATCTATACATAAATTTTAACATTTAATTTATCCCATATTTTATATGTGAAGTCTATGAAATTGTTAAATTTGTTAGGATTATGACACTTATTTTTTTCAAACTCGGTAAGATGATATATCTGAAGAATGATTTGAATGAACTCTTAAGAAATTCTCATTTGAAATTTATTAATTATATCATTAAATGAAAATATGTTTTCACCAAAACCTCTATACTTCACAATACAAAACTATAAAAGGATATTCATCCTCAAAAACTCAAACATTACATTTTAATAAATAATCCATTTAATAATTAATCATCACATATAATCATACTCTAACCCATGTAACCCATGTTCAAAGGAAATATACCACTAAAAATAATCTCGTATATTCAATTTAGATTTATAAATCACGTTCCTAAATACACTCCCAAATAAAAGTGACTCTATAGGACATGTATAATTATTTATTTAATCTATGAAACATTTTATCAGGATGGTAATTTATATCTACTAGATTCTTGGTTGACGATTCAGACTCATCAAAACCAATATTGAATTAATACAGTACATATGAATCATCATGAATGGACTTTTAAATATAAAAAACATAGCAACATCATCATCTCATTTCTATTACGTTAGATGTTCCAATAAATTTTACACTTCACAAATTACAATAATATATTGAATTTCTTAACAATCCAATGATAAAGATTACTTATCTTACCAAATTTATACCATCTTTGATAGGATACAATTTTCTAGAATGCATGATCGCTATCATAAAACTCTATTAGTGTAATGCCCCTAGATTTTAAATTATATTTATCTTTAATTGAATAATTTATCGAATAACATGCTTTACATGAAATTCCATATTAAAATGAATTGTGATATATAAATTTGATAAAATTATTAAATATGACTCGTATAACAAAACCATTG
This sequence comes from Viscum album, assembly GCA_963277665.1. NCBI lineage: Eukaryota > Viridiplantae > Streptophyta > Magnoliopsida > Santalales > Viscaceae > Viscum > Viscum album. The sequence goes on along the minus strand of OY728135.1, from coordinate 666,752,961 downwards.
AATCGAAAGGTATAAAAAGAATTTTCTAAATTATTAAATACATAAATAAAAGAGAAGATATATAATTTAGTAGTTTTGTTATTCAATGTGAATATCATTAATCTAATATAAGAAATTATAAAACATTAGTGGGGTTTTCCCTAAAACAAGCATAAATAAAACACAAAAAATATATTGTGAGCTATTTACTCTAGGAGAAGATTAAGATCATGGAAAATACTATGAGATAGATGCTAGATAAACCACCACCTAAAACATCCACCGCTAAATATAATACCCTTATATATTATGTTGAGGTCGTGTGGGGGTTTTTTAAGAAGAAATTATCATGAAATAAACATATAATTATTACATAATAAATTCTATGTATTCTCATTATTATGTATAGTTTTATACATTTCAAATATTTATCAAATACTAATTTTTCATAAAAAAATTATTAATTATAATGAATAATAACTATAAAATTAATTATTGAAATTGCAAAATTAATTGTTAAAAGAGAATAATAGTATCTATATAATTACTAATTAATGACAGGAAAAACAAATCTAATAATTATTCACTAAAAACCAATTAATTTAAAAAATATATTATATTATTTAAAAACTAAATTTCAATAATTTGGGTTATTTAATGTATTGAAAATTATTTTTCATACATGTAAAAAAATGAATCAACATTCATCCATTGATTTTCAGTTTTTTAGAAATGTAGATAAATTTATTTTATTTTAGAAAAGAAATATTTTTAGGAAATATATTTTTTATTCAGGCAATGTATTTTTATCACAATAAATTAAATTAATAACTATTTATGATTTATTTTAATAAAATTTTTAGATAATATTTTAATTAACTAAATTAAAATTCATTTAATACTAACTACAAGGAATTTGATAAGGATATATATTTTTTAATGATTCAAAAAAAATCATTAAAGGAAACTTATGTGATTTTTACATGTATAATATAATTAATTTATTCAAACTATAATAATTGAATATTGTGAAATGGATTAATTTTTTTGAATTATCATGTGAAAATTATCTTTAGGTTAATTTTCCTATTTTTCTGAAGAAGATAATTTTTTAATAGTAAAAATATATGTAACACCCCAAGCATCTACGGTACGCTTCTCTTTGAATAATGTGATACCGTGTGTTGTACGCAGCACCGAGTTCTAACACACCATAACTAATCAAACTAGCCGTTATGAATAGTAATACCTACTTTTTGAAATTATATATATTTTATATTTGAAAATGGACTTCATTTTTGGATTCGGAATATCGAATTTAGCCTAAGGTAAAATTTTGGTACATTTCGGATAACTTTCATATTTTGATGAATAGTGAAAATTACTAAGTTTTAATTAAAAACAACTTTTTTAATCAAAATAATTAATAGTGATAAATTATGAATTTGAGTGGTTTTAAAGTATATTTAGAATATATTTTTACCATTTAATATAATGTTGGTCATTGGACATAATTTTACAATTAAACCGAACATAAACGAGTGTCAATCTTTTGATAGTTATTATCTCTTAAAAACACGCTTTTTGTTTTGACAGCGGGAATTAATTTTAAATTAATTTCTGCCACTTCTGTGTTTTGAATTTAGGAAAATGGATTCCATATTTGGAATCAGGATGTTCAAATTGTGTAAATAGGTAACTTTTATTTTTATACATTTTGAAGAATTACTGCGGTAAATATTTTATTTACCATGGTTAAGGGTAAATCCGGTAAATAAGGGTTAAAAATAATATAATAATAATACTAAATTACCCTAAAACATGTCTTAACCCTATTTCTAGATAAATTGTCGACCATGGGAATCTTTGGGTCTATTTTGGGACCCCATGGATCCACTTGTAAGTGATAATGACACTTTATTTTAATTTAGTTAAAATAAATACAAAAATGACACAAGCATATATCTTTTAGAACAACAACTGTTACATAGGTTTATATATGTTGGATTTTAGATTATAAATATTCATTAGAAAGATAAAAAGATTTCCTACATAATGATATTTTATTTATAATTTTTTAACATTAAATAATTTATTTTATATATGACACAATGATGATGCAGTAATTACTATAATAGTGAAAAATTAAAATAATTGATATTATAAATACCCAAATAAATATAATATGAAACTTTTAATGAATTAAACTAATTTTATAGGATAATAAGATATATTAGGATTGATTTAATTGACTTTTTTCGAAGTAATAAATCTGTTATGAGTTTCACAAAAATCAACTATTGAATAGTGTCAAAATTGACATAAAAGAGTTCTTAAAACAAATATTATATTATTAATTGATATTAAATTCCTAAAAATCTAAGGTTCGGCCAAGAGACTTATATAATGATAGTTTCATCATTAATGTACCACTTGGGGGTCGCTTGGATGTATATAGTAATTTTATTAACCATATTATATAAAAATACAAAGAGACATTGTAAAAGTGAAACTAATTAACTTAGAGTTAATACTTAAAGATAAGGTTAATATAAGTACCCAAACCTGTCTAAATTCTATTGTTTGAGTGGTTTGCGACCTATCCCCACCTTAACCTTTGAATAATAAACTTTGGAGCCTTTAGAAACCGAATATGAATTTATTATAAATTAATATTTCTAGCTTTTCCAAAGGTTCCCCTCACCCCTCTTATAAAAGGGCACTCCTCCTTCTCATTTCTTCACACCTTCAAAGCCATTTGGTTCGGCCAAACTCTTCCAAAATACTCTCCCAACATCCCTCACTACAACCTAGAGGCCTTATTTTGATCAGAAAGCCAACCTAAGGAGCCCTTTTGATCAAATCAAAAGGAAGAACCCGAAGAAGAGGTAATGATTTCACCACCCTTCTCCAAGTTCATTTCTTCTTCCACTTCCTCTTTCTTTGTTCTTACCATTCTAAAATAATAACTCCAGTATCTTACATATACTGTGATGTTATTATAAATATGGTACAACCATATTCAGTATTCTATCCACCCTTTGAATAACATGTCACCATTCGTGTGTTCGTACGACTTACTGTCTCCACGTCGTGGTGTAATTGTTATTCAATATAATATTATTTGGATGGGTATAATAATGATGTGTAACACATGTAAATAATAAAAATAACATGTTAATGATTCTGTATATATGATATACCATCCATTTATATATTATTTTAATATCAAAAGAATGATATTGTCGCTCGTGCGTACGTACGGACTACCGTCTCCACGAACGCGATGAGATTCATTCTCCATCGTATCCATTCAAGTATAATTATCATTTGATGATTTAAAAATGATGTTTAAGGACTAGATATCATTCTGGATATGAATAAGATACAACAACCATGGCTCATGTAACAAAACATATAAAAGAAAATGAGTAAGTTAACTCCCGAAACGACGATAATTCTAAGATATTATTAACAAATCAATGTTAAAAGATCATATATGATATCATATTATTATATATGATTCTTGTATAATTTAATAACAAATATTTCACCATTATACAGGAGGTTAACCTACCCCAACCAAGGAAAAGTACAAGGTAAGGGTTTACTTTACAACCTCTTCATTATCCAAGGTTGTTTATACGTAGTAATCTACTGGGATCTCTTTATCATCCACATCCATGTTTCTTAAAAATGAATTTCAAAACATTTTTACTATTTACTAGAATATGAGTTAAAGTCATTAATACCCTTTTTGACTTTTATAAGTGGTTTATAAAGGAATCTTTCGGTCGTTTTCAAAACAAGGTCCTTTTTAACCTTTTCGACAGAATTAAGGTAAGAATGTTTTTTTTAACTTATACGGCGGGTGCGGCTATTTTCCGCCGTTATAAAATCTTCAAAGCTTCCCTTACAAGCTTATAAGAATATTTTCAAAGAAAATGTTTTATTTTATATGGATCTTAAATTATTTCAAAATAAAAGGAGATATTTCTTTAAAAAGAATTTTGATTTCATCTATGTCAACATCCTTTGATGGATTTTATGATTATTTGAAGTTGATTTATTATGATACAAAACTTCTATATTGTATTGAAGGTTTTGTGATATGTTTGACTGTGGATGTGCTATTTTTTTACCATTCATAGTTTATGGTGAATGTATTGACATTTCGTATGCTAGTTTTAATACGAATGTTTATGTTATGTTTAAACCTTTTCATATGGGAATGCATTGGACTTAATATGTGACGGGTGGAGCCCGCTATAGCTCCTCGATGCATCAGTAGGTCTCATGAGACAAACTAGTGTCTTGGAACAAGGCCTTGACAAAATCTTATTTTTAGTCTTGGCACGAGGCCTTGGCTATGTGGTTATGATAGTCTGGCATTATGCATTCCAACATTATGAAAGTGGTTATTGATTTTTGCATGTGATTATTCGATTAGTAGAATATACATGTGAATAATTAAATGGAATTATTTCATTTTATTTATGCCATACCATGTTGAAAGTTCATATTTAAAAGGCTTTTGTTTTAGTTATACATTGCCTTAAATGTTTATTCTTATTTATGAAAGTTTCTGCTACATTGTTATCCTTACTGGGCATTTGAGCTCACCCCTTTTCTATGTTTTATTTTTCCCAGGATGTGAAGAAGTAAGTTATGAATGACCTGCAGGGATTTTATGAGGGGTTAATAGTGTGGATTGTGGAAACATTATGTTGTTGTAGTAGTTTTTCATTTTATGATGTAATGTAAAACTTATGAATATATCTAGTGTTTCCAATGCTACTAAACCAATCGGTCTTTCGAGATTTGATCTTTCTTGAGATCATGCCAATGTTATGTAATAATGCACCGACTCTGGGTAACTGGGGTCGGGGCGTTACAGTTGGTATCAGAGGAAGTTTAGTACAAACCTTGGAAGCTAGATTTAGATAAACTCTGATTAGAGCACGTAGACCTAAGATGAACTTTGAGGATTAGTATAGAAGAACTTCCTAGAATTTTGGTATTGTAGAGATTTTGTGAGTTTTCCGAGCAATACATCCCTGTCTGGATACGAGCAGGTAGAGGCGGCTCTGGCACAGATGTACCTAGGGGTAAAACCCGAAAACACCGCTTTGAGCTAGACTCGAACGGGAACTGGTGCACGACAACGGGCCTTGCTGCACTCTTGGTTACGACACTCCCGGGGGATATGCTTAGGATAACTCTCATTTTCTTTACAAATCATTTTGAAGGGATTATGAGTATATACATCCTCAAAGAAAAAATTCTTATGATTATGGATTATATCCATAAATAGTTCAATTTATGTTAAGTGTTTTATAAGTATGGGATTATGTATTTTGATTCATAAACTGATCTAGTTTATGCCATTGTTTAGAAATGGCTCCTAGTGGAAGAAATGGAAACCGTATCAATGCACGCACTCCATGTAGGGATTTCCCTCCTGCTCAAGATAATTATAGTGGGGCTGGTGATGCAACTGGTGCTGATCAGCTAATCACCATACTGGGACAACTTACTCGGGTTATGAATAATAACCTTACCCGTATGGAGCACCCTGATCCGCAGCGTGGAGGATCAATGTTAGATCGATTCATGAGCCAACAACCACCAACGTCCAATGGGAATACAAATCCATTAGTAGCTGAGCAAAGGATATTTTCCCTAGAGAAAATATTTCAGGCTTTGGGGAGCAGTGAAAGGGAAAAAGTTATCATGGCAGTTTACCGCCTCACTGGAGATGCTGATCAATGGTGGTCATTGATTCAGAACATGAAGTAAGATGATGAAGTATCAAATATGGAATGGAGGGAGTTCAAAGATCTGTTTTTAGAAAAATACTTTCCTCGCGACCATCGAGCAGATATGGAAATACAATTTCTGAGTCTGAGACAAAAGGAGGATGAGAATGTCACAATGTATGAGGCTAACTTTACAAGGTTAGCGAGGTATGCTGGAGATTATATTCGCAACCCAAGAAGTAAGATTGATCGTTTCTTTGATGGGTTAAAACCATTTCTCCATCGAGCATTAGTCTTACAATCCTTTTCATCGTACGAAGACATTGTCTCATGTGCTATCAAGACCGAAAAGGAATTCTCTAAGTCTTATGACTTTAAAGCAAAGCAAGAGAAGAAGAGACCTACTGATCAATCTGGGAATGGAAATAAGGGGAAGAAGGGAATGGTTGAATATCCATCTTGTGGTAAATGCGGGAAGAAACATCCTGGTACTTGCTTGAAGGGAATGGGAGTCTGTTACAAGTGTGGTGAAAAAGGCCACCAAGCTCATGATTGCAAGGGGAAGAAGGAAGCTACCAACGTTCAGTGCTATAATTGCAGGGAGATGGGGCATTATGCAAATTCATGTCCTAAGCGTTAGGAGAACTTACCTCAGAAAAGGCCAAGGGATCAAGGCCAGGCTTATGCTATCACTACTGCTGAGGTAGAAGCTCCGAAAGACGTGGTGGCAGGTAATTTAATGGTTTCCTTAAGTTTAGCAAATGCATTATTTGATTCTGGATCATCGCATTGTTTCATATCTTCCCAGTTTGCTAAGAAAATTAGATATTTCCAATTTGATTTAATAAGGGAGTTGTCAGTTAAAAGTCCTAAGGGAAGTATCGTTGCAACAAAGTTTTGTGAATCAGTCCCCATTAGAGCACATAAATTTTCTTTATCTGCTGATTTCATCATCATACCTATGATTGAGTTTGATATAATCCTCGGTATGGACTGGCTTTCGGACTATGATGCGATGATTTATTGTAAAAAGAAAGAGGTTGCGATTCTTGATGATAATGATAAGGAGCACCTTATTTTTAGAGCAGAATCGTCACCACCTAATTCTTATTTAGATCCACCCCCAGTAGCTCAACTTAATTCAATTATTGGGGAGGAAGAGAATGAAATAACTGTCGGTGAGGAAAGGAATGTTCAAATAGAGGATGTACCTGTTGTGAAAGAATTTGTAGATGTATTTCCGGAAGATTTACCTGGACATCCTCCAGAATGAGAAGTTGAGTTTTCCATTGATTTGATTCCTGGATCAAGACCTATATCGAAGACCCCTTATAGAATGGCCACTGTAGAGTTAGTCGAACTAAAGAAACAACTAGAGGAATTGAGTAAAAAGGGATTTATTCCCCCTAGTGTTTCTCCATGGGGAGCCCCTGTTCTTTTTGTTAAAAAGAAAGATTGATCTATGAGGTTATGTATCGACTACAGGGAGATCAATGCTATAACGATAAAGAACAAGTATCCCCTACCTCGTATTGATGATTTATTTGACCAACTTCATGGAGCTCAATACTTTTCAAAGATTGACCTTCGATCTGGATACCATCAATTGTGTGTGAAGAAGGAAGACATTCCTAAGACAGCATTTCAAACCAGGTACGGGCATTACGAGTTTACTGTAATGCCGTTTGGATTGACTAATGCACCCTCTGTATTCATGGATCTGATGAATAGAGTTTTCAAGTAGTATCTCGATGAATTTGTGGTGGTATTTATTGATGATATCTTGGTATACTCCAAAACCTATGAAGATCATGAAAATCACTTGCGCATTATCTTGAAGACTCTGAGGAGGCATGAATTATATGGGAAGTTTAGCAAGTGTGAATTCTGGCTTCAGGAGATTTCTTTTCTTGGCCATATTGTCTCTAAATATGGAATCTTTGTTGATCCTTCTAAGACCAAGGCAATCCAAGAATGGCCAGCACCTACGAGTATAACTGAGGTACGCAATTTTATTGGTTTGGTAGGTTATTATCGACGTTTCGTCCAGAATTTTGCCTGATTGGCTAACCCATTAACGATGCTCACACGTAAAGGGGTTAAATTTGTTTGGACAAAAGAGTGTGAAGAATGTTTCGAAGAACTGAAGAGAAGATTAGTCAATGCTCCTATATTGACTCTACCATCGGGGAATGATGGGTTCGTTATTTATAGTGATGCATCGAAGAAAGGACTTGGATGTGTCCTTATGCAGAATGATAGAGTTATTGACTATGCATCACGACAATTGAAAATTCATGAACAAAACAATCCTACTCATGATCTCGAGTTAGCAGCAGTGATCTTTACTTTGAAGATATGGAGGCACTACCTCTATGGTGAAAAATGTGAGATTTATACTGATCACAAGAGTTTGAAGTATATTTTCTCACAAAAAGAACTCAACATGAGGCAAAGGAGATGGCTTGAATTACTCAAGGATTATGATTGTACGATACACTACCACCCAGGGAAGGCAAACAAGGTGGAAGATGCTTTGAGTAGAAAAGACCATGGAGTTTCGAACAATATGAGAATTGAAAGGGATCCAATTTTCATGGATCTAGTGAAGATGGACATGGGAATAACTAGGGAAGGTGAAACATCAATGCTTTTTCAAATGGTTGCCAAACCATCTTTACTAGAAAGGATTAAGAGTTCTCAGACCGATGATGAAGAATTCCAAAAGAAGATTAAAGCTGTGAATGATGGGAGATTGAGAGACTTTGTGTATGAAGATGGAATTTTGAAATTCGGGAAGAGACTTTGTGTTCCCAATATACCTGATCTAAAAAGGGAATTGCTGGATGATGCTCATAGTTCCAATTTCTCTATACACCCTGGGAGCACCAAAATGTATATAGATTTGAAGGAACATTTTTGGTGGGACAACATGAAGAGGGAGATTGCTGATTTTGTGTCAAGATGTATGGTTTGTCAACAAGTGAAAGCTGGAAGGCAACAGCCTGGAGGAGTCATGCAACCTCTTCCCATACCGGAGTGGAAATGGGACAATGTTACGATAGACTTTGTCATGGGGCTACCAAAGACTCCTAGAAGGAACGATGCAATATGGGTTATTGTTGATCGTCTTACCAAGACATCACATTTTCTTTCTATAAGAGAAGATCTACCCCTGGAACGTCTAGCAAGACTATATATTAAAGAAGTTGTGAGACTTCATGGAGTACCCCTATCGATTGTTTCTGATCGTGATCCCCGTTTTACTTCAAGATTCTGGAAAAGTCTTCAGAAATCCCTGGATACTGAACTTCATTTGAGCACTGCTTACCACCCTCAGACAGACGGACAATCAGAACGGACTATTCAAACCTTAGAAGACATGTTGAGATCTTGCTCACTTGACTTTCAGGGTATGTGGGATCAATATATACCTTTGGTAGAATTTTCCTATAACAATAGCTTCCATTCGAGTATTCAGATGGCACCATATGAAGCGTTATATGGAAAGAGATGTCGTACACCAACCTATTGGGATGAAGTTGGTGAAAGAAAACTTGTAGGCCCAGAACTGGTGGAGGAAACGGTGGAAAAGGTGAAAGTAATCCAAAATCACATCAAAGCAGCTCAAAGTAGGTAGAAGAGCTATGCCGATAATCGAAGGAAGGATTTGGAATTTCAAGTCGGTGATCATGTTTTTCTGAAGGTATCTCCGTGGAAGGGAGTCATACGTTTTGGTAAGAAAGTTAAATTGAGTCCCAGGTACATCGGACCTTTCGAAATTCTAGAACGAATTGGGGTTGTAGCTTACCGATTGGCAATGCCGCCAAGTCTCTCCAAAGTTCACGATGTGTTCCACGTATCTCTATTGAGTAAATACATGCCTGATCCGACGCATGTACTCACCTATGAGGAATTAGAAATGGAACCCGATCTGTCTTATTGAGAAGAGCCCGTCAAGATTCTTGATACGAGAGAACAAGTGCTGAGAAACCGGACGACGCGTCTGGTAAAAGTTTTGTGGAGAAACCATAAGATGGAAGAGGCAACGTGGGAACCCGAGGAACTTATGATGAAGAACCACCCGAGTCTTTTTATGTAGTAATACCCTAGAAATTGCGAGGACACAATTTTTTGAAGGAGGGGAGAATGTAACACCCCAAGCTTCTACGGTACGCTTCTCTTTGAATAATGTGATAGCGTGTGTTGTACGCAACACCAAGTTCTAACACACCATAACTAATCAAACTAGCCGTTATGAATAGTAATACCTACTTTTTGAAATTATATATATTTTATATTTGAAAATGGACTTCATTTTTGGATTCGGAATATCGAATTTAGCCTAATGTGAAATTTTGGTACATTTCAGATAACTTTCATATTTTGATGAATAGTGAAAATTACTAAGTTTTAATTAAAAACAACTTTTTTAATCAAAATAATCAATAGTGATAAATTATGAATTTGTGTGGTTTTAAAGTATATTTAGAATATATTTTTACCATTTAATATAATGTTGGTCATTGGACAGAATTTTACAATTAAACCGAACATAAACGAGTGTCAGTCTTTTGATAGTTATTATCTCTTAAAAACATGCTTTTTGTTTTGACAGCGGGAATTAATTTTAAATTAATTTCTGCCACTTCTGTGTTTTGAATTTAGGAAAATGGATTCCATATTTGGAATCAGGATGTTAAAATTGTGTAAATAGGTAACTTTTATTTTTAGACATTTTGAATAATTACTGCGGTAAATATTTTATTTACCATGGTTAAGGGTAAATCCGGTAAATAAGGGTTAACAAATAATATTATAATAATACTAAATTACCCTAAAACGTGTCTTAACCCTATTGGTAGATACATGGTCGACCATGGGAATCTTTGGGTCTATTTTGGGACCCCATGGATCCACTTGTAAGTGATAATGACACTTTATTTTAATTTAGTTAAAATAAATACAAAAATGACACAAGCATATATCTTTTAGAACAACAATTGTTACATAGGGTTATATATGTTGGATTTTAGATTATAAATATTCATTAGAAAGCTAAAAATATTTCCTACATAATTATATTTTATTTATAATTTTTAGACATTAAATAATTTATTTTATATATGACACAATGATGATGCAGTAATTACTATAATAGTGAAAAATTAAAATAATTGATATTATAAATACCCAAATAAATATAATATGAAACTTTTAATGAATTAAACTAATTTTCTAGGATAATATGATATATTAGGATTGATTTAATTGACTTTTTTCGAAGTAATAAATCTGTTATGAGTTTCACAAAAATCAACTATTGAATAGTGTCAAAATTGACATAAAAGAGTTCTTAAAACAAATATTATATTATTAATTGATATTAAATTCCTAAAAATCTACGGTTCGGCCAAGAGACTTATATCATGATAGGTTCATCATTAATGTACCACTTGGGGGTCTCTTGGATGTATATAGTAAGTTTATTAACCATATTATATAAAAATACAAAGAGACATTGTCAAAGTGAAACTAATTAACTTAGAGTTAATACTTAAAGATAAGGTTAATATAAGTACGCAAACCGGTCTAAATTCTATTGGTTGAGTGGTTTTCGACCTATCCCCACCTTAACCTTTGAATAATAAACTTTGGAGCCTTTATAAACCGAATATGAATTTATTATAAATTAATATTTCTAGCTTTTCCAAAGGTGCCCCTCACCCCTCTTATAAAAGGGAACTCCTCCTTCTCATTTCTTCACACCTTCAAAGCCTTTTGGTTCGGCCAAACTCTGCCCAAATACTCTCCCAACATCCCTCACTACAACCTAGAGGCCTTAGTTTGATCAGAAAGCCAACCTAAGGTGCCCTTTTGATCAAATCAAAAGGAAGAACCCGAAGAAGAGGTAATGATTTCACCACCCTTCTCCAAGTTCATTTCTTCTTCCACTTCCTCTTTCTTTGTTCTTACCATTCTAAAATAATAAATCCAGTATCTTACATATACTGTAATGTTATTATAAATATGGTACAACCATATTCAGTATTCTATCCACCCTTTGAATAACATGTCACCATACATGCGTACGTACGGCTTACCGTCTCCACGTCGTGGTGTAATTGTTATTCAATAAAATATTATTTGGATGGGTATAATAATGATGTGTAACTCATGTAAATAATAAAAATAACATGTTAATGATTCTGTATATATGATATACCATCCATTTATATATTATTTTAATATCAAAAGAATGATATTGTCGCTCGTGCGTACATACGGACTACCGTCTCCACGAACGCGATGAGATTCATTCTCCATCGTATCCATTCAAGTATAATTATCATTTGATGATTTAGAAATGATGTTTAAGGACTAGATATCATTCTGGATATGAATAAGATACAACAAGAATGGCTTATGTAACAAAACATATAAAAGAAAATGAGTAAGTTAACTCCCGAAACGACGATAATTCTAAGATATTATTAACAAATCAATGTTAAAAGATCATATATGATATCATATTATTATATATGATTCTTGTATAATTTAATAACAACTATTTCACCATTATATAGGAGGTTAACCTACCCCAACAAATGAAAAGTACAAGGTAAGGGTTTACTTTACAACCTCTTCATTATCCAAGGTTGTTTATAGGTAATAATCTACTGGGATCTCTTTATCATCCACATCCATGTTTCTTAAAAATGCATTTCAAAACATTTTTACTATTTACTAGAATATGAGTTAAAGTCATTTATACCCTTTTTGACTTTTATAAGTGGTTTATAAAGGAATCTTTCGGTCGTTTTCAAAACAAGGTCCTTTTTAACCTTTTCGACAGAATTAAGGTAAGAATGTTTTTTTAACTTATACGGCGGGTGCGGCTATTTTCCGCCGTTATAAAATCTTCAAAGCTTCCCTTACAAGCTTATAAGAATATTTTTAAAGAAAATGTTTTATTTATATGGATCTTAAATTATTTCAAAATAAAAGGAGATATTTCTTTAAAAAGAATTTTGATTTCATCTATGTCAACATCCTTTGATGGATTTTAAGATTATTTGAAGTTGATTTATTATGATACAAAACATCTATATTGTATTGAAGGTTTTGTGATATGTTTGCCTGTGGATGTGCTATTTTTATACCATTCATAGTTTATGGTGAAAGTATTGACATTTCGTATGCTAGTTTTAATACGAATGTTTATGTTATGTTTAAACCTTTTCATATGGGAATGCATTGGACTTAATATGTGACGGGTGGAGCCCGCTATAGCTCCTCGATGCATCGGTAGGTCTAATGAGACAAACTAGTGTCTTGGCACAAGGCCTTGACAAAATCTTATTTGTAGTCTTGGCACGGGGCCTTGGCTATGTGGTTATGATAGTCTGGCATTATGCATTCCAACATTATGAAAGTGGTTATTGATTTTGGCATGTGATTATTCGATTAGTAGAATATCCATGTGAATAAGTAAATGTCATTATTTCATTTTATTTATGCCATACCATGTTGAAATTTCGTATTTAAAAGGCTTTTGTTTTAGTTATACATTGCCTTAAATGTTTATTCTTATTTATGAAAGTTTCCGCTATATTGTTATCCTTACTGGGCATTTGAGCTCACCCCTTTTCTATGTTTTATTTTTTCCAGGATGTGAAGAAGTATGTTATGAATGACCTGCAGGGATTTTATGAGGGTTTAATAGTGTGGATTGTGGAAACATTATGTTGTTGTAGTAGTTTTTCATTTTATGATGTAATGTAAAACTTATGAATATATCTAGTGTTTCCAAGGCTACTAAACCAATCGGTATTTCGAGATTTGATCTTTCTTGTGATCATGCCAATGTTATGTAATAATTCACTGACTCTGGGTAACTGGGGTCGGGGCGTTACAATATAGTTTTTAGGAATAATACATCTTTTATGAGACCATTATGGTCTATTAATAGTGTAAAAAAATTTCAAAAATTTTTAATGGCATTATATTTGATTAAGGATAAAAATAAGGAATTTAAAAATTTGAATTTGAATTTATAAACTAATGTTATTATTTTAGATATGATGTTTTATTTTCTTACATTAAAGATTTATGTTTAATTTTTTACCTTTAAATATGTGGTTCAATGATTCAATTTGGTTTTTTATAATTTTATATAAAATATAAATATTATTTGGTTATTATTAAATTAACTAAAATCAAGAATTTAAAAACCCATCATTTTTATCCTATATTTTTATTTATCGATAAGAAATATTTTTTTTCTAAAAACTATTTTATTTTTTCATAAACTATATTATTTTATAATTATTTAAATAAATTTCCATACAAAATATGTTAAAATTGATATTATATTTTCAATCAAAAGTTAAATTTTTATTAATATGGTTAATTTTATTTATTTCATAAAAATAAATTATTTTCAAATGTCTAGGGAGGGGGGGGGGTTAATACAAGAAAATCCTAAACTACAAACAAAGAAGTACCTGGTGAGACTCGAATCAGAGAGTGGATTATGAATTTCTATAAACCCCATAATCATTTCTATATTGTGAGTAAAATTTCGAACCACATGCCTTAAAATTTTAATTTATTTTTAGATTATGTATTAGTTTTCTGAAATAATTTTGTTCCCTTATCTTATAAAAGGATCCATCAAAAACCATTTTATAGACACTCTAAAAATTATATTTATCGCCTCTAATCATCCTCATCTCCTTAGCATATAATTATATACAAAAATATTCATCATTTTCTCCCTATAAATTTCCCAAATAAATATATAATATATAAAGATTATATGAAAATATTAATTTCTTTTACATAAGTATTTTGACATCTCTTATCAGTCTTTCATTTCATATTCTCAAAAATCTTCTTCAATATTATTGACAACAATGAAATTTCGTTATTTAAATTTTAATCTTTTTGAAATGCTTTGTTTATAATATTTAATATAGTGTTCATATACACTTAGTCATTATAAGATGCTCCCATTTGGGTTAGTTTTAATACATATGGGAACAACATTTTAATGATTGCATTATGAAAAAATATAAATCATTAATAATTATATAATTTATTAAAAATTTATAATTTATAATATTATAATAATTATACAATTGTGAAACTATAATAAAATCATTCCATATCTATACTTATCCATTTAAATTTAGTATGATCTTGTTTTGGATGGTTTAACCACATACATGAATGTTTCTATTATTTTTTATTAAGGATGGATATGAAAAAATAAATTTCGGTATAATATGATGTTAAAGAAAAAATATTTTTTGGGTTATGTGATTGTAATAAAATTATTTAAAGTAAATATTCACAAACAATCATTGTTGTGATAATTTTTATTCAAAAAAATGCATTGTAGAGTTTTTAAATATGAATCACACAAAAAAGTTCCCTGGGATTATCATACAGCGACCTAAAAATATGTATAAATTATATTTCCAATACCTTTAACATTATGTTGATGAATAACTTATAATCATGGAGAGAAAACTCTAACTGTTATAACAATACAAAGAATGAATTACTATAAACCATTATGTGCCAATAATTAAAATTAACAAATAACAACTAAAATATGGGTTATAAATAAACACAAATGATTATTAAAAAAGTAATTAATATAACTTAGGTAATAAAATACATATTTAATGATATTGTGGTTACTATAAACAAGATATAATTATTATGAATGACATGGAATCAAAACTGATATATTCATATCAAATTTCCTTCTTTGAGAGAATTTTTTTATTATGATCAAATTTTTATATATATGGTTTATATTTTACCAATTGAATTTCTTATTTATTTATCTATTTTTTCTTGGTATTTAACATTTCATTTCTTATTTTCCCTTTCAAATCGGTTTTAAATCAAATGTTATAAAAGGTGTAGTGGTTTTTCTTATCTCACTTTTATTTCTTTAATACATATTACAGATTCAAAACATGTTTTATATTGAGTCATGTATATAATAAACTATTCCTGTTTTTTATAATAATATAATTTAATTAATTTGATTTAAAATTTTATCTCAATTTATATATTTCTTGGTCAATCAAAACAATGGATACCAATGTTGTATGGATATTATTATCCCAATTTCCCTTTATTATGATATATTCTATATTCAACGCATTATATCTTATGGGTGGGGTATATACTTCCCATAACTAATATTTTTTATATTTTTCATTAATTTTATAGGTATTTAAAAATAAAAATATGTTTATCTCTTGAATAAAGCATTGATTCAGTTTTTACCTAAATGGTAAGGGTTTACGTGATAATCAATATTTTTATTGATATTTTTCATGTATCAATTTTCAATTTGGAAAATTATATATTATTTATCCCCCAAAACTCATCAATATTATTCTATTATGGTTATTTATTGGGACTAAAATTATTTTTTCCATTTTCCCCTCTTTGTTTATCAGAAATACTAAAAGAATTATTTTGTTAAAATCAAAACTTATTTCAATTATTTCGATTAACAATATTTATCCTGAATATCGATTTCATTAAAAATGAATTTTATAGAACTTTTTATTTATATAAAAATGTTTAATAAATTTATATCATAGTATATTTTAATTTTTTTTAATTATTAAAATGATTCCCCCAAGCATATTCCATACGACCGTCTTTTTTAGTTTCAGTAAAAATTATTAAATTCAATGTATTAACACATTTTACATAAAAGGATTATAAATACTCTATGTAATTTCATTATTATTTTACATGATTCACAATATTTTATGTATTTTCAAAGAAAATATATATCCCATTATTTTGTGAATTGTATGCTTCTAAATGTTTACCAATTTTTTTATTTATTTTTTCAAAATTTCTTTTGGAAGGATATTATAAAATAGTATTCTATCTATGTAAACATCCTTTATGGATTTTATATTTCACTAGGGATGTTATATTTTTATAAAATCTAGATATTTTCCCTATATTGTTTTTGATAATGATGTTTTAATGATGTTTTCCTAAAACCCCTTTATTTTCCATAAGATAATTAAATCATAATTAAATTTCAAATGTTTTTATGATCATATGGAACACATATACGTGGATTTATTTTTATGAAGGGTGGGAAAAGAATTATATATTCATTAAATTTATTTGGTAGATATTGATATCTCGTGATATAATGAATTTTTTTGAGTGAGTGTAATTATAGTTACTTATTATATCAAAGAGAATGCATGAGTGTAATTTCAAGAAAGTATGGTCACAACGATTTTGTGTGAGTGTATTTTCTGGTAGGTATGATTAAAATGACTATGTGTGAGTGTAAATTTGGGAGGGTGGACTCACAAAGACATCATCTGTGGATACCACTGAATAAAATACATAAATATTTACTTATTTTAGATGAATATTCTTTAAATTTTATAATAATACTTGTTTCCTGACCATAATGGATTAGTTTATTTCAATACTAGATATATAATCATCTTATTTCATTAATGATCGTAAAATTATCCCCTAAAATTCTTCAACCATTGTACAATTCAAAGTAATACTATACATAAAAACAGTCTTTATAACCAAAGAAAAACAACCATGAGAAATGGTTAGCTCATATTCTCATTAAGGGTAAACATGGGAGATATCAATAACTGGTCAAATGTAAGAATAACAAGAGCACATGGGTATTATTTTACGAATAAAAAGTTTTAAAATCACACCCATCAATTAATAAATCAGAGTTATGGTATTAGTCCATGGTAGTTCATAAGACAAGAATAATATAATATTAAACAATCTGAAACCATGAGATCAAGTCATAAGTATAAAAACCTGTTATAGAAAGTGAACATTCCAGGCGCAACGGAAGCGCACTGGTGGATGTGCCCACTTTTGATTTTTTTCATTAGCAATGAGCATTTCGGGATCAATACGATGATAAACGTTGGTTCCCACGGATCAAATCATAGAAATAGACAAAAGAAATAGAAAGTCCCGGAACCACAAACTAGGATCATTACAGGTTGAATATAGTTAATTTAATCAATTGAAAAGAAATACCTTTTGGGTATTATTTATTCATTTATGTTCTTGATCATGTTTTGATGTGATTCATCGTTGTGTCACAGAATCCAAGTGTAGACTTCCTCTATCGGTGATCCACACGTGTACCTCATATCTCTGAACGTCGCCAAAGGAGTCTCTTGGTGCTAGCATGGAGAGACCTTTGCTTGAATTGTCGACCTTAGATCATCTTGATGGAAGATGATCTCTCTTGGTCTTGAGAGAGTTCTTGGTGGAAGAAGTTATTCCGGCCTTGAAATAATTCTCTTTTGTGTCACACATGGGGATGGGAAAAGAGTTGGGGTTGTGAGGATATTTATAATCAGGTTTGAGGTTGTAGAGTTATGACAATAAATAAATGCGTTACACGTTTTATTTATTTCATTGACTCTTAATTAAAATCCCATATAGAATAATTAATTCCTTGACATGCGCCCACGCTGATTATAATACATATCATTTAAAATAATATTATATCCTCAAATTCCCGACTGGAAAAACTACACGGTGTGTATTAATAAATACACGGCGTATACTTGATTTTTTTCATTGAAAACTACACGGTCTTTACATTCAATGTACACGGCATGTATATCTTGTTTTCATTTATTCATTTCCTTTCCATAAAGAAAACTAAACGACATGTAATTATTAATACACGATGTGTACTTGTTTTCCATGGAAAACTACACAGCGTGTAATCTTTAATACATGACGTGTATATCTTTTTTTTTTCATTTCCTTCTTCCTCCATCAATAAAATGATTTAGGCTTCCTTGAATAATTATTAAACCAAATACGAGAATAATCTTTATTCTACTTGAGATACTTGAATACACTTAGTGTGTGACCCTCTAGGCCACTTTCTCGTTGGCATTAGGCGGGCTTGCCTAAAGTCCAAGATTACTGTCTATCAACAGGTCAAGGCACCCAAGAGAAAGAATTTGAAACTTCATTGACGTATCACCTCATACGAACGCTGACTGTGTAATTTAATCCCTTTGTCTCGATATTTCATCAAGCTGGTTTCATGGCAGTGTCAAATACTTATATGCTTGATCCGTCGTTCATTGACTACCTGAAATAAACTCGTCATTTACACCATGGCCATGGAACTTAATGCGACAGTTCTATTTCAATCAGAGGGCCAAGATATCAACTTCCAAAAATGGAAGGGACAAATCCTTCCTCGAATTATCCATTAACAACATGTCACTCGTGATGCACCCAACGTACCCTACTTCCCGCCAACTATCTGCGTGATGGTTTTCCTCAGTAAATCTAAGTGTGCGAGTCCTGACATGATTTAATGATAATATTCCAGTCTAAGGACCATTACACACTCTTGTAGATTACAATTTCTGATGACACCAAGACATGAGGAATTGCTACTGGAGGGTCTGTTCTCATAATCTCCCATCTTAGAGATTACCAAGTGCGAACTCCATGAGAGAGAGTCTCGTCTTCTTACGAGTACTCTCACATAAAGGACTGTATACATTGTGTCCTTTCATAGTATGTCATCCAACCGTATAACTTTATTTAAGAATATATCATTTCAAGGTTCTCATCATAGAGGGGATCTTCCATGACCTTATTAATGCAAAAAATATTCCAGGACATTATTATATTATAGTCATTCAAGATAATGAACAATATATAATAAGTGAACATTCATGTAATCAAAGTACAAAACAGTTGGTTCTCAGGACACCAACCCTTACAAACTCCCACTTGGACTAGAGCCAACTGCCTACGACTTTTAGTCCGATAGACCTCACATGATGATCATGTTTGTACTGAGTCAATGATTTAGTCAAGCGGTCCACCATGTTGGCTTCCGTGGAAATACTGCTCACTACAACTTCACCTCTTTGAGAAAAATCCCTCAAGAGATAATAGTTCTGAAGTATGTGATTTTTCCGCTAATGTGACCTTGGCTCTTTTGCAAGTGCCACCACTGTAGTTATATCACAATAGAGTGTGATAGGATCTTTACTGATCGGTACTACATCCAGCTCTTGGATGAAGATTTGCATCCATACCACTTCTTTAGCTGCCTAAGAAGCTGTGATATACTCGGAGTCCGCTGTAGAATCTACCACCACACTCTGCTTTAAGCTCTTCCAGCTCACTGCACCTCCATTCAAACTGAATATGTATCCAGTCTGCGACTTAATGTCATCATGATCAGTCTGGAAACTAGAATCTACATGTCCTCTAATGACTAGTTCCTCATCTATTCCATAAACCAAGAACATGACCTTAGTACGCCTTAGATACTTAAGGATATTCTTGACTGCCATCCAATGGCAGTCTCCTGGATCAGCTTGATATCTGCCTACTGCACATAATGCGTAAGCAACATCCAGCCTCGTACATAGCATAACAAACATTATTGTCCCAATCGCGGATGCGTAAGGGATCCTTGTCATTCCCTTTCTTTCCTTATGTGTCTGAGGACACATTTTCTTGGAAAGATGAATTCCATGTGACACTAGCATCAATCCCCTCTTGGATTGTTCCATACTGAATCTCTTCAGTATCTTTTCAATGTATGTACTTTAACTAAGGCCCAATATTTTCTTGGATCTATCATGATGGATCTTGATCCCAGGAATATATGCTGCCTCACCCAAGTCTTTCATAGAGAATCATTTATGCAACCATGCCTTAACTGACTGTAAGACAGGTATTTCATTTCCAATTAGTAATATGTCATCAACATATACTATTAAAAAGACGACTGCACTACCACTAAACCTATTATAGGTACAAGGCTCAAATTCGTTCTTAACCAATCCAAATTCTGTTACAACTTCATCAAAAGGAATGTTCCATGACATTGATGCTTTCTTTATTCCATAAATGGATTTCAGCAACTTGTATACCTTGTTGGCATACATTGGAGTAAAAAACCCTTCAGGTTGTGTCATGTAGAAATCTTCCTGTAAGTTCCTGTTAAGGAAAGCTGTTTTGAAATCCATTTTCCAAATTTCATAGTCATGGTAAGAGGCAATGGCCAATAGGATTATGATGGAATTCAACATCACAACCGGTGAAAAGGTTTCATCATAGTCAATTCCATGACGTTTTCTAAAACCTTTTGCAACCAGTCGTTCCTTGTAGGTGCTGACTTGCCCCTCCATGTCCAGTTTCTTCTTGAATACCCATTTATTACCAATAGTCTTTACATCAACAAGAGGATCTACCAAAATCCAGACTTGGTTTTGGTACATGGAATCCATTTCAGAATTGATGGCTTCTTTCCACTTAGCAATGTATGTGCCTTTAACTACATCCTTGTAGGTAAGAGGATCATCATTGTCATCCAATAATGAGTCACCATCCTCTGTGACAAGAAATCCATATCATTCTAGTTCTCCCACCTCTCTCGCACTCTTACGCAGTTCTTGTGTCTCTGGAATAGATTGTTCTTCCACCGGGATTTGTTGAATCTGTTCATGTACCAACTCTTGTGTATCTTGAGCCTCGACTTCATCAAAGTTTATCTCTCTCCCACTCTCTCTTTTAGAGATGTGCTCCCTCTCAATGAATATGGCGTGTCCTTCCACTGTATCCTTTTTGTTTGAGGGGTTGTATATGTAATATACCCTTGTTTCCTTGGGATATCCTATAAATATACACTTTGTGCCTTGGGGTGCATGTCTGTTAGCTGAAGAGGCCTTAACAAATGCTTCGCTACCCCACACATGCAAATTCGATAACATTGCTTTGCACCCACTCCATAACTCATATGTAATTCTATTTATCGATTTAGATGGTACTTGGTTTAGTATGTGTGCTACTGTTTGTAATGCATATCCCCAAAAGGATAATGGAAGACTCGCATGACTCATCATTTATCTCACCATGCCCAACAGGGTGTGGTTCCTCCTTTCTCTTATACCATTCCATTGCGGTGTGTAAGGAGGAGTGAGTTGAGATAGAATCCCAAACTATCGTAAGAAATCAATGAAGTCCTGATTAAGATATTCTCCTCCTTTTTATGAGTGGAGTTTCTTAATCTTCTTACCAAGATGGTTCTCAACTTCATTGTTGTATTCTTTGAACCAATCAAACGAATCTGACATATACCTCATTAAGTAGATATATCCATATCGACTAAAATCATCAGTAAAAGTTATTAAGTACGAGAACCCACCCCTTTCTTCAACTAGAAATGGTCCACACACATCTGTGTGAACTAATTCTAGAAGCTATTTAGCTCTTTCACCATTCCCACTAAATGGGGATTTGGTCATTTTTCCTTATAGACACGTATGACATACACCAGGTGGTTTTAGTTCGAAGGAATCTAAATACCCATCTTGATGTTATCTTGTCAAACGTTTCTCATTGACATGACCTAGCCGGTGATGCCAATGATGGGTGTGGTTTGAGACATGTGAATTTATTTTTTCATCGATTGATATTACATGGTTTGTGTAGTCTAACACATAAATGCCATTATATAAATGTGCTCTACAAAAACAAATGCTATCTTTAAAAAAGTAGCAACATCCATTTCCAAAATTGAATATGAATCCATCAGTATCTAATCTAGATACTGAAATAATGTTTTTAGTAACATAAGGCACATAATAAAACCCTTTCAAAACCAAGACCATCCCAGTAGGAAATGTGAGGTGGTAGTCTCCGACAGCTACAACAGTAAGTCTATCTACGTTGTCTTCTCATAGATCTACCTCCCCATGATCAATCTTCTTGAATCTACTTGGTTCTTGTATTTGGATACATATGTGAACACCACAAGAAGTATCTAATAACTAATTAGTAGAAATAGATAGATTTCATTCAATAACAAATGCACATAAAGCTTCCCCTTGCTTCCTTGGTTGGGTGTAGTTTTTCTTCTAGTGGCCCTTCTTACCACATGTGAAATAGACAACATCCTTTTCCTTTTCCTCCCCTTTGATCGTCCTTTTCTTGGAAGGCCTTGAAGAAGCTTTCGGCTTAAAGCTCTTCACCTTCCCTTTCTTTTTATTCACCACAATGATAGAAGGCTTTCCATGCTTCATTTCATTGTCCACTTGGTGACTAAGGATTAAAAGATCAGACGGAGACTTCTCAATGTTGATTATGTTGAAGTTCACAACAAAGTTTGAGAAGCTCTGGGGGAGTGATGCAAGAATGAGATTGGTACCCAGTTATTCAGGGATTTTAAACCCTAGAAGCTCCAAGCGCTCAATGTAGCCAATGATCTTGACTACATGAGTCCTAGTTTGTGCACCCTCTCCAAGCTTAATCTGAAATAGATCCTTTGAGATCTTAAACCTTTCCTGTCTTTCTCCCTCCTGGTATAGACCATGGAGGTGCTCAAGCATGCGGTAGGCATCCATGTCCTCATGAGACTTCATGAGCTCACTAGAAATAGATGACAGCATCAAACATTGACTGTCGAGATCGTCATTCAAATGTTTATCATAGACAAAGAAATCTTCATCACTCTCCCCCAGGGAAGGTGAATCAGGAAGTGAGGACTCTATCACGTAAAACTTTCGTTCATGGTGTAGGACAACCCGAAGGCACCTAAACCATTCATGAAAGTTACTCCCAGTGGGGATATTGTCTTTATCTAGTATTGATTGCAGAGAAAATGTGGTTGATGAGTTTTTCATTTCGATTTTACAAATTAAAAGAGTATATTTATCAGAACTTTCTTGATTACATTTTTATGAGAAATAATAAATGAATTATTTAATTCTCCCACTATTTTATCAAGTCCCAATGGCCCTCACCATTGAACTCAGAATGTCCATTTTCTTTGACATTCTATTTGAAAGGATCCATATTTCCCATCGCATAACCCCAACAAGGGTTGGTCAAGCTATTTGAAGGTATTTAGGTAGGCAGGTCTTTGCCAACTATGAGCTTACAATTCCTTGATCTGTTGAGTGGACTCCCCAATCCTGAAATCCTGACATGGATTTCCTCAACACTTGCCTCCAATATAACACCAAGTCTAGCAAGGGATTCTTCTCTTGATTTAATATGGTTAAGTCAACCGAAAACCTTTCATAAGGGCTCCCTTTATAAATGTAAGTGTACCAACAAGGGTTGGTCAAACACATAGTTTTATTGAGCCTTTCCCTTAATCAGGTAATGGAAGGCTTGGTCTGGCTTAATATGGTATTGAGAGATTTTAGTCCTTTATGCTTAGTTTCGTATTATCACATGCTTGTTAATATTAAGTGATGTTTTCTTAAGTGATTAACCATGTTCTGATAATGTTTACGCATAGTTCGGTTTTTATTTTATTCCATCTTTTCATGCTTGTTCATTTTATTAATTATGTGATCATGAAAAAACATACATAATAAATAAACCATTCTATTTAGACAGAAATAAAATAATATGGCATGATCATGAGCTTCTATTGGTAAGCTTATCTATCCCTTTTTGATATGCTAACCCCGACCTAGGGAAAACACTTTGAACCCAATGGTTCATGTTTTGCAACTCCCACCTATCCACCTTTGTATCTTCTTGCATCGGTTTCACCTTGGCTTCTGGATTTGAACCGTCTCCTCTATCTTGGGAGATCCTCCATTACATGGGTTTACATTAAAGAAACCATGGGCATGCATGCCTTACATTTTATTGGAAGAAGGCCCGTATGCCAACAAATTTAAATAAAATAAATTTAAATGAAACCATACCCATAAAAAGTGTATTTGGTCGAGCTTATGATCATCCATAGTATGCGACGACATTTACACATATTTAGAATTCAAATTCTTTTAATCGTTCTTTCATTTAAGATAAGACGTGCTTGAATTCAATTAATTATGATCTTATAATTAATCAATTCTTTATTTCTAAATTCCTTTCTCAATTTCCTTGAGATTATTCTCATACATATTCCTTGTACGGGTCTTTGTACATTGGAGTAAACCTGGTGAAATTTCATTTCTGGAAAGTACACAGTGTGTAGTTTATAATTACACGGTGTGTATTTTTCTTTTCACCCTTTATCCAAAGTACACGACGGGGCTTTGGCGTGTTTTATGTACTTAGGAAATTTCGGAGTACACGGCGTGTAGATGAATCATACATGACGTGTAATTCATTGTTACATGGTAATCGGCCTGGCGATCCTGTGTACGCGGTACGCGACTTATCATTGTACCCGGTTTCACCTGGGCTGGAATGGACTACATGGTGGGTTTCTCCAACATACACGCCATGTATTCCGGTTCCACACGCCATTCAATTCCGGTCAACACAGCATGATAAAAACATAGGTACAATCAATTCACGTAGCGTGGTTTGGTGGACCAGTGCCGGTTCGTTGAACCTAAGTACACGACGTGTAGTTTTAATTACATGTCGTGTAATCCCGTGTTGTACAGACAGAAAGAGAGGCTCCTCCGGATGAGTTCCTCATTTTTATTTTAATCAAAATTAAAATTAATGGGTAATTTCTATGATATGAATCGAGAAATAAAGGTGGAAGAACAGATCTCGTTTATTCAAATTTATAGGGCGATTTATTTCAAATTGAACCAAATATAAATGCGTAAATTATCAATGAAAATTAAATAACTATAATCGACGTTTTAACCTCCCTTTGATACCATTTAAAGGATCCTGGTGCAGCGGAAGCATGTGGGTGGATGTGCCCACTTTGGATTTTTTCATTAGCAATAATCAATCCGGGATCAATATGACGATAAACGCTAGTCTCCACGGATCAAATCATAGAAATAGAAAAAATAAATTGAAAGTCCCAGAACCAAAAAGTAGGACCGTTACAGGTTGATTATAATTAATTTAATGAATTAAAAATAAATACCATTTTGGTGTTCTTTCTTCATTGATGTTTCTGATCATGTTCCGATTTGATTCGTCATTGCGTTGCAGAAGCCAAGTGTAGACTTCCTTTAGCGGTGATCCACACGTGTACCTCGTGTCTCGGGACGTCGCCAAAGGAGTCTCCGGGTGCTAGCATGGAGAAATCTTTGCTTGCATTTGTCTACCTTAGATCGTCTTGATGGAAGATGATCTCTCTCGGTCTTGAGATCGTTCTTGGTGGTAGATGTTCTTTCGGCCTAAAAACAATTCTCTTTTGTGTTACGAACGGGGATGGGAAAAGAGTTGGGTTTGTGAGGATATTTATAATCAGGTTTGAGGTTGAAGAGTTATGATAATAAATAAACGCCATACGCATTTTATTTATTTCATTTACTCTTATTTAAAACCCCATGTCGAATAATTAATTACATGACATGCGCCCACGCTGATTATAATAAATATCAATTAAAACAATATTATATCCTAAAAATCCTGACTAGAAAAATTACACGGCGTGTATTAATAAATAAAAAGAAAAAACCTGTTTTTTATTCATTGAAAACTACACTGCATGTACATTAAATGTACACGGCGTGTATATCTAGTTTTCATTTATTCATTTCATTTCCATAAAGAAAACTACACGGCGTGTAATTATTTATACATGTTGTGTACTTGTTTTCCATGAAAAACTACACGGCGTGTAATCTTTTATACACTGCGTGTATATCTTTTTATTCATTTCCTTCTTCCTTCATCATTAAAACTATTTTGGATTCCTAGAATAATTATTAAACCAAATACGGGTAAAATCTTTATTATACTTGATATACTTGAATACACTTAGTGTATAACGACCCACACTTTACATACATTGTTAATACTTCAAAATTGAAGCACTCTTATTACAACATATGACAAAACCACAAAGGACCGTATAGGTATAGTGTCTTTAGAAACTGGGAAACATAAACAACTGGTTCATAAATCTTCTACAGTGTCTCCCATTTATTTCATCATATCTAGGGTCCCTTTTAGCATATTCTACTTAATATCCATCTTCCTGAACTGGGGAAAAGAAAGCATAAAAGGGTGAGCTCAAATGCTCAGCAAGGGCAAATAAAGGAAATAAAAATCATATCATATCTTTATGAAAATCAAAACCTGCAAAAGAGATCATAATATCTTAACATGAAATAAATCATAGAAGTGAAAATGAGATCCCCATAATCATAACATAAAACTTGAATCTTTGTGGCATGCACACATAATCATGGAAAATCATTTCTTGTTAGTCATGACTCATTGCCAAGACTATCTTAGTGGACAAAGTCCCTTTCTGAACCGAGTTCACTCCTCGTTTCAGTCCTGTATCACTGAACCGAAATAACCTTCCGTTCCAGCCATGTCTATCTCATGAGATATAAAATCATTACCCAATGCATTGGAGGGAGATATAGGTCCCACCCATCTTATAATGAATCCTTTCTTATGTGTGCCACATAATCATAAAACATACATCATCGCATAACACATATAACAAAAATGGGATTCTTGAAACATCATGACATCATAAATCAATTCATATATGATAAAGGAATTCATAAACATAATTCCATCACAACATAGTCAAACCAATGTAAAAATATGGATAGAAACAGAACCCTTTATTATCTTAGATGGAAAATAATTTTGATAAAACACTTGAATTGAATTCTTGAGGAAAATATCCTTTCTTCTTCAAAAACATTTTTCCTTTCATAACATGTCATACAACTTTAAAATAAAAGAAGTTGATTAAAAATAAACTTGAAAACTTGTAAAGGAAGCTTCTTTGAAGTAATGTTTTAAAAATCCATTCATGCCGTATAAGTTAAAAAAAACATTCTTCGTACTTTTGTCAGAAAAGTCAAAAAGTACCTCGTACGGAAAAACGACAAAAGATTCCTTTCATATTCTTTACTAAAAACTCACCTAAGGGTAAAATTGGATTTAAACTATTTCAAGTGGATGGAAACAATATTACATATTGAGGGAACATGGATGTGGATGATAAAATACACCCCAGTAAATACTTACGAATAAACAATCTCGGATAAAAATGAGATTGTGATATTTCCCTTACCTTAGGTCCGATTTGCTTTGTTCGTGTCCGAAGCTCCTGTATAATGGTTTAAATAATGTTATTGACTTATTCCAGAATAATACATATTGATATGAGATCATATATGGTCATATTATTAGCTTCTTGTTAGTAATATTTCATTGTTACTTGTTACTCGGGTCTTTATAACTTTTTGTTCTTATGCGTGTTTTGTCGAATAAATTCTTATTCTTATCTTTAGGTTATAGATAATTCATTTCCAGAATGGTATTAGTGTAGTATATACCATATTCATTCATTCAATTCATTTATACAATCATTATGAAATGAAGATCATGTAGAACGAGTCGCATCACATCGTGGAGACGGTATTCCGTACGTACGCACGAGTGATGATATCGTTCCTATGATCGTGGAATTGTATTGGAGTATATATATATATTATTTCAGTATCAATATTACTTAATAATAATCATATATAGTTACTCATTACACCATTATACCCATCCTTGTAAGGTGATGGTGGAAAATAGATTACACCACGGCGTGGAGACGGTATTCCGTACGTACGCACGCGCGGTGATTTCATTTTTCCGTAGGATGGATAGAAGGTGAATTAGGGTTTTTTCATATTTATAATAAAATATAAGCATGTAAGTAATACTGATGTTATTACTTTATCATGAAACAACTAAAGAAGAAGAAGTTGAAGACGAAAGAATTTGAAAAGATCGGTAATGGATATTACCTCTTCTTTGGAACGCCTCTTTGAATCCTCCACTTAGGGAACTAAGAGTGGTCTTTGGAGAATACCAGGACCTCTAGGACTATTCTAGGGAAGTGGAGAGGGGAAAATGGCAGGGGTTGGCCGATCTTGAGTGCTCAATTTGGTGTGAGGAGGAGGGGGAAGAGGTGCCCTTTTATAAGGGAGGAGAGGGGCACCTTAGGAATATCTCAAAATATTATTTTATATTAAAGTCAAAATCGGTTTATAATGGTTCCAAAGAGTCTTATTTCGAAGATAAGGTGGGGAGGGGTCGAAAGCCTATCAACCAATAGAATTTAGACAAGTTTAGGATATTATTTTAACCTTATCATTTAGATTTAACTCTAAGTTAAATAATTTAACTTTTATCATGTCTTTTTGTTTTCTTTCACTATATGGTTAATACACTTACAATAACATGCCAAACGAACCCAAAATTGTTTAGTATTAATATATATATCCTTATCTAAATCATTTGGCCGAACCTTAGATTTTTAGGAATACAATAACAATTAATAATATAATATTTGATTTAAAAACTATTTTGTGTCAATTTTGACACTATTTGATATATGATTTTTGGGAAAGTCATAACAGAATTAAATGTTCGATCCAAGTTGACTAAATCAACATTAATATATCATAGTAACCTAGAAAATTAGTGGAATTCATA
Organism: Viscum album; assembly: GCA_963277665.1. Classification (NCBI taxonomy): domain Eukaryota; kingdom Viridiplantae; phylum Streptophyta; class Magnoliopsida; order Santalales; family Viscaceae; genus Viscum; species Viscum album. Next base: position 666,723,769 of record OY728135.1, on the reverse strand, counting down.
AAAAGTCTCAAATTACATTTATTTTGGTGTTTATAACATCAATTATGTCAATATCTCGTTAACAAGATAATTACTGCATCATCTTTGTGTCATAACTAAATTAAATTATTTGATGTCTAAAAATTACAAATAAAATACCATCATGTAGGAAATTTTTTTAGCTTTCTAATGAATATTTACAATCGAATTTATCTTATGTATAACCCCATATTAAAAATGTTTTAGTAAATATACTTTGATTTTAACTCTTTTAACCCTTCTTTAAATAAATTAATAATAAATGTCCTAATCTAATCCAAGTGGGCCTAAATGGTCATATTTTATTCCTAAGTTTGTTTTTGGTCGAATTACACTTGTCCAATAGAATTAGGACATGTGTTAGGGTAATATTAATATCATATTTACCCTTAGTTACCCTATTTACTATTAACCGCGGTAAAAAAAGTAAAAAGTTACTATTCACCAAAAAATTATTTTCATCTTATTGAACCACATTTTAGTCCTTGATATTAACCGTGTCTCTCGGAGTTTTGAAATTCCATTCACAGAAGCGGTAAAATTAAGTTTTATGCAAAATTCAGTTTTTAACCTACCACTTAGTGGTTTCACTATTCATCAAAAATTGAAAGTTTTCAGAAAAATACCAAAATTTCACCCTAGGCTAATTTTGATATTCTGAGTCCAAAAATGAAGTCCATTTTGAAAAATAAAATTTATAAAATTTCAAAAAGTGGTTATTACAATTCATAACAGCTAGTTTTAATAGCATATTGTTGTTTAGTGAAACTCGGTATTGCGTACGACGCAAGCTATCGAGGAAGGTCGCGATTGCGTGTAAAGCAAGCCAAGAAAGTGTTGTGTAGAAAAAGATTCCTTTGATGATTTATATAACATAAATGTCTCGGGTGTTACATTCTACCCCCCTTAAAAAGAATTTCGCCCTCGAAATTCGTCACTTTGCAACAAACAAATGAGGATACTTCTCCCTCATCATATCCTCAAGCTCCCATGTAGCTTCTTCAAGTTGGTGGTTTCTCCATAAAACTTTCACCAAGCGAGTGGTCTTGTTTCGTAGGACTTTTTCGCTACGATCCAGAATCTCTATCGGCTGTTCTTCATAAGAAAGATCTTGCTCCAGTGGTACAACTTCTGAGCTGAGTACATGTGAAGGATCTGGTATGTACTTTCTCAGGAGAGATACATGGAACACATCGTGAACTTGAGAGAGATTCGGTGGAAGCGCCAATCGGTAAGCTACCTTCCCAACACGATCCAGTATTTCAAAAGGACCGATATATCTAGGGCTCAACTTCCCCTTCTTTCCAAATCTCATAACCCTCTTCCAGGGAGATATTCGTAAGAACACTTTATCGCCCACTTCAAACTCTAGGTCTTTTCTTCGGTTGTCGGCATAACTTTTCTGTCGACTCTGAGCTGCTCTTATGTGTTGTTGAATAGATCTGACTTTTTCTGCCATTTCATCAACGAGATCAGGTCCTAATAGCTTTCTTTCCCCAACTTCATCCCAGCAAGTTAGAGTCCTGCATTTCTTTCCATAGAGAGCTTCATAAGGAGCCATCTGAATACTGGAGTGAAAGCTATTATTATAAGAAAATTCCACCAAAGGTAGGTGTTGATCCCAACCTCCTTTGAAATCCATAGAGCAAGCTCTCAACATATCTTCTAGGGTTTGAATTGTTCTCTCAGACTGACCGTCTGTCTGGGGATGATAAGCAGTGCTGAAACTCAACTCTGTATCCAGAGTATGCTGAAGACTTCGCCAGAACTTCGAGGTAAATCTCGGATCTCGATCAGATATAATAGAAAGTGGTACTCCATGCAATCTTACCACTTCCTTTACATATATCCTGGCAAGCTGATCTAGAGAGAAATCCTCTCTAATAGAAATGAAGTGTGCGGACTTTGTAAGACGATCAACTATGACCCAGATAGCATTATTGCCTTTGGATGTTTTAGGAAGTCCTGTGACAAAGTCCATAGTGATGTTTTCCCATTTCCATTCGGGTATGGGTAATGGTTGTAACATCCCCTTAGACTTCTGTCTCTCAGCTTTAACTTGTTGACAAACCAAGCATCGAGAGACATATTCAGCAACATCTCTTTTCATGCCATCCCACCAGAAGTACTCTTTCAGGTCCCTATACATCTTCGTGCTTCCAGGATGAATAGAGAATGAAGAACTATGAGCCTCATCCAGCAGCTCTTTCTTTAATTCGGGGATGGGAGGAACACAAACCCGATTCCTGAACTTTATTATCCCATCACAATCAAGGTTGAATTCAGGAACATTTCTCACCTTCTTTTGTAACTCGACATCTTCTTTCTGTGCCTCTTTAATCTTCACATGTATAGATGGTTGAACATTCATTTGAGAAAGATAAGATTTTTCCCCTTCCATTATAATTCCAAGATCCATCCTTTGTAAATCCATAAATATTGGATCTTTTGTGATCCTCATCATGGATAAACTAGCATGGTCTTGTCGACTTAATGCATCTGCCACCTTGTTTGCTTTCCCAGGGTGGTAATGGATTGAGCAGTCATAATCCTTAATCAGCTCCAACCATCTTCTTTGGCGCATATTCAACTCCTTTTGTGTGAAAATATACTTTAAACTTTTATGATCAGTATAAATATCACACCTTTCACAATAAAGGTAATGCCTCCAAATCTTTAATGCAAAGATTACCGCAGCCAACTCCAAATCATGTGTTGGGTAATTTTGCTCATGGATTTTCAACTGTCGTGAGGCATAAGCTATCACCATATCATTTTGCATAAGAACACACCCCAATCCCTTCTTGGATGCATCACTGTAGATCACAAACCTTTCCCCACTACAAGGCAGTGTGAGCACAGGTGCACTGGATAACCTTCTTTTCAACTCCTTGAAATTCTCTTCACATTCCTCTGTCCAGACAAACTTAACTCCTTTCCGAGTCAACTTGGTGATTGGATTAGATAACCGTGAAAAAGCTTTTACAAAACGTCGATAATATCCAGCCAAACCAAGAAAACTTCGGATCTCAGTTACTGTTGTTGGTCTTGACCATCTTTCGATAACCTCTGTTTTTGCTGGATCCACAGATATCCCCTCTTTTGAGATTATATGACCCAAAAATGCAACTTTTTGAAGCCAAAATTCACACTTGGTAAATTTGGCATAAAGCTTCTCTTTTCTCAGGGTCTTTAATATAATTCTCAAGTGATCTTCATGCTCTTCCTTGCTCTTTGAATAGACAAGAATATCGTCTATAAAGACTACCACAAATTGATCAAGATAGTCTCTAAAGACTCTATTCATTAGATCCATGAAGATAGCAGGGGCATTAGTAAGACCAAATGGCATCACTATAAATTCATAGTGTCCATACCTTGTACGTAAAGCCGTCTTTGGTATATCCTCCCTTTTGACCCTTAATTGATGATACCCTGAACGAAGATCAATCTTGGAAAAGTATTGAGCTCCGCGTAGTTGGTCAAATAAGTCATCAATGCGTGGGAGAGGATATTTGTTCTTGATAGTGATCTTGTTAAGTTCTCGATAATCAATGCAGAGTCTCATTGATCCATCTTTCTTCTTAACAAATAGAACAGGTGCTCCCCAAGGTGACGCACTAGGGCGTATGAATCCCTTATCAAGATTCTCTTGGAGTTGCTTCTTCAATTCCTGCAACTCAATTGGGGCCATTCTATAAGGTGTCTTTGAAATAGGCAAAGCACCCGGTACGAGTTCTATTGAAAACTCAACTTCACGATTTGGTGGAAGACCCGACAATTCCTCCGGGAAGACATCATCAAACTCTCGTACAATGGGCATATTCTTAATCGTGAGTTTCTCACCAACCATTTGAGATAAATAACCTTCATTTAGTGGAATCAATACCCATAAGATGGAAGAAATTTCCACTGGAAGGTTATGTTCATCCTTGCATTGATAGACGATCGTAGGTTGATCTGGAATATGAAATGTGACTTCCCTTCTTTGGAAATTGATATGAGCTCCATGTAGAGAAAGCCAATCCATGCCATGAATCACATCAAATTCCACTAAAGTAAGGATCACAAGATTTTCAGGAAGCACTTTCCCACAAACTTCGATCGGAGAAGAATTATAAACTTCTGATGCGATTGATGTGCCATTAGGTGTTGTCACAGCTAACTCAACATCTAATTGTTGAGGTAATACGGTGATACCCTTAGAAAATTTTTCAGAAATAAAAGAGTGGGTGGATCCAGAATCAAATAAAACATTTGCTACTTTAGAGTGGATGGTAAGTGTACCTTTCACCACATCGTTATCGTACTCCACATCGCTGATAGAAATTGCATGTGACTTTCCTTTGTCTTTAGCCTTAAGAGTTTGTTGACGTCGACCATCATCATCAACCCTTGGATTTGGGCATTGATTGGCATAATGCCCCATCTCCTTGCACTTGAAACATTGAAGTGTAGCAGGTTCATTCTGTGTATCCCTTCCTTTGTTTGCATCATTAGACATATTCTTCCCATTATCACGGCATTCAAATGCCCGATGACCTTCCTTTCCACATTTAAAACATTTACTTGTCCCTTTAAGACAACTCCCTCCATGTTTCTTTCCACACTTTGAGCATAAGGGAAAGTTCATCTTCTTTTCCGTGTGCTCTTTATATTTTTCTTTGAATTCCATCTTCCTCTTCTTATCAAACCCATGTGACTGATGGGTTATTCCAATCTCCATCTCGACTTTGAGAGCACATCGAACGATTTCTTCGTAGCTATTGAAGTCCCTTATGGCTAACGCCCTTCGAAGACTTGGTTTTAGGCCACTAAAGAATCGATCGATCTTACTCTCAGGTTGGATAATAATACCAGAAGCGTACCTTGCAAGTCTTGTAAAATTTGCTTCATAGGTACTAACAGATTCATCATCCCTTTGCTTCAGTTCAAGGAACTCTTTCTCCATCTTTGTTCGGAGAATACGAGGGAAGTACTTATTGAAAAATAAGTTCTTGAACTCGTCCCATTCCATAGACTCAATTTCATCCATTTGCCTCGTATTCTTAACAAGATTCCACCATTGATCTGCATATCCTTCCAAACGATACACTGCTAGGATGACTTTATCATGTTCATAACATTGAAGAACTGAAAATATCTTTTCAGTATTACTAATCCATTGTTCAGCAACTAATGGATCAGTAGACCTGCTGAAAGATGGTGGACGCTGCCTCATGAAGGATTCAACAGAATGTTGCTCCCTCTTTTGTTCGTTTGGAAATCCTGCATGATTCATAGCTTGAGAAAGTTGTGTGAGCATGGCTACAAGATTTTGCATTCCAGCTCCCATATCGTTTGGTTGCTCAGGGGGACAATCATTGCATTGCCCATCGCATTCCGCATTAACACGGTTCCTTCGGGTTCCAGCCATTGACTAAAACCAAGAAGAATAGTGTGAGCAACACTAATTATAATAGGAAACCACATAATTCAAGAGTAAAATTTTCATGCTTAAGGTCTTATCCTAGGTTATTCAAGGCCATTTCTAAAACACTAAGATTGTGTTCTATGCTTAGACTTATCCTTAGGGTTCTTACTAAGGCTTTCACATCCTAGTTTCCAAAGGTTGACTATACCTTTCCTCTGATACCAACTATAACGGTCTGGAATTACTTCCAGTGGACTATAGTTGATACCTATCAGGGCACTCCATGGGCGGCTACACCCCCTGGGCGGGACACACCACCATCCCCAGTGGCAGCCATTTCCTCATGAAGCCCTTGGGCGGAGAGCCATGCTTCGTCCAACGCTCACATGTGAGAGTTCCCAAGGATCGGATACATTCCTACCTCCTTTGCCTCTGATACCAACTATAACGACCCACACTTTACAAACATTGTTAATACTTCAAAATTGAAGCACTCTTATTACAACATATGACAAAACCACAAAGGACCGTATAGGTATAGTGTGTTTAGAAACTGGGAAACATAAACAACTGGTTCATAAATCTTCTATAGTGTCTCTCATTTATTTCATCATATCTAGGGTCCCTTTTAGCATATTATACTTAATATCCATCTTCCTGACCTGGGGAAAAGAAAGCATAAAAGGGTGAGCTCAAATGCTCAGCAAGGGCAAATAAAGGAAATAAAAATCATATCATATCTTTATGAAAATCAAAACCTGCAAAAGAGATCATAATATCTTAACATGAAATAAATCATAGAAGTGAAAATGAGATCCCCATAATCATAACATAAAACTTGAATCTTTGTGGCATGCACACATAATCATGGAAAATCATTTCTTGTTAGTCATGACTCATTTCCAAGACTATCTTAGTGGACAAAGTCCCTTTCTGAACCGAGTTCACTCCTCGTTTCAGTCCTGTATCACTGAACCGAAATAACCTTCCGTTCCAGCCATGTCTATCTCATGAGATATAAAATCATTACCCAATGCATTGGAGGGAGATATAGGTCCCACCCATCTTATAATGAATCCTTTCTTATGTGTGCCACATAATCATAAAACATACATCATCGCATAACACATATAACAAAAATGGGATTCTTGAAACATCATGACATCATAAATCAATTCATATATGATAAAGGAATTCATAAACATAATTCCATCACAACATAGTCAAACCAATGTAAAAATATGGATAGAAACAGAACTCTTTATTATCTTAGATGGAAAATAATTTTGATAAAACACTTGAATTGAATTCTTGAGGAAAATATCCTTTCTTCTTCAAAAACATTTTTCCTTTCATAACATGTCATACAACTTTAAAATAAAAGAAGTTGATTAAAAATAAACTTGAAAACTTGTAAAGGAAGCTTCTTTGAAGTAATGTTTTAAAAATCCATTCATGCCGTATAAGTTAAAAAAAACATTCTTCGTACTTTTGTCGGAAAAGTCAAAAAGTACCTCGTACGGAAAAACGACAAAAGATTCCTTTCATATTCTTTAATAAAAACTCACCTAAGGGTAAAATTGGATTTAAACTATTTCAAGTGGATGGAAACAATATTACATATTGAGGGAACATGGATGTGGATGATAAAATACACCCCAGTAAATACTTACGAATAAACAATCTCGGATAAAAATGAGATTGTGATATTTCCCTTACCTTATGTCCGATTTGCTTTGTTCGTGTCCGAAGCTCCTGTATAATGGTTTAAATAATGTTATTGACTTATTCCAGAATCATACATATTGATATGAGATCATATATGGTCATATTATTAGCTTCTTGTTAGTAATATTTCATTGTTACTTGTTACTCGGGTCTTTATAACTTTTTGTTCTTATGCGTGTTTTGTCGAATAAATTCTTATTCTTATCTTTAGGTTATAGATAATTCATTTCCAGAATGGTATTAGTGTAGTATATACCATATTCATTCATTCAATTCATTTATACAATCATTATGAAATGAAGATCATGTAGAACGAGTCACATCACATCGTGGAGACGGTATTCCGTACGTACGCACGAGTGATGATATTGTTCCTATGATCGTGGAATTGTATTGGAGTATATATATATATTATTTCAGTATAAATATTACTTAATAATAATCATATATAGTTACTCATTACACCATTATACCCATCCTTGTAAGGTGATGGTGGAAAATAGATTACACCACGGCGTGGAGACGGTATTCCGTACGTACGCACGCGCGGTGATTTCATTTTTCCGTAGGATGGATAGAAGGTGAATTAGGGTTGTTTCATATTTATAATTACATATCAGTATTTAAGTAATACTGATGTTATTACTTTATCATGAAACAACTAAAGAAGAAGAAGTTGAAGACGAAAGAATTTGAAAAGATCGGTAATGGATATTACCTCTTCTTTGGAACGCCTCTTTGAATCCTCCACTTAGGGAACTAAGAGTGGTCTTTGGAGAAGACCAGGACCTCTAGGACTATTCTAGGGAAGTGTAGAGGGGAAAATGGCAGGGGTTGGCCGAGCTTGAGTGCTCAATTTGGTGTGAGGAGGAGGGGAAGGAGGTGCCCTTTTATAAGGGAGGAGAGGGGCACCTTAGGAATATCTCAAAATATTATTTTATATTAAAGTCAAAATCGGTTTATAATGGTTCCAAAGGGTCTTATTTCGAAGATAAGGTGGGGAGGGGTCGAAATCCTATCAACCAATAGAATTTAGACAAGTTTAGGATATTATTTTAACCTTATCATTTAGATTTAACTCTAAGTTAAATAATTTAACTTTTATCATGTCTTTTTGTTTTCTTTCACTATATGGTTAATACACTTACAATAACATGCCAAACGAACCCAAAATTGTTTATTATTAATATATATATCCTTATCTAAATCATTTGGCAGAACCTTAGATTTTTAGGAATACAATAACAATTAATAATATAATATTTGATTTAAAAACTATTTTGTGTCAATTTTGACACTATTTGATATATGATTTTTGGGAAAGTCATAACAGAATTAAATGTTCGAACCAAGTTGATTAAATCAACATTAATATATCATAGTAACCTAGAAAATTAATGGAATTCATAAAAAGTCTCAAATTACATTTATTTTGGTGTTTATAACATCAATTATGTCAATATCTCGTTAACAAGATAATTACTGCATCATCTTTGTGTCATAACTAAATTAAATTATTTGATGTCTAAAAGTTACAAATAAAATACCATCATGTAGGAAATTTTTTTAGATTTCTAATGAATATTTACAATCGAATTTATCTTATGTATAACCCCATATTAAAAATGTTTTAGTAAATATACTTTGATTTTAACTCTTTTAACCCTTCTTTAAATAAATTAATAATAAATGTCCTAATCTAATCCAAGTGGGCCTAAATGGTCATATTTTATTCCTAAGTTTGTTTTTGGTCGAATTACACTTGTCCAATAGAATTAGGACATGTGTTAGGGTAATATTAATATCATATTTACCCTTAGTTACCCTATTTACTATTAACCGCGGTAAAAAAAGTAAAAAGTTACTATTCACCAAAAAATTATTTTCATCTCATTGAACCACATTTTAGTCCTTGATATTAACCGTGTCTCTCGGATTTTTGAAATTCCATTCACAGAAGCGGTAAAATTAAGTTTTATGCAAAATTCAGTTTTTAACCTACCACTTAGTGGTTTCACTATTCATCAAAAATTGAAAGTTTTCAGAAAAATACCAAAATTTCACCCTAGGCTAATTTTGATATTCTGAGTCCAAAAATGAAGTCCATTTTGAAAAATAAAATTTATAAAATTTCAAAAAGTGGTTATTACTATTCATAACGGCTAGTTTTAATAGCATATTGTTGTTTAGTGAAACTCGGTATTGCGTACGACGCAAGCTATCGAGGAAGGTCGCGATTGCGTGTAAAGCAAGCCAAGAAAGTGTTGTGTAGAAAAAGATTCTTTTGATGATTTAAATAACATAAAAGTCTCGGGTGTTACATAGTGTGTGACCCTCTAGGCCTCTTTCTCGTTGGCATTAGGCGGGCTTGCTTAAAGTCCAAGATTACTATCCAGCAATGGGTCAAGGCACCCAAGAGAAAGAAGTTGACGCCGCATTGACATATCACCTCATACGAACACTTAATGTGTAATTTAATCCCTTTTTCTCGATATCTCATCAAGTAGGTTTCAAGCCAGTGTCATAAACCTATATTCTTGATCCGTCGTTCTTTGACTACCTGAAATAAACTCGTCGTTTACACCATCGCCATGGAATTTAATGCGATAATTCTATTTCAATCAAAGGGATGAGATATAAAGTTCCATAAATGGATGGGACATATCCTTCCTCGACTTATCCATTAACAACATGTCTCTCATGACGCACCCAACGTACCCTACTTCCAGCCAACTATTTGCGTGATGGTTTTTGTCAGTAAATATAAGTGCGCGAGTCATGACATGAGTTAATGATAATATTACAATCTAAGGACCACTACACACGCTCGTAGATAGCAATGTCGGATGACACCAATACATGCAGAATTTCTACTGGCGGGTCTATTCTCATAATCTCCCATCTTAGAGATTACAATGTTCGAACTCCATGAGAGAGAGTCTTGTATTCTTACGAGTACTCACACATGACGGTCTGTATACTATGTGTCCTATCATATTATGTCATCCAACCATAGAAATTTATTTAAGAATATATAATTTCAAGGTTCTCATCATAGTGGGGATCTTTCGTGACCTTTTTAATGCAACAAATATTCAAGGACATTATTATATTATAGTCTTGCAGAATAATTAACAATATATAATAAGAGAACATTAATGCAATCAAAGTACAAAACAGTTGGTTCTCAGGACACCAACCCTTACAGAAAGTGGAAAAAATAACATAATTATAATCATAGATATCATTCTTCCAGTCAATATATCTATATATTCATCACGTTATGGGCCTAGTATAACCACTCGTGAACCCCATTTAGGATTGGTATAACATATTATTTACCGTACTTTTATATTTAAGAAACCTCTTAGGTACCCTTTGAGTTCATAAATATTAATAATTACTTAATGCATTACTAGGATAAGATAACCACATATCACATAATAATAATCCTTTTATATTCATACCATAATATAATGAAAAAATTTATCATTATAGTACAAATTATCCCATAGAAAATTATATGTGTTTCATTATTATATTATCATAATAATTATAAACCATTTAAAGACTGAATAAATATGGTCTCATTAGATCATTTCACGAATGAAGCATATGTAACATCAAATGATGTTTTCATAGATGAAAATAAAATTGAAAGATAATTGGAATATTTTATAAAGAAAATTCCATTTTTATTTTGAAATCCCTTATTTAAAATATAAAAATTTCAATGATATTATGAAAAAAAGTCATAAATATATCCCTTGAAACATGAAATGTAATTTCAAGATAGTGGGAGAATTTTTTATACAACATATCATAAAACAAATATTATGTTCACACCAATAGTAAGATGTGCCACATTAAGATAAAGAAATTTATAATCATATAAAACCATATTATATAAAGTAAAAAAATGGTAAAATTTTATTTACTCAATAATTGGATAATTTTAATTACATTCATGAAACCTATTTAAATAAAATATGTACCTGGATGAAAATTATTCTCGAGCGATGAGAAAAACAATGTCACTATTCCATAAAAACGTTATTTTATAATTTGGAGTTCATAGAGAGGGGAAAATGAAAAGAAAAATTTTAATTTATAGAAGAAACTAAATTAGAATAAAATATATATTACCTTTTATATCATGATCATATAATTTCATCATTGATATTATAATCCTAAATAATGCAAGTAAAAAGGTTAACTTATTACATAAAATTTTTAACACTTTGGTAACATCTAAATCATAACCCCCATGAGGGATGTAATTTAAAATGAAACATTAAATATAGTGAATATAAATATATTCATGATATATAATGTCAAATGGGTGATATATATTCCACATGTAAGAAACAAGTGGTGAATATAGAGTATGTCTCATGAAAAAAAGTGAGATGAGAAACTCTTACCTCACTTATGAAATTCATTGTAATTGGTTTTATCCTTCAGAATAATAAAATTTAAATTGTTATAATTATATTCCCGAACCATGTTATTAATTATGATAACACTAATGGTTTACTTATAACATCTAATCACGTTTTTATAATAGTATTCTATTATTATCATTATTTCTGGTGTTAACTGCATCATTTTATATATGTTGTGGTTCACTGGTTCTGGTCATTAGTTCTTGATCATGTTTTAATAGTATCCATAATATTATTCAAGTCATAATTATCAAATTTATTCGTTATATATATTTTTCATCATTCATGTAAGTCGGTGAAAGAAAATGAATGAAATCACTTTGTCGAGATGATAGTTTGTATATAAACATGAGTGATGTTTCCACTTTTTGATGGATAGAGAAAAAGAAATATAAATAATAATTCAAAATTTTAAAACAATAATTATATCATAAATATTATATTTATTATATAAATAATTCATGATAACCATTCGTGTGAGGTATTGATTTAAAATAAATCGCATCTCTTCATGGATGTAGTAACCCACATATAAAAATGAGACATACATTCATTTCCCATTCGATAGAATAGATGTTGAAATAGGGTTTCCAATAATCATAAAATATATAATTATATTTATGATAATATATTTATTTTTTTAGTATAGATAAAAAAAATTAGAGGAGGTAGAAGAACAAATAAATATCGAATGATTTGGGTAAGATGATTAAATCTTCATATAGATACCTCCATTATGTCACACCTTATGCCTTGTTAGTATAGTATTAGGATAATTAAAAAATAAAAATAATATCAGAATGATTCCATGATGGTTTTTGAGTAGGTATTGTTTGAGCTAGAGTTCTCAATGTTTCTAAATAAGGGCGGAGAATAAGTTCCCCTTTATATGTGACAGAAAGAACACAAATTGAATTACTAAAAAGATTAAAATAACATAAAGTATTTATCTTTTGAAGGTGGAATAAAATTTACAAAAAAATATATGTTATGATATTAAACGGTTTTAATGTCATGAAATTATAAGATTTAGTAAATTTTATGTGTCATTTATACTCTTATCTCTTAGTTTAACCCCCATCCTATAAACATTTTTTAACCCTAAATGCGGTAGATTATTGTTATTGTTTTACTATTAATAATGAAAAAAATTAGAGATCTATCACTACAAAATTTAGATACTATAATTAAAAAAATATGAAATCTATTTTCTTAAATATTATTTCTCTTACTGGCATAAATTTATTTTCAAACAAACATATAAAAGGAAACAAAAATAGTTTTTTAGAAAAATTGTTTTTAAGTATAAAATAAAGTTTCCCTTCATTACATGTCATCTAAAACAATATTTATGATTGTTAAAATATTTTATGAAATATACATTCTCTAAATTAAATTATAATAATTAATATTTTTTGATTTGTTTAATTTGTTAACATAAAAACACATTGTACATATAATGTTTTTTGAAATTTAACACTCTTTCCTTAAAATGATTTTATCTTAAGTTATAAACATTACATAAATAATGTATGGATGATTATTCATATATTATAAGTAAATTTATTTAAAATAAACATTTAATAGGGATACATATATATTTTTATATGTTTTCATAACTCCTATAAAAAAATATTTCTTCAAAAAAATAGTTCTTTTAATCATGAATTGATTTTTAAAACATTTATGACTATTTAATTGGATTTAATTATTACATTTGAATTAAGGGGAATATATATATATATATATATATATTATAACTTGTTTAATCTTATTCATACCCAAAAATCCAATGACTTGGTTATAAAGTCCTTAATATATCATGGTTCATTTAGACCAGAATTTGTGTATAAGGTAGGTTATGAAAAAATAAATTTTCAAGGAAACCATATAATATCATATGGTGTTACATTATAATCCCCAAAAAATTTATTATTATATAAAATTTAATTCTCTCTAATGCAACCAAACTATGATACTTTTTCTTCATCTCATCCTTGGGTTCCTATGTGGATTCCTCGAATTTTTTATTCCTCAAAAAAATCTTTAAATAGGTGAGTAGTGCAATTCGAAAACACATTATATCAATAATAAAAGATTCATACTGACTATTCATCATAATGAAGATCATACTCTAGTATTCCAACCTCTGAGTTTATTACCTCTAAGGATCAAGTATGTAATTCCTATAAAAAAAGATACCATGAACATATCATGAATAGAAGAGAGGTTTGGTGGAGGCACTATGTGATATGCTATAATGACCCCAACCCAAGTAGCATAAATCTGGTAAATACATTATTACCTTTCTAAAATATAAAATTAATTGAATCTCAAATGACTAAATATTTTAGTAGTCTTGCTAAACTAGATAAATACTTGAGACATTCATCATATTTAAATACAAAAATTGCAACGTAATTGTTTTAATTATGTAATATCATTAATCCCTCTATAATATCATTATATATCATTCATAGTAAACTTCATTTATTCCTAGGGAATGAAAAAAAATAAAAGTGAACTCAAATGATCTATAAGATTTATATAAAGATTAATTTATCATGAATCAAGTGGAATAATTATCATGTCAAGGTACATAACTTAACACACGTTCCATTTAAAAAAATTGTCTACTATGAATAGATAAGTCTTAATAAATATGGTAGAGTAAATAAATAAAAATGAATTACATTCATTCAATATAATAATAATGAAATGAATGAGGAGGTAATATAATTTTGAAAATCTCAAGGATGATAATTTCTGAATTCTTAATGATTGAAATTCTAAATTATTGGACATAATGATCTTCTATATCATGATACCTCTACCACCAAGAACATTTAAAATATGGTTTAAAACTATGGGTACATACTTATTTAATCATATCTTACTGATTATTCTCATGATACTATTAATGCATTGAGTGTATATATAATTCGTGGTCCCACCCATTACTTCATGTCTAAAGAATTCCTCAAATATAAAATAATCATTTTAATTCATAAACAATGTGTCTTATCATCAAATATATATATTGATAAAATGATGTAGATTTATAAAAATTTCCCTAGATAAGAAAATAACATTCAATATAGAACAATTTATGTACAAATGATAAACAATTAGAGAAATATGTGTATCTCTGATAAATAGTATGGATATTTAGGTAAAAGTTAATGTCCAATCATTATAGGAAAGTGAATATTTTAAGGGAAAGTTAATTACAACAAAAAGGAATCAAGAATGTGAATATAAATACTTTACCTAGTCAAAATGATCATAATACGTCCATATAATGAGTAATTATGATGTCAATATAAAAAATCCTCAGTAGAGTTTACGTAAAATAAATAGTTGTTGTTGTTGATGAATATAAATACCATAAATTTCATTAAAAACATTCTTTAGGAAAATATATTTTTTAAAATTGAATAACATTTTTTAAAAAATTAAATAATATAATTGAAATAATTATTCTCAAAAATAAAAAATTAAAATTATAAAGAATGATTTAAAATTTTTAGTGGTCACCAAGGTGAAAAATTTCATACATTTTTTACACTTTAAAACAATGATTTATTTTCCATTTTTAGTAAAATCCAATCAGGCCTTATTTGGATAATAACATGAATATTCCTAAAAAAATTAAAAATTCAAACATGGGTAAAAATTTCTTTAATATATTCATTAAATGAATCCTTATAACAATTCTTGTAAATTGTAAGTGAATAATGAATCACGTTGCACCATGAGGCAGTAGTCTTTCGTACACAAGAGTGGTGTTATTTAATTTTAAAATGAATGTAATGTTAGAAGTTAAATGTAAAATTATAGTTTGAGAATAATATTAATGTGATAAATGTCATATAAATTTGTTAAATACATCATTATATCGATCATTAAATTATGGTGAGGGAAAATGAATTACATCAGTTCCTGAGGTGATAGTCCTCCATAAACACGATCAAAAGATTCGTTTCCCACGTGGTAGAATATGAGATGGATATATGTAATTACCTTATCATAATAACATTACATTACATTCAATATACTAATTTTATTATATAATATTGGTTTTTTAATATTTTATGTCTGTGTAATATAAAAAAATACTCATTTATGAACTTTACCTTTTTTTGGGAAACATCTCAAGGATTCAATGAGAAGAAACACCTGATTGGCTTAATGATAAACCCATGGTATCAAGGATTTTCTTAGTGCAATATGAATTTGTTTTGTTCCGGTCTTTTCTGATCCATGTGGATTTGGATGCGTTAATAGTGGACGAGAGTGAGTATCCTAGCGGAGGGGAGGACATATAGTTAATTTTTTAAAAGAATGAATTACACCCCTATTTATATCTTTCTAAATGCCTCAAAATGGTCTATTATAGAACATTATAGAATAGAATTCCTAAATATGTCCATAAATTAGGTGTTGGACAAGTTATATTCTATTTTTAATCATTATATTCTTAGTTAACCCCCCCCCCCAGAAAACATATTTTTACCTTTATGAGGAAATTAATTTTTTCTATTTTCATTATTCATTATTCTATAAATTTATATTGACCATATTAGATAATATAAATTATTTTAATTCAAAATATGGAATCTATTTTTCTAAAATTCAATTCATAAAATATTCAGAATCATTTTGAATATTATACCCATAAAAGTGATAAAAAGGAGGGTTTCTAAAGGGGAAATCCTCATAAATATAGAATGTTTTAATTTCTAGTTTTAAAAGTAATATACAATCTGATCCTCTAATCCACTATTTGGTTCCCTAATATGGTTTCCATTGGACCTCAAAGATGCCTCCCCGTATGCCAGAGGCTTCCAATGACCAACGAGGTTATAGGGTGTGTCAATGGGGAGACTATACACTCATAGATCAGAGTGAGAAAAATGGAAAATTATATATAACAAATAGAGGAAGAAGGCACTATGTTTATAGGACTAGTAACCTTCCAGAGAGGAAATAACAGAAAATAACAGATAGAAATAGAATGATAATAATAAATCATGAAATATAATGAAATAACTAGAAAAAGAAAAACATAAATAGATAAAAAAGATGACTGTCATGATGTCATGTAACTATATAAAAAAGTATATACCGAATAGGGTATAGAGGCATATACCATATGCTATCAAGATACATGAGGCCAAAAAGACAGCTATAACTATAATCTTTATCATAGGTTCGGTCCTCTTCTCCCGTACTCCATCCACCAAATAATAATCAAGCATCATAAGTTGGCCACATACTTTTATCCATACCACAATCATGAATTTCACATGGGACCCAAAGGAAACCCCCCGAGTAGGGTGTGAGATATACTAAGTTAGAAAACACCAATGATGTCTAGACTAATCCAGCACATGTAATATAAAAGAAATATTGTGCAATTAAAAAATAAATTCAATTCAAACATAAATAAATAAGCACATCAAACTAGGTTCCACTTGGGACACCCATCCAACTATACCAGCATCAGCCAAAGTCTGGTGTGTCTGAGCTAAGAAGTCGTACACCTTTATTGTGATAAGCATAATTTTGAAGATTTATGATTTTCCCAAAAAAATTTATTTAACATGGAGGATACATCCCTAAATTCTCAATTTACACCTGTAATTTTTAATTTAAAACATTCCTTGAAATTAGGAGGATGCACCTTGAGGCCATCCAAGGTGGCCCAGGTGGGACCCCAATTATCACTCTAGGGGATCTATATATGTTCAATTCCATAGGAGTCCATACGAGGGGAACCTTTAATGAAATCTCATGCGTCATTTTAGGATTGGAGTGATAAAATCAAGAACAAACATCTAATTCCATCTCTGATATCATACGTAGGTGGCTGAGTCTCTCTAATGTCATGGTAAAACCATCTCTACCCTGATCCCATCCATGTTGTATTTTATAGGTAATCGGTGTAACTCATCTAGGTGTAAAAGTAAATGCATGGATATCAATACCCAAATATAGATATTATTTCTCCTAGTATATTTATAATTCATTAGTAATTGTAAAAAAGGCATGACGAGCCCGTCCAATAGATTCATTCAGTTAGAACCTATTGTATCAACCTTGTATATATGGAGAACACATGTTTTTACTTCTATGTTAATTAAATTTAACAATGAAAAAGATTCATAACATGATTAACAAATTTTCTATGGTGTTCAATTAAGTAAAATATTTTCGGAATAAGGTGTTTTGACAAACTCATGGATCATCATTATATTCAATATAAATTATTAAATCTAAAATTAATTATAAGGAAACACTCATCAATGGGTGTTTATCCAATTTAGAATAAAGGGAATAGAGTCTGAAAAGGTATAATAGACCCATTGGGGTGGTTTAAGACAAGTCACTCATCCACGATGGTGATTCACCACTAGTTAGATTCACAACTGGAATGGAAAAAAGTAGATTTAATTTATTGATAAAATTAATGATTTTTGATTTAAGGGCCATGTGTGTGGAATATCATTTCATGTTACAAAAGAGATAGAACTAAGGGAATGGAACTAGGAAACCTAAATTAGTTTCATAGTGTATCCCCGGTCCAGTGTCAAAATTTTAATTGAACTATAAAGAGAGTAATCAGATAAATTGTTGAATTTCCTGAAAATAGGGAAAATGAGATGGAATATAAATAGAGATATAGATATGAAAATGAATGAAAAATTTATGTAATAGTACTGTAGAGATTACATTAATATTTCTGATGGATCCAACAGTGATAAGTTTGGATCTCGTATGAAAGAGATACCTCAAGACCTATGAGTGGTGGGAGGAGAGATCACAAGAGGAGAAAGAAGTAGTTTATCCACTATAAGGGAAATTGGTGGAAGGAGGGTTTAAATAATAAGTTCATTAAGGGGAAATGAAATTTAATTCACCCAAAAATGGTTTCAGGGTTTTTCATCATGGATGGAAAAACCTTCCGTCAACTGTGTATTATGCCACATCCCAAGGAGGTCCCGTCTCACTAGCAAGGCGGACAGTTTGGATAAGAATGTATAGCCTATGAAAGATGTCATTTTAACTTTTATGAGACAAGTTTCATGGGTGTATACACATCTTCACATGTTCTATGAGAAATCATGAATACCCCTGCTCCCCCACTATCACAAGCTGCATAGTTAGAGTAAATGTGTCATCTTGGAGGCACGGTTTCACCTAATCATGTGGCTAAGAATTCCTTTTCAAAATTTCAGAGCTTCAGGTTCCAAATAATCCTGACACATCCATGAGACCTCCATGAATCCATTAATAAATTTCTCTAGGGTGAAAAAAATGAACCAAAAACCAATGATCAATACCCTGAATAATAGATGGGATGATACATCCCCCCCTCCTTAGGACAATGTATCCTTGAATTTTCCATATGATGGAGGTAAAACATTGATAGAGAAGATTTTCATCCAATACACACATATATTGATCTCCAGCTTTGAAGCCTCATCCTGAACATTCCTTTGTTAAAATAACACATAGACTATAGGAACTGACCTGCCTCAAAGAGACATCGTGCTCTGATCATTGATACGTATAAAATTCTCCTCAAATGAAATATCATCTTCTAACTAAAAATACTTGGGGTCAAATGAATGATATGTTTTATCATGATATCGTTGATGATGGGATACATGGAATAGTTCATGCATGACATGGTACAACATAGGTAACTACAACCGATAGGCTACTAGCTTTAATCTCTCCACTATCTCGAAAGGCCCGAAATATCAAGGCGATAACTTACCCTGTGTCTGGATTCATCTATGACCCAATCTAGGTGATACATGAAGAAATTCATCATTTTACACATAAAACTATAGAGATCAATGATGATGATTGTTATGATACATATACCTAGACTAAGTTGTATCCATATGCTTCTAACTCATATGAACTTTCTCTGAACCCTCATAAAGCAGACGAGGCCAAAAAGAGTCTCTTCCCCTTTCTCTAACCATCATAGAGGGGAACATAATAACCATCTATAAAGGGACTCAAACGAATCAATATGAATCATTTCCTAAATTATTTTGTTGTAGGAAAAATAAAAAATAGAGATATGTTCTTCCCATAATCCTCTAAAATCAAGGATAAATTCCGAAAGAATATCCCCTAACATGTGTATCATCCTCTTAAACTACCATTCGATCTAAGGTTGATATGTTGTACAAAAGAGAACCTATGAACATATTTAATTCTATAATCATTTCCATAACCTTAAGGTAAACTAGGCATCTTTTTCCGATACAATAGAATGAGGAATACCATAATGGTGAAAAATATCCTGAACCTAAATCCTACCATACTCATAAATAGAGAAGGTCCTAGGATTGGTAAGAATTATGACACTATGGTCAACCTATAAATGATAACCCAGAATACCCCAATTCATTAAGGTAATCATATAAATATCATCAAAAAATCCATTAAGAAATCATTATATTTCTACTCAAGAATGGATATAGGCTGTAAAAGTCTAGTAGGACATTGGTTATCACCCTTCACCTACTGACCAATGGACCACTACGTGATATAACCTATTATACATCTCTTCCCACCCATCCACCAAAACAGACAACATACATCTCAGTACATCTTGGTAAGCCCATGATAATCTTCTCAAACTGAGGCATGGGAATCTTCCATCAACAGGTCCCATATATCATATGGAACCCAAAACCACCAACAGTATATTAGGGCCTCATTTCCATTAAAAACCCATACAAGAGTTGTTTTCTCACCATTAGCAATCTACCTCAATATGAGGTCATCAAAATAAGATAATTGACTCATCTAGAACCACTCCAGAAGGGAGTATGTAACTACCAAAGATTCAAAAACTAGTTTCCCATGATATTCCTGATCCACCGAGTGCATCTTAGAAAATAGATGAATCATGTAATACTCACTGCTAACCTCCGTGAAGTATATTTTCTAATTCTACGGGATTAAGGAATTAGATACAGAATTACCATTTTTAGGTGTGTTAAAAATCTCAAATTTTTAGGACTGTATGTATTATACCCACCTATGCTTCAAAATATTCAAGTCTCACTACATGGAGATGTATTTTAGAATTTTTTATCTATTTAAACAATGAACTAATCACCCAAAAGATAGTTCCTCTAACATCATAAGGCATGAACCACTACCACTAACTCGAGGTCATTCATAGGGTGTTTCTTCTCATGATGCCCCAATTGAAGGGACCCATATTCTATGACTCAGTCCCCCTATTCTAGAACTAATCCTAGACTGATCCCTAAAGAAACATTTTAAATATTATATCCATTTACATATCTAGAAAAATCAGGGTCAGTGATGAAGTTAGTCTCCCATTTTACACTTGAATGTATGCCTCTAAAGCATCATTCTAGTAAAATTTCAAACCCTTCATGGTTATTTCCATAAGTGGTGATTCCAATCATGATAAATCCTACATTAATCACCTATAATAGCCATCCATACCTAAGAAACTACATATTTTAATCATATTATTTGGATTATCCTAATAAACCATAGTGCTCACCATCTCTGGGTTAATAGATATTCCTACCACATAAATGTTATGACCGATGGAGTGAACCTCGATGATACAAAAGTGGAATTTACTAAGATTTACATATAGAATGTGTTCTATCCGTGTATTCAACATTATATCAATATGGTGATAATGTTCATGTTTGGTGTAAGAATATAATAAGATTTCATCAATAAAGACTAAAATAAATGAATAAAGGTACAATTGGAAAACTCGATTCATTGGAGCTAGAAAGTCATTCAGTGAATTCATAAGGTTGAACGACATAACCATATACTCGTACAAGCTGATACATGTCCAAACTGTTATATTTTGTGTGTATTAATTCCTCACATTCACTTTATGGTAGACCAGCCTCAAATCAATATTAGAGAAAACTATTGATCCTAGATAGTGGTTGAAGAATTCATCTATATGAGTCTGGTGATACAGGTTCTTCCCAATAAGAAATTTTAGTTGGAAGTAATCTACACACAAGACAATGTAAAACCCAAGGCAATGTGTTGATTTGGATAAAACCTTTTTCCTCTATATCTTAATTCCACTGTGTGAGTTTATAGTGCTCTCTATGTGCCATCATATTGGTAGGAATGGACATCAGTGCCTCACCTAACACTAGCTCTATAGTGAAATGCACCTCTCTCTTAGGTCGTATGCTAGATAAACCATCATGGAATATGTTCCTAAAAAATTCCACAACATGAGGGAATTACATAATCCACCTTCCTAGTTTTCTCATAAAGAGTCTCACAATCTAGGTTGTCACCCCTCCAAGCCCCTGATACACAGGTCTAGCTTGACCAGCCTAGATATCCCATTCACACATATTCATATACATGATTCCATCTAGTTATGTCAAGGACATCCACTGGTGAATGAAATAAATACGAGCCTGATAAAGGACTAGATAGTCCATATTGAGAATGGTATATGGGTTGGTAATCCTGATGTTGATGATGTTAAATAGGAAATGGTACCCACTATCAAAAAGGGAAATCCCTACACTAGTTTTTATTCTATGGTTGGACCCTTAGCATTGTGTCTAGAGTCATCATTATATAGTGGTACATAATTTATAGTCCAATACATTTCAAATTTTCATAATATAAAGAATATTGTGACGAAAATATTTCAAACAAGGAATATACTAAGGTAGAGTCTACCAGAATAGTACCTATAGGTATTTATATCCCTGGACACTTCTCCACAGGTTCATTTTGTTCTACATAGATATATCAAGGACAACAGCCCAAAGATGCACCCTTAATATCTTGGGGTGGTCCACTCTACTGGAAAATAAAAACTAAAGCCTCAGTTTCTCAGCCACGACCACTGCCTCGACCTAATCTTCCTATATAAGACCAGCTTCAAACGTGATGTAGAGTCAATGATCCTCACTTAAAATAGGGTATGGACCATATATCAATTCTCTAGGCACTAGAGGACAGTATAAGCATAAATGTTGTAGTTTTCACATCTATCCACAATCTGAGA
This sequence comes from Viscum album, assembly GCA_963277665.1. NCBI lineage: Eukaryota > Viridiplantae > Streptophyta > Magnoliopsida > Santalales > Viscaceae > Viscum > Viscum album. Next base: position 666,701,088 of record OY728135.1, on the reverse strand, counting down.
ACTCAATTGAGTTCCCCATACATTGGAAATTTTTTGGAATTCCCTAACACATTGGTTACACCCCAGAGAGATACTGATGCATGCCACCTAGCTGGTAATACCCTCATGTGAACCCTCAAAAATATGTTACCTGCTATGTGAAATAACGATCCCCTACTTGGAAGTTGAACCACTCTTTCTCACATTGTCGGACTACCTTAGGTTATTCATAGTGATGATGTCCTAGTTCACTATCTCTAAAATGGTATTCAATCAGAAAATGTTCACCTATGAGTAGATGACTTATTCAATCCCAAAAACAAATCCCATATTAGTTTTCAACTCATCACTAGTCAGAGTCGATGAAAGAATTGTAATTTGGTGAATAAAGTTGAATATTCCATCACTGATATATAATTTTTGTAATGGTTCATGAACTACTGAACATAGTGTATTCTCATTTTCTAGGGAATGAATTATTCAAAGATGGTTTTCTAGAAGTATTCTTAGGATATACCCTAAAATTAACCATCCTGAGTGAGGAAATATCATAAATTCGTATTGGAATCACATAGTATAACATTATGTTACTCTTCCAACATGCATGTTTTAAAACTTCTAATGGAATCCTTTTTTAGTTGTATGGGTAGAACCAAGAAGGAATTGGGAGGATACCTATAAGGTTGAAGTCAAATTTTTATTGTATTCTTGAAAAAAACCATTTGTTTCTGTAATATTATAATGATTTAAACTCAATGTAATATGGTTAACCGCTGTTTAAATCATAAAAAATCATAATTGTTTTTTATCCAGAGGCGACTAATTTTTTGGATATTATGATAATTTTCAATTTCATGACCTATAATTAGGATACATATTTTTTAAAACCCCAAACATTGTTTTTAAATAGGGAACATGGTTGTATTTATTATTTCTTCCTGTCCATGATTTCCTTCTCTTAACCCAATATCTTTTTATATGAGATTTTGGAGCCCCTAAACGCTTAAGAGTCATCTCAATCAATGATTGATCATTATTGTAGCTACGATGTGACCTTATGGGAAATAATTCTCCCAAAATCACTATCTATTTCTATTTATCTCAATTTATGTTCGATATATCATCTTGGAATAATTGATATGTATCCCATGTTGTTGAATCTTATTTATAGTTTGACTTAATATATCTTCCTCTCATTCTTTCTTGTTGGTGGTTTCCATTATGGGCATTTTGTTTTCATGAAATGTATGTGGTTCCATTATGATTTCCAAATGTGATTTAACATAATTTTTTTGATTTAATATCAATAAATTGATTTAAAACCATTTCCTTAAAAATTATTTCAATTGGTTTATTTAAATATCATGTTATGTTGAATTCGAGAATTTGGATTTGGAAATTTTGTATAAACACAAAATTGGGAAAAACCTGAATTCATGTGAATTGTGTTGTATTTGAGAAATTAAGGGAAACTGGTGAAATTTAAATTGGTAAATTTAAATTGGGAATTTGGTTTTATGGAATGTTGTGGAAATTAATTTGATGAAATTGATTTAAAATTGTATTTGAAAAAAATGGATTAAAATTGTTTTAATGGAAACCTTGGGGTTTTATCTTTCAAAAGTGAAGGTTTATTTATTAAAATCTAATGTTATGGTTTTTTATTGGAAAATTTAATATTTTAAATGGATAATGGGATGAATTATATTTTAATGATTTTGAAAATAAATTTCCCATCATTATTTTTGTATTTGATCACATGAAATCCTTAGGTAGTTAGTGAGTTATTTGGATGACACTTTACGACTGACAATGTTACAAAACATAAATGAAGCACATCACATCCCTTATGAGATGGTAGAGATTACACTTTGGCCTTGAGTTCAATGGGGCGTATGTACATATTGATGTGTCACATTGAGTTTGGGGTACATATAACCTAGAACTGTCGTACTTTCTAATGCATATTACCATGTCTCTTGCTTGTTTGTATTTAAAATGAAAATACGCCATTATTGTGAAGTTCTTTACATGAATTCATATTTATAAAAACTATTTTATGTAAAAATCATTTAGTTAGGACCATTGTTTAATGTATTTACATAATTTTAAGTGTATTCAATCTTTTTAAATGTGAAGAATGAATTTTTTAAATATGCTTTTGAAATTCCAAAAATATTTATTTGAAAACTAAAAGCTCTTTAATTGGTTAATTAAATATGGGAATCTATTATGAAATCCATATTGAGACCCTACTATTCTTTTAGCACACACCATACCTATGTCTTTATGTGTTCGTTGATTATCTCCTACCAGTTTCAAGGAAGAGTATAGTTTCACTTTTAGGGGATTCTAGTTATTTATCTATGGAAATGGAGAGTTGAATCAATTGGGACTTGGGCTATATTCTTTCAGTTTTATGGTACATTGTTTTTCTATTTCCATTTTTATTTTGGGTACACTACTCCCAGTGGATTTTATTTTTGATACAAACTTTCTTGTTATCTTTAATCTGTAATTTTTGTGGAAAAAAATGTTCCCACTTTCATCTTATATGATTTTAGGTGCTACTCCTCGACCTTCAAGGATCGGGAATGCCCTTCGGGATATGTCAGGTCCAGATCGGTTATCTAATTTTCATGGTAACTGGGTTGGTTCGTGAAAATGTGGTAATAGATGTCCAGTTTGTTATTTTTTATTGAAGTCAATATGTATTTTTTAAAACATATTGGGACATAGGAGGTATTTGCAATTAAGTGCATATCTAGCTCCCACCACAATATACCTTATGTAACTAGCGGTGGTTAGGAAAAAAAATCTTGAGGATTAGTTTCAGTGTTTTACATATTTTGATTTGGGTATACTGAAATACAAATCTTCTTTGTCTAACCATTTGGATTAATTTCCATGTTTCTTTGTTTGCGTGTTAATATGATGTCTTCATTATTTTCCACTGCTGTTGTTTAGAAACATGCCTCTAATAAGATGTGAGAATCAGATGTTGTAATTAGTTTCTACTGAACCTTAGTGGGAAAAGACTCTTGGGGAGCCAAATCTGGTTGAGGTGATTGTTCATACTTTCCACACTCTAGGATAGGAACAACCATAAGTTCTTATTTAGTATCTAGTTATGGAAACAAAAGGGGATGATCTTCAGAACCATTATCTAGTGTTCCTTCCCCAATATCCACTAGTTTTCAAGGGTTCAGATGAACATAAAGAGTATGAGGAGTGGTTGAGAAGAATCAATTGTGTTTTTTGGATCTTAGAGACACCAAAAGAAGTTAATGTGGGTTTTTACACCTTCTTTCTCAAAGGAAGAGAAGGAGATGGTGGGACATGATTATGACGGTGAAGAAACATGAAGTTTTAAAATGGAAAGGTGCCAAATCGCTTATCAACATCTAGTCTTTCAAGAGTCAATGGTGTTGGAAAAATCTATAGATTTTTTCAAACTTGAGCAGGCTGACAAGACCATTACATAGTATGTGAATCATTTTTCAGAGCTACTGTAGTTTACAGTCAATATATTATCAAATGAGAAGACGAAGACTCGATGGTTCGAGTGAGTACTTTGACAGGATATTCATTCATAGGATTTATTGTTGAATCTTCCTTTAAATGTTGATGTGCTGGATAGATCACTAATGGTCGAAACAGTTCCGGCTGGAAAAACATGGTTATTTGTACATTCTTTATCTCTAAGTGGAAGCATGGTTTTTTCTAATGGAAAGGCTAAGAATGAGGATTCTCATGGTGGTTCTCAATAGTAGGGTTATTCCAATCCTATTTTATATCCTAGAATATGTACTATGATTTTTATAAGTTTGGTAATTTAGGGAATTGAAATAGGATTTCCACTAAGGTGCCTAAAAATTATAGCCCTTGTGGAAATTTAGGTAACTTACAGAGGTTCTTCTATGTCTTTTCCACTTTTCATACTGGCATTAGATCATCATAATCTTCTAAAGGGTTGTAACCACATGCATCTAGAATTAATCTTCTTAATGTATTGGACTAGTATCCAGAGGAAGTGGATATAGTTCCAGTAACCGTGAGGGGTACCATTACTATAGATTCATCATTAGTAACTTATATAATTGATATTGGTGCGTCTCATTCAATTATTTTATCCCATCATGTTAATATGCTAAATATTCCAATGGAGATTTTATCTTCTGCACCGAATATTTCTAAAAACCATAGAATGAAGAGAGGGAAGGGTCTCTATAGTCCCTCTTATGTTCTCTCCGTTTCAGATATCGATCTTTCATAGAGTTTTTTGGTTCTTGACATAAAACCACTTGATGTCATATTTTGGAGGGATTGGCTTAGTTCCAATAATGCCCAAATATATTTCTATATTCAAAGGGTCACCATCACTAAATAGAGTGGTGTGTGTCATGTCTTCCCAGGAGAATGAGACTTAAGATCGAGCAGAGATGGAACATCTTATATAGATTTGGGGAAAGTGATATATGTGTTTTCCTTTTATCTCAATTGGGAATATTTAGCCAGTGATCTCCCTACAGTGGTCATTAAGTTTCCTAACATGTTTCCTTCTAACTTATCTAGTTTTCCATCAGTAAGGGATGTTTAGTTTTCTTTTGAATTATGGAGGAGAATGGTTTCCCTTTTATAAGAGAGGGGAAAGACACACATTGAATTATATAAAATATTTAAATAATATAAAGTCACTTTTTCTAAAAGTGGATCCAAATGAATATGAATTATAATTTAATAAATTATAAGGTCTAAATATATTTATCCAATAATATTTATACATGTTTACATCGCATTTTTACCCTTTTCACTCAGTATAACAACCATTAAACTCATTTTAACCCAAAATATTATAACAATTTTTTTTCATTTTGTGTTCATTATTAACAAAAATGAAAGTTGACACATCAGAAAATTTCAAATTTATGACTAAAAATTTGGAATTTATTTTAATAAATTTATTTAATTGGATGAGATTAATTTAAAAAAACAAAAAAAAATCAATGAACGCCATTTTACTGAAAAATGATATTTTTATGCACAAAATTTAGTTTACCTTTATTGTATGCCATGTAAAAACAGTTTTATGAATGGTAAAATGGTTTATTAAATATATATTCTATATATTTTATTACTAAATAATCTTTTATTAATGAAAAAATTAAATTATATATATTTTTAATTTAGTTAATCCTATCCATACCCACAAATACAACAGTGATTCCATAAAGGCCAAAATATATCATAGTTCATTTAGACATGGGGTTTCATTTAAAACAATTTATCAGATAATTTATTTTAATGTAATAAATATAATATAAAAGTTTTTTATACTTTGTGAGTGTAATTGAGCATATATATGCTCACAATAACTGTGTGTGATTGTAAATGTGGTTAGGTATGGTCATAAATTTAATGTGTGGGTGTTTCTCAGTGAAGATAACCATGCTAAAAAATGCTATGTGTAGTCATAATTTAAAATTGAAATATTAATAATGTTATTTTTTAGATAATTATTCTTATTCCATAATTCTTTTTTATATGCATATGTTATATTCCATGGAATATTATTATTTTCCTATGATTCCACACTCTTATTCCATGTTATATAACTTATCATTTGATATAATATATACTTCAATTATTCATTATAGAAAACTGTTATTATTCAATGCTATTTCTAAAGTATATATTTATCTCATTCACATTTTTTAACCTAATTATGATACAAAACATGATGAAATGTTTATATTTTTTCCCCTTATTGGGAATTTGATATATTCCCTTTCTTATATTTCCAATTCCCTAGGTTTTTATAGGATTACAACCAAGGAGATGCTAGAAGTGGTTATTTTATGGTGTGATAATGAAGAAATGTATGAAATAGAATTCTTATACAACTAATATACACAATATTTAAAATAAAGGTTCTCAGGAATATTATATTATTGTTATATGTGTTATTTAAACTTTGAAAATAATGACTAAAATATGAAGTTTTAGTCTGAGACAACTTACTTTTTATCAAGTCAAATCTATAAAAAAAAATGTGTTTCCAACAATTGATTTGGGAGTGTGAGTCTGGGGAGTCAAAATTAGTATCAAATTAGAGTTTAGTTTTTTTTGGGAGGTTTTTTCTTGGAATACCAACATCAGAACCCAATAAGTAATACTAAATATCATAAACATCCTACAAAATTTATAATCATGTGTATGTTTTTTTCACAAAAATGACAACCCTTTGGGAAATAATTATTCAAGATTCAATATAGATGGACCTAGGTGTAATAGAATTTAAAAGGATTATTTGAGTATTAACTCAATCTTCACTCAGTGCACAATATGTGGGGATTACTATACACCATGTTTGGAACTCCTTGGGATATTCTTGGGTTAATTTATATACCCATTAAAATATATTATTAATTATGTAAACAAATGTTGAAATTTGATTAAGTTAGAGAACCACATAGTAAAATGGCCATGAATAACCTTGATTAATATATATGGTTTTACAAGTTATGGTATATATTAATTAATATATTCTTTATTGATAAAGGTTATGTTTATTTTTGAGAGAATATATATCATTCATTTTCAGTTTTATAATTTTATAACACAATTCTAGATAACGTTGGGAAAATTATTTTTTGGATTAGGTTTAGAAGTATAAGAGAACCTAACTTATATAAAACCATATTGAACTAGAGGTACAATTGGATAAGAAGAAGGTATTATATGAGAATATATCATAGGATCAATTTAACTTGTGATGGTTTAAATTTATTTGTTATTATCATACCTATTTGGGTTTTTGTATTTTAAAAGAGGATCATAAAAATGAAGCTAGACATTGTACGTCACTACAAACTCATATTTCTCAAAATTGAATTAGGGTAAATACCTGGTATAAATTGTTTAGAAACATTATATATACCTATTATGATGGAAAAAAGTGATTTTATTACACTTGTATAATGTGGAGAGGCTTAAATCGGAGAAGATATTGAATCTTAAGGAATTTATTCTATCAGTTATTTTATTTTTTGATTAATAATTAAAATTAAATGGTCATAATAAATTTAAGTGGTTAGAATGTAAAATGATGATATTTTTGTATATATTTTCCTTTATTTAAGGGATATATTAAATAAATTATTTATCACACACCACAAAACTAAAATGGAACATGATATATTTATAAGAAAAAATTATTAAATATTATCTTTATAACATAACTATTAAATGGAAATGTATAAATGTAAGATTTGAGTTACTAAAATAATATAGAAAAAAAAATTTATGGAATAAAATAATTATGATACCCCCTTTTGAATCTCATTTATGTAAGATGCAAGAGGATATTTCACCACTAATTTTTTCCTAGGACTCATTCCATGTTGAACTTTAATAAGTATGGGTTCAGTGAAATTGTATACTCGAGAGGTTCATGATCAAAGAAATCAGCATGATATCCATGATAATTTAACCGCCACCTACAACATCAAAAAAATACTTGCCTTACAATTATATATTAGGTGGATCTATTGAGGTTTATTGTATGTATAAATTAGGATGATATAATCATGAAATAAATAACATAATAAATATAATATGTTTTCATTATTATGTATATTTTCATACATTTGATAGTTTTACAAAATCTGAATTATTCTTAATGTTATCAAATTTAGTGACTAAAAAAATAAATGGTATTAATTAAATTATAGTAATTAAAATAAAAAACATTATGAAAATCCATATAATGATTAAATAATCTTAAGGAATACTAATCTAATAATTCTTCACTAAATAGAAATGGAATGTTTACAAACATTTGTTTATTGCATAAAAGTTAAATTTCACTAATTCAGGGTATTAATGTTAATGAAATTTATTAATTATACATGTAAAAAATAAATAAATAATCATAAATTTATAAATAATTTGCTAAAAATAAGATAAAATAAGTTTTATATAAAAATAAATATTTTTTTTAAAAAATAGTTTTTATGTGGGAAAAAATTTATATATTAATAAATAATTAATTACTATTAATGATTTATTTTAATGAAATTATGAGAAAATATATTTAATTAAATAAAATAATAAAAATATATTGTTTATTACTAGGATAGGAATAAGGATAAATTGATTTTATATATTGAAAATATTTTTTTCAAAAAATAGTTTTTATGTGTTTTGTGACACTATCATTGATTTAATTTATAGAAATTATAGAAGTTAAATAATTTAGAAAATATTTCAATTTTTTAATAATCATTTCAAAATTATCTTTATGTAAACTTTTTGGGATATTTCTGATGATTTTTTAGTGAATAGTAAAAACTAGTTTGTACGAATACCTCATCTTTTATGACATCATTATGTTGTAAGTGTAACCAATAAATTTATAGAACCATTTTCCTTTTAAAAATTTAATTAAGAAGTAAAATAATGAAATAAAATATATTATTTTGAATTTAAAAATCAATTTAAGACATTTTGAATCCTAAGATATATTTTAATCAATTAAAAAAATATTTTTCGATACATACATTTATCGAATTGGTTTTATGGTTCTATTAAATTTCATGATTGATTTTATATCCACATAACTCTTGTATTATGGTTAATAAACAAATTTATTTCATGATAATCATTAACCTTCAAACTTTTATCCAAATTTTCTTTTTCTACATAAAAATATATGTTTTTCTAATGACCTTTTTTAATGCACTATACATTAATTATTTTAAAATTAATATTAATCACATTTAGAAATTTTATACATTAAAATGGATTTGATTTTTGGAATTAAGTTCTAAATTATTTCATAAGTATTTTTTAGGAGGAAAAATTATTATCTATATAAAAACAACAGTGTCACACCCTAGGCTTCCACGATACGCTTCTCTTTGAATAATACAATAGTGTGTGTTGTACGAAAATTCGAGTTCTAACACACCACAACCAATCAAACTAGTCATTATGAATATTAATACCCACTATTTTAAATTTTATTAATTTTATCTTTCAAAATGGACTGCATTTTTGGAATCAGAATATCGAAATTAGCTTAGGGGGAATTTTTTGTATTTTTCTGAAAACATTCAATTTTTTATGAATATTGGAAAACACTGAGTTTTAATTTAAAACCAAATTTTTATTTAAATAATTATTTATTTTATTTAAATTTATTTTATGTAAAAATAGATACATAATACTTATATAAGTTCAATTTAATTCATTGGATTCAATTTATAATAATTTTAGATATATAAAATTTTTGTTGAACTTTTCACCATCTTTTACCCATCTCTGAGGAGAATTTTCAAATTCAAATCGAACATAATTTTACCGCTTCTATGAGTGGAATTTCAAAAATCAAAGATACATATTTAATATCAAGGATTTAAATTTGGTTCAATTAGATAAAAATAATTTTTGGTGAATAGTAACCTTTTACTTTTATTTACCACAGTTAAAAGTAAATAGGGTAATTAAGGGTAAAATTGATATTATTATTACCCTATCACATGTCCTAATTCTATTGGATAAGTATAATTCAAACAAAAACAACCATAGGAATAAAATATGAACCAATTTTGTCCACATGGATAAGATATGGATGTTTATTATTATTTAATTCAAAGAAGAGTTAAAAGAGTTAAAATGAATCTTTAATGACTAATAAATTTTTATTAAAGGGATACACATAAGATAAATTCTATTATAAATATTCATTAGAAAGCTAAAATTATTTCCTACATAATGGTATTTTATTTATATTTTTTAGACTTTAAATAATTTAATTAATTCATGACACAATGATGGTTCACTAATTACCTAATTAATAAAATATTAAAATTAATGATATTATAAATATCCAAATAAATGTAATTTGAGACTTTTTATGAATTAAACTAATATTATAAGTTAATATCACATATTAGGGTTGGTTATATGAATTTTTGTTTAATTAGTAATGCTGTTATGAATTTATAAAAAACAAATTATTAAATAGTGACCAAATTGACATAAAAGTGTTTTTAAAAAAAATATTATTTTATTAATTGATATTCTATTTCTAAAAATATAATGTTAGGCCAAAAGACTTATATAATGATAGTTGTAAAATTAATGAACTAGTTGGAGTTCTCTTGGATATATATAGTATGTTTATTAACCATATAATATAAAAATACAAAGAGACAGGGTAAATGTCAAACTATTTAACTAAGAGTTAAATCTAAAAGATAAAGTTAATATAGTTCCAAAACCTATCTAAAACCTATTTGATGAGTGTTTTTCGACCCATACCCACCTTATACTTTAAATAATCTACTTTGGAGCCATTATAAATAGATAATTATTTTATTATAAAATAATATTTATAGTTTTTCCTAAGGTGCCCCTCACCCCTCTTTTAAAAGGGCACTCCCCCTTGCCTCTAATTCCCACCTTCAATGCCATTTGGATCGGCCAAACTATGATCAAATACCCTATAAACTTTCATCACTTCATTTTATATTCATTCCTTTAGTCATAAAGCCCACTTAAGGATCCATTTTGATCAAATCAAAAGAAAGAACCTGAAGAAGAGAAAATACATTCATCACCCTCTTTCAAGTTCTTTTCTTCTTCCACTTCTTATTTCTTTTTTATTTACATTCTAAAATAATAACCCCAGTATCTTCTATATACTGTGATGTTATTATAAATATGTTTCATCCATATTCATTATTCTATCCATCCTTTGATTGAAATTTCACCATACGTGCATATGTACGGAATACCGTCTCCACGTCGTGGTGTAATTGTTATTCAATAAATTATTCTTTGGATGGGTATAATACTGATTTTTAATTCATGTAAATAATAAATATAACATGATAATGATTATTTATATATTATATACCATCCAATTATATATTATTTTCATATCAAAAGAATGATATTGCCGCTCGTGCGTACATACGGATTATCGTCTCCACGAACACGATTAGATTCATTTCCCATCCTATTCATTCAAGAATAAATTTCCTTAGATGATTAAAAATAACGTTTAAAGAATTTATATAATTTAGGATATGAATAATATACATCCCATCAATAAGAAATATGACTGACATAACAAAGAATATAAAGGAAAACAAATCTGTTAACACCCGAAACAACGATAATACTAAGATATTATTAACAAAGCAATGTTAAAAGATCATATATGATATCATATTAATTTATATGATTATTTCAGAATTTAATAACAATTATTTCACCATTACACAGGATGTTAACTTACACTTAACCAAGGAAAAGCAGAAGGTACGGGTTTATTTCCCAATCTCTTCATTATCTGAGGTTGTTTATACGTAATTATCTACTCAGACCTCTTTATCATCCTCATCCATGTTTCATAAAAATGAATTTCAAAACATTATTACTATTTTATAAAATATGGTTCATAGTCATTTATACACTTTTCTGACTTTTTATAATATTTTGATAATGGTAACTTTCCGTCGTCTTCCAAACAAGGTCCTTTTTAACCTTTTTGAAAAAATTAAGGTAAGAATGTCTTTTTTAACTTTTACGGTGGGTGCGACTATTTTTCGCCATTATAAAATTTTCAAAGCTTCCCTTACAAGCTTATAAGAATATTTTCAAATTAAATGTTCTCTTTTTTAATTATGTGACTTTTAAATTATTTCAAAAAAGAGATATTTCTCTCAAATAGTTTTGATTTCATCTATTTCAACATCCTTTTATGGATTTTAAGATTATTTGATGTTGATTTATTATGATAAAAAACTTACAAATTGTATTGATGGTTTTGTGATTTGTTTGACTGTGGATGTGTTATTTTTATAGCATCCATGGTTTATGGAGAAAGTATTGACATTTCGTATGTTAGTTTTAATATGAATGTTTTTGTTATGTTTAAACCTGTTCATATGAGGGATGCATTGGACTTAGTTAGTGATGGGTGGAGCCCGCTATAGCTCCTCGATGCATCGGTAGTTCTCATGAGACAAACTAGTTTCTTGGAACAAGGCCTTGAAAAAAGCTTATTTGTAGTCTTGGAACAAGGCCTTGACTATGTGGTTATGATAGTCTGGCATTATGCATTCTATCATTATGAAAGTGGTTATTGATATTGAATGTGATTATTCGAATAGTAGAATATCCATGTGAATAAGTAAATGGAATTATTTCATTTTATTTTTTCCATATTATGATGAAGTTCAAGTTGAAAAGTCTTTTGTTTTAGTTATACATTGCCTTAAATGTTTATGCTTATTTATGATCGTTTCTGCTATATTGTTATCCGTACTGAGGAACTGAGCTCACCCCTTTCAATGTTTTATTTTTCCCAGGATGTGAAGAAGTATTTTATGACTGACCTGAAGGGAGAGTCTGAGGGGATATGAGTGTGGACTATGGAGACTATGTTGTTGTTTTTTTCACTTTATGATATAATTTAAGACTTAGAATGTATCTAGTGTTTCCAAGGATACCAAACTAATCGGTCTATCGAGACGTAATCTTTTGTGATCATGCCAATGTTATGTAATAATGCACTAACTCTAGGTAACTGGGGTTGTGGCATTATAGTTGGTATCAGAGGATGTTTAGTACAAAACATGGAAGCTAGATTTAGATAAACTCTGATTAGAGCACATAAACCTAAGATGGACTTTGAAAATTAGTATAGAATAACTTCCTAGAATTTTGTTATTGTAGAAATTGTGTGAGTTTTTTGAGAAATACATCCCTGTCTGGATACGATTAGGTAGAGGCAGCTCTGGCACAGTTGTACCTAGGGGTAAAACCTGAAAACACTTCTTTGAACTAGACTCGAATGGGAACTGGTGCATGACAACAGGCCTTGCTTCACTCTTGGTTACGACACTCACATGGGATATGCTTAGGATAATTCTTATTTTCATTACAAACCATTATAAAGGGATTATGAGTATATACTTCCTCAAAGAAAACATTTTTGTGATACTGGATTATATCTATAAACTATTCAATTTAAGTTAAGTGTTTTACAAGTTTGGATTTATGCATTGCGATTCATAAGCTAATCTAGTGTATGATATTGTTTAGAAATGGAACCTAGTGGAAGGAATGGAAACCATATCAATGCACGAACTACATGAATGGATTTCCCTCCTCCTCAAGATAATTATAGCAGAGCTAGTGATGAAATTGCTGCTGATCAGCTAATCAACATACTGGCATAACTCACTCAGGTTATGAATAATAACCTTACCTGTATAAAGCACCTTGATCCACAACGTGGAGGATCAATGTTATATTGCTTCACGAGGCACAAATCACCAACATTCAATGGGGGTAAAAATTCACTAGTAGCTTAGCAATGGATAAATTAATTAGAGAATATATTCCACTCCTTGGGGAGTAGCGAAAGGGAAAAAGTTTTCATGGAAGTTTACCGCCTCACTAGAGGTGCTGATCAATGGTGGTCATTGATTCAAAACACGATGGATGATTATGAAGTATCAAATATGGAATGGAGGGAGTTTAAAGATATTTTATTAGAAAAATAATTTCCTCATGACCATCGATCGGATATGGAAAGTCAATTTCTGAGTCTGAAGAAAAAGAAGGACAATAATGTTTCAAAGTATGAGTCCAACTTTAAAAGGTTATTAAGGCATGCTGCAGATTATATATATAACCCAAGAAGTAAGATTGATGATTTCATTGATGGGTTAATACCATTTCTTTGTCTATAATTAGTCTCACAATCCTTCTCATCATAAGAAGATATTTTCTCATGTGCTGTCAAGACAGAAAAGGAATTCTCTAAGTCTTACGACTTTAAATAAAAGCAAGTGACGAAGAGATATGGTGATCACTCTTGAAATGGAAGTAAGTGGAAGAAGGGAAAATTTGAATATCCATCATGTAGTAAATGTAGGAAGAAACACCCTAGTATATACCTGAAGGGTTTGGGAGTCTGTTACTAGTGTGGTGAAAAGGCCACCAAGCTCGTGATTTCAAGGGGAAGAAAGAAGCTACTAATTTTCAATGCTACAATTGTAGGGAGATAAGACATTATGAAAATTAATGTCTAATCTGTCAGAAAAAACATACCTTAGAAAAGGCTATGGAATCAAGGCCAAGCTTATGTGATCATTACTATTGAGGTTGAAGCTCTGAATAACATGGTGGTAGTAATTTAATGGTTTCCTCATGTTTAGCCAATGCTTTATTTGATTCTGGATCATCACATTGTTTCATATCTTCCTGGTTTGCTAAGAAAATTAGATATTTTCCATTTGATTTATCAAGGGAGTTTTTAGTCAATACTCTTAAGGGAAGTATCATTGCTACAATGTTCTATGAATCAGTTCCAATTAGGGAATATAAATGTTCTTTATCTGCTGATCTCATCATCATACCCCTGATTGAATTTTATATAATCCTCGGTATGGAGTGGCTTTCGGACCATGATGCAAAAAATTATTGTAATAAGAAGGAAGTTATAATTTTTTATGATGGTAATGAGTACCTTATATTTAGAGTAGAATCATCACCACCTAATTCTTAACTAGATCCACCCCCAATAGCTCAACTAAATTCAATTTTTGGGGAGGAAGAGAATGAAATGATTGTTGGTGAGGAAAAAAAATGTTAAAATATAGGATTTACCTATTCTGAAAGAATATATTGATATGTTTCCATAAGAAGTACCTAGAGATCCTCCAGAATAAGAAATTGGGTTTTCCATCGATTTAATTCCTAGTTCAAGGCCCATATCTAAGACCCCCTAAAGAATGGCCACTATGGAATTAGTGGAACAAGAGAAACAACTAGAGGAATTGAGTAATAAGGGATTTATTCTCCCTAGTGTTTCTCCAAGTGGATCCCATGTTCTTTTTTAGGTAGAAAGATGGATTTATGAGGTTGTGCATTGACTACAGGGAGATCAATTCTATAACAATAATTAACAAGTATCCCCTACCTCGCATTGATGATTTATTCGACCAACTTCATGGAGCTCAATATTTTTCAAAGATTGACCTTCGATCTGGATATCAACAGTTCTGTGTGAAGAATGAATACATTCCGAAAATAGCATTTCGAACCAGGTACGACCATTACGAGTTTATAGTAATGTCTTTTGGGCTGACTAATGCACCCTCTATTTTCATGGATCTAATCAATAGTGTTTTCAAGGAATATATTGAAGAATTTTTAGTGGTACTTATTGATGATATCTTGCTATACTCCAAAATCTACAAAGATCATGAAAATCACTTGGGCATTATCTTGAAGACTCTGAGAAGGCATGAATTATATGGGTGGTTTAGCAATTGTGAATTCTGGCTTTAAGAGATTTCTTTTCATGGCCATATTATCTCCAATTATGGAATATCTATCGATCCTTCTAAGAAAAGGGAAATCCATTAATGGCCAGCATTGATGAGTATAACTGAGGTACGCAGGTTTATTGGTGTAGTAGGTTATTATCGACGTTTCGTCTAGAATTTTCCCCGGTTGGCTAACCTATTAAAAAGATCACATGAAAAGGGGTTAAATTTGTTTGGAAAAAATAGTGTGAATAATTTTTTGAATAACTAAAGAGAAGATTAGTCAATGCTTCTATATTGACCCAATAATCGGGGAATGATGGGTTTGTTTTTTATAGTGATGCTTCAAAGAAAGGACTTGGTTGTGTCCTTATACAGAATGTTAGGGTTATTGCCTATGCATCACGACAGATAAATATTCATGAGAAAAACTATCCAACTCAAGATCTTGAGTTAGCAGCTGTAATCTTTGCTTTGAAGATATAGAGACACTATTTATATGGTAAAAATGTCAGATTTATACAGATCACAAGATTTTGAAGTATATTTTCTCAAAAAAGGAACTCAACATGTGGCAAAGGAGATGGCTTGAACTAATCAAGGATTATGATTTCATGATACACTAATACCTGGGAAAGGAAAATAAGGTGGATGATGCTTTGAGTAGAAATGATCATGGAGTTTTGAACAAGATGAGAGTTGAAAGGGATACTATTTTCATGGATCTAGTGATGATAGATATGGGAATTACCATGGAAGGTGAAACATTGATACTTTTTCAAATGGTTGCCAAACCGTATTTACTAGAAAGGATAATGAGTTCTCAGACCGATGATGAAGAATTTCAGAAGAAGATTAAAGATGTGAATGAAGAGAGATTGAGTGACTTTGTGTATGAAGATGTAATTTTGAAATTTGGGAAGACACTTTGTGTTCCCGATATACCTGATCTAAAAAGGGAATTGTGGGATGATGCTCATAGTTCCAATTTATCTATACACCCTAGGAGCACCAAAATGTATAGATATTTTAGGGAAAATTTTTTGTGGGAAAAAATGAAGAAGAAGATTGCTGATTTTGTGTCAAGATGTATGGTTTTTCAAAAAGTAAAAGATGGAAGGCAATGGCCGGGAGGAGTCATGCAACCTCTTCCCATACCCGAGTGGAAATGGGATAATATTACAATGGAATTTGTCATGGGACTACCAATGAATCCAAGAAGGAATGATGCAAAATGGGTCATTGTTGATCGTCTTACCAAGTAAGCACATTTTCTTGCTATAAGAGAAGATCTACCACTTGAATGTCAAGCATAAATATATATTAATGTAGGTGTGAGACTTCATGGAGTACCCCTATCGATTGTTTTTATCATGATCCACATTTTACTTAAGGATTCTGGAAATTTATTCAGAAATCCCTAGATACTGAACTTCATTTGAGCACTACCTACCACCCTTAAACAGTTGGACAATCACAATGAACTATTCAAACATTAAGAGACATGTTGAGATCCTGGTCACTTGACTTTCAGGGTATGTGGGATCAATACTTACATTTTTTATAATTTTCCTATATCAATAGTTTCTATTCAAGTATTCATATTCCACCATATGAAGCGTTATATGGAAAGAGATGTCGCACACCAACTTGTTGGGATGATGTTGGTGAAAGAAAACTTATAGGACCATAACTTGTTGATGAAATGATAGAAAAGGAAAAGGTAATCCAAACCCATATCAAAGCATCTCAATGTAGGAAGAAGAGCTATGATGACAACTGAAGGAAGGATTCGAAATTTCAAGTAGGAGATCATGTTTTCTTGATGGTATCTTCATGGAAGGGAGTATTACGTTTCAGTAAGAAAGGTAAATTGAGTCCCAAGTACATAGGACATTTCAAAATTCTATAATGAATTGGGGTTGTAGCTTATCATTTGGCAATGTCGCCAAATCTCGTCAAAGTTCACGATATGTTCCATGTATCACTGTTGAGGAAATACATGCCTGACCCAACGCATGAACTCACCTATGAAGAATTAGAACTAGAACCCGATTTATCTTTTTGCGAAGAGCCTGTCATGATACTTGATACAAGAGAACAAGTGCTGAGAAACTAGACAACTCGACTGGTAAAATTTCTATAGAGAAACCATATGATGGAAGAAGCAATGTGGGAACCTGAGGAACTTATGATGAAGAACCACCCAAGTCTTTTTATGCAGTAATATTCTAGAAATTTCTAGGACGAAATTATTTGAAGGAGGGGATGATGTAACACCCCAAGCTTCCATTGTACGCTTCTCTTTGAATAATATAGTAGTGTGTGATGTACGCAACTTCGAGTTCTAACACACCACAACCAATCAAACTAGCCGTTATGAATAGTAATACCCAATTTTTTTGATTTCATAAATTTTATTTTTCTAAATGGACTTATTTTTTGGATTCAGAATATCAAAATTAGCTTAAGGTGAATTTTTTTTATTTTTATGAAAACATTCAATTTTTGATGAATAGTGAAAAACACTAAGTTATAGTTTAAAACTGAATATTTATTTAAATAAATATTTATTTTATTTAAATTTATTTTAGGTAAAAATATTTACATAATACCTATATAAGTTCAATGTAATTCATTAGAGTATGTTAATAATAATTTGAGATATATAAAAATTTATTGAACTTTTCACCGTCTTTATCTATCTCCTATGAGAATTTGTAAAGTCACATAAAACAAAAATTTACTGCTTCTATGAGTGGAATTTTGAAAATCCTAGAGACACGGTTAATATCAAGGAGTAAAATGTAGTTCAATAAGACAAAAATAATATTTGGTGAATAGTAACGTTTTTCTTTTATTTACCACGGTTTCAAGTAAAGAGGGTAATTAATGGTAAAAATGATATTATTATTACCCTAACACACGTCCTAATTCTAATGGAAAAGTATAATTAGACCAAAAACAACCTTAGGAATAAAATATGAACCTTTTTGGTCCATTTGGATTAGATTAGGACATTTATTATTATTTAATTCAATAAAGAGTTAAAAGAGTTAAAATCAATGTATAATAACTAGAAAATTTTTAATATAGGGTTAAAATAAGAAAAATTTGATTTTAAATATTAATTAGAAATATAAAAATATTTCCTACATAATGGTATTTTATTTATATTTTTTAGATATTAAATAATTTAATTTATTTATGACACAATGATGATGGAGTGATTACCTAATTAATGAAATATTAAAATTATTGCTATTATAAATATCCAAATAAATGTAATTTGATACTTTTTATGAATTCCAATAATTTAATAAGTTTATATGACATATTAGGGTTTTTTATATGAATTGTTTTCGATGTAATAATTCTGTTATGAATTTAGAAAAAAAAATACCAAATAGTTTCAAAATTGACATAAAAGAGAATTTGAAACAAATATTATATTATTAATTGATATTCTATTTCATAAAATATGAGAATTGGAAAAAGACTTATATAATTATATTTTTATCATTAAATAACCACTATGGGTTATCTTGGAAGTATATATTTTGTTTATTAACAATATAATATAAAAATACAAAGAGACATGGTAAATGTAAAACTATTTAACTAAGAGTTAAATCAAAATATAAAGTTAATATAATGACCCAAAATAATATAAAAACTATTGGTCGAGTGGTTTTTGACCCATCCCAACCGTAGACATTAAATAATCCACTTTGGAGCCATTAGAAATAGAAAATTATTTAATTATAAAATAATATTTATAGCTTTTCATAAGGTGCCCCTCACCCCAATTATAAAAGGGCACTCCCCCTTCTCTCTAATTCTAACTTTAAAAGAAATTTGGCTCGGCCAAAATCTGCCCAAATAGACTCTAAAATTCCCTCACTTCATCCTAAAGGCCTTCATTTAGTCCGAAAGCCTACTTACAGTTCCCTTTTGATTAAATCAATAGGAAAAACCCGAAGAAGAGGTAATAATTTCACCACCCTCTTTCACGTTCTCTTCTTCTTACACTTCTTCTATCTTTGTTATTTCTATTATAAAATAATAAATCCGGTATGTTATATATATTTTGATGTTATTATAAATATTGTACATCCATATTCATTATTCTATCCATCCTTTGAATGACATGTCACCATACGTGCGTACGTACGGATTACCGTCTGCACATCATGGTGTAATTGTTATTCAATACATTAATATCTGGATGGGTATAATAATGATGTGTAATTGATGGAAATAATAAATATAACATTATAATGATTCTGTATATATGATATACCATCCAATTATATATTATTTTAATATCAAATGAATGATATTGTCACTCGTACGTACGTACGGATTACCGTCTCCATGAACATGATGAGATTAATTCACCATCGTGTCCATTCAAAACTAATTTTCATTAGATGATTAAAAATAATGTTTAAAGACATGATATCATTCTAGATATGAATAAGATACATCCCATACATAACAAATATGAATCACATAACAAAGAGTATAAATGTTAACAAATCTGTTAACACCCTAAACTACGATAATACTAAGATATTATTAACAAAGAAATGTTTAAAGATCATATATGATATCATATTAATGTATATGATTATTGTATAATTTAATAACAATTATTTCACCATTACAGTGGAGTTTAACCTAACCAATACCATGGAAAATTACAAGGTAAGGGTTTATTTCACAATCACTTCATTATCCGAGGTTGTTTATATGTAATTATCTACTAGGACCTCTTTATCATCCACATCCATGTTTCTTAAAAATTTATTTCAAAACATTCTTACTATTTTATAGACTATGGGTTAAAGTCATTTATACCCTTGTTTGATTTTTTATAAGATGATTATAATGGAATATTTATGTCGTCTTCCATACAAGTTCTTTTTTAATCTTTTCGACAAAATTAAGGTAAGAATGGCTTTTTTAACTTAAATGGTGGGTGCAGATATTTTCTACCGTTATAAAATCGCTGAAGCTTACCTTACATGCTTATAAGAATATTTTCAAAGTAAATGTTTTCTTTTATAATTATGGGACTTTTAAATTATTTCAAAAAAGATATATTTCTCTCAAATAGTTTTGATTTCATCTGTGTCAACATAATTTGATGGATTTTAAGTTTATTTGAAGTTGATTTTTTATGATACAAAACATCCATATTGTATTGAAGGTTTTTTGATATGTTTGACTATGGATGTGTTATTTTTATTCCATTCATCGTTTATGGAGAAAGTATTTAAATTTCATATGCTATTTTTAATACAAATGTTTATGTTATGTTTAAGCCTGTTCATATGAGGAATGCATTTGACATTGTAAGTGACAGTTGGAGCCCGCTATATCTCCTCGATGCAACAGTGGGTCTCATGAGACAAACTATTGTCTTGGCCCAAGTCTTTGACAAAATCTTATTTTTAGTATTTTCATAATGCCTCGACTATGTGGTTATGATAGTATGGAATTATACATTCCATCATTATAAAAGTGGTTATTGATATTGAATGTGATTATTCGACTAGGAGAATATCCATGTGAATAAGTAAATGGCATTATTTCATTTTATTTTTTCCATATTATGCTGATGTTCTTGTTTAAAAGGCTTTTGTTTCAGTTATACGTTGCCTTAAATGTTTATGCTTATTTATGAAAGTTTCCACTTTATTGTTATCCTTACTGAGCATCTGAGCTCACCCATTTCTATGTTTTATTTTTACCCGAATGTGAATATGTATTTTAGGACTGACCTCTATGGATAGTCTGAGGGGATATGAGTGTGGACTATGGAGACTATGTTTTTATGGTTTTTCACTTTATGATGTCATGTAAGACTTATGAATGTATCTAGTGTTTCCAAGGCTACTAAACTAATCAGTCTTTCAATACATGATCTTTTGTGATCATTCCAATGTTATGGAATAATTCACCGACTCTGGGTAACTGGGGTCAGGGCATTACAAATAGTAATTACCAAAATAGCTAAAGTTATAAAAGTGTCAAATAAAGTGTAAAAACCTAAAATAGAATAAAATTTTATCATAAAATGAGTTTATGAGGGATATATCATTCTCATATAACCATTCCATCATTATCAGTCAAATTTTTATGTACATGCCTCAAAAATTGAAATATTATTGTATTTAGTTTTAACTATTTATAATAATGTCATTCCCTTCACTTATAATAGGAACCATTAATAAACTATTGAAATCCAAAGAAAAAAAATATAATTCAAAAATATAATATATCAAATTTTCTTCCTAAATAATATTATCCCATGATCATTAGCTTCTATGATCTTTAAATTTCCCAAATCCCTTTATACTGAAGGATGTTTCCAATAATACATTACTTTATTCAATGTGAGTATTTTCTACTCTCTAATCATTCATTGATTTATTTTTGAAATAAAAATCTCAACATAATTTATATCAAAATATTATAATGGTAATATGACAATTATTTAATAGTTTGTTATTATTCATTTGGTCATTATAATACGCTCTCGTTTGGGATAGTTTTTCCACATATGCTAAATATGTTATATTAAATATATTGTGAATGAAATAGAAGTCTAAAATATTACTAATATTAGATAATAATTTTGAATATTTTATATTATCACAATTATGGAATTGAAGTAGTATTATTATATCATTACATAATCATATAAAAAAATTATTCTGCCTTTTCATTTTTTGTCAGTTTAATAACCTACATGAACATTGCTTTGGATTTTTTTATAGATGGACATGGAAAATTATTTTGTGTCAAGGAATGATTTTAATATATAAACATGTATTTATTTATTTTTATAATGTTAATGATATGATTTAATCCCAATATTAGTAGAAACTTTTCTATAAGATAATAATTACAGAAACCAACAGGTTTTATATTTTTTCATTACCAATCATAACTCAAATTTCCATGGGATGAATGTGGAAATACATAAATAATTATAGAACATAAATTTCAAGTACCTTATCCATTTTAGATATGATTATATTATAAACATGAACTAAAAAATGAAACAATTATACCAAAAAAGAAGGAAATTTTAAAAACCATTAATTAACAATAATTAATATTTACTATTAAAATTAAAAAAAATATGAGAAATGAAGTTTACATATTATTAAAAGGTAACAATTATTAATTTTTTTATAATTAATTATTAATGACTCTTTAATTACTATATAAGATGCTATAAAATGATTAACCATGAAATAATCCACGGTAAGTGTTTCATCTCAAATTACCATATTTGAGACATGTTTTATATTACGCACTTATTTTTGTTTATATGGTGTATATTATACCAATTTTAAATATTATTAAATTATTTTATATTTATTATTTTTATTTAATTTTCTATCTTAATTTTTATCATTCACATAGTTTTTGAATAAATTTTTATTAAATTCATAAGGGCTTTTCTCATCTCAATTTTATTTATTTCAGATATATTCTAAATTCACCACTTGTTTATAATGTGAGGTGAATAAATTTCCATATCTATTAGTTTAATAATAATATAATTAAGTTAGATTATTTTAAAAAATCCATCTCATGTACTATCTCCCTTGGGATTTGGATTCGAGATATACAAATGTTGTAAGGGTTTCCAAATCACAGTTAGTCTTTATTGAGCTATATTGATTATTCACCATAATAATTATCTTTTTTGGTGCGTATACTAACCATGAAATATTTTAGGACTGTTTTAATGGTTTTTTGGGGTTTTACTAATCTATATTAGGTTATCTTATATATGAGATATTAATTCAATGGTTACTAAAGAGGTAAGGGTTTATATTATAATGTAGTATTTTTATTGAGATTATTATTATTTCTATTTTCATTTTGGAACTTATAAGTTATTTCTCTCATAAATTTCATATATTTTATATTCATATGGTTATTTCATGTGTTCATTAGTATTATTTCCACTTTATATTGTTTAGTGCATAAAAATATTGAGAGGACTTTTATAATAAAACCAAACCAAACCATATTTCTCTTATTTTGGTTGGAAATCTTTCACTTCCATACCCATGATACTAAAAATTATTTAATGGAATTTATTATATGAACCTAATTTTTTTGATAAAGGTTGCTTATTTTTCCTTTATCTTTCATTAAAAATGAATAACTTTAAAATTTAAAAAAAATACATGCAACTCACTTTTCGACATTGCTTAGAAAATTATTTAACAAATTAACACATATGTCATAAAATAATTTCCCCACCATTATGAAATCCAGGATAAAAATTATTTTTCATATTATTTTTTTAATTTTTTTCAAGATAAACTATATTCCCATAATTCTAGAAACGTTGTTATTTTAAAATTTACTAAAAAAAGTTCGTTTTCTATTATTTTTCAATGTACATTTCCTATGATTTTATAAAAGTTTTCTTCATATATTTCAACATAATTGTGTAATTTTTATTCTTTTATAAGGATATGATATTATGATACTATCTACTTAGATTCTCTTTTTGATTAATCATTATTATGTTTTGATGGTGTTTTTATGAAACTGATTTCTTTCACATTGGTTAATTAAACTATAATGAAATAATAAACATAATTGTGATATTTAAGTCACATAAGTCTGGTTTATATTATATCACTTGTGGGAAAAAAGTTATATTTCTAACTACTGAATTGGTTTAGACATGATATTTAATGATATAATGACTTTTTTTTATCTTAGATTTGTTTATGAATTCTCACAATACTATATGTTTGTGTAATTATGAGTAAATGTTCTCACGAAGGCTTTGTGTGAGTGTAATTATATATATATATATATATTCTCACAAATATTATTTGTGAGTGTAATTATAGATATTTATGCACACAAATATTATGAATGATTTCCAAATCAGTTATATATAATCACATGGATAGTGTGTGACTATATGTGTGGATAGTTATGTTCACCAAGACTGTGTGTGGTAATTATTATAAATGTCTATGTTCACAATGTTATATTTTCCTATAATTATTCTTATAAAATATTTATATGATATAATGTTATGTTATAATCCATGGACCATGATAATTTAATAGTGATTAAACACTATTCTTCCTTGGAATTTGACTAATCATTATATATTTCATGACCATATATTATACCTTATGGATAACTCTTATTGTTATATGTTATTTTTGATAAGATATTTCCATAATGATAATTTCTTTTAAAATTTTTATAATCTAACACATATTGAAATGATTTTTTTATCTCTTATAGATAATTTTATCTCACCCCTTTCTTATAATTCATATTTTTTGGGTTAGAGAGACGAGTATAACCTAGAATATTCTTAGAATGGGATCTTGTATGGTGTGAATTAGGAGAGATTTTCATAATGATATTTTAATATTGTTAATCCAAATATAAAATAATCATAACAGTTCTCACGATTGTGATATTGTTATTAGATGTAATGTTTATAAAATGAAAATATTGTAAAATATATGACATTTTAGCTTTAGTCATCTCACATGGTATCTGAAACGTCCCCGACTTGGGAGCCACTAAACTGCTACCTGAGCCAGGTCACCACAATATCTCAAGCATGCCTCCCTATATGTTAGAGTTTTATGACTAGTAGCGAGGGTTTAAAAGGGTCTCATGGGGAGACTATACCACCATTACCAGAGTACTCTATGGTTGAAAATAAGTTAAATATTAGAAACAGTATATATTTAACAATGAACATACATAAAAAACATCTTCCAAAGCTGGTTACAAAATCATGCCAAGAGTAAATATATCATGGAATTTTAAATATCTCCAAGTGAACAAAACCCAAAATGAAGGAATATAATGAAATCCCTAAAATAGTCATGACTCCATGTCCAGAACCGCATCCATGTACATCCCTATCCAAATCAACTCCCAAGCATCAGGTCATTTCCCTTACCCTTACCTGCAAATATAATGTCTGCTCGAGAACCCAATGGCAACCCGGGTAGGGTGTGATTACAAATCAAAATGCCACCACCAACAGTGTATTCAAAATATCCATTCTAGATAAATAGTGCATATTAGTGATAATATATAATAAGTAAATAAAAGACATTTTGGGTATCATTGGTTAACCAGGTTAACATATGTCATTGTTTTTATTATTCCCAACTTCATTACTTATGCTATCTTCAATACATAATTCACTTTTATCATGTATTTAATGGATTAGGTATATTCATCAATCTCATTTAATATGTGGGGATAAATCAAATTCCCAATCTCACAAGGGACAACACACCATCATATATACAAGAAACTCACCTAAAATATTCAGTCTATGTGGTCTCCTTGAATGGAACCATCAGGGTAATCTAACATCATCCCCTACCTTAGTCCATGAATTTGGGGGTGGAGTTTAGAGCCTCAAACTAACTCAAACCATGATATTAGATCCCCATGTCAATACCCCACTCTACCATTCCATGTGCACATGCTTATTTGTCCATTCACAAAAAATATACCATACCTCAACCAAACATAACCAATTCCAAAAGAAATTACAATCCATAAAAAATAACATGGGAAATAACATAATTCCATAACCCATTGACAAATTTAACATTTACCTTATATATCCATTCATCCAAATTCCGATCTCATTTTCATAAATAACTCATCATAATCACTAATTACCATATATTAACCCATTTAACATATGAACACATTTACATATGTAAATTCATTTAACACATTTATAATTTCACATATATTATCACACATATTCATTTTAATTATATATCACACTTCATTTTTCACAATATAATTAATCTCATTTAACCAGTTAATGTCAAGCAAAAATAAAACTTATCCATTACCCATATCTTGGAAAAACATCACATTTTCCCTTCTTAATCATCACAAAGTCAATTAACATATTTATCTTGGGCTCTATTTAATTATAAGATTATTTTAGACTTATCATTTTTGTTAACAAGGTCTGGAAGGTCAACACACCCCATGGGTGGACCCAAATTGGTTAATTCATCCTCCATGAATCCCATTGGGATCACGAGGGGTCCAATTTTTCATTTGGACACCCATTATATAAAAAATACATATCACCACCAAGAATGCACGAAAGGGAAAACTAGAACACAACATTTCATGCACAAAGCCATATAAAAAATAGGGGATATAACTTTTAGACCACCAACCTTGAATCCATTGATGAGTACACTCTTAATTATTTCCTTTGATCCATATCAAAACCCTCGTTGAATCCTTAACCTGGATTCCATAATAAAAAGAGATTTTTAGGTATTCAAAAGGGATTTCCCTTGATACAAAACCTAATCCAAAAATATAAGAAAGGAGTGGATTAGACTTACCTGGTGCTTCAATTTATAACAGACGTCGCTCCATACATCATAGAGATGGAGTATCTTTTTTTGGAATTCATGGTCGCTAGGGTTCATCACAAGGGTTGAAAGGGAGGAAATGGGTACGAAATGTGAGTGGTAACTTAGAATCATGTGGTGTAAATCTTGTAAATATTTCAATCTTACTGAGATGCAAGGTTTACCTGCACAGTTTTCCAGAGCATTACCAAGAAACTATCCAATGGGATTTGGGTCACACGGTTACCTAGGGAGTTTCACATGGTTTACTAACCATGTGATATTCCATTTCCCAATGTTACCTGGTTTTCTTAGGTTGGTCAGACGACTTACATAACTATTCACCATTTGTACACCTTTCTTAGATTGTCTCAATTTTCCTTCCATTCATGCCCTAAACCTTCAAAACACCCACTGGCTTCCTCATACACCCAAGAAGCATTTAATTTAACAAAAAATTTATTGAAACAAAAATCTAAATAAAGACATACAAACATGAAATCTTTGATCTTACAGTATTAAATCGATTTTATTAAGACTTTGTTTTTTACATCGGAACAAGGATTGTGGGTCCTAGGAATCTGATGTAGTCTTATTCTTTAAATAGTATACGAATTCTGATGAAATTGAAACATTTTCAATTTATCTTGAATAATTATTTCTCTCTCTATCACATATCATACCATATCCATTCTAGTGATCAATCATCCACCAACATCAACCCAATATAACTTTATATACAAATGTTTTTTATAAAACAACTTATAACGTGAAAATATAATAAAAATGATATAATTATTATTATAAGACAACTTATCCAAAATTAAATTCTACACTAATGATCCCCCTAAAAAATATTATAAACTCATAAAATATCCCCCAATGTGTGAACTATTTTCTTAATTTGACCATCATTATATTGGGGGAATTTTCTTCTAAAGTATAAATAGGTAATAAAATACTTTTTTAATTCCCAATACCCATATAATGAAAACGAAGAATCCTATTCCGAAATTATGATCCTTTAATCTCTATGAATATTCACTTCTTATATCATATCAAGTCCTTTTAAAATTTAACCCAAAATTATATCCATGATTGACCTAACATGGGATGAATTACTTAAAAAATTAGAAAGAACCCAAAGAAAATATTTTCATTTATATCAATTTTGAAACCAAATCAATATATATATATGTCATTTCATGTCTACTTTAGAATATAGAAAGGCTAGAATATAACCTCCAAAACAATATACTGAAATTTTACATGTTGACTCATTATGCATCTATATAAAAAACTCTCATTGTTATTCATCATGTTCTGACTCTTCCATTTCTGAAAATATGATATCATTAATAAATTCCCCCATTATTTTATTAAGATACTATAGAAACAACAATTAGGTTTACAAAAGGACCACTAATTGTTTTTAGAAAACTATAATAGTCCTCCCCTTGAATGAAAATAGCCTTTAATTAAATTCGGAAATTTCATAAAACATATCCCCCTATTTTACCAACATATTATAGTATTCTAATAAAAAATATATATTTCAAACCCAAATAACTTACATACACTATTTAATATATTGTTAATTACCAAAAAGGGTCAAAGTTCTTTATCATCACTTGATTCAAATATGATAATTTATGTACAACCCAAATCTTCTCTCAACCCTCCTAGAAAAAAAATTAAAGAGCCACATACAAATACACTAGGGAAAATGAAACATATCAATATATTTCTATTAATTAATATATATATATATATATATACTTAATGTAGTATTATAAATCTGATTAGTGGATATCCATCTAATAAATATACCAATATATTTATCAATACTAAACATGAAGTAATACCTATAAATTCAACTAATAATCTCTTCAAAAAATAAATTAATAACATATCTCACCACTTTTGGGAACTCCTTTAAATCTTCCTCAAATGCACAAACAAACAAACACATTTATAAAAATGCCATTAATTGAGTCTAAATACTCTATAAACAAGTTCATTTATCTATATCTCTAATTAAAAATATATTATGTACATTGAGATTTAAAATACTACAACAATATGATAATAATCGACACAGTATTACACTAAATAAAACCAACCCATACCAAGTATGTAATCATATTCTAGAATAATAATTCTGATTAAATAATAATCTATCTAATTACACCCAATTACCAACTCACATTCACAAATTATATTAACAAAAATAGACAAAATATACTAGTAAATCCTCTATATTGGAAGATCTAACTCTTAGAGTAGAATAATTGTAATAAATAAATTAAAATCAATAAAATAAAATAACCTAGATTCAAGGATAAAAATTGATACTGATCATAACTCACACCATATAGGGCCTTCTATGCTCATCCACCTCTATTACATAAAATTCTATATGTAAAACATCCATTAAACATTATCCTACCTATCATCCTCTACCTAATATATGATTGATCAATATTACTAGAGTAAATGTAATATTATTTGGATTACCATTACTATAATCACCATGATTTATTAATTCACTATTTCATTGATTCTATTTTCATTTTGAATTGTTAAGGTGGATACAAAATTTTATTTGGTATCCTATATACAATCACAATCATAATACACTATCATCCATAGTAACTACATATAAATAATGGTATACAATATTAATATTCCTCTTACCTATATATAAATTTCATGTAACTTAATTATTCACAATTGTTTTTTATGAAATTATTACTCCCAAGAATCACTAATATATCTTTTGACATTAATGAACTAGAATACCTATAATTGTATGGTAACATTTTATAACACTAACAATAATCAGATTATTTCATCCACCTCAAACAAAATTCAATATTAATGTAATTTTAGTGGACACAATCTTTCTAGTACATTAGAAAGCATTCAAAGACCAAATGGGTATATCTATTACTAAACCTATATCCATGGATCCCTCTTAAAATATTTATATATAAAATCCAAATTTTCTATAAATACATTTTTATTATTATAAAATTATTATGGAAAATACTCCATGCTCCTAAATGTTATAGTTTTCTTTTTGTATAGATAATAGTTCATTCATGCTCAGTTTATTGGGTAGTATACATGAACTCATCACAATAATGTTTAGTTTTCCTTTAATATGTGGACTCGAACTATGTTTTAAATTTTTTCCAAACCTAAGCATCAACATAAATGGTAAAAATTGGAATAAATAATTATTAGAGGCGTTCAGTTAACTTTTTGTACTAATTTAATGTGTGTAAACAGAGAGTAGATGATATTGATATGTTGATTAATCTATTCAATGTTGATATATATCGAACCATATTTTTAAATATTTTTTTAGAAATAGGATATTTAACTACCACCCCATTTTATTATTCATGGGTCTATGATTTTTTTACCTAAGATGAAGATACATGAGTTGGACTTCATGAGTAGTGGATTGTGTCATTATTATTATGAGGAAAATTATAGTTGGATCTTATTTTTCAATAAGGAAAATTATGGATGGGGTGAAATAGTTGAATTATAGATGATGAAATATGATAAATTAAATAGAAATAATGTATAGGGTGATGAATATTATCTTGAAATGGTAACTCTTGATCCTTTGGATGGATCTAGAGAATCTGGTTCCCCTTATATAAGATAGTTCATACTTCAATGAGGATAGCTAACCTGAATCCTTTTTCAATAATGTACTAGGTAGGGGAAGAAATAAGTTCCTTACTGTAGAGAATAATAATTCAATAATAATATGCATAGTTTATAATAAAGGTATTATTATGAGCTTCCCAAACACAATCCAACTATGTTAGATGGTAAAAGTTTATGCGCTAATGGATTTTATCCTAATAATTCTAGTGGACATATTGTGAAAGGTGGTAGAGTTAAAAATGGGGGTGTAAGGAAATGACCTTGATCATGAGGCAGTAGTTGGTCCCTGCTCTGGTATAGATGATACGACCCCTACGGTGGAAGATCCACAAGAGACTACACCCTATAGAGAAATACCATAAAGATTCTCTTAATCAGACACCATGACTAGAAAAGAAGATACATGGAACGTAGTGGATGGAGAATCAGTACATATTCAATCATTGAAAGAAAATTTCCCTTATATTTATAATCCAGAAAAGTAAAATATTATAATAAAAACACATGATAATATAGATATTATAACCCCGGATAAGATAAGCAGAATCACCAACAAAGTTAAAAGTTGGGGGTGAGTAGGAGGGACCGATTTGGATCAACTTATAAAAAATAGAGATCAAATTAAGAAAAATGAATCCATTTTCAATTCTTTTGTGGAAGACTATAAAAATATGTTTTCTAAAACTCATCATGTTGACACCAGTCTAGTTCAATTGTAATGAATTGACATTTAGAATGGTATTATGGTTTATGATTTTATCATTTTAAATATCAATACCTTAAAGGTAATTAATACATTAGAAATGATAGTTTAATTATTCAAAGATCTTATTCATGTGAATATGGAGTGGAATGAATTTCTAACCATTTGGATCATTCATAGGATGAAATTTACCCATAATTTAATGATTTACTCATATAATTTATATATTTTCATTAACACTAACTTCACACCTATTTTGTTTTCAACTCAACTATAAAAAGTTTTATTTACTGAACATAAATAAAAAAATATAATTTGGAATGATTTTTTCCTTAGTAGTCAATAAAATTTAACAAAGTAAGGGTTTTGAAACTTTTTATTTGGAGATTATGATTGTCTTTAAATACATTTTTTCCATTAATATGTAATTTTATAGTGTATAATTAAAGTATATTTCTATTTTTATGTGAGGATTACATTATTCAACTAATAAAATAACATAATTGAGGTCGTAATGAAATTTTATTATAATGAATTCCACCATAGTAATATATTTTTAAAAGGATATATTTTTTTCAAGTATTTCAGTTAAACTATTTTTAAATCACTAGAATAACACCTTAATTGAAGGTGTAATAACAAGATTTTTTAAATAAATAAATATATTTAAATAAATTTTATAATTTAGTATAATAAATAATGAGATAAGATTCATATAATTTTTATGTTGCTAAATGTGAAGTGAATCAAACCTAATATGGGGAGAGGTATGATAAAAAATTATGTTAAAATATTTTTTATTCAATTTTTTAAGATGTAAATTTTTTATTAATGATTATGATTAATCATTGAATAAGTGGAAAGATTTATTAGATGTGTAGGAGATTATGTGAATTTTATTATTGTTTAAAGTAATTAATATGTTTTCTTATGGTTAAAAATAATGAAAAATATGAATAATTGAATAGAAGAAGTTTTATTAAGATGGAGAAGTGATCAAAGTAGTTTTTACATGGTCAATAACAGAATAAATTCATATTATATAGTTGCGATCACTTGAAAAAGTCATCGTACTTAATTTGTAATCAGTTAAAATCATACTTGTTTTATTTTTATTCATTGGATATTCTTAGTGAATCATATATCCTTGGGCCATTCTAAGGATATGACCGTTTGAGTTTTAATAGTGAACCATGTAAATGATTGTGACCTACTTATTAATTCACTTTTACATCACTCAATACATTCCATATTAGTGAAAAGATAATCTAATATTAAAAAACAAATTAAATAGTGGATTATAATAGAATAAAATAGAAATATAATTTACTAAATCATATCCCCCTACTGAATCATCGTAGGATCTCTTCAACTTGAGACTCTATATGATCATTATGGTTTGATACAAAATTATACAAAATATCACACCAATATAAATATCCAACATATATTAGAATTTTTTTATTAATCCATCATACATAATTAGAGTTCTTTATTATAACCACATGGGATATCTACTTCTATGGTCATTTTCTCTTTCCTTCATTACATACATGGTTCATGCAATACCATTACCTTACCAAAAAATTCAATACTCCCTATTTCAAACTCAAAATTATATCCTATATATTGATGCTAATACAATTATTACATGATCCATCCTCTCAAAACCACCACCTGAATTCGTAAAGAGATCAATCATAAACCCTAAAGCATACCATCTATATGTTAGGGGGTGGACACTAGAACCAATGGACTGGTATCAATTTTGGAAAATTAAATACCATTATTATATAATAATGAACATATTTAGTAAAAAAATATTTATTTAATATCTATAATACATTTTCTTTCACAAAAAAAACTACAACCTATATACATATCATGGTCAGTAATATATACTATAATGCTTTAAAATAAAGGAAAGGTGTATGTTCAAATCTTCATGATATAGTATAATTATCATGCGACTGATTTTTGGGTTTCCATCACTACCAATCACATGGAACTGTAAATATGATAACAATATATAACTATTGGGGTGAGTTTTTAACTAGACCATTTAGGTATCTCCTCCATTCTCTCATGCATTAAATGAATAAGAACAATAATACCTTAATGTATAATATGTATATTATTCACCATTTTATTGAAAATAAATAAAAAACGCAAAATTGGTATATCAATAAAAATACAGAACAAATATCATTCACTATAAGCACAATTTATATCCATCAATACACCACCTCAAATTTATTGTATATTAATACATACACATACAATTATACGCATCACCTTACAAAAACATATAAGGACATAGAATTTTTAACCAAAAAGAACCATATCATGTTACATCATTCGAAACATAAACTATATATGAGAACCATATGTCTATATCACATCATTTGTGTTTTGATAGGGATATTACCATAATGTTTATGGAAGACGAATTTTTATTAAAGGAAATAAAAAAAGACAGAAAAAGGGGAATGAATGGGGTCATACAAGAATTCATGACCTCATTAAAAGGATAACCAAAGGAAGAGAATTATGATATCATAGTCAAACTAGAAAGAATAATCATAATCACCATACTATTAAAAATCATAGTCTAATGGTCCTTGTGACCGAGTAACCATAGTTGGCTTCAAATACGATTAGTCTTTCCTACGCCTTGATTTCCAAGGAGTAACATGTTGTTATTATGAGTATGTTAGGGGATAAAACCTCCATAAAAATTTATTTACACTCCAATAATATAGAATCCCACTATACTACATCAGTGTCATAATAATAAAACAAAAAATTCAT
The DNA here is from genome assembly GCA_963277665.1 of Viscum album. Classification (NCBI taxonomy): domain Eukaryota; kingdom Viridiplantae; phylum Streptophyta; class Magnoliopsida; order Santalales; family Viscaceae; genus Viscum; species Viscum album. The sequence continues at coordinate 666,667,126 of OY728135.1, read as the reverse complement.
AAATCATAGTAATCACACCCATAAAAATAATAAAACAACACTTATCAATTCACTGTACCATTTAAATTAGGGAACCACACATCATATCATTATCATATACTATAATTAAAATATTTCAATTTATAACTATTTTTATACAATGAAATTATTAAAATAACAAATATGAACATAATTTATCAAATTTAAATACTTTAAAGAACATTCAAATATCCACATAATACTTATATTAATCATAATGTGATTGAACACAATTTTTCTTGTAGTTATTCCAGTATATCACTCTCATCATAAAATATACATTAATAGTTTTAGTTATTTTATTTATTAATAATCACTAAACAAATTATTCAAAAATATACAATACAATTGAAATATCATTCACTTAGATCACCACATTCTTAATAAAATCAAAATTAAAATGTTTAAACTACATATATTCATTTTTATAAAAAAAATATATATTCAATTAATTTATCATTAATTCCATTATTCCATGAAAATCATTTTTTATTAATGATATATCACAAATCCACAAAATAAAATCACATGATCATTATTCTTCCATATCATATTCAGTCTATATCATTTAAATCTCATACGAAATAGATAATTTCATTTTGATTCTTTATTTTATAAAAATATAAAAATAATGTTTCCCATTAAATATTTATCCACGTATAAATTAGTAAAATTATAAAAATCACCTAATGTGTAAATTGAATGCTAAATACCCATGAACCTCTCTAGATTTCAAATCCTTCATACATCTATATATATAATAGTTAAAATTAGAAAATATCTATTTATCACATAAAAATTGCATGGTACATAATTTTTTTAATTTCTATTATGAATTCCTAAGTGAAATTGATATATATAAGAAATAATTAAGGAATCATATAAAATTGATTAAGGTATATAACATAAAATATATTTTAGGACCAATCCACTCAATTATATGAATAAATACAACAAAAAAATTTATAAAATTTAAAAATCACTCAAAAATATTTCCAATATTTACCCAAAATCATAAATAGGATATATGGTGTTAAATGAAATACTAAGATTTGTTTTTCTGAAAACAAAATAACTTACATATGTGTGCACTATTAAGATTTTAGGTTTTTGGAATCATTCTACTAACCATACATCTTAACCATAGAAGAATGATTATCTAGAATAGTTAATCATCAAATATCACATGTGGATATACTAGAAAATAATAATTTTAGTATTATATTTCCTTATTTCACAATTCATGCAAAAAATATTATGTTCTATTTTATATAAAATTCAAAAATAGATGTTAAACTTACATGGTTTACCAAACTATGCAACTAAAAAATCAATTTCTATAAAATCATACAACATTAAATTTCAAACAATAATTTATCCTTTAGATAATTATCAATATATATAAATTTCATACATTAATCTAAGATGAGTATAAAATTTAATATCTTTTAATCTTAATAAGTGGAAAACTCACAACTCTATAAGTGAATCATTAGTTATTCCCATGTTATAATGGTATTTGAAATTATATCTATTAAAAAATATATATCTCTAAATAAATATCCACGAGAACAATCTCATACAAAATTTAAAATAAAATTATCAATTTTTCCAGAACATCTAGATTAACAAAAATACATTGAACTTGACAATAACATATAGGTTAACACGTACAATCTCAATTCCTTTGTTAAAGACTAGGTAATATAGCTTAAGTTATTCATCCCGATGAATAATTATCCAACAAAACATAAAACTAGGTTGGGTAATCTAATTTAATTAAATTAAATATATCCATAAATTGTTTCAGTCTTTCTCATTCAAGGAAAAACATCATTTTCATCAATATAGAGATCAAATCCTATCTTTGTGTATTTGAAAATTATAAATATGATAGTTGGAATGATAGTATTATTTTATACCTTTTTTAATAGGGTTTACTACTAAAATAAACCATTATATTTTCAATGATATTATACATAAATTTTCTTATTATATACTTAATGGTACGGAGAAAAATAAAAAAATATTATATCTTATGAGTGAAATTAATATCTAAATATGATTGTTTTTCCATATTTTCACCACACACCAATTTTGATCTTATTTTTTCTCAAGGTATGCATGTCAAAAATTGGAGTATGAGATTCTACATCTTAAAAAAATTGTGGTTTTTTTTCTATTTTGCTTCTCTATTATATATTTTAATGTATTCATTAAATTATACAAATTCACAGTACTAGAGTTACCAAATATGTTCATTTTTTTTTATTTTCAACAATGATTGTCAATCTAGTAAATGAAAATATGAATTAGATAATAGGATAAAGTATACAATCATTAAAAAGTAAGTGAATTGATCTTATGATGAATAAATGGATGTGGTAACTGAAGAAGTTATTTCCCACATATTGGGAAAAGTGAACAATGATGTTTCCTACTCTTGAAGACACAGTTGGTCAAATTCATGTGGGTATCCCATAAGAAAATATCATAATATTATTGAGGTAGTATTAATGTTTATGAAATGTACATAATGCATTTGGTATTTTTATACTATAGTTTTTTAAATATAAAAAAAACTCAAATGATCGAGATGGATATTTTAACTATACTGGAAAACATGAAATGTTGTGAATGACAACTGTGGAATATGTTAAAAGTTTGGAGATAGTTTTATATTAATTAGATTCTCATAGATTAATATAATCCAAACCTATATTTTATACATTAATTATGATTAAAAACATGCTATAATACATTTGTTTAAAGGCTGAAATCAATATGTGGGTTGGTTGAAGATATAAGTGTAGTGTACGGTGGGGACGAACTCAAACATGTGAGTTCATAGGCTTCCAAATTGCTTGGGAATAATTTTTAAGTTCATTAAAATAATTAATAAATTCAAAAAAAGTATTCCTAATTTATTATAAATGGATGATATTGTCTTCAAATAGTTTAAAAGAGTGATCATTTGAAATAGAGGAATTATGGAAATATCACATATCTCAAGGTTCCATGTACATGAACAGTCATATATGGATATTTTCATGTATAATAATTATGGTATGTAGCTGAATCCACATTTCCAAAATCACCAAATTAAAAATATATTCATATGTGTAGATCAAAATACAAAAATTTAGTAAACAGATCCAAATGATCATGTTGCTAAATTCCATTATGTGCCCAAATTCGTGATCTATGTACTCGAATGAAGATCCATGTAGCTAAATCCTTAAACAAATTCGATTGATTATGTGTCCAATTCATGTTAAATATCTAAATTTTGAACCACATACCCCAACGAAGATTGACATAACAGAATTAAGTGTAGTTAAACCAACATATTGAAGTTTGGACATGATGGGTGAATTTACTAAGTAGAATCTTGTATACAAATATATATAGGTGAAACACAACCATAGTAAATCACAACATACCCAATATCTATGTATGATAATTTCTCGCTAGAATTTATATAGGGGGATTTTGTAAATGTACTATTTGAAATTATATAGATTTCTATAAATATTAATCTAAATACCAATTCAATTATTATGATCCTGATGTTATTCTTCTGGTTTCCCAATATAAAAAAATAAGTTTGTTTTATTCAAGAATGAACTATTGAGTTACTAGTATTTGATATATGGGAGAATTATGTCTTATTTATAGATAATTTTTTGGAATTATTAATAATGGTAAATTAATTTCATGAAATACTAAAATAAATGATAAATCCAATAAGTCGATGAATATGTTGTGAATTCAAGTTATAAACATTATGAATCTTATAAAACCCCTTAACTAAACCTATTTTTGATAAATAATGAAGGGTAAGAAATATAACATGTATTCCATGATGAAAACATGTACATATTGATTTTTCATCAATAATAAATATGAAGATGCATTGAATCTCTACTAGTCATTATAGAATAAACACATTGTAATATATTGATGTTTGAGTTTTACTAATGAATGAGCTCATGTAGGTGTGTATAGATTCAATTGAAATGTTTATGGTTTTCATGTTATGTATTCAATAAAAAATGAAATGAGTTCGATGAAACTCTTATTTTCTATATATTTTATACATTTTTTTATGATTATATAATTTTTGGAATTTAAATAGGGTTATTTTGAGTAATATTTTCTGAAGAATAATATTTATTTTCAATACATATTCATCTATTCCAAGAGAAATGAAATTGATTAATAAGGGTAATTTTTTTTATTTTTACACGGATATCCATGGAGAAAGAAAAAGATGATATGTGTGATTTATGATATAACTAAAACCCATGAAAAATGACCCAAGTTATGGATTTTGTTTGAGTATTATTATATTATTTGAAAATATAATGTACATAAGTGAATATAAATAAATCAATAGGAATTGATTTCCATGATAGAGATATTTTGAGCTAATGGTGTAGAAAAGTGGGTTTTCTGAAAGTGGTTATCTTATGGAAGATTGCTTTAAATGTAAGAATAAAAATTATTCCTCAATCTAAATATGAGGAAACTGATCATTATGGGATTCATTTAATGATCCAAATGAAGAAACTCATGTACAAGAGAAATTGAGTAAATAAAAAAGGAAATAAAGAATAAGAGGGAGAAGGTGACTCTTGTACTTATCTAGATTAAGTACATTGGGAAGCTGATAGATACTGTGGGTGAGGTGAGATATCATGGAACCATATCTTGAAGAAGATGATGATAAATGATCAGTAGTATGTTATCAAGAATAAGAGGAATATAAGGATGAGTCATTTATCAATCGAATATCATTTTTAGAGAACCAAGGTTCTAAAAAGAAGATTTATGGAAAGACCAATTGTAATATGATGTTTACATAAGTTATCAATCCTTTTAGTGGGTGTGCAGAGACGATTTTGGTTAAGTAGGTTCAAATTATATATGGATCCTAATTTCAATATGCTCCCATGTTGCAGAGAATTCATGATGATCATCTAATAATTTTAGGAGATTTTTTCTAGTCGAATAAGCTCAAAATATATTGTGGAATAAACTTATAATACATAACCATAGATCTTATTTAAAGAAAAAAAAGTGAAATACTCACTTATATATTTTGGGGCTTTATAGAACATCTATGACAAAGGGTATGTAGGGATGTCCATATGAAACATAATGACAATAGTGTAATGTTTCTTATATAAATCTATTACTATTTTAGAAATAGATTTATTGTAATACTGAGGCTTTGTAAACACTATTAGAATTAGTATTGGTATGTTAAACTCTACCAATTATAGTCACAATCGTATTACAGTAAATAATCCTTTATTAGCATGAAAACCAAATCAAGTTAAGGAGTAGGACATTATATCAATCCTTGTAAAAAATTTGTGTATTTCATATTTTTACATTATTTTATGTAGTAGATAGTTTCTTGTAAAAATTTTACATTGTTCATGTTACACTATATAAAAAATTATGTCAAATTATAAAGGGTTAATAGACGTTAGAATTTTTAAAAATTAAGAAACACCTGATTCACACCCCAACCCATGTGTCCACACTATACCAAGGGGTATATTAATTGATCAGAATTGGGATAAACATTATTTGAATATATTTTATAAGACTAATTTATTTTTATTCATATTAATGAAGTATATATTTGATATTGTAAAAAAATTATTATTGGAAAATACATATTCAATAATTGTAAATGTTCATATTGAAATTATTTTCAATGAATATGAAAATAGGTTTAATAAGAAAGAATAGAAATTGATAAATATATAAATGGATTCAGATGATCACCCACATATTTAATGCATTTAGAGTGTTTTTTTTCATCAAACCTAGTGAGATAAATTAATTAGATGATTTTAGTTTAAGAATTTTAAAATCTGAGAAGTTTTCATGATTAAAATCACTATATGTTTTTATTCTAAAACCAAGTAGTATCATAAACAATTCTGCACTGAACTTATTTTACAAACCCTGATTTATATAATTGTGCTATATGATTATAAGGAATAGTTTGACCTAGAAACTGATGTAATGGAAGGTAAATTTTACAAACATGTTCGATAATAAAACACTCTCTCGTGACTAGTTATAGTAAATAGTGAACTACTTACACATTGCAATGAAAGAATTTCCATAATAGATAATTAATTAATAATAATTTATAGAGAGAAATGTTTTATTAAATTGTTGTTTAATACACATGAGATACTCCATATAACTTATATGGAAATTAAATAATCAAATTAGATGTGAAATATATGGAAATAAAAAATTTATAGGGTTTAATGGTTGAATAAAGAAAGATAAATGATGAAATATTTAGGATAATAATAGTGAAAGTGAGGATATAATAAATCCATTTTAGAATATAAAATATTATCATAACAAAAAAAAATAGTATTATAAATGAAACTAAAAAATATAAATTTTAGTCAAGATGGATATTCCAAATAAAATATCATGAAATCTACTACCACTTAAGATTTGAAAATATATTTCCCTTCACAAAGGACTCATACTGGGGGTAAAATATTCATGAGATTTGCTGGATAAGCCTCTACCACAAAAAATTGAAAAAAGTATCCCACAACCCAATCTAAAATTATATACATGTTTGGAAGAGTAGAATAGATTAGACAAACAACAATGTGTTAAAGAACGAGGTGAGTGTTTCCCTAAAAATCATCACCCTCACTAGAACTCAAAATATTGGGGGTTCCTACCCAAAATAAATACAAAATTAATTATGTGGATATTCCATGCACTAGAAACTAATCAAGATAAATGGACAATTTTTTGTGTTTATAGATGTTTGGGAATAGGTAAATTGATTATTGGACAACCAGTATAATATATACAAGTAGAAGGAGTCCATAATATTGGGGGAATAAATTTAATACTAAATTAAAACTATTTTTTCTAATTATGGAATCATGTTTAGGGAAAAATATATCCAAAAGGAACAAATTTAAATGTCATGAAAATTTATGTGAAATGTGAAATATTCATGGAAATATATTTGAGGATTGTTAGAATAAAAAACCTAAATAAAAATATTCTCAAGAGAGGATAATGTCAAAATAATAGATGAATAGAGAAGAAAAATATGTATGCCATAAGGAGAGATCAAGTGACTAAATTTTGTGCAACTACTCCAAATATGTTAATAGTGAAAAGGAGATGTTTTTCAATAGTGGTAACTTAGATACTAAATAAATATTGTGTGGTAGGAGAAACCATGTTTGACACACATAAAAAAAAGTGTATGATTTCCCTACAAGAATAGATGTATCTCTTAAAGAAAAATAGGAAAGAACCATTGGTACCTTCTGTAAAATATAAATGTGAATAAGTAATATACACTAGAAAATATAGAGCTTAATATTCCCTATGAAATATTTATAATATGGCCCAATGAATGGGATAAATTAAGGAGTCTGAATAAAGACGAAATAATTCAGTCTATTACACTATATCAAGAATGAAAATATACTCTATATAAGAAACATGTCCAAAAAAATAAAACCATGATACCCATGGATGAATTAATTTGAAAACATATATTTTATGGAATCAATATGAAAATAATCTAATTTAGATCATTAATTAAATATAAATCTTTGATAAGGAATAAATATCAACTTTAATTCTACAACCGAGGAGGGTGTTAAGACCACCTTATTCCCATATAAACAATGAGTTTGTTTTGGAGATGGTGATTGAGGTAAATTCATGAAAGAGATATGAGATACTTCTATTGTTAATAAGGATGAAGATCATGGTTCATTAAATTCCAAATTAGGATCAGTCACAAAATGGTATCAATTTATTATATATTTTTATTGGATATAATAACCCATGGTTCTAAAGGTTGAAGTACACCCATTGAGGGGGATCAAAAAAATAATTTAAAGATTAATAATATTTCCAAAATTCTTAAAAATTTGAAATCTATATGGTCCAAACATAACTATATTTTGAAGAATGACATTCAATCTCCATTCATTATTATGGTATCTATAAATTATAAATATCTTGGGAGACTATTATTTAATAAAATATGGAATACTAAACACTTGAAATCTTTTGATATATTTATTTTTGAAATTAAGATGCTTTGTTTTGTTTAAAATTATTGTATGCTATCCCAAAATGATAAAAATGAAAAAATAGTATCATATGTATAAATATAAAAAAACCTATTATCTAAACATTTCAACACTGTTTTCTATAAAGTGTTATACTATATATATTTAGATTTTATTTTTTGTTGAAAAATTAGTAATATAAATGTGATTCAAATTAATGTTTAGATGGTGTTATGTTGATCATTAATTCATACAATCATTAGAAAATAAAATAATTTAGGATGTGATATTGACTTATACTTCATTATTAATAACATTTAGCTTAGAAAATCCTATCCATGTAATATTCTAGTAGCATCTAGGGAGGGTTTAATTGAATATTGCTAGAATATTAACATTTTGGTGTATAATACATACAATTATGGTAATAAAACGTCATATTGTCTAACTATTCTAGAGTAGGGATCAATAAGTTTTCTATGGTCCTTATTTTTTCTTTATATTATTGAGGATATTGTGTTCCATGAAAACTGGGTAACTACCTACTTTCATTTTTTAAAATATATTCTGGGCGTTTGATTGTTCTCTAGGGAAGCCTTTTATAAAAATAATATGATACAGATATGTAGTTATTCAAGAAGTATTCCCTCTCTCATGGAATTTATTAAGATATTGGAAACTAAGAAAGTGTATAACCTATTATTTGATGGTTTATATATTCCCAAATCGTATCAGGTTGTAAAAATTTTAGTTGGTATCTAAAAATGAAATTGTTTTCTCAAGTATAACTCTTTAGGATTTCTAAGCAGAGAATATGTTGATGGAATCATCCTAGAAGGAAAATATATAAGATAAAAGTGTTTAAAATATATCCTCCCTATATATTTAAAAAAGTATCAATTAGTATCAAAATTGGTATTTCATGGGGTATCATATTTAATTTTGTATCATATAACATGTGATATCATAAACTGTTTTTGGAGATAATTTTTAAAGATGAGGAAGTCCTCCAAAATTCCCATTATGAAATAAGGACGAAAGGAAGGTAACCCTTACATTTAAGGGTAGAATCATTTACTACTCTTTGAATTTATTTTGAATTTTGGGGAAGAAATAAAAATGAATATTCATGGTCATTTTGAATATTTTTATCCAAAAACAAACCCAAAATGGTATATTTAAGTGCAAAGAGGTATTTCTTTGTATTTCTTTCAATTTCTCTTAACAATATAAAAAATGTTGAAATTAGTGATGCATTGGAGTATCCAAAAATTATGAATAAAGTGATATTATCCCATGATAATTATATGGGAAACATGATTGATGAACCCACTTTCCACATAATTGGAAAAGAAAATAGTGATTTTGGATTTCCATGAATACATAGTTAGATATATTCAAGTGGGAATCCATAACCAATACTTCATAACATTATTGATATGGACTTAAAGATACTAAAAATAACTAAAAGTATTTGATCGGTTTAAAAATTAGTTTAAGAAATGAAAACATATAGAGTGAGTTGGTTGTTCCACCTATACAGGAAAACATGAATTGGTGTGAATAAAACATTTAATGTAGGTTCAAATATTGGAGAGAAGGATACCAGAATAAGAGCGCTAATGTTGTGGAGAATTCATCCCAATGTTCTTATACATGTAGGTTTCTAAAAACCATGATAGAATACAAATGGTTTAAGGATAAAATAATCCTTCATGTTGGCTGATGTTGAATGTTTAGTGGGTGAAATGGAAATACTGAAATAGTTAAGTTTATATACTTCTAAAGATTATTGGAATATTTTATATTATCTCAATAAGGTTTAATAAATTTATAACAATATTGTTATGTTTTTATGAACTGTTGATATTTTATGGAAATGAATAAGAGGATCCATAGTTCAAAATAGTGGAAAACTGGAAAATTCAACTAGGTCCTTGTTCTATGCACTTTAATGGTCGTGTATGAATATGGGCTCATACACGAATTGTAATTCATAAAAGAATCCACATTGGTCGAGTCACTATGTATGAAAATAGTTTCTAAAATTAAGATCTATGTATAAATACAGAAAATTTAGTTAAATGATCATGTAGCAAATTTTTTTTAACAAATCTGATTTAAGGATCTACACACTTGAAGAAATATTTATATAGCCAAATCCTCAAACATAGATGAATAATCACATATCCAAATCTTACTATGTATCTAAATTTAGAACCATGTAACTGAATGTATAAACATATCCTAGAATGCTGTATAACTAAATTTTTGTGTACAAATTTAGTCTATATAAATGAATTGGACCATGTATCAAAATGATGATTCATGAATCACAAAATAAGAATTTCCATATATACTCTACATCCAAAAACATGAATTCCAATCTATGATTCACATAAGAGAATATTTTATATATACTAGGTGGAATTATATATATTTCATATATTATTTTTTTGAGTAGAAATGGAATTGTTATGATGTTGATGTTTTTATTCCTTATACTAAATATCAGAAACACCATCAATGTTTTTGGATTAAATCATGATATATTAATCATTTGAGCTTCTGGGTATTGGTGAAAAATATCAATATTGTAGAGATGTTTTGTAATTGTCTAAATTGCTAAATTTCATTGAATTAATTTCATGTTTAATGGGAAATAAAATCAATCAATGATTATATTTTTCTTTCATGTTCTAAATACCATGATTCATAGAAAATCAAAGAAGAAATATATTTTATAAGGATGAATAAAGGACAATTAATGTTTTATTAAATTTTAATGTGTTAAATGGATTTAACAGGTTGTCAAGAATAATGTAGATGAAAAAACATTAATTAATGGTAGTTTATCAATTCATAAAATAATTATAATTTGTGTTTTATTGAGTTATATTAAAAAATTATTGATATTATATATGTTTTTATAGATTCAATTGGAAACTACATACTTCTCTATGTGATATTCCAAATATTACATGAAATAAGATACATGTTGTTTGTTGAATATTTTATATTTATATAATTATCATATAATGTAAAGAATTCATATAGAGTTATATTAAGGAACATTCAGTTGATCATTTTATTGTTTCTGCCTGAATACAAATTCATTTGATCAAAGCTAAAGGAAGTAGAAATAAATGATGGAAAATATTTCATTTTTATAAATATATCTATTTAAAAATAAAAAGAATAATTTCTTGTTTTATAACATAGCTAAAACCAAATAAAAATTACTATTATTGTGTATTTTGAAATATTATATTTTAGAGTCTGAAAAAATAATTTGAAAAAGGTAAAAATAGTAATTAAATTTGGACTACTTTTCATGGTGGATATCTTTTGAGATAAATATGATGAAAAGTTATTATAAAAAATGTTGTTATATGATGATTGTTTCTTTTTTAATAGAAGGATAATATGTATTCCACATTCTCTATATTAGTAAATTTATTATTATGGGTGGAATTTAGTGATCTTAAATGAAGACTCTTGAAATTTATAAATTGAATAAATTAATGGGAAACAAGATATAATAATAGGAACAAGGTGTTTCTAGTGTCATTAGAGATTGAGTACACTGATAATCCGATAGATACTATGCATGAGGTGAAATATATAAAAAACATATTTCATATAATAATTAATAAATACATGTTGTTATAAAGAATTAGAATAGAATTCACCCTCTAATATGGTATTAGTTTAAGAGAAAAAAATATTTTAAAAAGGAGAATTTAGTAAATACCAAATGTGTTGTGATGTTTAAATCGAGTGGTGATCCTTTCAGTGTTTAACCATGGAGGAATTCGAATGAAAAAGTTATGAAGAAATATGAATCTAGGTTATATGTAGTGATGCGTTTTTAGTGTTTTTCTTAAAATCACATTTAATTAGATTAAGGTGTATTTGTGAGTAATAAGATAATTATATATTAGGGAAGAATAATCCAATATAGAATTAGGTATATACTCTTAGGAAAAATATACAAAGAAACACCTATATATATATGGTTGGACTCCATTGAACCTATACAATTCTTGGTATGTAGGGAGATCACCATATAAATTAGTGACAACTCTTTTTATTTGCTGATATAATCTAATGCGATTTTTGCAAGAGATTCTGTGAGGGAATCTGGTAGTATAAATAATGAAAGACTCGGTGTTGGTGTGGGAAAGACAAAAACTCTCAATCAAAAATATATTATATTAGAGAATCCATGATTTGGGTGAATAACCATTTAAGGAAAAGATTACGTCTTTGTACATATCCCTAGAAAAATATAGCATAAATTTTATCCACTTTCCATGTATACATTGGATAGGTTGTTTCATGTAAATAATAAGACATAAATATGATAAAAAATACAAATATAGGATTACTTATAGATAGTTTAAATTATTTTGGGAATTTTGAAAATTATTAAACACCTCCTTTAACCCTCCTGATGGTCTCTCCACCAATCCATGGAGTGCATAAAAAAATATTTTACATTCTAATTAATGTGATTGATTAACATGATTTTTTTAAAAAATAATTTTTCAAATAGTTTTTTATCCTACATATGACATAAATTATTGACCATAACATAGTTTATAGAAATGTATAATGGAATTATGGAATTAAAAGGCATCAAATGATTATTGTGAGGTAGAGGGAATAGAAAGTTACCATGGTAGATGGACTAGGTCCATATAAAGATACCTAAATAACCTTAAAATAGTAATGAATACCCATAATGTTCCATGTAATACTTTAAATTTTTATTACATGGTATAATAACCCAGTGAATGGGACAAGAAAATTATATCCATGAAATAAAGTATGTCATTATCTTGAACACTACATAAGAATTGTGAATTTCACGAATTTTATGGTCATATGATAATTAAAAATGGTGTGAATTTTCATTTCATGCAACAACTATTGTCATTTATTACAATTTAAGGTTTATACAACTAGGAACAGTAATGAATAGATTCCTAAAATGAATTTATATTTGAAACTTATATATGAATGACCTATTGTGATTTTTATTGAATGATTATCCAAATAATAGTTTGGTGATTTCAATTAAAAAACATCCCATCATTAGGAATATAATACTAATTAGGAAATAATAAAGTAAGTATGTCTAAAACTAAATACAGTATGAACTAGTTATAGCATTCAACAGGGAATCATACATGGTAACCATGATAAGTGAAATATCTCCCCAATATGCACATGGGAATGGATTGATAAATAATATAATATTAGTTCTTTAGAATGACTGATTCTAATTTTAATATAAATACATGGTTGATATTTCTCTATGGGTGGATGGAAAGAATACTACCACAATGGTGGAGCACATTTTTAGGACGTGGAGTTCCTATTATAAAGTGGGTGAATCCTTAAAGAGTATACATGATTTAATAAAATGAAATAATTATGGATTTAAGACATTATATGTACAAGGATAGGGTATATTCTGTTTTCTAGGGACTAGAACTATTTGAAATGATTTCACAAATGTTAAAAAATCAATTTATATGATACAAATTTATGTTTCATTAGTAGGAAATATTTGTGAGTGTTTATACCTCATTATTACATGTATGTAAGGTAAAAATATCCTTAAATAATGTTTTCTGTGTTATTTCCCTTCACTAAGCTTACATAAAAAATTCTATCATTAACTTTACTTCTCATAGGATTATATTTAAGACTAAATTAAAATTCTAGTTCAAGGAGTAACTTTATAAGACACCTATGAATGACTCAATGAAATGTATATTTCATCATATACCATAGTATTTGTTGGAATTTATAATATTAAACATAGAGCTATATCCACTCTATATTTCCTCTGTTCCTTGGTGTTCCCTTATGTGTCTTTGTTTTCCATGAATTCAAATTTTAGTGGGTTTATTTATAGAAAAAATCCTCCTTGGGAACCAAAAATCTAATGTAGTACTATCCATTTCATTTTTTGGATTGGTATGAGTGGTGAACTACCATGAACGTTGAAATATTTGGAATTTTACATTTGGAATGCTAATGATTTTCTCAAGTAAGTGATTTTATGCAACTTCGATTAGGGTTCACATTCTTCTCTAACTAGGGAAACATAATACATAGTGTTGGTAATCGTCATTTCCATTCATAAAAATTAATTTAACTATTATTATTAGGAATTGAATGATTTTTTAAAAAAAAATTATTGAGTTCCAAAAAATTAACATATATTATTAGATTTTTTTAGGTAAAAAATAATCAATAATGAGGAAAGTAAACACATGGGTAAGAATTAATTTTTTGTTATGGAATGCATGATTTATGGATTTGTGAAGGTTATTCAATTAGATATGGTAATTTGATATTTTATTAGTTATAGGTAGTTTGGAAAACTATCTCACATTTCCTTTTTGATATGGTGACCACCTTGATTTGGTATCTCACGAATCTGAGGGATTCATATAAATCATATATAAATTTTATTCTAGTATCATGAAATAGACAATAAACATATCATTTATGTAGAGATAATTTTGTGTTCTATTAATTATCTAATGAACTCGAATGAGAGAACAAGTCTAGGAATAGGGGACTGCTAAAATTTGTTTATTGAATTTTGAAAAACATTACTTCTTCATCTTTAATTCGGTATTTCCTGATTCCATATCATTTATATATTTTAAATTGGTATAATACTATTCATATATCTCACACAATTAATATATTTGTAATATATTTCCATCAGGACCTTATGTATGTGAAAAAAAAATATGGTTAAAAAATAATAATTTTTTCCCTTTAACCAAGTTCATTCATTACTTTTGGCCTAAATATTCTCATTTATCATTGAACTCATGGATTCCTATTTTATGAATGTAGCCTTCTGGATTACATGTTGATTAAATATCCCAAAAAAATATTCTATATAGTATATTTATAACATTATAAGGTTATATATTTGTAATAATTACCATTGATAGAAACCTTCTTCTTAGTGAAAATTTAGATGAATCATATTCAAAAGCACACTATCGTATTGTTAATGAGAACCCATTTCCATGTATAAATTATAGTCATCCTAAACAACCCAAATATTACATTTTATTATATAAAGAATTATATGAAAGGATAAAATCGTCAATGAGATCTTTTTCCAACATAATATATCACTATTGAGTGTTCATGGATATACTAGGTTCATGAGATCTATTTAGAATTTGAAACAATGATAAACAATACTAAGAAAAATATAGAAATAGTTTCCTCAAAATTTTCATTTTAAGGCCTTGCTAAATGTGATCTAAAATTAATTATTTCTGAGTAATAAAAACAAAAATAAATAACTCATTAAATAGAAATTTTGTAATTAATTATAAGGATAAAAACCTGATTTACTATTTTCAAATTATTATTTTGATTTATTTTGGATATTGTTTCACACTCAATGTCTGGGATGATATAGATTAAACTTCATTCATGATTAAAGATCTATTAGGGGTTCTAAAGGTAGTCTTATATATAGATATTTATCCTATCATGAATTTTTAATTTAGTAGATGGGTTGACATATTTCTAGACTATCACCTACCAAAACCAAAGGTAATGAGAGAATAACATGCTCATCATGACAAGATCATGGGATTAAATCCATATAATGATCTATATTAGAAGAAGTAAAATATATATCTATGGTTTATTGGGTAAATATTATTCTAGAATCTAATATCTAATTAATATTAGAATTATCCATATTCCTTTGGGGATGTTTATTTCCACTATTGGATGCTCACATAGGAGTAAGAGAAACTTCTGTTGTCATGGTTATTTTTATGGAATAAGGGAAAAAATAAATATTTTCATGTTACTGTTAGGTATTATTCATAGAATATTATACCATATAAAATATATAAGAGATCCAGAGAATAATATTTTTCCAATTCATAATTTGAATGACAAGATAAAAGTTAAATATGGAGGTTATGAGTTTATAAACTCTATGTTTTCACCGTATTTCAATATTAGACAACTGTTTCGAGATATCATTGGTATAATAATATTGGTTATGGATTAAATTGAATATAAAAATGTGTTGGGATTTCTTTTTTAGTTTAAATTTACACCTTGAAAAACACACATTGGAGTTGAATTACATAACACTTCTACATCAGATGAAAAATATCATTATATAATTTCATTCTATAGTGCGATGTATTAAAATAAAATTTAATAAATTACTACATATAGAACATAAACACATTATTAATTAGAATTATTATTGAATTATATTCATCAAAGTAATTCATTTAATTTCTAGGGGATTTATAATGAGAAAAACTTATTGATTATGCCAAAAATTTGGCTTATACTAGTATGCATGGAGAAAAGATTCCAATTTATTATTTCATTAAAACTTTTCTTAATCATTATATTTATATATTTTTCCTATGAACACGATTTGTTTATCCAAACACTATGTTTAAAAAGATTATCGTCAGAAAATTAAACTATAAATAATATAAATACTGATGTGGGACACCCTAACTAGTATAATATTTATATAAGTCCATCCATGTAAGTGATTTTGATGAGGTTAAAGATATTCATGTGGACTAATAGACCAATAAATATTTATTGATGATGATATTATTTATATCAACCCATTAAATATCTATGAATTTTTTTTTCAAGGAATAATGATATCTAGAGTAATTAAAATGAGGTATGGGGAATTATTTTCATCATGAATATATTAGTTTGAAGGATTACATCTCTTCCAATTTCTCTAAAAAGATGTTCATAGTTACATGGGTCTAGTGTATTCATAGTTGGAAGCCCACGAGAAGGATATTACTAATCAATATATTAATCATATGACTATAAAGTATAACTCTCTAGATAATCCTCTCCTATAACATTATCATTATATTTAAATTTACTTGCAGTAGAACCAAAAACCTTAAAAACTATTCTATGAGTAGCCTAATTCCATCAAATGTAATAATAATAAAATATGAATAAAAATTTATTCTCGATATAATTAAAATATATTAAATACCTAGGAAGTGAAAATGGGATATGTTATAGGTTAGGATTATTGGAAGTCCTCTACCATATATAGGTAATATAGTGAGTCACCTATATTATCTCTTTATTAGTCTATAAATAAGTTTTTTGACACTAATTTATTTTATTCCATTAACTTAACAATCCTAATTTTAAGAGTAAATAGTTGCTCGGGATGTATACCTTTTAAGAAACTAAATATATATATCTCTATATATAATTTAGACAGTAGGTTATATAGAATATAAATCAATAGGTAGAGGAAGAATCCCAATTTCAAAATTGGATGTATAGTTTAGAATTTAAATAATTATGTTTTAATATCATCTATAACCCTCAAAAATATTTTTTTGGATTTGGTTTATGGTTGAAAACAATTATAAGGGATATTAGGAATCAGCTGGAGTGACTGATCATCTTTTTATTCAAAGTAGAGGATTCTAAGAAACTATATCATCTATATTTTATTAACATTTCTGACCTAAAATTCGTCAAAATTGTGAAATCATCGAACTAATTTTTCTTCTTAATTCTCATTTTTTCAACTTACTCAATTTTAATATTTTAGAAAGAGTTTCCAATTAGTATATATCTATTCTACCATAAATCATTAATAATGTGATAACATTTCAATAAATAATTAGTTTCTTTGTGTCATTTCATAGAATTATACATCTTTTATGAATATAAAATGTTTCTAAGGAGTGATTAGAATGATACATCATCCACATTACTACGCTATGGAAACTATGTTTTTTGTAGTTATATAATTGTGCTTATTATATGAATTATTTTAACCAATATACCATAAATAAACATGGGAACTAATTTTTTTCTAGATCCATGGATCTGAAGATAAATTCATTGAAAATTTATAGTCTCGTGTTTTTAATCTTTGTGTCATTTCATAGTGTTATGTTATTTTGTTTTTCCTTAATCTATAAACATGCTAAATAATTATAATGTGAGAATATGAATATTTATTTGGTATCTCACTGTTGGATTTTCATCTGATAATTTTTTTTAATTTAGATTTGTCTTTTTCCTCGAGTGGGTAGGGATTAGCAATCAATGAAATCACTTTTACTTACTCCTACCATCATGGGTTTTTAACAATATTGTCTTTGTGAATATTTTTTGATATATTTTATGGTCTTAAAAGATAACCTAGAATAATATTTATGAAGTTTAATGTTCTAAATCAATGAAAAATGGAAGAATCCTATATTAATGTTTAAGTTATCAAACCAAAATGGGGTTATTTGAATAGTATAATTATAACCAACCCAATATAAATAAATAATTAAATAATAATGAAATAATCCGTAATTTTATTACATGGGTAATGTTTCTTGGAGTATACTATCACAAATATTTGAATAAAATGGGTTTCTTATCAAGACAATGTTGAATTTAACATAAATGAATAATGAATTGATTAATGATGTAAGATTCCTTTCCATATACTAGTAGTAAAAATTGTTGTATTTTATATTCATATAACGTGTAATAAGGATTCATCCATCCCATGATCATGTGACCTAATGAAAATAGTGGGATAGGTAATTCTCAAGAAGAACATAATTACTCAAAAATAAATTAGAAAATATACAAATGTGAATGATTGTATAATATGAAATTTTAATCATGAACCTGATGATGATTTATTTTATTAAGGTAAAAACCAATAGAAAACATAATACATAAGGGAATTTTCAATTCATTTAATATAGTAATTTATATTGATTTCAATTAAGAAATGAAGTATTTTAATTTTTATGCAAAGGATAATGAATACGATTAGAAAGCCAACGATCAAATTTGAATTATTGGTCCCTTAATATTCTGCTAGATAGTTATTAAAAGGATGAAAACAAACCAAATTTGACTAACTGGTTCTAAAATAAAATTCTTAAAGGAATATAGTATTGGATAATATTATTCTATGGATAAATATATTCATGTTGATGGTTATATATGGGATGTATAAAACTATTCGATGTGTTCCCCTTTAAATTAAATATACCCATTACAAATGTCCATGAAGTGATTTTAATATTCCAAATATCTAAAAAATAAATAATGATTTTGGGAAGGAATGTGTTTTTATTATTTAATAATGATTTAACATTAATAAATAAAATTAATTTATCTGATTTGATAAAACTATGTTTAAAGTGTGTATGCGGTTATTTTTTGGCATACTATATGAGATAAGGTCATTTTTACATATCATATAATGAAAATAATGAATCAATATTTTTATTGGAAAGGAAAATTTTCCTCATAAGCGTACTGGTAGAGGAAACTAAACATGAATTGATATGGTAAATCACTATGATAACCTAAAAATTTACGAAATAATATGGGGGGATTATATTACTGATATCTAGATATAAAATAAAATAATTTCTATGAAACCATCAATAATATGAATCAAGGAATACATAGCGCAAAAAATACCCTCTAATATAAAAACATGATGTGAATCAAAATGAAATATATATATATATATATATCAGGGAAGTGAGAATACCTGACTTCATGCCACAGATCCTTTGGGCCACCAAGGGCCTTTGGGACATATATAATTTGGGCCACCAATGGCCTTCGAGACTCAAGGCCTTTGAGTCTCAAAGACTAAGAAGCAGCCCAGAAAGATCACATAGGAGCTGGCTCAGAAGAGGATTCAAAGAAAGGATTAACCACATGAGAAAAGCTATCTAGATGGGAGGAATGAGAGCATATGTAAATATCCATTGGTACCAAAAACTATGAAACTCATCATAGTGACATTCTACATGACCAGTAATGCATGAAGGAGAGTTGGGAGCCTTAAATGATGCATATTTTTGGGAGGCGATGTTATACTATAGTATGGTTGGGGCTTCGGTCTATGTATTGGGTATTCTACCTTTGGCCATTTAGGTCATGTACTGGGACCCCATTCCACTAGGCCTACAGGTTATGTAAGGGTTCCCTCTAAAATTATTTAGAAAGGGGAGTATTGAAAAATAAAAAAAATCAAGGCCTTGGGTCCATTCAGGCTGGGAAGGGACAATACGGGATGATGTATGAATATAATGGGAGATAATTACGAGAGTTTTTTTGAGATATGTAATCTAGTAATTTCATTTTATACTATTGTAACATGAAGTAAGAAACACATATCGTTGGGAGAAAATGTTTTTTTGATAGTCAGATAAATTTTTGTGTGGATGATGTGTCACAAAATTAATATCAACAAATTGAAAATCAATTCTAGAATAACCAAATTGTGAATTAACAAATATTTAAGTCTTATATTGTGATGTGGGATAATAGATGTGAGACTAAATCTTGGAAATGTGATTAAGGTATTACCTCTTTTCATCCAAATACTGATCCAATGTAGATATTCAAACATGATTTAATTAGAACAATCCTTGTGATGTTTTAAATGAGGAATTTGAAGAATGATAAATTTACAGTGATAAGAAATATATAAGATCTATCCATTAACTCATACCCTTTTGTAATCATTATAAATTTTAAACATAGTTTTAAAAAAGGATAATCATTTATATTGGTTGTAAAACATTGAGATTTTTTATAGAAATAATCCGTATATCCAACAAATATCATATGAAATAGGGATATTACATTAATCAACATCTTATATAAAAATAATCACACTAATTTAGGTAAAATAAAATATTACACTCTATGAATTTTATATTCACATGGGTTTGACCATGTGTCATGTATTTTATGTTCATATGATCTAGATTATACATTGTAGAGTTTAAGGCCATGTAACAGGGATATTGTTTCACATATTCTAGTTTCTTGTAAAAGGGACTTTACACCACCTAGTTTAAGTTCATGTGATTGAGAAATTAGGTCATTTAGTTTAGGATCATGTAACAAGGACCTCTGAATCATATGTGAATTACTAATAAAAATTAAATTTTTAGAAACATTTTATTAGGGGGAGGTATAAAACACTATCAATCCTTGGTGATTAGGGGGTATTCGATGTTGGAGTAAACCTTTTTTAGGATGTATGGTCCTATATATTTAAAATATAGTTTTATAGTATCCATTTCTAGTATTAATAGTTTCGTTAACACCAATGATAATTATTCTTCAATGAATGTACATAGAAAAAAATTCATGTTGAATGCTCAGAATATATCATATTAGAGAACATAAAATATATTTATGTGTCCCCAAATCATTAAATAAATTTAATTTAGTTTGTGTAATTTAATTTTTTCTTCTTCATAATTAGTCAAATGATCATAAATTTCTATTTGATGTGAGTCATATTGAAACTGAAAAGGAAAAAATCACATCATTCCCATACACTAGTGAATATAATGTCAAATTTGTAAGAGTGAGTTTTTTTATAGAAGGACAAAAATAAATTGAGGGCCTTATTAGGACATGTCATCATATCTCAATACATTAACATTTCTAGTATATTAGATGATGTCTTATTGATAACCTTATCTATCCATTTTAAACTATGTAATAGATAAATAAACGATCTTATATAATATAAAATTCAAAGTATAATTTCATTAACATTGATGAATGTAATATTTTTCCATTAATAGTGATAAAGGTGTAAATAAATCCAAATATAAATAAGTTATTTCAATTTATAATATTAATAACTATTTAAATATTTCATTTTTTAAGGGAATAAAATATAGAAATTTATAGAAGAATTTGGTGGATGTGATGATAAAAATGAAATTCCAATTATTTGTAGTTTGTAATAGACCTATGATACATATTCCCAAAAATAATGCACAAGAGTATTTTCTATCATGCTGAAAATCCATGCAATAATGGAATAAGTTTAAATGAACTCCATATGCAAGACACTTCTATGTGAAATCCATAATATTATGAATTATTGAGTGAAGAAATTAATATGTCACTTAATTTTGTGGGATATCATAGTTATTATTAAATGATAAAATATTTTATTGCATTGATTTTATTCATGCCTTTGAGTATCTTTTCTCCCTTTATTAGACATTGAAGGACCCCTTAAAACCCGAACATGTAATGGACTTTTATAGTCATATCCATCAAAGATGATGAAATTTAATACACATTGATGAATTTTCAATTTATTATCTTTATCTGGAGGTAAATATTTATTTTAGAGTAAATTAACCATTAGAAATATCTATTTCACTACTTGGACAATTAGAGGAGATGAGAACCATAATTGAGTTAAGGTATTGTTAATCTTGTCAACTTCTTCCATTTGTTTATTGAAAAGGTAATGAACGCCATTTGGTATGTGATATGATTGATCTTTTAATCATGATCTTAGCATGGTAGAAATATATGTATATTATAGAATTAATTTCATTGAGTATTATATACTTTTGAATATAATATAAAATGGGTTTTGATAGAAATTCCATCATTAATCAACACTTGTTGTCAATAAAAGATAGTAACTCCTCTTTACTAAAAATATACACTCTATTGGTCTATTTTAACCTAAATTTTCTTCCACCATAAATATTTAATTCATCAAATAATATTTTTAAATCCAATTTTTGGCATTTGATGATGGATATTAATTACACTTAATTATTTATAAATCCTTTTTAAGGTAGAAAAGTGTATGACCTATGTGTGTTTTATAGAGAAATAAATATAACTCCCAAAATGGATTTATTGATATTTATATCCTCCATTATATTCCAAGTCAAATATTTGTAATAAATATTGATAAAATTTATCTTATGTGGAAGGATTCATTTATATAGAAAACCTCTTCTTAAAGAATATATATATTTGGATGTAATTTTTCTCGACAGAGATGTAATACCAAATTTTCATCCAATTCCTATCCTTTGGTCACCTTTTAGAAAATAAAATGGATAAAAATAGTAAAATAGTGATATCTCATCATTATAATCATCTAGTAAAAATGGGATGATTAATAATATATTTTTGGAAAATAATGTAAGAGATCATGTGGACCACAATATGTCATGAATAATGATGAACTCCTGTAAAAAATATCATGTAAGAAAATTTTTCTCATTGGTGGTATATATTCTTTCAATTATATGTATTGTATTTTTTAATTAAAAAAATAAATTTTCCTTTATATATCATTATTCTATTAAATAAGCACGCCGAATTATAGTAATGAAGTAACCATATAATTAATGGGTGGATTTTCTTCTCTATAAGGCATTAAAATGGGAGGATATGACATTTATTGCTTGTGGAAACCAACTGATTAATATAAATATCTATTGAACTATTTTATTTCAGGCTAATTAATTAGTTTCATAAATCCTAAATAATTTATATTTATTTATTTAATTAAATTGATGATATAATAAAAAGTTAGATGTGGTCCTCTTAGTTTATTGTGGTTTCAATGAGGGGTGTATTTCAAGTATGAATTTTTCTATATATATACTAAAATATAATAATAATGGTAATTGATCATGATAAATTTCATGTATTTAACCTCAGATTTATATTTTAATGGATTTATTTTCTAATTGTGGTACCAGAGATTAGAAAACACCACTTCGAGATCAGGGATGTGATTTGATAATTCTGGTAATTTGAATACAAAATCATTGAGACAATAGTAAATAATTGTGTTGTCCAAGGGATTAATGATTTAGAGTATCACTCATTGATATGTAACACTAAAATTTTTCCAACTAAAATGAATCACGAATTAATATTATAATTCTCGTGGTTCTCCGATGGAAGTTGCCTCCTTGTCTTCTGGGGAAATTCAAATTTGGTTCTATCCAAAAACCCTTCCTTGAGTAAGTGGTATTGAACATTATTCTACATATTTTAAATGTTTAATTATTGAAATTATTATTTCATATATTGGGATATTATTGTTGAGGTTCCTATAATTAATATAAAATCTATTTTTTCATTGTTATTTATTATGGGAACAATATTATCCAACTATTTATTGTATTGAACCTCTTATTTATAATTAGATTTCATTATTTGAATTAACATAGCTTCAACTTTAGGAAATTTATATGGATACATCGTCCTCACATCTTATTTATTAATATAATAATAATTTGTTAGAACCATGTGATGGAAAACTACTTGAGGATCAAGTCCTAACACTTCTATGTTACTATTTATCAATAAATATGGATATTTCTTATTTAAAGAAATATATTTTTCTTTATCCAAATGATTCATAGCTGCACTAATTTTATTGGTTTATGGATATTATTTTGTCTCTACATTCAATAATTTGAGTTTATAAACATTAGTTGAAACACCTAACTCAATGTAGGTGGAATTCTCAAAAAAATCTCAAAAATCATAATCATTTAATATAGTAGATATATCAACCTCTTGAGTCTTATATCATTATTAAAAATTTATTATCTCCCATTGGATCAAATTCATCAGAATATTTTGAATAATCTTCATGGCTCCATCAAACCATGTGAGTGGTGATTAATATCGTAAATTGTTTTCCTATATTTTGCGATAATATATTATTTAATAAAAATTTATTAATTGCATCTCTTGTGTATCAATAAATACTCTATTTTTATAGAAAACCCAAAAAATGGGATCAATGTATTTGGGGCATAGATTAATATTTCTCAAATGTAATGATGTGGTTGAATAGATGAAATTTATTGTTAATTACAAGAGAATTATATTATTTATATATCATTAAAATTAGTTGAAAGATTATAAGATTTCTGAAATTTGGAATTATTTCATAATATGTGTGTGTGTGTGAAACTATCATATACATCATTATAAGGGTTGATGGAAGTGACCTCCATTCCATTGGGGGATAGGAATAGTGTTGTATCATACATCTATGGTTATTTAATTTCTCTATTGTTGTATTAAATAATAATATATCTTGATTATTAGGCATAAAAAGGGAATATATAAATATACAGTACTATTATAAGAGGAGATTGTCGTCATATGTTAATGAATCCATGCCCATCACTGGAAGGAAGTGAATGAAATTTCTAAATAAATTAAAATGAACTCAAATTTTTGTATAAGATCCAAAAATTAGGTTCTTATCATTAGATCCCATAAGGGATTATATTCACACATATAATATCATTTCATGATAAAAATATAATCATCTATGATTGTTTTTTTGTATCCTAAGTGGTAGTGGTTCTATAAAAAATATATTAATTCATAAGTCATTCACCATAATGGATTGATGAATATTTATGAAATTGAGAATTTTAAACACATATAAGGGTCTAATGTTCCCATTTATGTTTTTTCCCATTAATTTTCTATAAATGAGATGATTTTTTGACAATTATTGGAAAATGTATTAATATTCTATTTCTTGATAGTAGATATTTTTGTGTCAAAATCATAAGGATTATGAAAAGCTTAGAGAGGTTCCTAACCAAATACTATAGATAAATGAGGATAATTTAATATTAGGGGTGTTGTTAAAATGGTTTATTGAATAATCATCACATATGTTTTTGATATAATAGATATTTTTTCATTCCTTACACATGATCTTGATTATAGTGCATCAAAAAGATTTATAACTAGGAGGATGATACACAGGTGCCAAAATTAGGTGTAATTTTTGTTTTTTACATGCTGGTATTAATGGATTTCATAGTATAACCTGGTTCACTAGTAATGTACTGGTAATATAATCAATCAATTAAGTTATCATTGAATGTTTCGTGGATGGAGTGATACTCAAGTTAGTCATACATAATTTACATTCTACTAGTTTCTTCAGTGAATATTATATTGTATGAAATGACCCCATGACTTTTAATTAGGCCTTGTGAATTATCCCTCCACCCTGGATACTCTCTTGGGAGTTTCTAGGTGATCCAATTTTATAAAAATCATACTGTTAATTGAATTTTCCTATCACTCAAATAATTATAACAAAGGTTATCTATTTTTTTAATTAATATAAAAAAATATTTTGAAAGGTAGTACCCATCAGCTTAATAATGGAAAAAGTAATTTCCATATATTTTGGACTAATTGGGATCCCCTAAGGAATAATTTTCTTATTCTTTCCTCTCAAGGGTTCAATTTAACTAGTCATTATCAGGGAAAAATGTAATGGTACTATAGTTGGAGTTTCATATGGAATTATTTTCTTGAAAAACTGATTAATTATTGACCTAAGGATTTCATGTACATGATTTATCGGTCTCTAGACAACCTAATGATGAAGAAATAACTCTAGTTTTCTTATTATTTCAATTCATATAATCCATTAGTTAGAGTAACTAACACACATGTTGAATGATTTGAGGTGAATCCAATGTTATTGGGCATAGAACAATAATTTCTTTCATAAAACTCTTTGGATAAATCCTAAAAACATGATAAATGAAACCCTGTAATATTCTATGACATGATCATTTCATATATAATATATATTTAATTAATATAGAAATGAATAACCAGTTGAATAGAATTCTATATTAATTATAAAATCGGTTGAACAAACTTGTCGAACCATCATTAGGGTGAAGGATTCAAGTGTATAATCCATATAAAATTATCCACACATGTTCCATGAACCTCATAACATAATTGTTTGAACTCCATGTTCTATCACGTAAGAACCAAATTACATTAATCCTTCACTATTGATCACAACAATAATTACTTGTATTCATAATGGATTTTATATAGTTTTCATGTTCTTAAGAGATAAGAGGATTAATACTATCCATTCCTAATAGAATTCATGGGAACATTCTATGTATACTTCGGATAAATATCTAGGGAGAATTTTTTCCACATCCAAACATTCCCCTATCAAGAAGTGATATAAATTCAGTTATATACTTTGGTTAAATAATTATTTATTTAAAAAACCCATTAACCAATATCTTAATTCTATGTGAACTACATGTACTATAATATTATTATTATTATTACTATTATTTCCCTAATATTTGATAACTTGTGGATAATTAAATACCATATCATATGTAAAGTAATTTATATTTAATAAAATTATATTAAATAAAATATTTCAATTCTTTTGGCCACTTAGAAAGGCATGCAAACCCTTCTTGGTATTCATTGAACATTTAACAATAAATATTTATTTAAATAAATAAATATCCCTATATTACTCTTCTAATAAAAGAGTGAATATTTTATTTATGAACTCGTGAATAAATAATTTTTTAAATTCAACTCACATATATGTCATTTTGAATAACCTATGATTGATTTTACATGATCAATATAACATGAATAATTATTATTCCTCATAACATGAGAATAATATCTGTTATAATGTTAAATAAAATTGAGTTTATCTAATGTTTTGGATGAACATATTGTATGAAAAACTAGGTATCTTTCTCAATGGAATTAGGTTAACTAGCATAAATTCAACGGTCGTGGTCTAGAAACATTTCAAGGAACTCATTGAGAAAGAAGATGATGTTCCATTGATAACAAGCTCCTAAAAATCCTGATTCTATATAATAATCCATTTCCCTCGATATCTCATTATGTTAGTTGCATAACATGTTTCATAAACCTATATTCTTGATATATCATCCAATTAATTTCTTAAACCTATCGATAAAACAGACATAGATATGGAAAAAAATAGATAGTCCCATTACGATGAATGATCGTGAGATGTATACTTCCATTAACATAGAAGGGAAAAACATTTCATAACATATTGATTCATTTCATATCGTTTATGACAACCAATATATTCAACCACACAGTGATCATATGTTGACATGATTTTAATCAATGAATATAAGTATTAAATTCATGACATACATTAATAATAATGGTATTTAGAGGTAAAACTACAAACATCATTGTATAGAAGTAATCATTGACACATATAACATATGGATTTCTTACTAGTGGTTCTATTCTCATAACCTCTTCTCTTAGATTTTACCAGTAATTAACATTATTAGGAGGAGACTCAATGTCTAATGATACTAAAAAACTCCTATCTTACATCATATGTTTCCCATATTTATATTTCATTCCTATACAAAACAAATATTTTTTTTAATATTGTTGTATAACCAAAAGATTCTCATCATAGTAGGGAACTTCTATGATCATTCAATGTGGAAGATACTCAGAACAAATTATCAAATTAATGTTACATAAAATAATACTCCTAATGTGATATGAAATTTATTAACATTCAAGTTTCAAAATATATATTTAATTGAATGTACAATGTAATTGGTTATAGGGAATCAATTCCCACACTAAACTACTCACACTATATCCAATTAATAAAAACATTAATTCCACTAACTCCCATGTGATATGCTTTCTTCTAATATGGTATATATTTAATCAATGCGACAACCATATTTTTTTCCATGGAAACTATGCTTATCGTGAATAAACCCTTTTATGAAAAAATAATTCAAGAAGTAATGCATCCGAAGTATATATTTAATTTGTTGATTTGAGATCGTCTCCTTGGAAATGGCCACTTCTATTATATTATCATAATATAATGTTAAATGGAATTTACTTATAGGCACCATATAAATATTCAAGATGAATTTATGTGTAGACATTTCTTCTTTTGTTTCATCTTAAGTTTTAATTTACATAATATCTAATTTAGAATTAACGACTACTATCTACATTGATCTCTTCCAACATAAACTACTATAATATAGAATAGTTAAACCATTTATCATTCCATATCATATTGTTCTATCTAAAATCTTGTATTTTTAAATCACATGATGAGTAGATCCTATTTTCCTCCACAAACCATGAACCCATCCTTATAAAACCTCAAATACATAAGGATATTCATTAAATTAGTTTAATACAGGACTCCTAGGTCATATTGATATCAAACTAAAATGAAAAAAATAATTATAAGAATAAATCCTAGTATATAGCATGGAATACATGATAGAATTAAATGATAAAGTATTCATGATTCTACTTATCCCTTCACTATTTCATAATATTTTATATTACACATTTTCTTTGATAGATTTAGACCATGTGACCCAGAAAAAACCCCCCCTTTAAATGTTCCATACTGGATCACTTTGGTATCTGGTCAATATATGTTCAAAAACATATTCCAATCCGCACCTTTTCTCTACCACAAAGTATCTTGATCCCAAGAATATGGTAACCATTACCTACCTTATTCATAGATAAAAACATATTGAAATATGTGTTAGATGAATAAAATACTAGAATCTCATTTACAATTACTCTTTCTTCATCAAAATAAAATTTTAGGAAACGATATTTCACACTCACTAAAACTCTTGTTAACATGATATCAGGTAAATTCCTTTTGAAACCAAATTCACTTATGAATTCTTTAAGGAAAATTTTCCTTGATCTATATCTTTAATTCAACTCATTAAAAGATATTTGAATCTTTTATAACTCATTTTTATCATTTGATGTCAAAAACCATTTTATATTTTTCATATAGACATCTTTCATATGTTTCTCATTAAAGAATGTAGTTCTAATTTCCATTTTATAGATATCATTATCATGATAATATGTTATGGAAAGTATAATTTTTATGGAATTTTCTTTATAAATATTCCAAAATGTTGATTTATAGTATGTGCAATAATATTTCATAATCTATTCAGCATCCATTATTTCATTATTGGTAATATATTTACCATGAATGTCTACTTTCTCCTATAATACCCATTTTAAGTAAAGTTTATTTAAATTTAATAGATGATCTTCCAAAACCCCAACATGTTTTTGGTATATGGAATCTATATTAAATGATATGTCTTCCAACCATATTATAATAAATTACACTTACTCATATTATGATAATGTTTCATCATTATCAAATTATAATGAGTCGCCATCCTCAGTGACTAGAAAACCATATCTCTTTAGAAGTCTATAAACATTGGTTCTCCATCACAATACTTTTTTCTTCATAATAACCTCTTTCATGAGGCACTATTGATATTTTAATATTACTACCCTTGTGTATCTTGAGAATCAACATCATCGATGTCAATCCTAACCCCACTATCTATCTTGGGTATATTCTCCATCTCAAGTACTGTGGCATTTTTTTTCCAATATTTCCATTTGGTATGATGGGAATTACAGATAATATCCCTTTATTTCATATTAATAAAATTCAAAGATACACTTCATGATTTAGGGTACTAGTTTTTTTCTAGGTATATATTTTAAATGTGCTCCATATCCCCATACTCATATATGTTACAATATTTATTTCATCATGTACATTAACTTATATGGAATTCATTTTTTCACATTAGTTAGTACTCTATATTTTATGTCTTCCATAGCCTATAATTCATATCTATTAAAGTATATTGAAAATAATACATGAATCAACAATGAATTCAATATTTCCAAAAAGGTGTGGTTCATTATTTCACAAAAACCATTCCGCTATGGATTATAGGGAGGATTGATTAGATATAGTAACCTAAACTCCCTCATTTCATCAATAAAATCATGGCTATGATAATCTACACTGTAGAATAATTGATGTTTCTTTAAATTTTTATGAAGGTTATTCTCTAATTAATTATTAAAATACATAAATTTATCGAAGTATTTAGACTTTTATTAGACACATCCATGTCAATTAAAATCATCATTAAATATTTTAATATAAGAGTATCCACCAATAGTATTAACTATAAATGGGACACAAAAAATTATATGATCAAATTCAGTTGGATATATAGACCTTTCACCTATTCCACAAATTGATGGTTTATTATTTTTATATGAAAACAATCATGGAACACACCACGTGGTTTTAGTTCAAAATAAACTAAATAGCTATCTTAATAAAGATTTTAATATACCACCTCATTTATATGAAAAATTCAGTGATTCTTCAATTGAGTGTGGTAAGATTCATTTTAACTTTATTCAATATCTATTTATAACTAATGTATTTCATATTCTATTATATAAAGATCTTTTTAATACATTTCATACCAAAAAATTGTCTTACTTTATAAAGGTAATATATTTTATTACCAAATATTAATACAAATCTTTTTATGGCTAAGATTCCTACCAATAATGTTTTCTTGGTAAAAATAGGAACATAAAAATAATTTTCAATATTATAATCATTCATGTTAGAAACGTAATATTGTAGTATCCATCAACCATTGTAGAAATTATTTCCCAATTAGAAACTCAAATATCCACATACACTATAAAAACCTAGATCTACTATATTTTTTAATTTAGAGACACCTTTGAGCACCCCATGCACTTTCTAATACCAAACTAATATAAATTGAAGGATTAAATTTCATAACAAACCCATCAGAATCATACACATGCTTCTTTACTAATGTGTTTTCTCCTTATAAAGTCCCTTATTCCCACATGAGAAACATTTTATTTATTATTCCTTACCCTACCTTTAGATATTCCTATGAATTATAGGGTGGTGTGACGAATCCTCAGACATTGAAGTATCCTTTTGGGATTTCACCATGCTTTTAATATTATTCTTCATAAGGAATGTTGGTTTTTTCGACAAGTAGAACATAAATTATTAAGACCTTGGAGTGAATTCTAATGATTATTAATCATTTAAATCACGATAAAACTATATAATCTATATGGTGGTAAAGAAAGAATAATTTTACTATATAACTCATCAAATATATTAGAAACCCATATTTCAAAATTCTAAATATATCAAAAAATATTTAATATATGAGCTAGATCTTATAGGCCTTCTTTAATTTTTCATATGAAATATTCCTTATAGATCTCATAAATCTCATATCTATATTCTTAATGAAATAAATTATAGAGGTTGTTTTACATAATATTTAAATCCATGACTTTATGATGCTTCTGGAGATCACTTGTTAGTGATTATAGTATGATTCACTAGATATCCAATGCATCATATACATATTACTATAAGATAGTATGTTAATTCTCATTATAATCTTTATAAGTATCTTTATCCTAAATAGGGGACTCTAAAAATTAGTATTTTATCTCCTTGAAAATTGAAATGTGAAAGAACATGTACCACTCATAAAAATTCCTCCTATTAAGTAGATTTTATTTCTAAAATATCAACCACAATTGTAATTTTGAGGTCGCATTACCTATAATTTTCTATATGAAAACAATATCAGGTTTTATTACTTTATCTTGATTACAAAAATTTGATGTAAAAAAATTATTTATTATCCGCTCACTAATTTATCAAATCCCAATATCAGTCACTTTTGGATCAATAATAGCATTTTTGATTGATTTTCTAGTGAAAAGTATTCATGTTTATTTCTACATTACCCATATAGGGGATGTAAAGGTTATTAAAAGTTAATTTGGTTGAAGTTTTTTCCAACTGCAGTAACCCATAGTTTCTTGAGCTATTGAGTGAAATCACTAGTCCTAAAATCTTGGACATGGATTTCCTCAACATTTTCCTCCATGTTTCCCTATTTCATGAGGAGTAAATAAACCCTTGGATCCATATAGGTCATATTTACCCCACTTTCTTTTAATCTCTGTATTAATTAGAAGCACACTAACAGAGTCTAGAAATGGATGTTTAACTAATTTTTCATTTTTATCATGTTATTGAAATCATTACTTAATTAATATCTCATTAAGGGATTTGATATTTTCGTAAAAATTCAATATTTTTTCATTATTTTATATATAATGTTTATTTTAAATAATACAATAACCATGCAAGGATAAATTATTTTATCTAAAATGTATTTATTTCATTCCATTTTACATGATTGTTGATTAATTTTTCGATTGGTCACCTTTTAAATATCAAATTAACATAACTAATTAAGCACAATCTTGAAAAAATTAAACTAAATATATGATGTACGATCTTGAGCTTTCAAAAATAGGTTGATATATCAAGAAGATAAAAAACCAACCCATGAACATACTGTAATAACTCATTTAATCAAGCCATATTTGAGCTATAAGATTCCACATATGAACAGTGTATCTCCTTAGTTGGTTTCACGTCAACTCTATATTTAACTATCTCCACACACATGGGAGATCCTTCCTTTAAATATGTTTTATCACAAGAAGGTGGGTGGACCATGGGTTGGGATTCCATAACAGAGACTATGGACAATAAAAACCATACGTAATAAATAAAAATGTATTATTCACTAATCCACAATTTACACTAACAATGATCGTAAAAAAACACATGATATAATAATTATATTAAAAATAAAACAACCACATACATAAGTTAGTAAAATTCATTATAATCATAGCATGTAATTCCTATGCATTTAAAACTAACTATAATTTATATCAAGTTATTTTTATTATGATAAAATTTGTGATTTAATAATTTTTTTACCATATTAAATAAATAAATATTTTATTTTAATTTACTATAAAAAATATACTTGATATTCCTATCAATGGTAATTTTAAAAAAATTAAATATAAAAAATTTCCAAACACAATGTGTACTAATAGGTTTCATGGTGTATCCTAATTTATATAGTTTTAAATTTTCACTAGAATTTAACATGCAATGCACTGGATAAAACATGAGGTGATCCCTTATATAATACTCATCATGTAATTTCACTCGTACGTGTGTAATGATGTAATGTACTTCTCACCCACATGATTTTTTATGATTTGTGTGATTAAACCTTTTGTAGTTGGCCATGGGTATATAGTGTGTACTTTTTGTTTACATGTTGTGTATCCATGTAATATTACCAGATTCTATAAGAATATTGAGTGGAATCATTCAATGTTCTTTCTATTTTCTTATCCGTTTCATGGTGAAATAAAACTAAACCATCAGGTTACCTAATTTTTTTATTAAAATATGAAAAATGAAAATGAAAAACTGATGAAAACAAATGTGTAATTAAACTAATTTAAAATAATTGATTATAAATGAATATTTGACCTCTTTTATGCCACATAAAAGTTCTACCATGTAGACTAAATGATTGGACTCATTCAAAATAATGGATTTCATCAAAATCGTTGGTTAAGTCATCAAAACATGACAAAAACTACCTTTGAAAATTTGAGTAAATGATTTTTCATATATAATTTATATTTAATTTATATAGGAAATAATTAATTTTTCTTATAATTATTTCATTGTTGTAAACTTTTATACCACACTAATTGTAATTTTATTGTGAATAAGGATTAAATGATAGAATCCCTCTATTCATATCCACACAGAACCCATAAATTTTATAATATCATTGTTAGAACTCTAAGTGATTGTGTAGAAGAATAAAATCTATTTCATCATTTATCATTGATCATGAAAAACAATTCCTTATAGTCTTAACGGATCTAATATATTTCTCTCATTCCTAACAGGGATAGATCAATTCCCTCCTTTTATGATAACATTGTTGAAGAAGTTCTCTATATTATTGGCATAAAAATCTGCTATAATACAACAATAAACTAATCCTCTCTCTATCAAGAAATGGAATATATCATTTTTTATAATTAGGTCAAATAATTTTTTATTCCAAAAAATCACTTAAAATTATCTGAATTCTAAGTGAACCCCGCTTCAAAAAATAATAATATTATTATTATTATTATTATGATTATTATTATCATTTCCTTGATAGTTATTACCTCGTAGATATTTAAATATAGTTTTTAAAATAAATTAATTATTATTTATTTAAATGATATTAAAAAATTTAATTTCTTATGGATCCTTAACGTAGATTTTCAATCCTCCTCGATATTTATTGATCCTTCAATAAAAACCTTTTGTATAAAAACCCCTATATTATCCATTAAATATGTAAATAAATATTATATCACTAACTCGGAAATAAATATTTATTTAATATTTAGCTCATATATATATATATATTCTTTTTAATAAATGATGATTTAAATTATATTATCAACATTACATAAATAATTATTACTACTCCAAACTTTATTATAATATTTATTCTATTATTAAATTCAAATAAAATTAAACTAAGGTTCTAGATATACTTATGTGTGACCCTGTTGATCACATTCTCCATGAAATTAGATGATTTATATTAAACTAAAATATTCTGAAATAGAAACATGAAAAGGATCCCATATAGAAATATATTTATTTTAAATACAAAACAACTATAACAATCCTCATGTATTATACACATTATTTCATGATTTATTACCTATTGATACACATTATACAATCCCAAAATAACATGGAGCCGACATTCTTTGAGAAATTTGATACATATCATAATGACATTAATGTATGATATAATGACATTATTTGAAACTCCCTAGAATTATCTTAAATAGAAATGTTCTTATAATACATCACATATTAACATAGGGATGAAGATAAAAAAGGGTGACCTATAATTCTCAGTAAGGAAATAAAAACATTATAGCATAAATTAAAGTAGTAAATTTGATTCAGTAGGCATAACATCATGACATATAATAGTGACTATAATAATCATGAACACTGAAGCATGATATAATATTATGACATCAAATCATCATCAGAATGTGGTAATAACATAAAACATGAAATCGTAAGCATAAATTGAGGCTAACCATTCATAAATCATAACATAATGTGATTAGGATAGAGACTCATGAACCATTCTTTGTATCTCATTAGATAAATATATTACACAAAGCATTTGGGGGATATATAATTACAGACCCACCAATCACATTCATATTATGTATATTCATTTGTGTGCCCCATAGATCATACTACATAAGAATTTGTTTCATTGATTTTAATCCCATAATTAAGGAGTGTGGGTATCATACATGGAATCCAAAAATCAATTAAAGTACATATATCTAGGTGAATAACCATACTTGTAAATTGGTATGGGTATATACAATATAAAACCATGATATGGAAAATCATGAGATAGTTTGGATAATATAACTGGGGTATAAAATGGATCATCTAAGGGTTTTATGAGAGAAAAAGTGGTGAATAATTACTTGGTAATAATATAGAATTAAAATGGATGTGTAAAAACATGTTAAAACATAAAAAATTGGAAATTTTAAAGGCATAATATAAAGAATGTACTTGAATAAAATGAAAGGTTATAGAATCTATTCCCTTTAAATGGTGATTAAAAATGTTTGGGATGATCTTATTATGATCTGTGGAATAATTTGTGAGAAACATAGAGAGGAATGGAGAGCAAAAATAATGCTTAACGGGTTTTGAGTAAAGAATAAAGGCCATTTCAGTGGGTTTTTTATATTAAAATCGAGTATTACTCTTTCTTAATTTCAAGATATTTATTTTAAACTCCATGTAATAACATATTCAAAATTAGAGATATTTCTAGGGTTTTGGCCCATGTTTTCTACCAATGAGGAGTGTAATTAATTATTTTATTACACTAAGAACCAAACTCCATAAAATAATACATTTTATGATGTGTAAGTGATTCACGTTCAAAATGAATTGTTTTGAAAACCACAAAATATAGTAATGGTTTTAGAGGATTCATTAATGATTTATAAAATTAATCAAATATCATATTAAAAACATTATTTTAAAGGGTACATAATTTATTGGTCATGGATGCATTTTATAGTATTTATTACATAATTTTTTGGCTATTATGATCTCATAATACATATTTTATATTAATAACATATTTAAAATTTACCCAAAAATCCAACAGTTTCATAAAGTTATGAAAGATTCACCATTGGAAAATTTTGGAATTATGATTTAAAAAATGATATTTATTTTTAATAAATACATTTTTAATATGATAACTTTCAATTTTAATTAAACATCCTTATTTAGTGGGGAAAAAAGTTATTTATGACAATGAAAACATTATCATCCTTATAAAAATAAAATTCCACTTCATTAAATATGAATATAATTTATATGAAAATTAATATTTTTTATTATGAATATTTTATAAAAATATTTTTTTTCACAACATTATTGAAATTATCAAATGTTTGTTTTAAAATAGACTATATATTTTCCAAAAAAAATATTTTTTTTTCTCTATATCAAAATATGTTTTCTATGAAACTCGTTATGTAATACTATTTATAAAGAAATAATGAAAAGTTATACATATAATAATTATTTTATTAATAATAAAATATAAAAATTCAAATTACTGGATTCTAGATATGGAACCCCTTATTACACTAGTGTATTCCCTAAGGGTAAGGTGTGTGATGATAATGCATTCTTGGGGTGGTTTCAGAACATGGTTTGGGATTTGATCTAGATATTGTTGATATTTTCTCATAAATAGTTTCACTTGATTTTCAGTAATTGAATCTCAACCTTTTCTTTGTCAAGGGTAATAACCAGTGACTCCATATCCCTTAGAAGATCTAATAAATTGTCTTTATATGGTGTGATCTTACTACTCTAAGTTATCACTTCAACCTTTTGTATCAAATAAATCTTATCATAACCCTTCTTATATACTAATCTTATTGGTCACTATAAAATATCTATATTAGCAGCTATTATAATTCTTAATAGCCTTTTAAGATTGATAGACAAATTGTGGCTATATTTTACTACAGTACAAAATAACCAATTTAGAATATGGTTTTTCTATAAATATATTATATAATAATTCATTTATTCATTCAAAGGGGAATTTCATATATAAATTTTTGGGTTATTAAATACATTCATCCTTCAGAAATTTCTCCCTAGTAATTACATTTTTCACACTAAAACATATGATGGAACTTTTGCTTCATTGTATCTTATGGTTCCCACGTTTCCTCAAAAAAAATTTGGTTTCACTATAATACTTTGACTATAGGAGTAGTCTTATTTCATAGAACATTGTCTCTATGGTCTACGATCATTAATATCTAGTACTCATATAAAATAACATTATCCCGATCTACCATTATTGGATTTAGTACATTTGAGGGTTCTAGAATGTACTTTCTTATTAGGGATATAAAGAACACATCATGTATCAAATATAGGTTTGGTGGGAGTTTTATCCAATATGCCACAAATATGATTTCATTAAGGTTTGAAAGGGGTTGATGTATTTAATAATACGATTTAACTCCATCCCAAACCATGTTAATTTATTCCATATTAATATATGAAGTAACACCATATCCCTAACCTTAAGCTCTAGGTCTCATTGATGATTGTCTTCATATATTTTCTATCAATTTTCAGAGATTTCATATGACATTGAATGGTGTGACCTTTCACGTTCATCTCTTGGATAAGGATAGGACTCATCATCATCTACTCCCCATCATTATTATTTCATATTGGAGTCTAACACATCATCCTATACATTGTATAATAAAGTTTCATTTGAATATTTTAATGAAACTTTGTTTTATATGAAAACTACACTATGTAAAGTATTTGATCAAAAAATACTTGGAAATCCATTGAATAAGAACTTAGAATATCCTATAGAGTTTGAATAGTCTCTCATAATAACCATCAATCTAAATGTTATAGTCATTAATAAAACTCAACTTTACATCTAATGATTTTTTAAGACTTCCCCAGATCCTCTATGTGATCCTCATATCCCAATCAGATATAATGTAGATTTGTACTCAATACATTATTTCCACTTCACATAAGTATATGTTATAAAGTGAGTTAAGAGGGAATTCATTATTGATAGAAATAAATTTTAAAGACTTAGTAAGTTGGTCCAATACCACTCAAATGCCTTTATTTTTTTAAGATTCCCTAAGAAGTGAAATGAAAAAATCTCGGGTTATGTTTTCTCATTTCCATACCTATATGGGAAATGGAAATTTCATACACATAGACATCTTCAATTTAGCCTTAACATATTTAAATACCAATAATCCATATAAAAAATTTATAATCTCTCTCATCATGTGATCCCTTAGTTTTTTATCTTCAGATATCTATATATATTAGTGATTCGTATATGAATAGAAAAGTATGAGATGTGAACATCATCTAGAAGTTCACTCTTCATTTATTCTCTTTCTCAGAAACATATCTAGGTCTGAATACATATATATCATTCTTTAGAAAATTCAAATTGAAAAATATTCACTGCTTTTTTCTACAGATCTTTATCACCTTTTATGGGAGTCGTTAACCCTCTCATTAATGGATGGTTGAAATTGTAACTGAGAAAGTTTGGATAAAGGACCTTTTATCATTCCCATTTTTTGACATTTCATTTACAAGAAGATTGGATCCCTTTTAATCCTCATCATGGGAAGGGTTATAGGATTATATATACTAAGATAATATTTCAACTTGTTCATCATCCTATGATGTTAATGTTTTAAATAGTCATAATTATTAATCAAATCTAACCACCTTCATCAGATCATATTTATACCATTTTATGAGAACACATACTTGGGGATTTAAGGATAAATATATTTTTTACACTTCTCCCAATAGGGATAATTTCACTAAATAAACATTGTGATGATCAATGTAGTCATTCAGGATCATTTTTTGGGTAGTTCTAATCACAGTTCATTAATTTTTTGCAGTTATAGTCTATAAATTTTTTAATTTTCATGAGTACACAAAAAAACCATTTTTAAAACCACCAATATATATCATAAATCCTTCCCTACATGTGGATAATGTGTGAATGGGTTAGGTGATTATCCTCTTCATTAAATGTTAAAATATACCCTTGCATTCATTAGTCCATCAAGATATTACTCCCTTCTGAATAAGCTTGCTTAGGTGTCTAGAAAATCGAGAGAAGTTCGACAAAAAACATTGATAATACCCAACTAGTACTAGGAATCTATATATCTACATCATAGATATTAGTTTTTAGCAATGATTAATTACCTGTATATTTTAAGGATCCACATATACCACTTTGTTGGAGATAAAATTCCATAGGACTATTAATTTCCTTATCCAAAAATCACATCTACTATACTCTTTATATAACTTTCCATATCACATGGTCTTCATAATTTCATTAAAATTATCCTAATGTCCCTCCTTGGTATTGGAGTAGACAAAAATATAATCTAAAATGACTAAAAAAATATGTTGATGTAATCCATAAATAATCCATTAATTATGTACATGATGATAATTGGTTCATTAGAGAGTCCAAAGGGAATTAAAATTACATCATAGTACTCATTCATTATATAAAAATAAGTCTTTTGGATATCCTCCTTATTCATAACTACCTGATAATATCCCAAATAAAGACCAATGTTTTAAAAATATGGGTCCACATATATCATTTAAAATGTCAACAATCTATGAAAGAGGATACATTTTATTTATCATGGTCTAATTGATCTCATTATAATCAATGTATATTTTCCTTGATTCATCTTTTTTCTTGACAAAAAGGATGGTTGAACCCAATTATAAATCACATGGGTGTTTAAAAACATAACAAAAATAAACATATAGTTTCTTCTTTATCTCCTCAAGTTCATAAATGGAAATTTTATATTGAGTCTTGGATATTTGTAAAGCCATAGGTATAAGTCTGATTGGGACCTCAACCTCTCACATGGGAGGATTACTAATAAATTACTTTGGGAACACATAATCATAATCCATTATAATGGACATGTAATCAAGGATTATATTTTTCCTTACTATAAATCATTTGGTTATATATTCTTACTCATAAAAAATATTACAAATTCTTGATAAGATGATCCTAAATGTTATTTATCCTCCTTACACATTTATAGAATTAGACGGTGATTCATGATATGAAGATTTATTTCCATGCCTTGTAAATTTATTTTCTCTTTAAACATTTAAACTTAATCCATACAAAAAATAATATCAAATTATGATAAAGGGGGTATGACATGGTTATATGGGAAATTTATCCCAAAAATACTAATAGGGGATATGTTTTTCTTGGAATGAAATAATTTCCCATTTTTCATGTCTTCACCGATATCCTAACCTCAAATTTTTAATTAGTGTGTGAATAGTTCTACAAAACATATATGATATGAAAGAATTTTCATAACTATAATAAAATAATGTGTTCACTATCATTGAATGAATAACTAGAGTACATGTTACAACATCATTATCAGGATCAACGTCAGCAATTGTGATTGTATATGATAACCCTTTATCTCTAGGCCTTGGTTTTTATTTTCATTGGGTGTAATAGTTTACTTGTTCCTTCTAGTGAAAAATTACACAATAGGCTAATGGTTGACTTGAGAATTCTGTTCTTTCATCACATTAGTGGGTTTCTCCTTTCATAATTCCATATCGTGGTGCCCCTATTTATCACACCTAGAGAACATCCCTGTCCACATCCAAAAAAATTCAAGGGGATTCTCTGCACACTTTTGATATATGGGTTGATGGAATTTCCTACCACCATATGATTTCTACAATACTCCCCCAAAGTAAAATTCCATTCTCCACTTCCACACTCTAGACTCTTGGAAACCTTGAGATTATCTAATATTCATTTATAATTTCATGAAAAATCAGGTAAATTCATCATATCTTTCAAAGTCCCAAATAACGAAATCTTTTCATATATTCAAATTTATCCAACCAAAAGAAGTGGTCAACTTTACTCTCTGTGTCAATGATAATTTCAAATAATTATTTATCATTTATTTTGAATTTTTCTTCATAAACAGTAGTTTATTCATCATACTTCTTCTTGCTTCCAAGGACCTATCTCACTATTTTATATTGGATAATGTAAAGAAAATATTTATAAAAAAACCTTTTTCCTAAATTACTTCCAATCCA
The DNA here is from genome assembly GCA_963277665.1 of Viscum album. Lineage (NCBI taxonomy): Eukaryota > Viridiplantae > Streptophyta > Magnoliopsida > Santalales > Viscaceae > Viscum > Viscum album. The sequence continues at coordinate 666,625,138 of OY728135.1, read as the reverse complement.
TCAGTTAAATCTAATATTCTGGAATTTTATTCTTTATCAACACCCATAACTGGTAATATCCTCCATCCATTTGATTAATATCCATTAGTGACATCTCATTGTTAAATAATTTAAGGGAAAAAACATCTTTTCAATGATTTAGATCTATTGTGTAGTGATTAAGTGATAATAAGATCAACTGAATTCCAGAGACCTTTTTCACATAATGTTCTTAATTCTGACTTTATATTTGTTATGTAAACTTGTGTGTTCCCCAGATTCAACATTAAATTCAATACTTGAGATAGTTGAGTTTGTATTTTCAAAATTTTATTGAAGCCTACTCCCATAGTGTTGGTAAAATCATTATGTTAGATAACACATTTCCCATCTCATTGGTATTTCCCTTAGTTCCTCCTATTTTTTTCTTCGAATAAAATATTGGAAAAATTATGTATGAGAATTTTCAAAATATTAAACACATAAAAAAGAATCATTAAAATTTGAAGGGATAAATCATAATTGAAATATATTTCTTAACCTATGAATGTGTAGGTTTCATTATAAGTTATACATGGTCTATATCCTAACAATATGTTTTATAGGAATTTTTATCCCCTTCACTGTGGTTTGTAAATAACTTGTGAACTATCAAAATATATTACTCATAGGTGTAAAACTAGGGGTACAATAAATACTATTTTTTATACATCATCTAAAAATGCATTTAATACATAATACTCTCTTTTTTGGGTTATTAATTCAAGGCATAACAATACCAAAGCAACATCCACATGTAGTATCCAGATAATGACTTTGTTTCTTGGAAACAAATTTCTCTAAAGTTTACCAAAATTATGTATGTTTTTATATATTTTATCTTAACCATATTATTTTTAATAGAGTTTATAATCCTAATCCTAATAATAAAAAGACCATTATCTGATACAAACTATGCCAACCCGTATTTATTATTCACTATATTTCAATATTTAAAGCAAAAATATACACATAATGCAATTCCAAAAGATCATAATGACCCATTTAGTTGGATGATTACAATCAAAATATAATAAATTTAAATAGGAATACCAAAAAAATTATTTAAATTTCAATAAAATTCCGTTAAATTCCATTTATCTTCTAATATTTCATGGGATAACCTAGGGAAAGTGGTGAGATATAAAAATAAACATGTGAATAATAAAAATATTAGAATAATATAAAGTAATATATGTGATTAAATAGGATTAAAATTATGACATAGAAAAGTTAAAATCATAATCATGAAAAACTAATACTGATACTAGAAGATAACATCATGAAATCATAGAAATTTGGAAATAACTCAAAAAATGACATTATAAGCATAAGTCAAGGCTAACAGCTAAGAAACAATAACAAAGTGTTCTTAGGGTAACTTTTAGTTCACCATACATTGTATCTCATGAGATAAAAACATTACCAAGTTCATTGGAGGGATGTATATGTATTATCCCACCCATCACATTTATATCATGTATAAGCATTTTTTTGTGCACAAAATATCATATAATATAAGAATTAATTCCAGTACTTTTAATCCCATTATTAAGGAGTGTGGGTTACATACATGTAAGTCCCAAATAAAAGAGGAAAATAAAAATCTAGGTGAATACCCTTTAGTGGAAATGAGGATGTGTATTTGAAACAAAAAAAATGGTATGGAAAATCATGGGATAATTTTACCACTATAATGGTTGTACATAAAGGTCCATAGAAAAGTATAATGAGAGTGAAATATAGTATCTAATTACATCAGAATAATAAGGATAGTTAAGGTACTTTTAAAAAACAAATAAAATAGGATTTGGAAATCGAGAAGCATAATACAAATAAATTACTTAAATAAAAAGAAGGACGAGAGAATCCATTACCTTGAGATGATTTTTATAAAAGATTAGAGGCACTTCTTAAAATATTGGAAACACCTTGGGAAGAAATTATAAAGGTATTTGGAGGGAAATAAAAGAGAATATTTTTTAGTAAGGAATAATGGGAGGTTTTATGGGTATTTATAGTAAAATGTAGGGGAATTATTTTTTAAATTCCAAACATTATTTATTTAACTGTGTCATAAATAATGAAAAACACAAAAAATATCATTATTTGTTCACATTATTTCCCCAAAATAGGATTGATTTTAAATATTTTATTATATTATTAATAAAATAATTTAAAATAATACTATTGATGATATTTAATGATTCATGTTCACATATAATTATTTTAAAACCATAAAATATTATATAGGTTTTGGAGGATTCTCCAATAGTTTGTAAAATTATTCCAAACCATAAAAAAATTATTATAAGTGGGAGATATTTTTAATGGATTCATTTTATCATATGTATTATATAACTTTTGTTCTATTATGATTTCATAATTCATATAACATATTTATAATGTATTTTATTTTTAACAAAAAAAATTATCGTCTCAAAAAATTAGGAAAATAACACCATTGCCTAATTTCAATGTGATGATTTTATTAATAATATATACTTTTCTAAAATAATTTTCTAAATGTGAGAATATAAAATTTTAAACAAAATAATAATTTAGTATACAATACTTGGTTTTATAATTATAACAAATTTTTGATCCTTGTAAAAAATAAATTAAAGATCATTAAATTGTATTATTTTTATTATTTAGTGAAATATTATTTAATAGGAATATATTATGAAAATAATAATTTTTTCAAAATTATTGAATTTATCAAAATGGGGTTTTAATTGAAACTATATATTTCCCAAAAATAATAATTTTGGATTCTTCATATCAATATATAGTTTTTATTTAACTCATTATATAGTCATGCTTATAAAATAATTATAATAAGTTATAATTATAATAATAATTTTATTAAAAATAATATATAAATAGTCATACCACAAGGTTCATGATACAAAACTCATTATTAAACTAACAGAAACCCTAAGGGAGAGGTGTGTGATATTAGTAAATCTATGGTTTGGTTCTGTGGTCATGGTCTAGGCTGTGATCTCTATAGGCTTAAAGAACATACATTAATGGGTTTCCATGAGTTTTAGTTATTGAATATCAAGTTTGGATTAGTCAAGGGTAAATCCTAGTGGTGTCATATCTCTAGGAATCTTCTCAAACCCCTTAATATTTTCTGATATTAATGTTCAATATTGAATTACCATATTAATAATGTTCATAACTCTTCATATTCATTGAATCCAAACAAAACAATTATGGATATATATTATAATTGACAATAATAACCAATTTCGTTAATGTGTTTAATATTATTACTTTATACTGTAAGGAATTTATTCATTAGAAAAGGGAATTTAATTTTTAAAATATCGGTTAATTAAAATAAACTCTTATATACACTCAATGTTTTTTATAATCCATTTATATCGATATTCCATGAAATTTGTTGCACTACTCATGTCATCAACTTATATTCTTGATATATTATTCATTGACATTCCTGAAATTAAATCCTGGATAAAATAACCATGCCCATGGAATTAATCATACAATTCAATTTCCAAAAAATGTTTTAAAAAATATAATACGACTAAATCATAAGAGAAAAATCCTTTCATGGCTTATTCATATATTTCATATCACTTGAGATGGACACAACATATCTTAACATACTAAACGAATATGTTATCATAGTTTTTATCAACACAACTATATACATGATTATTTATAAAATTAATTATATCCTCAAATATATGAAACAATAAACATGACTATAGATAGAAATATATAATGAAACAATTAAAATATTCCATTAAACATGATGGTTTTATTCTCATATCCACCTCAATTGGAGATTACCATGTGTTAACTTACTCAGATGCATTTTAAATGCCTTATAATCCACAAAATCAATGTAGAATGGTTAATTTGTTTTTAATTATATATTTAGTTAAATTTTCCATTGAAAATATATATTTCATAATATATCCAAATATCATCAAGGATCACATCATAGAATGTAACATTTATGACTTTTAATGGCACAAATACTTTAAATAAGTTATCATATTACTATTATATAAAAGAATACTCATCATGGGAAAATATATTTTTTGATAAAAATTTCCTTCAATATACTTTGAATAGAATTTATAAAGAATATGATTATAAGGAAACAAAGTTAACACATGTAAAATGAGCCTTTGGGAAGCCTAAAACTACCTTTTATTAATCAATCATCTATTGAAATATTTTTTTAAAGAAAACTAAATCCTTGATTGGGTGTCCTATAATCTAATGGAGTTCAAAATATTTTTGGGAAATCATTATTCCATAAATAATTAGGATCCCTGGTTTTTAGATATGTGTTAAGTTATTTTCATTTGCTTGTATTACATACCATGGATCCTAATCAATTTGAGAATAATTTAATTTATTATTTTTATTATCAAAATTATGGTTCCTTTTCTCCTTATTCACATTTTTGTGTTTAATTTATAGAACAAGTGTTATTAATATTGTTTACTAAGATATATTAACGTATTTTTCAACATATACAATACTGTTTGATTATTTACTATGGACAATTTCTGATTGACAATAGTTTCCTTCAATTTTATAAATTTTCTAATTTTTGATGGATATGTATGGAAATATTTTGCGTGGGTTCATCAAACTGAACCCTCTTGTGATTGAGAAGTTGAATAACTACTATTAGAATCTATAAATATTTTTAAATATTATAAACATAGTGGTTAACTCTTCATGCAGGTTCTATACAAAAATTTCAATTACTTGATCTTAAATAAGTACTATATATATGGAATATTTCAAACCCTTCCAACTGGCATTGAAATTTATGAATCTCTCATTCATTTCTTACATTCAATATATGTGGTTTTAAATAAATTTCCGCCATAATTTATAATAAAATTTAGGTTTTAATTTTCAAAATATGATCCTCCAAACTTGTAATTGACCAATCCACATACTATACCAGATGAAGAAAATAAACTTTTAAGGTCTGCAGAAAACATATGATCATGGTATCATTAAACATTTCTTGGATTTCAATGATTGGTACACAATGAATATAAAATTTAGTGGGATATTACCCAAGGTATCCCATTAGATTGAACACAATAATGTCATTATTGACAACTATGGCTAAAAGAGTACTGTAGTCATCTAACACGAGGTATAGTTTCAATTAAAATTTTACAGGAACATGTCATGAGTCATTGGTGTTCTGACATGAATATTTTTTTGGTGATGAAGTTACCTAAAGTTATTTATTTTTTAAATGTTTATTATTAGATTAAAGAAATGTGATGTGGATTTAATTATCATTGGCATTTTTTTTATCGAGACAATAATAAAATTTTGAACCCATTGATCAAATTCAAATACAATTAAAATATAATGATTAAAATGAGGTGAAAGATATTTTAATGTGTATGGGGTTGTGAAAAAATAATGATGTTTCATGATAAGGACTGAATGGTGTATTTTGTATACCCTAGTAATTTAGAAAATATATCTCTTTAAATAAGTTTATATATTAGATAACATACATTATACACAATACCAATTATAAAAATACTACAGTACAGTATTATAATATTATTGAATGAAAATAATAACATATCCTTAATTTTGAGGACATGAATATGATAAAATAAATTATGACATATATATATATATATCCTAATCAAAAAAATTATTGATAATTTCTTAGTAATTGAAAGCAAAATATTTTTTAATGTTATTTTGTGCTTCATAAATATTTCTTCCTCAAAAATCATTTCATTTATTTTTAATTGAAAATATTATAATTTATTTTTGAAAACTTTAGTGATTTAATTTAATAAAATAAATAACATTATATAAATCAGAATATCAAAATTAGATAAGGGTAAATGATTTGTATTTTTCTAAAAATATTGATATTTTAGTGAATGGTATAAAATAAAAATTTTATGAAAGGTAATATCTTTTATGATATCACCAAAACCTAAACATAATAAAAAATATTAGGAAACTTATTGAACAAATAAATAATGATAAAATAGAATAAATATCACATGATGTTAATTTAAAATATTTATAATTTATAATTTATTCAATGATAAAAATGGAAATTTTTTTTTGTGCCAATTCAGTGCCTGCGCAACACTGGAAATGTCAAAATTGGTACCCTAAAGATAATATTTAAGATAGAATAAATCATTCCATGACTTTTTAACTGAATATTAATTTTTATCAAAACTTTTCGTGGTTAAAAACTTATTTTTTTGTCATATAAAAATTGGATTATCTAATTTTTTTTAAATGCATCTCCAATGCTAATAGAAGGATTGTGCAAGACTAGAAAAGTAAAAATAAAATAATAATTAAGTTATCATGTAATAATTATGAGAATAAATACATATTGGATTTATATAATTAAAATATTGATAATAATATGATTATTTTCATTATGGTAATTTATTTATAATTTTTTGTTATCAAATAAATATCTTAAATTATTTCCCAACACTAACACATCATTTACTCAATAAATTGGAAAATAAAATAAATTTTTTTAAAAAAATAAAAAATAAAAAATTGAAATATTTAATTTGTTCCAAATAATTTATTGATTTATATGGTATATTATTAATTTTAAGGATATTGTATTTGAATTAAAACTTTATCTTTATGTCCTCCAATTCAAATTAAATGAATAGTATCAAATTAGACAATAATTATATATTATAAAAATAATATTTTATTCATTTTTTGAAAATTTTAAAAAAAAATTAACATTAAAAAATCAAAATTTATATTCTCTGAATATTCATAATGTTATAATTTATGAAAAAAATTTCACCTAATATGTTAAATTATAACTCTTGGAGTTTGAAAAATAATCTTCTACAATGTGTTTTAAAATAACTATGGGTTTAAACCAAATGACATGGTTTAAAACACTGATTAAACCTGTAAAAATTCGAATGGTTGATTGTATTACAACCCCATGTTATATTAACTCTTAAAACATTTCCATTTTAAATCATTTGGGTCTAGAATTGTCTTATTATATTTTAGTATTTTCCCAAAATTACAAATGTTCACCTCACCTTAATCAGAAAAGGGTGTCTTATCCATCAATTATAAACACCACCTTGATTCTTATAGCTTGAAAACCCTAAAAACATCCATTCCCCAGCCATGTACATTATTTTTTTCCTTCCCAAAAGACCAATCCTAGATCCCTGTAGATGAGATCTAAATGATCTGTTTCAAAGAATAGGTAATCACCTTAACCGATCAATTTCTTTTCAACTATTATTTACCAATAATAAATTATTTTTTCCATAAAATAATAATTTTATTAACCCAGATATGATTAAATGTTAATATTATTATCAAAAAAAAATTATTCTCCCTCTTTCCCATTAGATGAAAAGTGAAAATATCACTCATCCATACATACGTCTTGTTGTTTCTATATAGCGATACAATTCAATTTTCAACACAAAATTTTATATATGGGTATCATTATGGGTATAATGTTAATTTGTAATATTTATGAAATAATTATAATTATTTAATGTAAATATCATGTAAAAACCCATATCATCTAATCCTTTGGGAGACGGTGACGTCGTACGTGCATATGCGAAGACAACCACCTCCACCAAGTGATGTGAATTGTTATCAATTATATTTTAACTAGATGGTAATGAGGATAAGTTTAGAGAATATGTATGATATAATAATGATTATATAAATTTGAATTAATATTTACCTTTATTTCATTTTGTTATGCAATGAAAATGGAAACAAAAGTCATGGATATGTATTACATGTCGTATCCATGAACGATGTAATTCATTTGTCTATCCCGAATTATTATGAATGATTATAAATATCTAAATAATATATATATATATATATATATATATAATTGTTATAAAATTATTTAATGTTTTTAAATGTTTGAACCATTATCAATGTACAATTATTGGGAATGCTAATCCAAAACATGCTTAAAAAACGAAGTAGTTATCACCCCAAACAATGATTCTAATAAAAAATTACTAATAAAATTGTGATAAGATGTCATTAATGTATGATAGATATTAAAATAGGTATATAATTCTTTTATAATAAATATATATTTATTTTATAAATGGTTTTAATGTGAATGTGGGAAGGAGATACTTGAGGTATTGGATATATGTTTTAGCCATGTTTTAATCAGGATGTTTATACATGAATTCTCATTGAGGAAATTATATAATCATTATCTAATGAATATATTCCATTTTATTATCCCCTTGTTGTTTCTGTAGATTACATGTTTCCCTTTATTTTTTCTCACATGAATTATTTTAGTGGTCAAGAGTGTTTTTAACAAAAATTGACTTCATTTAATTCTTTGGTCAAAACACAATTTCCTTCATTATAAATATTTCCTAAAAGTGGTTAAAGAATGTGTTTTATATTATCATATGATTTATTAATGTCATTACTAACTGTATTTTACTTTTTATAAAACTTCTTGAGATGAATCTTTTTTTTTTGTTTTTCAGAATTGGTATTTTTGGAATTTTCAAACAAAAGTATAGAAGGAATGTCTTTCTAACATATATGTAATGAATAGAATTTAACACTATCATAAAACCTCAGTTATTTGAAGATTACATTATGTTTATTTGATTTTATTTCTAAATAATTTATTTTCTCTATTACAAGTGCAGTTTTTATATTTTGATAAGGTATGTTTAAATTTGAACATGTATTTTCCTCAAGAAGGTTTTAATAACCTTTTAATGGTATCTATATTAATAAATGACAATATAACTTGATTCTATTTATGTTTTATAGGGATTTTTATCTATGTAATCCATCCTTATTATTTATCTAGATGTTTTATGGTTATTGTTACATGAGTTTGATGATACCCATTCTCTCTTCAATATGTCAAAACTATATTGAAATATTTATGAAATCCATTCCTTCTTAGGAATTATGATATTATGAATGTTTTATGATCTTGTGGAGAAAATAGTTATGATTTAATTTATATTAAAATGGGTACATATATCTCCATCCAATGCATTGGGGAATGATGGATAACACATGAGGTAAATATGGTATGCATGAACATGATTTCATGTTCATAGTTTTATATGGGGATCTAGTTTTTACATATATACATTTTTGCATGGACCTATATTTTAGTTTCATAAGATCATCCATAAACTTGGTTTCATGACCATATGTTTATTTTTGTATTTTATATCATTTCTTTAACCAAATGAGTGAACCTTTTTCAATTTATACATGTTCCCAAGGTTATAATCTTATTTGTATGCCCCAATTCCATGTCATATTCCACTATTATACACTAAGCGATCATGTTCTTTGATTATTTTATGATTCATGTGTTATGAATAGCAATGATTTATTTGATTAGTCGATATAAGGATATACGATATGTAGGGTGTAGATTTCAAAATTTAAGCTGATGTTCTCACACCCTTATGCCTATGTTATTATTATGTGATCATTGACATATCACTTTTTCACCCTTAATGAGCATTCGAGATCACATTTTCATATGATTATTTTACCCAGGATTTGAATAAAAGTTTTAGAAATGATATGTCTAATGAATATTTTAGTTTTTAAGAACGTAGTGGGAGATGATATAGATCATTTATGAACTAGTTGTTTATGTGTCTATGTTTCCAAAGGAACTATACCTATATGATTTTGGCATAGATTATTATGTAATTTAAGGAATATTCATCTATTTAGAAGTAATATCAATTTATTAATAGTTACGCTCATTATAGTTGGTATCAGAGTGTAATGAATCAGGTTTTCTCTGGTTTTAATTTTATAAATTAAATGGAAAACTTCTGAGACCAGGCGTTGAGACAACATGAAATTCTGAGACCCAGTGCGCCCGGAATGATATGGTGTAAATTGTTAAGAAATTAATAAATTGAACAAGTGTTTTCTTCATTAAATAGTAAAAAAAATTATATGATTTCCTTAATCAGAAATATGAGGGAAATGTTGCATTCAAAATAGTTACATTAATGTAAGTGAGACCTAACCTTGACTAGCATGAGTTGAGGGTGAATGTTATATTTTTGATGTAAGCTTCATTAAAATAATTAATAAAAATTATTATATTGAATTTAATGGGATGAAAAAGCTATATTTTCACTTTTTAATAATCCATGTCATACAAATTTAGGGTTATCTCCAGAAGCATAGAATTCCCTTGAGGAAACGACACAAACCCCCCTCCAATGAACGAAAATGAATATTGGTTGATCAAGGATTGATGACGACATGGAATTCCATTATTTATCAACGAATAATCCAACCTTGAGGTAGGGTATTGATCTATTTGTTATTTTTTCCCTTCATATAATCAAATGAAGAATGTGTATATATCCACAAAAATGTTGATTTGTGGTTCGATCCTTTTTGTGGGAGGGATATTTATTTCACGATTAAATGGAATAGATCTCGGTGTTTATTCTTCTATTTTTTTCATCAGGATCCCGCTATCATGAATGATTCAAGGCCGAATAAACAAGGCCAAGACCCTTTATTTGGGTGTTCCTGTGATTAATCTATCCCCCTGAAATCTATTACGTTTTTTTTGTGTATTCTTATCCCTTGAAAACCTTTGTGAATGAGAGAACAACATGTAGGAAATGACTTATGATTGGAGGGCTCAAAGAAAATCGGGTCAGAGGTAGGGCGGTCGATGGTGAGGAAGGAATGTGCTCTAGTGGGAGTTTGGGTTCCGAAGGGTCACACAATTGTGGTCTAGGAGGTACCGCCCTGAAGGAGGACCCCGTGGTGGCACAAGACGCAAGCGGCAGCTTCTATGGGACAGGGATCCGAGGTTGTATCATTGGGATCATGTAGTTCAAGTGAGGTGGCGGGTCCAGTAGGGGAAGGAGGTATGACCACGTGAAACATAGTTTGATGCCGTATTAATAGGGGGAGACGGTCGACCACATGTTCTGGCGATGATGTGGATTGGGGAGACCCGACCAGGATGGGCCGCGTTCAGCAGAGCAGAACTGGCCAGAGTGACGTGGTTCGGGCTTGAGAACTGGGCTGCTCTAGGAGCCCATGTCGAAATAGTGTGTTCCCTAGACCTAAATATTCAGTGATTTAGATTACCATATCGTGTGTACATTAAGCTATACATGATTTCTTCTTACCATTATAGTGTCTAAGTTTCTACATCCACTATTGAAATGGTAATTTCCAAAGGTTAATTGTCATATCAAAAAGTTATAACATTTCCCATGCTATAATGAGAATATCTAGATACTATGAAATTAATCTTAAATATATGATCTATGGTCCAGATACATCTTACTAATTAGACATAGTAGATGTCTGACCATCAGGTGTTGGGGGATCATAAGCATTGAGACTTCTTCTCATGATGTTCACACTTGGTGATCTCTAGAAGTGAGATCACGAGGAATGACCCGCCAATAAAAACTCCACATGCTTCAGGTGTCATTGGATGTTCCTATCTATGATCATGTGCAATGGTCTTTTGACTTGAGATCATTACCAATGTATTTCATCGGATTACCTACATTGATGCAAGGCGAAAATCATGGTGGTGAAGTCATGGCATGGTAGTTTGTGTCGGCCACGTCGTTGGTGGCATGGCATTGGTTGAATGATCAAGAAATGATTTTTCACCTCGAGTTTATGGAAGTAATATATCTCAGGCCATGTTGATATGGATGGGTGTACCATTATAAGACCATGGCCATGGCAGTCAAGGGTAAATCTGTCCTGCTAAAACAACAAACTATAAAGCAAGAAAAGGGTGATGACACGTGAGTGTGTCTTTCTTTATGAGATATTATGGACAAAGAGATTATATTACACATTACATGTTCGTATGTTGGTTGTAAATGTTGTGGCAATCCTTATTTCTTTAGGGGCGATGATGGGTTGCTAGATCCCACTGTTGGTATGTAAATAATATTCACGGCTGTCAAAATGTGCGCCTAGAGGGTCACACACAATAGCGTATTTAAGAATCTTCCCTATTCAGTTGAATATGATTTTTGGACATGGTTGGCCCCGCCATAGGGGTCTGAGATTTTTCCAAAGTTAAACGATCTCCAAGGAAATAAATAAATTCATATTATTTGATTTTAGAATAATTATTATTGAATTTATTTATTAAATGTATTTACGAGTTTTAAGTAAATACATGAAAAAAATATTAATTGACGAATATTAAATTATTCAAGGTTCAATTAATATTTATGGGAGTGACAAGTCTAGTTAATGACTCAATTATTATCACGTAATATATTTTAATATATTACAAGTAAATGATCATAATATTTATGAATTAGTTTAGTATTCATAAATGTCGTTGATAGTGGGTTAAGTATTTGGGGTCGGCGAGGCAATACCAAGTATTTCAATTGTGCACTATAAATAGAAAATGAAGGGCATTTCCAAACACTTTTCATGGAGATTCTCTCGACTCTCCTCTCTCCCACATTCTAAACAGAAATTCTCTAGATCCAAAGAGCATGGACAGAGGTCTCTCTCGGGCATCGCTAGCGATGCGATGTGGTGGTCGGTGGAGTTTTGAAGTCATAGTGGAAAATCTACGCTAGCACCCGGATTACGACAAACGGTGCTTACGCGGATTCCTTGAAGCACATGTGGACGAACTAAAGCAATTAGGATTTGTATTCTTTGAGCAGTGATCGCCAAAGACGAGCAGACATCGTGCGTGACTTCAGATATAAAACAGGTATTTTACGGTTTAATTTTGTGCTTAAAATCCTCCACACATGGTCCTCGACTAAGACCCGGTTGCTCTTCTTTGACTTAGACAAGTTTACATCGACTGCTGGTGAAAAAATGTAAAACCCACCTGTTTGGGGATTCCGCTGCATGCCCAGTTCCAACAAGTGGTGTCAAAGGGATGTGTTTAGATTTTAAGCCAAATAAATTAAATTTTCATTAATTAATGAAGATGGTGTCATTTCAATTCCAATGCCGCAGACCGCATATAAATCCGATATTGGATGGCCAATCTGCAGTCATCCGAATTTTTAAATCGGATGAGCTCCTTCACCCTTGGATAGCAGGTCCATGCAATAATGATGGTGCATGCCGCTGCAACCCCACGAGTCACCCCTCTGGCTTTTTTCACTGTAGTAGAACCTCTCGAGCGTCCCTCTGCCCAACCCCAAGCCCTGGGAACCCCGCGCCTTCTGAAGAGGCGTACCGTAGAAGCCCGCAGCCGACCTGCATCTCTCTCCAGTGCAACCCAGGTCTGGGGTCTTCTCCCTCAACAGGCTCGTGGAAGTCACCCTACGGTCCATCTCGGACATAGCCCTCCCTCTAGTCGGCAGTAGCGGTAGCCCGCACCTCCCATTCATCATGATTCAGAAGAAGCACACTGCCTAGGCACAGCGGCAGCCCCGACCAGCCCTCTCCGGGCCAGCCTCGCAGCAGCGTGATGCTCCATCGAAGCCTCTAGGCCTGTGACTCGCTGGCCACCCTTCCTGGTCCAGCCGCTGGCGGAAGAGCCGCTCTTCCCCGGAGGTCGGACTACACTGGAACGGTGCAGTGGGTGCACACCACCGTGAGGTACCTTTTTCGGGTTCTTTTTGGTCTTAACATGCTGGATTTGCCTCGCTAAGTGATCGGGAGCCTCTGACCAGCCACAAACGAGCATCGGCGGACATGATTGCTCTAGAACAAATTCGCATGGGGTCTGCATAGCCCCTGATGGGCCTTCTCAAGTTCACCCCGACCCGCACATGCCATGCCCGGGGTTTATGGGGCTCGAGTATTTATTTTAATCGATGATTAATTATAATAATTAATTTAACTACATTTGAGAATTAAATTAAATAAATATTAATTTTTGGTTTTTAAAATTTAATGCGGCGTGAATAATTTAATTAGGAGATTAATTAAATTAAATAATTAATTATATTTTTAGTTTTAAAATTAAATTAAATTAACGGGATTGAACGACGTAAATATTTAATTAAAATTAGAGTGAAATTTTAATTCAATAAAACAATGCCCTCAAGTTTATTTTAATGTAAGTTTAATTTATATTATGAATGTATTTAATATACACAAAATTAATGTATATATATCTGATCATGAGATCAGCCTGACCAATGCCTTTTGGTGTGTTTTATTTAATTATTTATATATTTAATTATTTATTGCAATGGTTTTGTAATAATTTGTTTAATTAAATAAAAAGACGATATGCACGTCGTCTCAAGTGTCGTTATATGTATAAGGGATTGTGCGCCCATTCTCAAAGTTTTAATTTTATACCTCGAGACCCTCTCTCCTATGTGCGTGTACAATTGTATAATGACGAGACAACTAGAGATGCATTTCACGCCAAGTGACAGTGATACAGTAGACAGGAGTTTCATGCATTGGATGAGCAGACATTGCTATTCATGTTGCAAGACACACAACTAAAGGTATTTACCCCTAGGGTTTCGGTTGGTCCGTTATTCACTCAACAGATCAACCAATAGTACCATCTCATGATCAGGTGTTCGTTTTATTTCTGCATTGTTTATTATTTTGGTGCTTGTGTAATTTATTGCGCGATCACATAGTATAATAATAAACAAGCATGCCTGATAAAATGAACATGTGACGCGATAAAATTTCTATTTCTTGCATAGTCAGTTGTGAGTGCGATCCCATAGTACGTTATTATAAAATAAGAAAATGATTTCATTCATCACACTAAAAATAATAAAACCTTCAAAGATATATTAAGTCATAATTGCCTTCCATCATTCAAATTTGGACAAAGCCGGCTGTTTGAGGTGCCGGTCATGCCTTAGCCGAGGGTGCCTCTTAATACTGGGGAGTCCTTATAAGAATAATGGGTCGACTTAACTAAAGTGCTAGTAAGGATTAGCCCTAGCTTACTTGTTATCATTTTAGAGGCAAGAATTGAGTAAATCAAATTTTTATTTTTAGAAGATGGGACTTCACAAAACAGATCAAGGAACCACAAGTTAAAGCAGTCGGCCATCCAAAATCCTACCTAGAACCCTCAAAGTAGTGGAGTAGCCTTAGATTTTAGACTATGAGGGGTGGTTCCGAGATCCTTTCCACTAGAATACACATGCGACAGAGTATTCGATTCTATCATAGAGGGTTCCTATAAACCGATAAAATTATGGGAGACATAAAATGATTTAATTAATTAATGAAAAATGTCTAAACTGGTAATCCATATAAAAGGCACTCATCTGCTAAAATTTATTTTTGTTGAAAAATGGCTAGTTATACCACAAGATTAAAACTGTGATATTAAAATGGAAAATGTAAATGTCCACTCTAGCACGAGTGTCCATGAATAGTATAGGCGTGTGCACATAGTACTATGATATATGAAACTCAAGGTGTCAGTGTCCCCAACATTTTTAAACGACCTCATGAAGTGAGGGTGAAAAGTGTTTACCGGAGACTAATGTACAAAGCATATGATAGTTATATCATTAAGCTCTCATCAACACCCCATGTTAGTTGTGATCGCTACCCTAGGAAATAGATGATATAACATAAAGTCTCATCTCTGAGATGTTTTCAAGGAGAAAGTGAAGCAATGATATAAAAAAGGGCTAAGTTTACACCGACATATGTAAATTTAAATATTGATCATGATCATTAAATATCATTTTCACCACATTTCTCAATACTTGTTTTATGTTATAAAATGAACAACTATTGAGTAAACGCTTCATTACCTATCTAGGTATGGTTCTCCAAGTGAATAAGAATAACAGACAATTAATCTTTAATTCGTATGGAGGTTAAATTGAAAGACAATGTGAAAAGGTCAAAGGAATTTAATGCCAATGACACATTCGCAACATCCTTCAATTAATGAGGTATTAACAGAGGTTATTTTCATTGAATGTTATAAAATACTACTATGGAAGTTTAAAAGATTTAAAGGAGAAAGTTTCCTCTTCTACATTAGGTGTATTCATCAATATAATGTTTCACTTTTACAACATGGGTATTAAATACAATATGCTGGTAACATATGTGTATTCTAATATGATAAACATGTTGTTATAGAAACCTTACATGACGTTAGGTGTATTCTCCCGGTGGATGTGAAAGGGTGATACCTAGGTCAGTGGTGAGAACTACTCGACTTCTTTAATTAACAAGTGGAATATTTGTGTGGAACTATTGTTGAGTATAACCACAAACATTAATCTCATGTGTCCTTGGACGCAAGGAGAGATTCTTTCAGTTTCTAAAATGAATGTTGTTTTTGGTAAACTCAATCACTAGTTCAGTTATACATGAATCATAGGCAATTAGTGATGAATATAAATGTAAGACTTATAACGAGTTGTGACAGGATAATTATTTTTCAAGTAATACAAAAATTGGACACCAAGAATATACCAAGTATGGTATTTAGGCGCGGCACTGCTAAATACTTATGGTATTATCTAGGAGTTTATTTTGGACAAAAGAGCCTTTAGAAATAAAGGTACGTCACAAATCTTTTGGAAATAGCTCAACACGAAATTGTGAACTATTCCAAGTATAAGCTAGAGGTATATATAAATCATAAAATTCTTTTAAGTAATTAAGGAATATCAGTGTGAGGTATTTTCATGGTCAGGAGATATGAGTTGCTTCGGGATGGGATACCGAAGAATATCTCCACGAAGCATTCATCAAACATGATAATGTAGCATGGTGAAATTCCTAAACGCACATTACCTTATTGACATCACGACATTGATGTTAATGGGGAGAATAGATGTTGAAGTATTACATATCACCATTGATCAACAAAATGTAGCGTGGAGTAATTCCTAAATGCACATTTTATACACCAAGGTATTGATGTAAGTAATATCAATGTTGGAACTAGCAGAAACTTCCATTATATTTAATGATATGCTTTTCAAATAAAAACGATATCCCCCAACCATATGCCAACTATAATGAAAAATGGATATCATACGAGTCATAGAATGATAGAAATCCATTATGTCATAAGGAAATGTGTTTGGATGCAAATAGTTTGTTCAGATACAAACAAACTTGGATCAAGATGAACACATTGTCCGTCTAAGGTACTTTCCTGACGATTGCTTAGGATGTTACATAAATCCCTAAGATAGAAGAGTATATAGTCAATCAATAGACTACACTTCTATATAAGGGTGCACATATCTATTAGAGATTGTGAGAGCTATATTGACTTGTGTTTAGTCAATGCTCAAAATTCACAAGTAGTTGGCATAGGAACTAGTTCCCCAAGCGCATGTGGAACATTGTATGTTATAGAGACACATACTATGTAGGAAGGTTAAAACCATGTTGATGGTTTTTATATTCACCATGGCCGGTAATCTATTATTCAATGTGAATAAAATTTCCTACAAGTAATCAGTGAATGGAAATTAGCTAAAATACATAAGACCAACTAAAATTAAATTAATGGATTCCATGTATCAATGCTATAAAAGGGGATATTATTTTGAATACTATGGTGGGTATTAAAGTGAGTTGATACATGTATGGTAAGAGTATAGTACCAATAAGGCTCAATTGGTTTCACCAAGTTGTTATGCCTAAATCTGTTAGAATTTTACTTATCATAGATGTTATCTATGATCAATTTATTTACCATTAGATGTCATGACCACCAATCTTGGATGGTTTCTATTTGACACAGCCAGAAAGGGATGGTCACGTCACAGAACGCTAATAAAGGATGCAAGTTACTAAAATCTGGTTTAGGATTAAAGTATGCAACATGATCATAGTATATACATTAAAAAAATGTTTTCCATGTGTCTAGCAGAGGTTAGTGGGAGCGCTAAGGTTTTCTAATAAGAAATATGTTTGGTAACATATGGAAAACACACATTGGTATGACAGTTAGTTAAGACCAAAATGAAATTTACTCTCCAATGATTGAATTAAAGTAGTAACCAAAGTTCTAGGGAACATGATCTGCTAAGATAGATCTATATGTTGCTTGGTCCTAGTCAATCGTACATATAGTGACATTGTATTGAAAAATATATTATGGAACAATTCAAGAGATGAATTGTTGCCTATGTCACAGGGCATAATATCTGCATGTTGACCTATCCATGACATGGGAGGAGATAAATTTGGTGAGTTGAAATCCATACATCGGAGCGATGGATCAATCAAGTATGTCATGATATGTACAATAACTGATATTTCCAAGGTATGTTTTAAAATATGTAGATATCAGTTATATCCAGGGGAACTGCAAGGGATGCAGTCAGAACAATCTAATGATACTTCAGCAAGTGAAAAATATATGTACCTGGTAAGTAGAGAATAAAGGATACTAATTTTTGGGGATACAAACTAGTCTTCAATAGATCAATGGGCTCTGGTATTGCAGTTAAGCAAATGGTGATGAGAAAATCAAGCTCATATAAGCCAGTGGTAGCCATACCTACAAGACTGAGTACATTGCAGCTTCTAAGATATCTAAGAAGCAGTTAAATGAAATGATTTGTTACAATTCATGGAATCGCACCTGGTGAGAAAATTATTATCATAATATATATTATGATATTCTTACTAGCCAAGATGTCATGTTATGAAAGTGGAAAAAAGTGAGATATACTCAGGAAACCATCTCTTGAGTAGCTTAACTCAAAGGGATGAAGTCGCTATAGAAAAATAGCCACGCGGAAAAACCGTGGCAGACCCAGTATCTAAATCCATTACTCTGCAGAAACATGATGTTCATCATGTGAGTAGCTAACACGTTTGGTTAGAAAGTTGGCTCTAGTGCAAGTGAGAGTGTTGAAGTAGTGGGTTCCCTAGACCCAACTATTCAGTGCTTTAGATTACCATATCGTGTGTACAGTAAGCTATACATGATGTATCCTTACCATTATAGTGTAGACTTTTCTGCATCCACTATTGAAATGGTAATGTCCAAAGGTTAATTGTCATATCGGAAAGTTATAGTAGTTCCTAGGCTATAATGATAACCTCTAGATACTATGAAATTAATGTTAAATATATGTTCTATGGTCTAGATACATATTACTAATTGGACATAGTAGATGTCTAACCATCATGTGTTGGGGGCTCATAAGCATTGAGACTTCTTCTCATGAAGTTCGCATGTGGTGATCTCTAGTAGTGAGATCATGAGGACTGACCCTCCAATAAGAACTCCACATGTTTCAAGTGTCATTGGATGTTCCTATCTACGATCATGTGTAATGGTCTCCTGAATTGAGATCATTACCAATGTATGTCATTTGATTGCATTCTTTGATTCATGACGAAAACCATGGCGATGAATTCATGGCGAGGTAGTTTGTGTCGGGTGCGTTGTTGGTGGCTTGACATTGGTTTAATGGTCGAGAAAGGATTTGTCGCTTCTAGGTTTTGGAAGTAATATATCTCAGGCCATGTTGATATGGATGACAGTACCTTTATAAAACCATGTCCATGTCAGTCAAGGGTAATTCCATACAGTTAAATCAAAAAACTATAAATCAAGAAAAGGGAGATGACATGTGAGTGCGTCCTACTTTAAGAGATACTATGGACAAAGAGATTATATTACATAGTGCGTATTCGCAGGATGGTTGTCGCTGCTGTGACAATCCTTATTTCTTTAGGGGCCATGATGGGTTGCTAGATCCTGCTTTTTTTCTGTGAATACTATTCACGGCTATTGAAATATGGGCTTAAAGGGTCACACACAATAGCATATTCAAGAATCTTCCATATTCAATTGAATAGGATTTTTGGACATGGTGGGCCCCTCCACAGGGGTCCGGGATTTGTCCAAAGTTAAACGATCACCACTGTAGTAAATAAATTCATATTATTCGAGTTTAGAATAATGTGTATTGAAATTATTTATTAAATGTATTTATGAGTTTTAAGTAAATACATGACAAAATATTATTTGAAGAATATTAAATTATTCAAGGTTCAATTAATATTGATGGGAGCGATGAGTCTAGTTAATGAATCAATTCTGATCATGTAATATATTTTAATATATTACATGTAAATGATAACAATATTTATGACTTATTTTAGTAGTCATAAATGGCATTGATAGTCCGTTAAGTATTCGGGGCCGGTGAGGTGATACCGAGTATTTTAATTGTGCACTATAAATAGAAGAGGAGGGGAATTTTCCAAAAACTATTCATTGAGCTTCTCTATCCTCTCTTGTCTCCCACATTATAGAAAGATATTATCTGGATCCAAGGATCTCGGATAGAGCTCTCTCTCGGGCATCGCTAGTGATGCGATGCGGTGGTCTGTTGGAGGGTCGAAGGCATCGTCGGAAATCTGCGCTAGCACCCGTATTACGACAAACTGTGCTCCTGTGGATTCATTGAAGCGCATGTGGATGATCTAGATGAAATCTGATTCAGATTCTTCAAGCAGTGATCGCCAACGATGAGTAGACGTCGTGCGCGGCTTCAGATCTAAACCATGTATTTTTATGGTTTAATTTTGTGCTTAAAATCCTCCATGTGTGGTCCTCACTTAAGACTGGGTTTCTCTTCTTCGACGTCGACAAGTTTACATTGACCGTCGATGAAAAAAATTAAAACCCAACTATTTGGGGCTTCCGCTACGTGCCCGGTTCCAATAGCCCAGTGGGATGGACCACGTGGCCCATCGGGCAAGGTAGGTTCGGGATGACCCAAACCAACCAGGACGGTCGTGTCAGCCGGACCTGGTCGGGATGGACTAGGACCAGACCAGCCCCTTTTTACTAAATTAGCCATATAATTCAAACAGTGAGTCTATTTTAGGATCCCTTTACGGCATTGGGACCCTTATGACTAGATGGTCCTTTTTAGATACTCTAAGTGAGTTCTTATGGAAGATGGTATTCGAACTATTTTCTTGAAGAGTAGGTTCTCCTCGAACAAGTGCGCTACAATTGGAATCATTCAGCTGGCTGTGACACTATGATCTTATTGACTATTTGACTTTGGGGACTTCATGACCTATATATGCTCTATGCACCATCGACCATCCATGCATCATCGATGTCCCAGATTCCATCATTGCTCTAGGAACCACCGACGCTCTGTGCACCCATGATGCTATGTGCACCATCAACGCTTTGTTCACCATCAACGTTCTATACACAATATACGTTATGGGTTCTACTAACACTTCTAGTGTCATAAAGACTGAGAGATCTATGGAATAAAACTAAAAATCCTCCCCTTCATGCTTTAGACTTGTACCAATGTGAGATGACTGTATAGATTGTACTTCATGTGTTTCCTTTGTGGTGTACTTTGTGTATTTCCATTGTGGACTACATCATGTGTTTCCTCTATCGTATACATAGTTTACTTCTTAGTGGTACTTTCCATTTTGGGATTCAGGGTCCTTACTGGGTGTTGTTTTACTCACCCCTGCCCGAGTTATGCTTGCATGTTTCGTGTCTTGTGCTGACGATCAACACTTTGATGAAGTCCTTGATGGAACCTGTCCATGTGGAGCTTCGAGAGTGACTCGATAGACTTGGTGTTCTTTAGTGACATTAAAAAGATGGTTTTGTAACTACCCTTTAGGTAGGGTTTTCTACGGATGATATTCTGGAGCTTGTACTTTTATTTTTGATTCGTATTGTATTCTGGCCCTGTTAAATTTTCAGTTTTGTACTATTGTACTATATTGTTAGTATAATTGTGTTATGCATGCTTTTTAACCAAAAATTTTCAATTTCATCTTTTTGGGCATGTAGATTGGTGTGTTTGTATAGGTACTCTGGAAAATGCCTCCCATTTTTGGGATATCCCTACTCAGTGCTAGTTGTTATCCTATGCCCTATTATAAGCGGGCTTGATGATGTCACAACATAGGGCTTGGGGGATGGGTCTTGATATAGTGGTATTAGAGGAGGTTGGTTCTACCTTTAGATCCAATATTTTATGAAATTGGTTCAGGGAAACAATTTTATGTGTTCTGAGTTCATCTTTCAGGACAACGAATCTAGGGTTGCTGTGGCGGATGACGTATCTATACACAAGGACTCTGATTGTTATTTTCTTAATTAGTACATGAAAGAACTAGTTGTAAAGAAAATAGCAATACATGCATCATATAGGATTGAGTGTGTTCTCATGTCCTTCTTGAGATAGTGTCAGAACACGAAGTATACACTATTGGTTGTGGTACATATTGACCTATTTTAGGATGCCTCCATGGAGACATCCAACTAAGATTATGATGTGTTATAATGTGGATGATCTTACTAGCCTTGAGGCATCAGTACATGGAACAGTAATAGTGATATCACCCGCAGGTGGTGTACCAGTGATACCACCACGTGGAGAGAAGTAGTTACTACCAGCGTTACTGGTAGAGGTTTCACATTGGGTGAGTGTGTTTCCTGAGATCCTGAGGCAGTGAACTCCGAGGTTTAGCGGTGAGCTAGACCCCCAGTCAACTGAGGATTGGAAAGAGGTGGTTACATTTGTCTTATACCTACTGAGGACGCCTCTCAACCAGATAGAAGTCCTAGCTACAAGTCCCAGTCAAGGATTAGTTGGGAGATGGTGGAGCTTAGTGATCTAGATTCATGAGGAGATAAACCTCTCATGGAAAAATGTTGATCAACTCTTTAGGGAGGATTTATTTCCGGTGATGTTATGATCCATATATATAAAGGGGCTACTCTATCTACACTAGGGAAACTAGACAGAAGCAGAGTACTCAGCAAGACGTATAGAACATTCTTTTTACTCCATGGATATGGTGTGGGACCCATTGTTCAGGACCCAAGCCTTCGTGCAAGGGATACATCAAGAAGTCAAGGTATAAAAGATATCCTTTAGAATTCGGACACTTTTTGGAGAACTAGAGACAATGCTTCTAGTAGGTATATTTCTGGTGGAGCATGCACCAGAAGTTGGAGAAACCATCGGGCGTTAGGTTGCTGAATCTTCAGTAGCAGGTATCATAAGGCTGATTCCGATATCCAAGTGTATCAAATAGTGTAAGGGATAACCCCAGGACATGGGTTCAGTATTGTGAGGCTCCCAACGTAGAGTGATCCGTCTGAAGGATATGGTATGCTACTCATGTGGTGGTAGGGGACACATGTGTCGAGATTTCCCGACTCTCATGTGGATGTTCAATAGAAATTTGAGGGACTACAGAGGAAGAGGAAGAGGTTGGAATATAGTGGTTTTATAGGTGGAAGACGTGGAAGAGTATCTGGACAGGTACCAGGTGGTGGGTGTCGGTTCCAGGTACTACAACCACCACCCCCAAGTGCTCCACCATGGGCTCAAGGAGTTGGTGGAAAGGGGTGAGGCCAACTTCAGGTGGTGGAGTCTTAGGACCCTGATGCTTTGGAGATGATTATATTTATTATCTATATTTTTTCCACCCTAGTTGTAGTTTTTATAGACACAGGTTCCTGTAACACCCCAAGCTTTCACGATACGCTTCTCTTTCAATAATGCAATAGCTTGCATTGTACGCAAGTTTGAGATTCTAACACGCCGCGACCAATCAAAGTAGTAGTTATGAATAGTAATACCCAATTTTTTGAAATTATATATTTCAAAATGGACTTCATTTTTGTATTCGGAATATAGAAATTTTCCTCAGTTGAATTTTTTGTAATTTTTTGAGGACTTCTAATTTTCAATGAATAGTGAAAAATACATAAAAACAACTTTTTTAATAAAAATAATTTATAGTGATAAATTATACTATTTAGTGGTTTTAAAGTATAATTAGAATATATTTTTACCATTTTATCCAATGGTTTTCATTATAATTGATTTCACTTTGAAATTGGACACAAACAATTGTCAATCTTTTGATATATATTATTTCTTAAAAACATGCTATTTGTTGTGACTTCGGGAATTAGTTATAAAATTTATTAATGAAACTTATATGTTTGGAATTTTTTAAAATAGACATCATTTTTGAATTTGGAATATCAATTATAGCTTAGGGTGAAATTTTGGCATTGTTCTGAAAAACTTCAATTTTTGATGAATAGTGAAACCACTAAGTAGTAGTTAAAAAACTGATTTTTCATTTAAATGAAACATTACCTCTTATGGGATTTGATTTTAAAAAATACGACATACATGGTTGTCATTAGGAAGTAAAATTTGGTTCAGTAGGATTAAAATAATTTTTTGGTGAATAGAACCTTTTATGTTTAATTAATCACGATTAAAGGTAATTAGTGAAATTTAAGGTAAAAATGATATTATAAAAATATGAAAATACCATTACACATGTCCTACCACTATTTTATGAGTCATTGACGACCAAGAAAATCCATGGGTCAACTTGGGGAACCCATGGAGCCACATTGGTCGGAAAATGACATTAAAAACGTTTTATTTAATGTTAAAATAAAAATGTCACATACATGAGTTGTTTTACTAAGACAATTTTTAAATGGGGTTATACAAGTCATATATTTGACTATAAATATTAATTAGAAAGATAAAATGATTTCCTACATCATGATAATTTTTTAATAATTTTTAGACATTAAATAAAATAAATTATTTATGACACCATGATGATGGAGTGATTACCCCATTAATTAATGATTTAAATAAAATGAAAAGATAATGTAAAATCTAAGACATAAAATTGTCAAAAAAAATATTGTTTTAGTATATTTATAACCCTTATCACCTTATCCTTGAAATATATAAGTGTGGGACCTTTAAAATCCGAAACTCATTATATAATAAAGTGACATTTCATGACTTTCCAAGAATGCCCCTCCTCTCCTCTTATAAAAGGCCCCCACCACTACCACCTTACTCACACCATCAAAGCCTTTTGTATCGGCCAAACTCTACCCAAATACTCTCCCAACTTCCCTCCCTTACTCCTAGAAGCCTATATTTGGGCATAAGTCTTCCCAAGGAAGCCTTTGGATCAAATCAAAAATCGTTACCCGATTTTAAGTTAATGTCTTCTCTAATGTTGTTTTGTTTTATTTTGCTTCTCCAACCCCCTAAACTCCTTTTATTATTTTATTTTGTAACAAAACCATTATCTTAAATATACTAGGATGTTTTTATAAGAAGGATTCGATCTACACTTACACACACCTACATCTAATCGTTAAAGAACATATTGTTTCTGTGGATGGAGAATTTCTGCCTCATGAAACGATGATTGTTCAACACTCATATAACACCTTCAAAGGTGGACATTAATATTTCACGTTATTTATATATTATATATAATATGTTTATGTTTTACTTAATATTATTTATTTTCCATTTATGTCGTACCTTTATGGTTTCCATTATGGGTAAACACGATATTTTCATTTTAGGAAGTGCGGACTACCCCCCCTCAAAGTGATTTGAATCGTTAATACCATACGTGGGATGTATAAATGATGGATTAAATTGTATTATACATTATAATATACTAAAATTATAGTATACCTTTATATAATTATTTTTCATTCCATTAAAATATGAAATAGAAATGAATGTATCGTTCATGCGTACGTACGGCTTACCATCTCCATTAACGGTGCATTTCATTTCTTACCTCTAAATGTTATGTAATATTATAAATGCATGTATATACTGTATATATATGTTTTATATGATATATAAATCAGGAATATAATTCTGTATATAATGGATATTTCACCACATGAACAACTTTTAATTATAAAAAGTATATTTGTGACTCAAGTACCAAAGATTGACAAAACAACTGTTATTAACATAAATAATTACGTAATGTTCATAACATGGTAATAAGTGATATAAAAGGAATAATAAACTTGGAAAAGGTTCTTAAACAATTATAAATTAACTCTAGTTTATTATTCTGGAGATCAATGAACAGTCGAGTGATTTCGAACACGAGGTAAGAGAACTTCTTAACCCAATTTCCATTCTTTGGGTTAATCTCCTACTTTCAAATTATGTCATGATATTATTATTTCCTATCTTGTATTTGTACTTTATTTATGTGTACATATAGTAAATACACATAATAGATCTATTTTATTTTAAAAATGATCTTTTTAAGGACTTTGTCTCAATCTCCTTTCACTGAGGCATATTTGGTTTTATACACAACTTTCATTTATACGGTGTATAAACCCCTTTGTCTTTTACTTTTATTAAAAAGGAATCTTTTTATATGAAGTATTTTTACTAAATGAAAAAAGGAATGTTTTTTATTACGTATGCTGTGACAATGACTTCTCCGCCGATGTGACTATTATTTGAGTTTTGGCTTCCTCTATAAGCCATGACTTTTTTTAAAATAAAAATAAATACCATTTTTTACTTTTATTTTATTTTTGTATGGAAAATGGTTTGGTAAAGTTTTTATTATATCAATGTGTTGTATTGATATCTTGTGATTGAATTGTGGAAATCTTATGTTTCCTTTATGCACGTTTTATGTGATACAATTATGTTATGGTTTATGATATGTTTAAACCTGTTCATATGAGGAATGCATTGGACATAATAAGTGATGGGTGGAGCCCACTATAGCTCCTCGATGCATCGGCAGGTATCATGAGACAAACTAGTGTCTTGGCACGAGGCCTTGACAAAATCTTATTTGTTGTCTTGGCACTAGACCTTGGCTACATGGTTATGATAGTCTGGCATTATGAATTCCATCATTATGAAAGTGGTTATTGATATTGCATGTGATTATTCGACCAGTAGAATATCCATGTGAATAAGTAAATGGCATTATCTCATTTTACTTTTTCCATATTATGTTGAACATTATGTTTAAAAGGATTTTGTTTTAGTTATAAATTTCCTTAAATGTTAATGTTTATTTAAAAAAGCTTCCGCAATATTGTTATCCTTACTGAGCATTTGTGCTCACCCCTTTCAATGTTTTATTTTTCCCAGGATGCGAAGAAATATTTTATGACTGACCTATAGGGATAGTCTGAAGGGGATAGAAGTGTGAACTATGGTGACTATGATATTATGATTTTTCACATTATGATGTAATGTAACATTTATGAATGTATCTAGTGTTTCCAAGGCTACTAAAGTAAATGGTCTTTCGAGGCTTGATCTTTTGAGATCATGCCAATGTTACGCAATAATGCACTTACTCTGGGTAAATGGGGTCGGGGCATTACAGTTAGTATCACAGGCAGTTTAGTACTAACCTTGGAAGCTAGATTTAGATAAAATCTGATTAGAGCACATAACCCAATGATAGACTTTGAGGATTAGTATAGAAGAACTTCCTAGAATTTTGGTATTATGGAGATTTTGTGAGTTTTCCGAGAAATACATCCTTGTCTGGATACGATCATGTAGAGGCGGCTCGGGAACAGATGTACCTAGGGGTAAAACCCCAAAACACCGCTTTGAGATAGACTCAAACGGGAACTGGTGCATGACAACAGGCCTTGGTTCACTCTTGGTTACGACACTCCTGGGGGATATGCTTAAGATAATTCTCATTTTCATTAAAAAACACTATGAAGGGTTATGAGTATATACTTCCTTAAAGAAAACATTTTTATGATTATGGATTATATCCATAAATAGTTCAATTTATGTTATGTATTTTACAAGTATGGAATTATGTATTTTGATTCATAAACTAATCTAGTTTATGCTAATGTTTAGAAATGGTGCCTAGTGGAAGGAATTGAAACTGTATCAATGAACGCATTCCATGTAGGGATTGCCCTCCTGCTCAAGATAATTATCGTGGAGCTGGAGATACAACTGGTTCTGATCAACTTATTACCATATTGTGACAACTCACTCAGGTTATGAATAATAACCTTACTCATATGGAACACCCTGATCCGTAACGTGGAGGATCAATGTTAGATAGTTTCATATTCAACATCCACCAACATTTAAGGGGGGTACAAATCCATTAGTAGCTAAGCAGTGGATATACTCTTTCGAGAAAATATTCCACTCCTTGGGGAGTAGTGAAAGTGAAAAGGTTATCATGGCAGTTTACCGCCTCACTGGAGATGCTGATCAATGGTTGTCGTTGATTCAAAACACAAAGGAAGATGATGAAGTATCGAATATGGAATGGAGGGAGTTAAAAGAGATTTTCTTAGAAAAGTACTTTCCCCGTGACCATAGAGCAGATATGGAAATGCAATTTCTGAGTCTCAGGTAGAAGGAGGATGAGAATGTCGCAAAGTATGAGTCTAACTTTACACGGTTAGCGAGGCATGCATCAGATTATATACATAACCCAAGAAGTAAGATTGATCATTTCTTTGATGGGTTAAAACCGTTTCTCCGTCGAGCCTTAGTCTCACAATCTTTCTCATCATACGAAGATATTGTCTCATGTGCTATCAGGATAGAAAAGGAATTCTCTAAATCTTATGACAATAAAGTAAAGCAAGAGAAGAAGAGAATGGTGGAACAAGAGACAGATAAAGGGAAAACGGGAAAGAAGGATTTTCCATTATGCGATAATTGTGGGAAGAATCACCCTGGTACATGCCTAAAAGGAATGTGAATTTGTTATAAATGTGAGGAAAAAGGTCACCAGGTGCGTGATTACAAGGGAAAGAAAGAGGCTATCAATGTTGAATGCTACAATTTTTGGGAAATGGGGAATTATGAAAATGAATGTCCTAAGCGTCAGGGAAACTTACCTAAAAAGGCCAATGGATCAAGGACAATCTTATGTTGTTACTATAGTTGAAGTGGAATAATTAATGTATTAGTGCTTTTGGACTCAAAGATTATATTCTGTATATAATAATAATGTGATATATATAAGGATTATACTGCAATACTTGTTGTTTTCATTAATGATTTAATATGATTAAGGTAATCATATTTTTAGTATGTGAAAATAAGAGAAACTTTACCTTGTTTGGGGAATCTGATGTTACAATTGATTTTGGAATTTAGAGACCTTTTACAGAAATTCTGGACAAAGGTATTTTGGATAACTATAAAGGTTGGAATGGATTAAGATGAACTTTGGATAGTATTGTTTATGGTTAAAACATTTATGAAGATTATTTTTGAAATATTATAATACTACAGTTTTAGGTAAAGGACAACCTGCAGGTTGGGGGATAACCCGTCGCATCTGACAAAGCTGCAGGAATCGAACCCACAACCATAGTGTGACAGGACTTTATTACCTACCACTAGCCTACAGGATATCCCTAGTTATTGAAAAATATATTTCCTAATCTAAATGGTATGTGGTAATATTTGGAACCTTATACAATTAGGATAAATAGAATATTTTTAAGTTTTGTTACCATTTGGAGTGAAAGATGGGTTTGTGGTAAAAATTTATTAAAGAATGAAAGTCTACATAACAAGTAAGTATGTTTCCTTACATTCTTAGTAAATCTACTAAATAAATTCTTCAACTTTATAAAAGGTAACTTAAAACAAAAACGATGCCGGTTAAATTTTCCAACTGGGAATTCATTGACTGTTTAACCAATAAAAAGTTTGTGATTTTCTTATGGTTAACATTCTCCTAATCCTGTTTTCTACAACTCTCCATCAGACCTTGCTGGGTTTTTTTTTCTTCCATATCAGTATTTTCATAGAATCCTAGTATGGGCTATCTTGGATGACCTTTGTACTTCTCTTTCTTTCTTTTAATGTTATATTTTTAATATCCCTATATCCAATGTGGGTTTTCCACAAAGGCATTTTCTATTCTCAACCTTTTATTTTCGAAGAACATTTTCAAATTGCAATGATGAAATTTATTGAAGGAGGGGAGAATGTAACACCCCAAGCTTTCACGATACGCTTCTCTTTTAATAATTCAATAGCTTGCATTGTACGCAAGTTCGAGATTCTAACACGCTGCGACCAATCAAACTAGTAGTTATGAAAAGTAATACCCACTTTTTTGAAATTATATATTTCAAAATGGACTTCATTTTTGTATTGGGAATATCGAAACTGTCCTAAGTTGAATTTTTTGTAATTTTCTAAGGACTTCCAATTTTCTATGAATAGTGAAAAATACATAAAAACCACTTTTTAAATCAAAATAATTTATAGTGATAAATTATACTATTGAGTGGTTTTAATGTATAATTAGAATATATTTTTACGATTTTATCTAATGGTTTTCATTAAAATTAATTTCACTTTGAAATTGGACATAAACAATTGTCAATCTTTTGATATATATTGTTTCTTAAAAACAGGCTATTTGTTGTGACAACGGGAATTAGTTATAAAATTAATTAATGAAACTTATATGTTTGTAATTTTGTAAAATAGACATCATTTTTGAATTCAGAATATCAATTATAGCTTAGGGTGAAATTTTGGCATTGTTTGGAAAAACATCAATTTTTGATGAATAGTGAAACCACTAAGTAGTAGTTAAAAAACCGATTTTTCATTTAAATGAAACATTAACACTTCTGGGATTTGATTTTCAAAAATAAAACATACATGGTTGTCATTAGGAAGTAAAATGTGGTTTAATAGGATTAAAATAATTTTTTGGTGAATAGTACCATTTATGTTTAATTAATCGCGATTAAAGGTTATTAATGAAATTTAAGGTAAAAATGATATTATAAAAATATGAAAATACCTTTAAACATTTCCTACCCCTATTGGATGAGTCATGGAAGACCAAGAAAATCCATGGGTCAATTTGGGGACCCCATGGAGCCACATTGGTAGGAAAATGACATTAAAAACTTTTTATTTAATGTTAAAATAAAAATGTCACATACATGAGTTGTTTTACTAAGACAATTTTTAAATGGGGTTATAAAAGTCATATATTTGACTATAAATATTCATTAGAAAGATACAAATATTTCCTACATCATGATAATTTTTTAATAATTTTTATACATTAAATAAATTAAATTATATATGACACCATGATGATGGAGCGATTACCTCATTAATTAACGATTTAAATAAAATGAAAAGATAATGTAAACTCTAAGACATAAAATTGTAAAAAACATATTGGATTAGTATATTTCAAACCCTTATCACCTTATCCTCGAAATAGATTAGTTGGGGACCTTTAAAATCCGAAACTCATTATATAATAAAGTGACATTTCATGACTTTCCAAGAATGCCCCTCCTCTCCTCTTATAAAATGCCCCCACCACTACCACCTTACGGACACCATAAAAGCCTTTTGGCTCGGACAAACTCTACCCAGATACTCTCCCAGCTTCCCTCCCTTACTCCTAAAAGCCTCTCTTTGGGCATAAGTCTTCCCAAGGAAGCTTTTGTCTTAAATCAAAAACAGTTACCCGATTATAAAGTAATGTCTTCCCTAATGTTGTTTTGTTTTATTTTTCTTCTCCAACCCCCTAAAATCTTTTTATTCTTTTCTTTTGTAACAAAACCAGTATCTAAAATATACTAGGATGTTGTTATAAGAAGTATTCGAGCTACACTTACACACACCTACATCTAATGGTTAAAGAACATATTGTTTCTATGGATGGAGAATTTCTGCCTCATGAAATGATGATTGTTCAACACTCATATAACACCTTCAAAGGTGGTCATTAAGATGTCAATATATTTATATATGATATATAATATGTTTATGTTTTACTTAAGCTTCTTTATTTTTAATTTATGGCATACCTTTATGGTTTCCATTATGGGTAAACACGATATTTTCATTTTAGGAAGTGCGGACTACCGCCCCCTCAACGTTATTTGAATCATTAATACCATATGTGGGATCTATAAAGGATGGAGTAAATGGTATTATACATTATATTATAATTGAATTATAGTATATAGTTATATCCTTATGTTTTATTTCATTAAAATATGAAATAGAAATGAAAGTAGCGTCCATTCGTACGTACGGCTTACCGTCTCCATGAACGGTGCATTTCATTTCTTACCTCTAAATGTTATGTAATATTATAAATGAATGTATATACTAGATATATATGTTATATATGATATCTAAATCATGAATATAATTCGGAATATAATGGATATTTCACCACATGAACAACTTGAAATTATAAGAAGTATATTTTTGACTCAAGTACCAAGGATCGACAAAACGACTGTTATTAACATAAATAATTACGTAATGTTCATAACATGGTAATAAGTGATATAAAAGGAATAATAAACTTGAAAAATGTTCTTAAGCAATTATAAATTAACTCTAGTTTATTATTCAGGAGATCAAATAACGGTCGAGTGAATTCGGACACGAGGTAAGGGAACTTCTTAACCCAATTTCCATTCATTGGGTTAATATCATACTTTCAATTTATGTATTGATATTATTATGTCCTATCTTGTATTTGTACTTTCTTTATGTGTACATATAGTAAATACAAATAATAGATCTATTTAATTTTAAAAATGATCTTTGTAAGGACTTCTTCTCAATCTCCTTTCACTGAGGTATATTTGGTTTTATACACAAATTTCATTTATACGGTGTATAAACCCCTTTGACTTTTACTTTTATTCAAAAGGAATATTTTTATGCGAAGCTTTTTTACTAAACGACAAAAGGAATGTTTTTTCTTATGTATGCGGCAACAACGACTTCTCCGCAGCTGTGACTATTATTTGAGTTTCGGCTTCCTCTATAAGCTATATCTTTTTTTAAAAGAAAAATAAATACCATTTTTACTTTTATTTTATTTTGGTATTGAAAATGGTTTTGATAAAGTTGTTTTTATATCAATGTGTTTTATTGATATCTTGTGATTTAATTGTGTAAATCTTATGTTTCCTTTATGCACGATTTATGTGATACAATTATGTTATGGTTTATGATATGCTTAAACCTGTTCATATGAGGAATGCATTAGACTTAATAAGTGACGGGTGGAGCCCGCTATAGCTCCTCGATGCACCAGCAGGTCTCATGAGAAAAACTAGTGTCTTGGAATGAGGCCTTGACAAAATCATTTTTGTAGTCTTGGCACGAGGCCTTGGCTACGTGGTTATGATAGTCTGGCATTATGCATTCCATCATTATGAATGTTGTTATTGATATTGCATGTGATTATTCGACCAGTAGAATATCCATGTGAATAATTAAATGGCATTATCTCATTTTACTTTTGCCATATTATGTTAAACTTCAAGTTTAAAAGGATTGTGTTTTAGTTATACATTGCCTTAAATGTTAATGTTTATTTAAAAATTTTTCCGCAATATTGTTATCCTTACTGAGCATCTGAGCTCACCCCTTTCAATATTTTATTTTTCCCAGGATGCGAAGAAATATTTTATGACTGACCTACAGGGATAGTCTGAAGGGGATAGAACTGTGGAATATGGAGACTATGTTATTATGATTTTTTACTTTATGATGTAATGTAACATTTATGAATGTATGTAGTCTTTCGAAGGCTACTAAACTAAACGGTCTTTCGAGGCTTGATCTTTTGAGATCATGCCAATGTTACGCAATAATGCACCAACTCTGGGTAACTGGGGTCGGGGCGTTATAGTTCCAACCACACTTTTCTCACCATGACCATTGCTCCAGACATAAAGATTCCAATGGAACCATTGACTGCATCCCTATTCTTAGAGACTCTTATAGGGGATAATTCGATGATAACACACTGGTGTCGATAATGTTCCCTTACTCTTGGGGGTGAGAGTTTTAGTTGGGATCTCTTGGTGGAAGTTTCTAGGATTTGAAAATTCATCCTTGGAATAGACAAGTTATCCACAGTCCATGCCCAGATTGAGTGTTTTAGGCTCATAGTGTGGTGTGTCAGTTTAGATGGGACTAAGTCTTCCATTTTCGGAAAAAATGAATCCCAAGAAGTGCAGGATTGACTAGAACATAGGAGGGTGTAGTAGATCACTTACTAGTTGTCTAGAATGACCCTCGGTGTAGTGTATGAGATGTGTCCTTAGTTTCTTGAAGTGGTGGAAGAGTACGAGGATGTCTTTTTTCAAAATATTATAGGATTACCTCCTCTTTATGAGGTGGATTTCTATATTGATCTATATTCTGGGACAAAAACGATATCTACACCTGCTTATTTTATGGATCCCATGGAGCTTCATGAGTTAAGGGTACAGTTGGAGGACTTATAGAGTAGGGGATTTTGAGACACATTGTTTCACCCTGGGTATCCCCAATGTTGTTTTTTAAGAATGTAGATGGTATATAGAGGTTATCTGTGGACTTTTAGAACCAGAACTAGGTGATTGTGATGAATAATTATCCACTACCGAGGATATTCCAAATACAGACTTTAGATGCAGGTATGGCCAATATGAGTACTTAGTGATGCCCGTTGGAATGAAAAATGAACCAACAATGTTTATGGGACTCGTGAATAGGATCTTCCAGTCTTACTAAGATAGTTTCATCTTGTTCTTCATTGATTACATCCTAGTGTACTCATCATCCAAGTAGGAGTATGAGATACAGATGAGGATGGTCCTAGACACACTCTAAGAGAACCATATTTATGAGAAGCTATAG
Source organism: Viscum album (assembly GCA_963277665.1). Lineage (NCBI taxonomy): Eukaryota > Viridiplantae > Streptophyta > Magnoliopsida > Santalales > Viscaceae > Viscum > Viscum album. Next base: position 666,590,585 of record OY728135.1, on the reverse strand, counting down.
ATGTGTCAGTTCTGGATACGAGTTGTCCACTTTTTGGGACACATCATTTCAATGGATGGAGTTGCAGTAGATTCGGTGAAGATTGAAGTGGTTCTTGCTTGGAATCTATCCTATAGTGTTAGTATGATGTAGATTTTCTTGGGTTTGTATTGGTACCATTATAGGTTTTTACCAAACGTTTCTAGGGTAGAAGCACCCTTTACAACCTTGAAAATAAAGAGGAATCTTTCCTGTGGATAAAGAAGTGCTAAAAGTGCATTCCGATTCTAAGTAAGATATTGGAAAGTTCACCCATCTTGAGATTGCCGAAGGAGGGTGTTGATTATGTAGTGTTCTTTGAAGTATCAAGGATTGAGCTTGGTTGTGTCCTAATGTAGGTTAAATCATTTATTAGCTATGATTCTCTCTAGTTAGGGAAACATGTGAAGAACTATGTGACCCATGATCTTGAGCTAGCAGCGATAGTCCTCACATTGAAGTTGTGGTGACACTACCTATTAGGTGAGTGGTATACTATCTAATATTACAATAAGAGACTCACGTATATCTTCTAACTAAAGGATTTGAACCTTAGAAAGAGTTATTCTCTAGAGTTCCTCCATGACTATGACTTTGAGATAGTCTATACCACTGAGAAGGGGAACATGGTGGCAGATGATCTTAGACATAGATCGAGTTCACAATTACTGAATGAATAATCAGTTAGGTTATCCTCATTGTAGATATCCTGTATGGATAGAGATGAGAATATTATCTCCAGTCAATAGTAGTTACCCCTCCACTCTTACAGCGGTATGGGTCGGCACAACTCAGAGAAATAAAATGCAGTAATACACGTGGCTAGATGTCCATAGGGCATGCCCATGATGGATATTTGATAGGTAGGGTGCACTTTGTTGATTTCAAAGGATGCACAGTAATACCAAGGATGTTGTGGGAGGAGGTCATAAGGGATTGTCACACTTCCCCTTTGGCGGTACATCTAGGAGTGGGAAATATGTTCCAGGACCTCCGACATTAGTTCTAATATCCATGGATGAATAAGGTGTTGTAAGAGTTCGTTTCATGATGCCTCACTTGTCAGTAAGTGAAGTCAGAGTACCAGGTTTCAATAGTTTTTGACTGAACCACTAGATGTTCTCGAATGGAAGTTGAATGGGATATCAATGGACTTCATGATGGGTTTATCACTCACATCTAGGGGACATGATACCATCTGGGTGATTTTATACTGACTCACCACGTCATCCCACATCCAATAGATCAGTGAGAAGAGTTTAATATGGATATTTGGATGCCTCTACATACAGAAGATAGTTAGGCTTCATAGAGAGCCATCAAAGATCATCACATATCATGATTCTCTCTTTACATTCTAGTTCTGCAAGGGATTATAGGAGGTTTTTAGGACCCAATTGCGCTTGACCACAACGTTTGATCCCCAACCATATTTCCAGATGGAGAGGACCATCCATGTTCTAGATGACATGATATGTGCTTGTATCCTTATCTTTGGCCACTATTGATAAGACCACCTACCTCTTGTGGATTTTTCATATAAAAACATCTACAAATCCACTGTTGCTATTGCACCATTTGATTCCTTGTACAGGTGACAATACATGTCACCACTATAGTGGAAAGACCCAGGAGAGTCAGAACTCATGGGTCTAGAGTTGGTATGAGAAAACACTGAGAAGGTGCAGATCATCTAGCATAAAATGAGGCCTGCGCAGATTTAGATGAATTTATATACTGATAAGAGATGGAGGCCTCTAGAGTTCATTGAGGGAGACCATGTTTTCTTTTGGTATCAACTCGATGATATTTTTGGATATTTGGATAGGGTGGGAAGTTATCTATGAGATACATCAACCCTTTTTAGATTCTAAGCATAGTTATAAAGGCAACATACCACCTAGCTCTATCCATGTCATTACATTGTGTGCATGATGTCTTCCCCGTGTCGCAAATGAGGAGGGATGTGCATGATCTATTGCACGTAATCGACTGGGGAGAGCTTTACATTGACTATGTGGTGACTTTTGTAATGTAACTATTTGAGAGAGAGGATCGAGAGGAGTGGATCCTTCTAGGGTGTTCAATTCCTTTGGCGCATATTTGGTGGTAGCATAGGAATCTCCAAGATAGCACATGGGAGTATGAGGATCATATACGTGCTGATTACCATCATCTATTCATTGAGTGGACTTTTCTTTGGATTTTAGATACGTAAATCGCTAAGGTTGGGAGAATGTAATAACTTGTATTTTTATATATTTATATTTATAAAATAATTGAGAAACTTTTGAGACCATATGTTGAGATGGGGTGAAATTAAGAGGCCAGATGTGCTTGGAATGATATGGTGAAAATTGATAAGTTTTTAAAAAAGTGCATGGGTGGTTTATTCATTAAACAATAATAAATTATAAACAGATTCCAAGATCATAAATATGAGTGCACAATTACATTAAAAACATTTAATTTACCTTAGGCGGGGCCTAACCTTGACTGGTGCAGGTCAAGGGTGAAATATATATTTATTTGTAAGATTCCTTAATGTATATAATAAAAATATTTTATTTAATGTTACGTGTTGACGTAGAAGTAGTTTTCCTTTTTAATAAGTCATGTCATTGGAATTCAAGGTTATCCCCAAAACCCTAGAATTCCCCTTGGTCAAGGAGATGGAACCCTCTCTGATGAACGACGACAAATGATAGTGGATCAAGGATCGACAATGAGACAAAACCTCTTTCTTCCTCAACGACTAATTTATCATTTTGGTAGGGTGTCTATCTCTTCATGGTTTTCCCCCTTCTTAGAATAAAATGATTAATACAGAACAACCCACGAATAGATTGATATACAGTTTTATCATTCTTGAAGGAGGGATATTTATTGAGGGATTAAAGTGAATAGATCGTAATGATTATTCTATTATATGATTTTTCATTATCCTGCTAACATGACCTGATCAAGGCTGAATGAACTAGGCCAAGATCCATTCTTTGGGTGTTCATGTGCTTAATCTATCCCCCCTAAATATATCTTGTTCATCATTAATTGTTATCGATTTGAAAAACATATGTAAATGATTGATCATTGAGGCCACAATCCATTTCATAAAAATCTGAATCCTAAGGTTGTGATTCGTGATGGCATTGTAGAGGGGCGATGAGATTACAACATTAAGGAATCAGTTTAGGGTGGAGGGCGCGATGAATGGTGGGGCAACGATAGGGCATCTTGTGGTGAGGATAGAATGCTCCCCTATTGTAGGTTGGGTTCCAGAATAGTGTAATATGGATGGGACTCCTTTGGGACATCCTCCAGTGCGGCGCATAGCCGCGGTCAAGGCGGGACCACGCTGAAGGGGGATCCCACAACGGTGCAGGCCGTGGGTGGTGGGAAGGCATCGTAGTAGGAGGAAGTGGAGGTGGATAGAGCAGAACATGTATCAATGCCCATTTTGGTGGTATCCCATGGTGAAGGAGAGGCCACAAGAACAAGATGGGAATGCAGGCTAGTCATGTGAAATGCATTCTTGTGTCACGTTAACCAGGGGAGCCAGCTGGCCACACAGTCGGGCGACCACATGAATCAAAAAGACACAGCCAGGGCCGTCCATGTTCAGTAGAGAAGAACCAGAACATGTGATGTGGTATGACCCAGTATGGGCTGACCAAGATAGACTGGGTTGGGTCGGGTCGGCCGAACTGTGTCGGGCTTGGTTGGCCAGACCAGGCCAGATCAGACCCAGACTAGACCATTTTTGGTAAATTGGACATATCTTTTAAACCATGTATGAATTTGAAGATATGTCTGTGTCCTTGGGAACCTTATTATGAGAAGGTACTTTTGATATAATCTAAGTGAGTTTTTTGGAAGCTATAATATTACCTAATGGCTTGTATAGTAGTTTCACCCTTAATAAGTGTGCTACGTGTGGATTTCTTTCTCCTAGTTGTGACAATGTGATCTTGGTGACAATGTGACTTGGGAGACTTTATGACCCATCAATGCTTTATGGGCCATAAATTCTCCATGCGCCATCAATGTTTTTTGCACCATCGACGTCCCAAATTCCATAACCACTCGAGGTTTCACTAATGCTCCGGGCACCACTAATGCTTCATGTGCTATTAATGCTCCATGAACCATCAACTCTTTGTGCTCAATCGATGATCTTTGTTCCATAGATGATATGTGTTCCATAGATGATCCATTATCCATAGATTCTCCATGAACCTCTAACACTTCTACTATAATAGAGACTGAGGGCTCTGTGGACTGCAACTAAAAAACCTTCTCTTTGTGATTTAGACTTATACTTGTGTGATCTGGCCATATTGACAGTAATTCACATGTTTCCTTCATGGTGTACTTCGTGTGTTTTATTTGTGGCATACTTTGTGTGTTTCCTATATAGTATACATCTTGTTCTTCTTAGTGGTTTTTTCCTTTTTGGTTTCAGGTTCCTTACATACTATTGTTTTTCTCATCACTACACGGGCTATGCCCACGCGTGTTGTGTATTGTGAAGAAGGTCGATGCTTTGACAGATTATTTGGAGGACCAGGGTGAAGTGGTTCTTATAGATCGGCCCAACATACCGGGTGTACTTTAGTGACTATAGATAGCTATTTTTGAACATACCCATTAGGTAGGGTTTTCTGCAAATGGGATTCATGAGCTTCTACTTTTTCTTTTTGTTGGGTTTGTATTCTATCCCCATTTACATTTTAGTCTTTTATTGTCATATTCATTTGTTGGCATCTTTGTGGTACCAATATCTGTTTAACTAGTGTTTTTAGATTCATCATTTTGGGATTCGAGATGGGTGTGTTTGTCGTGTGTGTGTGTGTGTATAGGTACATAGTAAAATGTCTCCCATTTGTGGGATATACCTTCTCGGTGCTGGACTCCAGCCCATGGCCTGTTGGAGGTGGGACTGGGGTAGTCGTGACTTGGGCCTCGAGGGATATGTCATGAAACAGATCAAGGTTTACTAGGACTTTGGAAACAATAAATATAAAACAATAGTTAGAACCATTTGTATATGTATATATAAAGGATAAATTCCAAATGTTTTGGTCATGGGAGGCCAAGGTCAAACTGAAGGTGTCATAGGTTGAAAAAAAGTGTACATTTATTTAAAGATAAAATTAATGATGTTTCATGATTATGTGGATTTATAGTATGATTATCATTTCACAAACTATGATTTTTGGTTTTATTCATTGGTTGGAACCTGAAGTAATCGTGTGAACAATGAATGTGATGTACAATGCAACGATTATCCCCATGAAAAACTGAATGGATTGGGAGATGGGATGGAATATATTTTGAAAATACTCACTCAAATCTCTCAATATATTGGTGGTAACATAGATCATGTTGGACATATTAATGTACCATAAAGGTATAATCATGATAATAAATCTATTATGTGGCAATTTATTTTATCCTTTTATGGGTCTTCTGTTACAATTGTTTCTATGAAGTGGATTAATGAGATAGAAAAGTTATTTTCTATTCTTTATTTCACAGACCCTAAAAAATGTTTTGTAGTTGTTTATATTTCAGTAGGAGAATCAGATAAATGGTGGAATGCTATTAAAAATATGGGGAAAGGGGATGAAATTGTATCCATTTAAATGGATGAGTTTATGTGAATATTTTTTAGTAACTACTTCTTCATATTCTATGTAAAAAATGGATAAATAATTCCTTGAGTATAACCAAAGAAAGATTGATTAGTTAGTATGTATGAGGAATATTTTACAAGAAATTATTGGTATGAATTGTGATTAATCATCATTCATAAAGGAAAGATTTATTTATTCTTTAGTGGTTTGAAACCAAGTCTTGAAAAGGAATTTTCTATAAGGGAACTTGGATTCTATAAAGAAATTGTTTGATGTGAACTTAAAGTGGAAATGGAAGTAGGAAACCCTCATGGTTATGGGAATAAGAAAATGAAGGTGGAACTTTATGGAATCTCCTATAATTTTTTACATAGTTGGATGAAATAGTTCAACCTCCTACATTCCAAAATGTGGGAAGGAGAAATCATGTCATTTCATGAAATGGGTAATAAAATTTTCCTTGTGTGGGAAGAATTTACATAGAGAAAATGAATTAAATTATGATGATGTAATGTTCCATGTCAATGAAATGAATGGTCATATATCTTAGTATAATACTCCATTTACCCTTAACTTCTATAAATTTAATGAGTTTGGGAACTATACGATGCAATTCCCCAATCCAAGGGATTATAAAGATATTAAGCTACAACAAACTATGAAGTCATCTGATAAGGGAAATGTTTACGAAATTACAAAAGATGAAGTGAATAATGATAGTTAGGGAGCACATATCATCCAATCTAGAATATGGGATTAAATTTTGATGTTTTCATTTATAATCCTTAGAAAATTATTACCCTTTAAAAAAAACAATGTGATTCGGAGCACTGATTATCTCTCCATTAGATTCCATATATATATATATATATATATATATCTAGATTAAATAAATCATATTTTATAATATGAATCAACCAATGATCATCTCTCAGTAGAAGGATGAAACTAAACCAAAAATGGAAATTCATTCGGCTATGATAAGATCTTTTTAAAATAATATGGTTTGAATTGTATTTTAGCATCATATATTATTTTATTTTGAACATCTTGGAAATGATTATGAAGAATTGTAGATTATATAATCAATGGATATAAATTTTGGTATGAGACATTATGAGTGATTTAAAATATTTTTATGTTGACTAGGGATATGAGATAAAATAATTTTTGGGTTTTTAATATGGTTGTAAATATTTTGGAGGTTTCTAAAGGTTAACTACTTATATAGTGGATTATGTTTTAATTTTGATATTATTGTTTGAGTTCAAAGTATGATTTATTATTACCTGTAATAACAATTTCAGTCTTGTTAAATATTTTGAGGATAATGGAATGACTTATGGATATCCTGATATATTAAAGGTGTTTTAGAGGGAAAAAAGTCATCTCAAATATCCATCTCTTGGCATAGGAAATGAAGTCGAATTTGAGAAAATAACACCCAAAGAATATGATTTTAAGCATGAGAGGAAAGAAAAAAAGTTAATTTTTTCCATGATTGATTTAATAGGATATTAATATATTAAATAGACTTTAAGAAAATTACATTAAAATAAAAATGTTCTCCATTTACATTTCTTCCTAAAATATCAATGGTCTTTTAACACATCATAGATTTTCAATTTTTTATGGTAATATATTTCATGAACATGTCCTCTATCAGTCTCTATCGGTACTTGGTGGTTCTTTTTTTTTGATATCCATGTTTTCAATTCCCACCTATGTTATCATATTTTGAAACCTATTTTTTTGTTTTTCCAAATTCCCTTTATACTTCTATTTCCATCATTTCAGAGGAAGTTTTATTAAACATTTTTATGATGTGGGTTTTAAATATAGGATTTATTAAATATCAATCCTTGGATTGTCGAGCCCAATTTAAACTTGTGAAGATGTAATTTATTAAATGGTGGGATAATTTATCACCCAAACATTTTAGAAAATATTTCTTTTTATATACTTTTATTTTTTTTATATCTTATATTACACCCAACACTATGTTTAAATGAACCCTGGTATACTATAAAAAAAATTATTACGTGATAGTGATAACATAACCATTAATTTAAAGTGTATAAATATGATTACCTAAGTTATGAAATATATTTATAAATTTCCAAATAAATATAAATTTATCAAAAAATTAGTATTAAATAACCACTCAATTTTTAGTAATGTTATTTTATTCTTCTCAAAAACTTCTTCTTAAAAAATGATTTTTTTTCTTTTCTTGAGAAAATTTTATACACAATTTCTAAAAATTCAATAAATATAATTTTAAAAAAAATTAACTTTTTAATATAATCATACCAAAATTATATTTGGGTAAATATTTGTTATTGGTTTAAAGATAATTATTTTCCATTGAATAGTAAAAAAATACCCTTTTTATAAAATACGATATATTTTATGATATTACCAAGGCCAAAAACTAATATAAAAATTTTGAAAATTTGGGGAATTAATAAATTATTATAATATAATAAAAATATCATAAATAAGTAATTAATCAAAAATAAAAAATTATAATTTATTCCATGATAAATATGAAAATCATTTTTAGTACTAACATAATACTTGCACAGCCCTAGGAAAATAAAATTTTGTACCCTAAATAAAATATTTGATATGTAATAATTCTATTATCAACATTTTTATTAAATTTCATGCATTATATATTATTTTTATGGTAACAAACGAATGAATAATTTTTATAACTAGTGGATTTACAAAATTATTGTGTAATTCTTGTGCAAGGGCAGAAAAGACAGAATAACATAATAAATTAGTTTTCATCACATAGACATGAGAAAAAATGAATTATGAACTTATAATAATGGGTATTTTTAGATTAATAAACTTATTATAATTATGGTTATTTATTTATAATTTTCAGTTGTTAATTAAATACATTAATTCTTTCATAACACTAAGATGACATTTATTTTGTTAATAGAAAAATAAAATAAATTATATTAAATATAGTAAAAATAATGATATGTGAAATAATTAATGTATTCCAAGAATTTTATAGATTAATATGATATATTTTTAATTTTTAGATGGATTATATTATCATTTATTCTTTTTATATATCTATTTTATGTAAAATTAACTAAATAGTTCCAAATTTCACATTATGTATATTTTACAAAATTATTATTTTATTAAATTAAATAAATTGTTTTAAAAACATAAATTGTAAAATTACTAATTTATCTATCGTAAAATATCATAATTTTTTAATTTTTTAGAAAAAGTTCACCTTAAATAAAAAAATTTAACTTTTTAAGAGTGAAAAAGATGTTACCATAGTTAGTGTTAGAATTGTTTTACTAGGGGTCCAAACAAAAATGATAATGTTTAAAACACCACATAAACCAATCCAAATCATATTCATTAATCATTTAACAACCCTATATTATCTTAACTTCATAAACATAGAAATTTTGATGCATTTTTCTCTATAATAGTATTATTATATTTTAGTACTTTTATGAAACTCCAAAATTTCTCATCACCTCAGTTATAAAATGGGACCTCCTCCCTCACTTATTTACTCCAGATTGAGCCCTATATCTTGACAAAACCATACCTAATTACCTTATAAAATTCCCTATACACATATTAACTTTTGTTTCTCCCAAAAAACTATCTCTACATCCCATTGTATGAAATTTATAGCAGTTGTTTCATGGAAGATGTAATTTCCTTGACCGATCACTTTCTTTTATAATATGTTTTAACTTCACAAAATATATGATATTTATCATAAAATAATAAATTCTTTATCATAAATATAATTTAATGTTTTTATTATTATGAAAAAATTATTACACACCCTCTTTCCAATCAAATAAAATTTTAAATTATTTCTCATCAGTATGTACGACTTATTGTCTCCACATATCGATGCAATTCTATTTTCATCAAAAAATTTAATGGATGTGTATTATGTTGGGTATAATTTTAATATATAATATTAATGAAATAATTATTATTATATAATTTTATTATCATTTCATCCTTCTTATCATCCAATCCTTTGGGAAATGATAATGTTTCTCGTGTGTAACGGAATACTACCACATCCACGAAGTGATGTGAATCTTTTTCCATTAATATTTTAATTGTATGGAAATACGGTGCAATTTGATGAATATATATTATATTTGTAACATAATAATGATTATATAATTTTAGTTATTATTTAGATTATTTTTATTATATCAGTCATGAAATGAAAACATTGTTCATGCATATGTGCGGTCAACCGACTACAAGAATTGTGTAATTAATTTTTATATCACTAATTTTTATGAATGATTTTAAATATGAATAAAATTAATTTAAATTAATTATATAAAATGATTAAAATTATGTAATATAAGGATACATGATTGATGTATCTGTATTGGGACTGCAGAGATGAAACATGCTTTGAAAACGTTGCAATTATCAATGAGAACGTGATTTTAATAAAAAATTATTACTAAATATGTGATATGATGTCATACATGGTATAATGGATATTAAAATGGTTATGAAAAAAGATTTAGAATAAATTCATATTTATTATACATCAAATTTTAACATTAATAGAGAATGTAAATACATGAGTTATGGGATTTATGTTTCAATATGATTTTAATTAGGATTGTTTTTACTTCAATTTCAGTTGAGGAAATTATATAATCCTTATAGGATGAATATATTTCACTTTATTCTAATCTAGATGTTTTTTTATATTATATTTTTTTTCCTTTTTCCCCACTTTAATTATTTATGATATCAAAAATATCATTTTTAATGAAAATTAACTCCATTTCACTCTTTGATCAAAAAATAATTATTTCAATATTCAGAGTTTTTAAAAATGTTTTAAAGAAGGTTTTTAATATTATCCAATGATTTTTTAAATTAATTTTTACCCTTGTTTGACTTTGGATAAAATATTTTGAATTGAATCATTTTTTCATTATCCAAGTGACGTGTCCTTTGAATTTTTAGATAAAAGTATAGAATGGATGTTTTTAACGTATATGAAAAGAACCATATTTTCCACCATCATTATGTATCAATGATTAGATTATTAATTTCTTGTTTAATATTTTATTTTTGTAAAAATGTTTTCCTTATTATGTGAATATTATTAATATTTTTAAAACTTATTTTTAAATTTTAATTGGTATTTTCCTCAAAAGTTCATTAATGAAATTTTATTAGTATCTATATTCATCATTGAAAAAAGGCCTTGATTCTACTTGGGATTTACTAGGGAAATGATCAAAGGATATCATCCTTATTAATTCTCTAAATGGTTTATGTATATGATGGATATATGATAATGAAACCGGTTCCATTTTCTATGGGTTATGCATTGAGTAAATGTTTATGAAATTCATTTCTTTTCATCAGTTCTATGATGATTATTTATTTTACGATCTTGTGGAAAACATATGTATAATTTAATTTATGTGTCATCTTGGACCAATATATCCCTCTAGTGCATTGTAAAAATATAGGGAACTCATGAGTTAAATGTGTTATGCATGAAAAAAATTATATTCATAATTTTATGTGTAGACCTAGTTCTTATAAACATAAGTTTATGTGTGGACCAAAATTTATTATATATAAGATCATTCGTGGAAAAGGATTCTTGTCCATATGTTTATGTGAGGTCATGATTCCATATATGTAACTTAATGAGTAAACCTATTTACATTTATACATGTTTACAATGTTATATGTTTATGTTTATGCCACAATTCTGTGTCTTATTCAAATGTTATGATCTCTTATCTAATGTTCTCTGAATATTTTAGTATTCATATATTACGATCTATCATGATTTTATGACATGAATCATGATTATGATCTATGATATGCATGGTATTTATTTTCAAATGTTAAGATCATGTTCTCACATCCTTATGCTCTTGTTATTCTTATTTCATCATTGATATTTCCCTTTTTACCCTTACATGGAAACTGAGACCACCTTTTCTAATTGATTCAATTCCCTTAGTTATGAATAATTTATTTAGAAATAATATTTCTAGGAAGTGTTATACTTATAAAAACATATTATTATATGATATAGATCATTTATGAACTAATTTGTTAAGTGACCATTTTTTCAAAGGAACAATACCTATAATATTCTAGTGTGGATAATTATGTTATGTAAAGAAATTCATTTATTTAATTATAGTATCAATTTATTAAATGTATGGATTCTTATATATTTAGTGAACAAAGATCACATAATACCACAATGGTTGTCATCACCCCATAAAATTGTTGTATATTATTGACTTCTTTTAAAGGAACGGAAAATAAAACCATAATATAGTTGGTCAAACCATTATTCGAATATTAAATATGATGATGTTTAAACTATTTATTCATCATATAAAGAGTATAGTTCAATTAGTAATTCATGAATTCATGTGTTCACGACATATAGTTTGGGAAAATTGTCTATATAAAAAGGGACATGGATACACCATAAATACTATCATGATTTTGTAATGAAAGATGTTATGAAAATTTAACACACCTTCTCATTATAAGTTCTTAGAAGTCATATTGTAATGAGGGGAATAATGTCGTAATACTATTAGAGGTAGACAATATTTTTTATAATATTTATAGGAAACTATATAGACTATGTTATCATAATTACTAACATGAAATAATGGTCATGATCATGCTAAAATTTGAATGGTCATGCCATGATACATTATAGAGTTTTATTTTTTATATTTTGATGATGTGGATAAACAAAGGTTAATGGGTGACATTAACTTGGTTTCATGATTTATTAAAAAAATTAAGGTTTATTAATATTTATTTTTTCTTCCAAGAACTCAACTGAAAGATGGATATACTGAAATAAGTTGTTTTTTGTAATTTTAATATAAAATTACAATTTACAAAGTAAGTGTATAGAAATAATTTAGTGAAATATAAAGATAGATCATACTGAGAATATGAAAAATGAATTTGATAATAATATGCATAATAACTTATGATAATATTCATTAACTATATTCATATACATCAAATTATTAGTATATTAATTTTGAAGACTGTCTTTAATAAGAAGGTTAATTTTAATTTATTTTTAGTAAAGTTATGATATACTCTAATTGATTATATTTCAATATATTTCACTTCCATTGAGATTACTCTATTTAAAAGAGAATAATATATATTGCGATTAAAGAGTGTTTTTATTCTCTAGTAGATAAAAATATCCTTCTGTGAATAATAAATGAGAATTCAATACTCATATATAGTAATGTGGTGTCTCTTGGTAGTGTATTATGATTTTTCTTGTTTAATCTATGACACTCGTAATTTTTTTATTTATACTACACTATGGTTTATCATTCGAGATATATCTTTATATAACATGTGTCTAATTATAATCCCTACTAATTTCTATATATGATAGTGATTTTTTTGGATCTTGTAATCTCATGGTATTTTAGATTGTTCTATTGATGTAGAAATTTTTTAATGGTGAACCACATAATATATATATTCTAACTTTGTTTCTTTTTCTTTATGTGTTTAGATACAAAATTTATCTATTAATGTCATTATAATCTAGAATTGAAACAGAATATATTTGGTAATGTTATCCATCTAACCTGCACTCCAAAAATCGAATGTCAATAAACAAATTCTTTTATATAAAGTATTTAAAATAAATTGAGGCAATATAAACAAAAATAATCATTATTATAATACCAATAATTAATATTTAGTCACCCGAATTATAAATTCTTTGTTGGTTTTGTGTTTTTGATTGTTTGGAAAAACATTTAACCATTCCAAACCCTTTTCTTTCCCTTCTAATAGATATTTTTCCATCGTACTAAAAAATAATTTTACTACAATAATTATTCAATATCTCCCCAAAAACCTCAACACATGATACCCTTATAGACATATCATATTTCATACTATTTTTCTTAACTATTTCAAATAAAATTTTAATAAGGACGGTATGAAATGATAGGTAAGGGGTATAATATATCGAAATACCTCATGTAGTAAAAAATCATGAATAATATGACCATAGTTATTAAATTGAATAATTTATTATAAATAATGATAATATATTTAAATAATTCTATGGATGACTTGATAATAAAAAATCACATGGTAAATAATAACAAAATATATGGTGATCAAATAAATTTTTCCAATCATCATACTGTTACCATCAAGACCCCAACTAAGGTATTTTTATTATCATCATTACTATAAACACTATATTATTTATTCTATATTGGAAATAAAAAAATATTTCTACCATCATTACCATAACCAAGACATTATTTATAACATCAATATCATATCCAAGACATTATCCATACCATCATTAGCCAACACATTATTTATAGCATCATTAATGTCGAGAAGACAGTGTTAGAACCATCATGAAAAGAAATTACACAATACTTTCACCAACACAACCACATTCAAGACATTATTTTTACCCTCAAAACCATATCCAATTAAATATTCTTACCTACATGACCACAACCAAGGATGTAAGGTTCCAGACCATTCTAGTCTGTTCCATTATATTTTTCTAGATCTAGTGGTTCTTGGAGGATTCATAGATTATTATTGATTATGTTTGGTATCTGAAATATGTAAAAAGGAGGAATTTAGGGAATGAATTTTAGTTCACAGCATGAGTGGGACGTTTGTGAATTAATAGGTTTGTATGTGTATTGAGTAAGCCAATTTCACAGGCTATGATTTACAATGTTTAAAGTGGATTCTTGAAGTGAAAGGATGTGGATAAGATTCAAAGAATCCATCCCTAAAAACTCACAACATGAATAAGAATTTAATTATATCAATTATTCCATGTTTATTTGATCTAGGATATATATATTTTAGTAATTCAGAAAACTAGGTCTATTGAATGACTCGTTCACACCCTAAAAGTGTGTCTAGTTGTGTGCCTATAAATCCAACTACACCCTTGGTTTTTTTCAAAACCCTATGACTCTCTCCCGACTATAGGATAGTAGAGGTAATTCTCCATCGTGTTTCAAATCCATTTTGAAAGGTATTTATCAATGGATTCCCAGGATTTATTTGTAGTTATCTAAGGTTAGTTTTTACCTCGTTAACTTTTGTTTTCTCTATTTTCGGATATTTATCCCCACAATAAACCTTTCCATTCAATAGTGGATAAAATAGTTTTTCTTAAGGGGTAATTTTTTTGTTTTTAGTGAATTTTTTACATGAATTCCATAGAGTATTGTAGTTTCAATTTTGGATTTTTGATCTAAGAACTTCATTATTGTTACATTTTTTTCGTTGAATGTTGAAAACCATGAGGTAGGGAATGTTTTTCATCTCCTATTTTATGGGAAATCATAAATATGTCATGGCTTGTCTCTTTTGGTAATGTTTTAATTAATATTTTTGAATTTTAAACAATATAAATAATAAATTTGGGTTTTATTATAGCAATCTCATTTGTTTCGACCATGATAATAGGTTGCTTATAATTTTTCTAGATAGTGTGATATCTATATTTATAGAATTGTTTAGCCAGATTTTTTGATAAAACTAGATAAAGAAAAAAAATCTAGTAATTATTAAAGGATAATTAAATAATAACGTGTCTTGATGGATTTTAATCATTATTTTTTAAATTTTATGTGAATAATGTGATGGTAGAGGCATGTATAAATAAAATTATTCTTCATTATTAATTTTTCAATAAGATTTTAAGCTTAAAATAATTATTATATAATTATTTTAGATATTTTCAGTAAAAATCTTGGTATTCTTATAGATTTAACCTATGATAAATGAATTAGTTAATTCAATATGGTAATGAACCAGTTGTTTTGAATAGATAAATTTTTAGGGTTGATCAATTGCATTTTACTAAAAAGGCTAGATGCCTTGGTTTTTTTTGCCTAAATTCCCTATTGAATTTTTTTGTTTACATAAATCCTTGTGTTATTTATCGATATGATGATCCTTTCTATGAATTGTGATGTCATCCTAAGATGGAAGATAGTTAATGAGAAATGGGTGGGGGTGCCTGTGTCGTGGCACATGTCTGAAATTGTAATGGTGGGAAGCATTGTGATTTTCACAGTGGTTTCAGCGATATTAGGGGGACATATGAAAGGGTTTGAAGTTGGTATTTCACTTTTCTCTTTATTATTAAATCTGTGACTTTTTTATTAATAAATCTACTCTAAAGGGTTGTTGTTTGGGTTTATTGCTTGATCATTAATTTCCCTACTAAATGACACCGCTAGATGTGCATGGTTGATGAATCTTTCCTGGTATCTTATGATGTATCCTAGAGTAACTAGAATTTTAGACTAATAATTAATGTTAAATTTTTTATTATGTGGAGGTAAAGGCTTTATATTATGCTAAATAATGATTACTCTTTAGAAACCGTGAGATTGGTTGATTTATAATTGGAGGGCATGATATTCGATGGTAATTAATGTAAATGTGAAATATATAAAAGAATTAATTGAAATGAAATAATTTTTAAATGTCTATATTAATTTAATAATATTAATTAAGAAATAATTAGTCTTTTGATATCAAGCATGGAATCTATGTGATTATTGGATATCTAATCCTTATAAGTGGTGGAAGGGTGTATGAGAGATGATAACTAAATATTATATTAAATGTAGGATGTTCCCTATAGTGTGATTTTGATTTATATGTATATCCTATATTTTTTTTTAATTTCATAATCTACTTATACCCCATCGATAGTTTGGTCGATAGTAGTAGACTCCAATGGGTGTTTTCTCTAACATCCCAGTTAATAATTAATAGACTGATGACTAACCACTTTTTCCCACTAACTTATCCTAGTATAATTACGTGTTATTCGTTATATTTGATATATTTCCTATATATGTGTGTATTTTTAGAGGGATATAATATATTATGATCATTTCACACACATGTATCTTTAGATATAATATCATATGTACTATTATAGCAATGTTTTATATGGGATATAATGGGTTATGGTATAATACCGGATCTTTGGCCCATGTTGGATCCCAAAAAATACTTGGTTACATTCTAGAGATTGTTTTTGGATGATAAAATGATGTTATTCACAAGATGAATGATATTTTATAGCTATATAGTTGATTTTATGAATGCTTATGTTCGTAAAAATTGGATCAAGACATTTGATATTTGAGAAGAGTGGAAATCCATTTGGGAAATAGTAGTGGGGTACACTCAATTGATATATGTTTGGATAATATATTATTAGTTGTATGCATTACATGGTTTGAGAGTAATGATTAAGCTAGAAACATTGTACAATTTGTTTTATGAGTTAGCTTTACATATTTATTCATTGGTTTTGGTATTCATTCTTTAACTTTTGTATGAGAGGCTTCGAGGAGGTTACTCATGAATATACCTATTATCCTCACCATTTTTATATATAAAATACTTTTCATGATCATAGGAGTTGGTTAGTGATCAAGCTAGACATTACTCTCTTGGTGGGTCTCTAAGGATAAATTTAGTCTTCGAGGTCGCTTTGAGGATTTTCCTTTTGTGTACATATAGTTTGTTTTATAGTTCTTTGTTTTTTTGACCTGACATGTATGTTTTTTTTGATATTTACATTTATCTTGATAAATATTTGTTTTTGTGGGTTTATATTATCTCTTTCTCCTCATATAATCTTTTATAGTATTGTCTCCCATTTTGTATATAATATACCCTCGATTCTCATCACCAATCCATGTCTCATTAGAGGTGGGATTTGGGAATAATTATCTTTCTTCTTTCATTACCATCCCAAAGTGGTAAATTTTAGTGGATAGGGTCATGATAGAGTGGTATCAATGGGATAAAGACAAGGGATTTCACATATTTCGGATCTAGGCAATTGTGAGGACTAGAAAAGTTTGTATGCAGATGATTTCAGCTTAGTTTAATAATCAATTTAAACAAGGGAGACCCCCATATACATAGGTATTTTGGGCCACAAAAAATATGATGTGGGGTCCATTAGGTTTAATGATCCTACTATGTGAAGTGATACTTTTTTGGGTGTAATTAACTAAAAAGAGAACATGAATTATTCTTCTTTTCACACATGTCTAAAATGGGTGGAACTTGGGAATAGGTTAATCCAAAACTAAAATCATAAAAATTATGTATTCGATGTTTAGGAGTCCCATAATATTTGTTCTTTCAGAGTCATAGTTCCAGATTGATGCACTCATCAAGTTTTCACTGCTAATGTTCAACAAAATTTTCCAAAAGGTCTTCATAAGGTTGAGTCTGATGACAATGACACATAGATAATGAAATACCTAGAGTTTCAGCATTAGAGTTTGAAAAAGTATAAGGGAACTATTTTGGAATTATTAATATTATAATAGTTGGAATTGATATTGATAGCCATCAGGTTGATCATTGATCAGAAGTATCACTAGGTCTCATTGGCAATAACGATATTAATTGGGGAATCACGTAAGGAGTTGTTCTTATTACCCTAGGAACAAGAGGAGTTGGAAATAAAATTGGATATTTTTAAGATCATTTCAAATATAAGATTCTTTCCTCAACCACAAAGGAATCCAGACTCCATGGAGTACAATCCTTTTTATAGGGGAGTTCCAACATGTGGGAGACTATGATCTATTTTAGGACCCTCATATGATATTCTTGGGACCTATTTATTGATAAGGAGTCTAGGGAGTGTAATTTTTATTAGGCCTTATGTTAACATATTTGGCTCCATAGAACTTTGTTTATACTGTTGATGTATCCTGATGTGTTGGAGATAAAATACTTTTTTCCATGATGCTTTCTAGTTTTGGATTTACCTAATTGGGGAGTCATCAGGATTCTCAATATAGCGTAGTTATGTTTCAAGGTTCCCATTTTCCCGGAAATAAGTGATTTTGAATAGCTTAAAGTTATTCTTATACCTCATCATCTCATTTATATATGGTTAGACACCCTTAGTCCCATATCATGAGACTAGACTTCTCTTTTTCATATCTAGGTCATTTTCCTTGGTGACAAGTGTTCCCAAACACTATTTATATGCATTCTTTGGAGGTTGTTCTACTCAATGTTTCATCATTATAATAATTCAATTCAATTTATCAGCATTTGGGTAATCGAGTTTTTATCCTTCATCAGGGGGATCATGATGGTAGAGTATAGCCCTATGATTCTCCCCAACCTCAGCAAGAAAAGTTTTTGCATGGATGTAGTCATCATCAGGGTCATATTTTCCATAAAGAAATTCATAGTAAGCTGCATGATCTAGTGTTTCTACTATTGGGTGATGTGGGACTCATTCGAGATACCGTTTACTTATTTTATGCTTGGGTACATGATTTTTTTAATTCATGATATATACACCCATTTATATCACCTTCCATGGACTTTTCATTGGAAAATGTGACGGAGAGGTTTATAGTTCCATTGCTGTTAACAAGACCATTAGTAGGTCAAAATAATATATGTAAAGTTTATAGATATTGTGAGATAGTAATGGGGTAACACATATCTTGCCAGTACTTCCTATGTTTTAAGATAGATCCATATAAAATCATCATCAGTATGTCTTATATATATTTGGTTAAGTTATCATGGATTGGTCTAGGTGTCATTTCATGTTTTCTAATGCTGATAGAGAGTCTAGTGTGATTATTTTGGTAGACATCCTTATATGGGTCATAGGAATGTCCCTTCCTTAGCATCAGTGATGATAAAATTTATTCATATTTAATCAAATTCCTAGTGTGCATTATTTCCCAAGTTTGTGGAAGAGTACCCAAATGCATTTCTTGAGGGGGTTGAGGCATTAACCCCACAATAAAATATCTTAATTTGGATATAGATACAATCAAAAAATTCTATGATCTCAATGTCTCTATAAATGAATGTGACTTTTGAGTTGTATGAGATATAGATACAAATTTATGCTCTATTACATTTTTTTTCAACAATGTCTGTCCCCTTGCATACTCTAGTTTTGTTCTTGAAGAAGGATGATGGAATTTTTCTCCCATGTAACCTTATCATCACTTTAATTAGGTGACATTAAAGTGACTCTACACTCTTTCATGGATCAATGAATTATTCAATCAGTTGAATGGATATAGTTGGTTATTTAAGATCAATCTATGATTTAGACATCATTACATGATGGTAAAGGATGATGAAATTAAGAATATTAATTTTGGGTGATGTTATGGGAATTATTATTTCATTATTTTGTAATTAGTTGTCATAAACACATTAAAAATTTTGTGGGGTTGATGATTTTAGTGTTCATAGAGTTTTTGTATTAGTTTTTAGTGGTTTTCATCAATTAAATCCTTGTGTTCTCTATGTTTAATCAGGATCACGAAGAGCATCTGTGGTACGTTTTAGGTTATCCTCATCATCAAAAAATGATTATGATGTTATCAAAGTGTGGGTTATAGGATTGTAATATTTTTTTTCATGGGGTATTTCATGTTATAGTGTGGATTATCAATGGATCCATCAAATATTTTGGTGGTTTTGTTGTGTTCATACTCTATGAATTTAGTAAATTGTGTATTTTCCTTGGTCTTATAGTGCCCCATGCCGTGTTTACCATTGAAAGGTTAGGGTTGAATTAGTGGTATCTATTTTCGAATTATATTTCTTTTCAAATTGTACTCTTAATAAGGACATGGTTATCTATCCACTATGTATTATCATTAAATATAACATCATATTGTTTAGCTATAATAGAGAGAGAAGAACACAATATTTACAAGGTTCCGTTGAAAGACCTACTACTTTCCACGTTGGTTATACCCCCTAATAGGGATTATACACTATAATATTTTTATGAATTACACTATTTGACACAAAATCACATTATATCTGCTCATGAATCCACATGGGGATTATTTATACTACATCACATAGTGTTACCAAAATTCACACTCACCTACTCTTGAATACACATAAGAGACTTCTTCTAATCATACTCCATCCAAGAGACTCCCTCTACTTCTGGATCCAATCAAAACACATCAACTACTCCCATCTCCAACTGAGATACTACATCCTTTATTCAATACTATTCCAATGAATAGTGATCTGTTCATCTTACTCCATGGGTCACTAAATCACACTTTCTTGTGTAATCTTCAAGTACCTTTTCAAAATGTTATTCTTGTGACAATATCTTTGATAACCTGTATCATTTCAGTTTCCACGTAAAAAATACACTTGGGAAATTCATCCTTCTATATGATGAAGTTATGACTTGGCATCTATGTGTGAAAATGTTTCACATAAGTGATTCAATATTTTATGCAAAAATGACCATTGCAAAACTCTGAAAAAAAAAATTCTTCAAATTTTTATCACACTTACAGAGAATACAGGGTGTATAATATTGGTGAAACCAAAGGACATATGAAATAGTATTTTTATTAATATTTTATGTGCTTATAAATATCCACCATCAGTTACTTTCTCAAGAAATCATGTATATATGCATATGGATTAGACACATTTACTATATCTTCTTTATTTCCTTATGAAAACATTGTTTGGTTCTCCTTTCTTGGTTCTATACGTGTGTTTCATACAGGTATAATGTTTTTATGCTTGATATGTTCTCCAAATTCATAAAATTATCACTCAGTACATTCAAACACACCTTACGTACAACAATATTCACATATGTATAGGTATAAAAGGGTTATCTCATGTTTCATCCTTGTTTAACAAACTGATGTTATGAACAATGTTTAACTATTTCCTATGATCTCCGTGTAAATATGAAGGGATTCATGGAACTGTTTATACATAAAGATCTATGATTTTTTTCAATATATGTTAAAGGCATACAAGATCTCCACTTCACCTTCACATAAGGGTATCATGGAAGGTATTCTCTTCACGTAATAATTACGTTTTTGGTGGCTCTATTTTTATGAAAACAAAAGATCATTAAATTTCATAGAAACACACACAATATTTCTTCCTCTTTTCTTATAGGTGATCCTTGCTACATAACACCACAATAGGTCCATTAAAAATGTTCTATTGATGAACATCATTAATGATCCAAAAATCTTAGCATATCTCAATATATTGATTCCTAAAAATAAGGCTTCTATTCTATTGTAATGAAGATGATCACATGAATTTGATATCATCATAGGATACATATATTCATTCTGAAAACAATCCATTCATTTTGGATACCCACGAATTTTATTACAACTCCGTTTTCATTCAATAGTAGCTAATTCATTAAATATTATCATACATAAAATATGAAGATTAGATTAATGTAGTTCCTTCATCACATATCTTAAAAATACCATCTTTAGAATAATATTAGATACCTTGTCTTTGATTCATGATGTTCTATCCTAAAATTAAGATCACTAGAGATATTGGATGGGGATTTGAGAATTAAAATGATCGGAGGTGGAAATCAAATTGCTTAGATTGTCTTGATCAATTGGTTGTTCCTTTTCCCATATCATTTAAGTGACCGAGGTATAGTGTAGCACCTCCCACATCTCACATTATAGATCTATTTGTTTGAGTGACTCCATTACCATTAAACTCATGCCACATGCCAGCTATGAAACGGTGGTAGGGGATTAGAACCAACATACACCTTCACACACATGCTCCATGTCGGAACCAGCAGATCTGGCCATTCCTAATTCATGATTAGTTGTGCACTTCTTCAGTACTACTCATGGTCCACATATACCTGCTATCATGTAGGCTCTATGGTTATTATCTCCTATGAATTTGACGCATGGGTACCTCATGTGTGTTAAATGTTATGGAACTTGTGGGATTTTAATGGTTGGACCCTTTTTTTACTAAGGGATCATTCATGTACTTATTAAAATTCCAAGTATTAAATACATTTCCATGTCTACCTCATGTATTATTCATACAATATAGTATTTATTTTTTCATGGGAACCTTAAATTATTCTAACATAAACAATTCATCAGGAAAATGAATATTTTCATGGAATTCAATTTTTCCTCTTCATTGATGAAAGGAATGGACACTTATTGAAATATTGTGCACTCCTTAGAATATGTATTTAATATTTTAATATAATGTCTTTAATCATCATATTTTCAAGGATAATCTTCCAAGAGTGACATACAGTAAAATAAATTGATTCCATAAAAAAATTTCAAGCATACAAACTTCACCCACCAACTCACAAAACACATATTTTCACATCATGTACAATAAATAAATTACAGGTCCCAACAATATCCCCCTCTATTTTTTTAATAGACCTTTAATCATTTTAATGCTAATATGTGTTGTCAACCTTTCATCCCCTTATTAGCGATCACATTCAAAGGCTATGTAGTGAAATTATCATCTCATGAAATTTCTCCAAACATGTTCTCCTCCCATAAAATAGTACTTCTTGATCACTTATGAGAGAGGGATGATATAACATGGTTTTATTAAGAAATAATCATTGTATTAATAAACATTATATCTATGTGGGATAACCCGGTAAATAAAATAAGAGCGATATTACCATGGTTGTCTATGTTTTAAATAAAATAAATTGACTGTTTAATCATGGAAAAAATTATTAACTCTTATTTATGGGATTATAAATAGATAGAATTAACTATGTAATGATAATAATGCATATGCTTCAAAAAAACACATAAAATCTTTATTTTTTAAAATATATTTCTCCCATTTATCTCATTTATTCATCAACCAAGTACTCCACCTTAATCAAAAAGATTAATAAAAATAATAATATGGGATAAAAGTGTGATTTTCATACCTCATGTTCCAATTTTATAAATCTCCGAAAATATCCCACATTAAACTTTTGGGGAATATTTAATAGAATTATATTATCAATTCTCCCCCTCAACGAAATCATAAATCTCCTACAATTCCAAGCATTGTTTTATAAAATCATATAATATGGAATAATGAGTGAAATTCTTGTTATTTATAAGTAACATTTAGGATCAAAACTAACTCTCAACCTAAGATACTCTTTTCTCAAAAACACATTCATATTCTTACCAAGTTTGTGAAGATTTCATTTTACACCTCCAAATTTGAATCTACATAATTTTTTTAGGATTTATCTTTTTTTATAATTCTTTTAATTCTGGAAACAAATTATGATGATTTTGAAAAAAACTAGGCACTATATATAAAAATTATTTATCAAATTAGAATATTCACATGAAAACATGCTATTTTTTGTTGAAGTTCCTTCTATTCCACATAGGGAATACCTCTTGGTAGTATTGTCATGAATTTATAATATTTGGAAGACTTCTTAAATTTTCGAAAAACATCTTGTTAATATTAATTTCTTTTCTGAATTGGATGATTGGATGTATTTTTTTCACAAAATTTTCCTTTTGGTGACATATTTTCTAACAATATTCCTCTTCGATTCATATTTTACCAATAAATTTTCACCTTCTCCTCTTACCTAATTCCCATTTTATTGTGTACATCTGTTCACTTTATCATATGATTCATGCATGATTGGTATATACCAAAACATATCATAATAGTACCACATTAATTATAGAACACATAGAAATATTTAAAAAAATCAAATCAGTTCATTGTACACATATTCATTTTCTATGGATTTTCTTTCTCTTGTGCAGGTGTTCTTTTTCATTTAGCATCGCTCCCCTAATTGTTTTCTTTTTTTATTTTAATGAATTATAACTTTATGTGAGAAATCAAAGGGATTATGCTACAAAAATATACTACACTAACAATAGCCTATGAGTCTACTATTTACATTTTTAGTGTGCTTTGTTTGGATTTTATAGACAATGAAACATTATGTTTTTTAGTTGAGCCACCAATCTTCTTGATAATTCTTGAGAAATAGGTCTTTATTTTTCATTTAATGTCCACCTTCTATGTGGTGGGTTTATCAACATTTTTCACAAACCATAAATTCTCATATATGGGTTTAAAACTAGTACATGTAACTAAAACATCATTAGTACATTAGATAGTTTATCAATTATGTGATACCTTCTTCATGGAGCATGCTGCCATATGGTTTTAGAATGATATAATCATATTCTTGGGGTCATGATCCACAAATAACACCTGGGTAGCTATATATATGTATATAGTAATATGTGGTGTTCTATCTAGGGGCGATTACTTGTTCTTCAATGTCACCTCCAGCTCTAAACACATCCATTTTATGGATTTCTTCTCATCATCAATTGATCTCATCCTAACATCCCAATCTTCCATTAGCTTTATCATTTTTTCTTCATGAATTTTTTCTTATTCACAAAAACAAATTCAATAAAATTTATCCTATTAGGTTTATCCACCAGTTGAGAAGCTTGGATAACGCTATAAACTTTTTGAAATTTACAAATTCATGGATATATTCTACAAATACAGTCTCAAAGATTCATTTCACTAAAATACTTCCTTAAAATTCATTAACGGCTTCATAATATATTTAAATGAAAAGGTAAATCATTTCTTCCATTTCATTCATTTGTTTTTAGAGAGTTTTGGACCTGCCAACCCTTCTATCAAATGCCTCTTCTGTAGAATTATGTTATTCTTCTAGGTGTAATTTTTCATCTTGAAGACCCTTGATGCCTATAGAAAAATGTTTTACCTATTCATTGATAATGTTATAGTGAGATTCTTTGAATAAAAAATTAATATCACTATGTTATCCAAAATTATAAAATCTTTTTCATTATTTATTATAAGATTCATAATCAAAATAATTATTGAAACATATTCTAAATTGATTTCCATCAGTTGGTGGTGTCTTTTCTATTACTACAATATTTTTTTTCAGCATCATTACATGTCCCTTATTTCTATTCTTCCATGTATTTGAAGAAATACACCTCTAAGTAATCTCACACATTTCTAGAAATATATACTTCATAAATAATTCATTGGATCTTTAGCATGTTTTGATGCTTTGATAACACTTCTAGCTCCACAAGAAAAAATGACCACTAAGAGGGGATGGTTAAATTAGTTATTTATATTATGAATTATATTTATTTTCAATTCAACCTGTTAAACTTGTTATGGTTCATGATTTACTATTTTATATGTCTCATGATTGACTCATTTTAATAAGTAATAATATAGAAAGCATCAAATTGTATTTATAAGGTTTAGTAGAAAGGCATACTCCTTTCAAGGGTGGTTATACCCTCAAACATATATTCCTTCAATATAATATTTTCTTATCATTTACAATGGTCAATATAGAATCACACTATAAATACTCCTGAATCAGGATCAAACATTCCTTATTTTCATCCCATATTTTTACCAAAAGACACACTAGAATACTCTGAAATATACACAAAATACTTCTTCTTCTCCTTCTCAAACTGAGATATTCCTTCTACTTCCAGATCAAATTAATGGAATTAAACTTCTTCTATATCTAACTGAGATAATTCTACTTTTCATAAAATTTCATCCATAATAGGATGAACTATTGATCATCCTCCCTGATATTTCTGAATAACACATTCTCTTGTGTCCTTAGTAACTCTTCACAATATTATTCTTACTTAAATATCATGAATCACATTTATCTAACCTATTTCATTAGTGAAACTCTACTAATGAAATTATTCATTTTCTATGATGAATACATGGAATCACATAGATGTGTGGAATTCGTATTTACATTTACTTTAATGATTGATTTAAAAATGATCCTTATACAACATAGATTAATTTTTCTTCAAATTCTCAACTCACATACATGAAATTAATGGTGTATAAAATTAGTTAAAAAATAAAAAATAAAAAATAAAAAAAATAATATTTTATGCGATTCTAAATGTTCATAATAGGTTAATATCTTAAGATTTCATGAATGCATTCATATGTATTAGATACAAAAATATATTTTCATTATTTCCCCATGAACACTGATATATGCACACAAACTATCTGGTTCTTACTTTGGGTTTCTATGAATGTGTTTATGTATGATTAAAACTATTTTTCCTCATGTTCACTCTCCATTCATGAAGGTATCACTCACTAACTTCAAAAAAATTATGTGAAACAAGGTTAATACATGTGTAAGAACGCGTGAGAAATATCTTCTGTATTCTTCACAAAACATAGTTATTTTAAGAACCCTAGTTAGAGGTTCCTAAAATTATTATCCCAAACCTAAAGAAAATTATAAAACTAGTTCATCTCAAATCACTTTGACTGTGATCAATACAAGAAGAAGGATCACTGGACCTCCTCTTCTCCTTCATGTAACATTATCTTGGCAGGAAATATCTTTTTTCTAGCAACATCTTCACGATGAAACTACTTTTATAAAAATATAATCTTTATCAATATTAAATCAATTAATTTCATCTTGGTTTCTCTTTAAATATCGATTAGCCTCAATACCTTGCACCTCCTTAGGTCATAGAAATATTTCATGTCGAGGAGAATCATTAACTAACCAAAAATACCATAGAGTCCAAATATTTTAAACCCTGTATTTATTTGTGTACTCACTAATTCTTACACCTAAAAAATATGGACTCTCTTTCTTCAGGATGAATATGATAATGTTCGTATGATATGATGAAATTATATTTATGTTAAAACATGAATGAATCTATGCTTTTTTGATACTTGAATAGCTGACTGCAAAATTATTTTCATTTGTAAGTACCTATTTATTCAACTATTTGGATGTGTAGAAGATAAATATTCCATTAATGGTGTTTCATTATTACATCTCCACACAATATCATCCTTGGAATAATAATGGAGAACTTGTATTTGATTGATGTTGGTCTTACCTAAACTGTTCTTCACTTGAGATCATGGATGATGCTTCAAGGAAGAATACAATGAGTGGTGGTGATTTGATTGTTCAGATTTTATTTATTGAGTGCTTTATATTGTGTTAGTATCTTTTAAGTTATAGATAAATAGTTTTTAGGCCCCCATGTTCCGCATCGAAGATTTCATCATTCATGTGACTCATTAATCAGTTATCCCATTCAACTTGTTGGTTGTGCCATGGCATTGGGGGATTAGCACCGGCATACACGTTGAAACACATGGGCCAGGGATCATCTAGCCTCACTATACCATCCACATGAATTCTCAAGAATTCACTTTGGTGGGCATATATACTTACCACCTATATATACCTATGTCAAGGCTCCTTAACCTAGATCTCTAACAATTTTGACCCCTTGGTCCCCATGTGTGGTACATGGAATGGATCTTGTGGGATTATAATGGTTGGAATATATATTATTAATAAGGGATAATTCATATACATGGTAAAATAATAAGTATAGAATAAAATTACAATACCACCAGAAGTCTTCTTCATGTAGTATATAATTTCTTTTTTCATGGAAAAAATTAAATAATCTTCCAAAACACTACCACAAAACTGGGCAAGGCCAGCTCCACCCTTTATCAGCACTAGCGAAAAAGTGCTGATAAAGGGGGTACCTTAATTAGTGCTAAAAAAAGTGCTGATAAAAGTACCCCTTTCTCAGCACTAATAAAGGTACCCCCTTTAACATCACTTTGTTTAGCGCTGTTAAAGGGTACTCCTTTATCAACGCTTTTTTTAGTAGCGCTGATAAAGGGGGGTCATTATGAGCGCTTTTCAAAAAAGTGCTGATAAAGGTTATACTTTCAAAAAAAATTCATTAAAAAAATATATTAATATATAAATATATAGATATAGTTATATTGTTATAAATATAATATATATTTTTAAACTATAATTCTAATTATATTTTTGATAAGTATAAATATACTGTTACACTAAATATATATAATATTTAGTGAAAATGGCTTATAAATAAATTAAAAATATATTTTTAATTAATAATTTTCTAATTATTATGGAGTAATAGTCATTTAATAACAATTTTAAGACTAAAAAATAAAAAAAATCAAAAAAAGATACAAAATATGTTGAAAACGCAACTCGAACTTCAAACGACCATAACTTTTGATCTAAGGGTCTGTTAGAGCTCTACCACATATCAAATCGAAGCCTGCGATGAGATCTACACTGCTGAGACATGGGGGGACCACGATAAAGGTTTTTTCAAGGCCAAAAAGTCGTAGAAAGCCTCCAAAACTATGTTTTTCGTCGAGGTACCCCAATTTTTTAACATTTGTGGATTTTCAACCTCGTTTAAGGGGGTATTATTGGATTTTTTTGGTGGGGACTAAATTCATTCCAAGGTATTACATTCATATTCATATTATGTCTTTGAAATTTTATTATTTTTTATAATGCACTACTATTTATAATCAAATATATAACAATATATACATATTTTTTGTATATTTACACATAAAAATTTAATTATAAATATAAATAATAAAATATATTTACATATAAAATATATTAGCTTTATCTAAATAATAACTAATATCCTTTTTATTTAAAATAAAATTATATGAATATTTATATACCGATATATCAATATAACTATATATATATATATATTAATATAACTACATATATATATTAATATAACAATAAATAAATATATTAATAACACTATATATATATATATATTAATGTAACTATATATTTGTATTAATATAACTATATATTTATATTAATATTAATATATATTACTATAAGAATAAATATAACTAAATATATATATAAATAAATAGATATATCACTAAAAGGGGAATATATCAATATAGGGGAGTGGAAAAGGCTTCAGGCGCGCAGGGGGGAGGTCTCGAGATCAAATTCGGGTGGAGGCAGGGATGTGCGCGCATGGGTGAATCTTGGTCTCAATCTGATAAAGGGTGGAGCGGTGCGTTCAGGCGATGGGGGGGAGTGCTATAAAAGGGGGGCTCAAGCACAATAACCCTCCCCCTCACCTCTCCCCCCCGATTGGAAGGATTTTTTTAATTTTTTTTAATTTTTTTTAACTTTTATCAGCTCTTTTTGGAGCCCAGATAAAGGGACCCCCCGTTATCTTCGCGGGAATTAATAGCGCTTTTATAGAAATGTTAAAGGCCATTTTTAGCGCTGATAAAAGCCATATTTATAGTAGTGAAAAAAAATTATCATGAAATTGAATATTTTTATGGTATTCCTTTATTATTTTTCATCCAACCAATGAATGGCCACATGTTACAATATTGTTCCCTCCTTATCACATGTATTTTAATATTTGAAGATTAGTTTAATAGTCACCATATATTCATGATTATTTGTCCGTGAATTAAATCCAATTCCATAATGTCAATCAATAATAATTATTTAAGCATCACCACATCATCCACAACCTCATGAAACACGTATTGACACATCATTGAAAACAAATGAAACACTCAGCCCGATAGATATTATAAGATATTATAAGAGGTTCATAGCTGAATTAACTTAGTGGTGCTACTTTACTAAAATCATTGACCACAATGGATCAATAATTATGAAGGACTGAGCAGTGAAACACTTCTGTTGAGTATCGGAAGGAGATTTTTTTCAATACTATACTTCATTTTCTTTATAGGAGTGTGAATTTATTTTGAGGTAATTTTTTATGATTCATGTATTTTCTTAGGGTGTTTATTAATATAAAAATGATCGGTTATATATTATAGTAATCAGTAGTTACTTCCCCATGAAAAAATATATGCTTCCCATGATGTCAAGATGGAAACAGTTGTGTTTTCCTTGATGTTGTGGGGAAACTACCATATTAGTGATCTTTTTTTGGTTTTCATCAAACATAAGATCCTAAGGTATGTATTCATTTAGAATGACCTAAAATTATGATAGTGAAAGTGGGTGGAATTAATTTAGTATTGTGACATCAAGATTAATTATACCCTAAAAAGGGTAATTTTGTTGTTGATGCGCTAAATAATAATTCATGCAACGATGTCATGTGTGAATCCTGAAATTCTAGGAGAGTGATAGAAGAGATATTTATAAGGAATATTGATATCATAGAGGTTTTTTGAAGATGATTCATTTTTCATATGTTGGAGTAGTCATATATTGTTTTGTGAGTGGAGGAGTCTCAAATTGGGTTATATGAGGTGGTTTTTTTCTAATATCAAAATGACTAGTGATTCCAACAATGTTTTGTTTAAATGTAATCAGAAATATTTGTTTTTTCTATGGAGGATTTACATTCCTTTGGTGATGCATGAGGGTTTTCTCCATGATTTACACATATAACTCTCAATGATATATCCTCAAATTAAAAAGATATATAGTTCTCTAAGAGGTCATTTTTGGTGGCTCAGGATGAAGAGTTCAGTTGTAGAGTTTTTTTTAGATTTTCTTCTAACAACAGTTAAAGGTTAAAAAATATCTTACAAGTATATTTTAATAGAAATTATATGTCCCTCATTATAAGTGGGAATAAGGTTTGATAGATATCATCATTGGTTTGCAATGAACACTGGGTGGATTTGATATTATATGGGTGATAGTAGACTTTTTGAAAATATCATCTCACTTATTAGAAATTAAAGTGTTTTCCTCATTAGAGGTTTTTTTTGAGGTAGTGTAATGCCCCAACCCTAGTAACCTAGAGTTGGTGCATTATTACATTACATTGGCAGGATCACAAGAGATCATGTACCAAAAGACCGATCAGTTTTGTAGCCTTGGAAGTACTATAAACATACATAAGTTTTACATTAAATTAGTAAATTAAAAAAACATTGTGTAACCTTTGGAAACACTCACATCCCTTAGCTTATCTATGTAGGTCAATCATAATATACTTCTTCACATCCTAGGAAATATAAAAACTAAGAAAGGTGTGAGCTCAGATGTTCAGTAAGGATAACAACATAGCAGAAACTATCGTAAATAAGAATAAACATTTAAGGCAATGTATAAGACTAAAACAAAAGACTTTTAAAATTAAACTTCAGAATAATATGGAAACTATAAATTAAATAATTATATTTACTTATTCATATGGATGTTATACTAGTTGAATAATCACTTGTAATATCAATAGCTAATTTCATAATGATGGAATGCATAATGCCATACATCATAACAACATAATCAAGGCCTCGGGTCAAAAATTAAAAAAAATTCAAGGCCTTGTGCTAATACACTAGTTTATCCCATGAGACCTACCGATGCATCAAGGGGATATTGTGGGCCCTGCCCATCACTTACTTCATCAAATGCATTCCTCATATGAAAAGGTTGAAATATAATATAAACATTTGTATTAGAACTAGCATATGAAATGTTAATACTTTAACCACAAATCATGAATGGTATAAAAATAACACATCCACATTCAAACTTATCACAAAATCCTCAATTAAATATGGAATATTGTATCATAATTAATCAACTTCAAACAAGCATAAAATCAAACAAAGGATTTTGACATATATGAAATCAATCTGAAAACTATTTGAGTGAAATATCTCTTTCAACTTTGAAATAATTTAAAAGTAAAGAAAGAATTTAGTTTTAAAATATTATTATAATCTTGTTAGGGAAGCTTCAAAGGTGTTATAACGGAAAAAAATATCCACACCCTCCATATAAGTTAAAAAAAATTCTTTCTTTAATTTGTTGAAATGGTCATAAATTAACTTTTTTTGGAAAATGAAAGAAATATTCTTTTCAAAACATTTTATAAAAAGTAAAACAACAGTATAAATGAATTTAATCCATATTCTAGTAAATAGTAATTTCTTTTGAAATACATTTTTAAGAGACACGTATGTGGATGATAAAGAAGTCCTGACAGGCAATTACGTATAAACAACCATGGATAATAAAGGGATTGTAAAATTAACCCATACCTTGTACTTTTCCTTAGTATAGGGTATGTTAATCTCATGTATAATGGTTAAATAATTTTTATTAAATTATACAAGAACCCCATAGATAAATATGATATCATATATGATCTTATAATATTTCATTGCTAATAATATTTCAGTAGTATCATTGTTTCAGTTGTTAATTGATTTTTTTTCCTTTACATGTTTTGTTATGTAAGTCATGTTTTTTTATGGATAGGATGTCTTTGATACATATCTAGAATGATATTAAGTGTTGGATCAAATATATAGATGTATATGTATATTAGATGGAACAATAAAAGTGGGGGGTGAATTGTAGGTTTAAAAATGTTGTGTTTAAACACTTAAGAAATTAGTTTAAATGATCTTAAACTAATACAATTTAAAACAAAAACAAAAAACCACAATTTTATTGAATATAAAGGTATGGTGTGATGTAATACTATTAGAAAAGTAATGTAATTGTATTCAAGATGAATACAATAATCAGTGTAATATAAGTGTGAGAGATTCTACCATAAAGCATATAGAATCTATTAATAAAATATGTAATAGAATAATTGTAATTGAAACAATTAAAATTGAAAATGTAATGATGAAAGGAAACAATAAAAATTCCTTTCTAATACAAACAACAGTAGAAATGTAAAAGTATTATAATTATTTTGACCCAAAGATAAGGGTTATACTTTCACTTAGGATAAGAGGTATGTCTTACCACCACCTTGGTAAGCCCTCGATATGATTATCGGTATGTCTGTCTGCCTATCCCCGGCAGCCCTCGATACGATGATTGGAACTTCTGTATGACTATCCCCGGCAGCGCTCGATACAATGATCGGTTTGTCTGTCTGCCTATCCTTAGCAGCCCTTGATTTTGTAGTTAATTGGCACCTCTGTATTTCAATCACTTCAAAGCCCTCGATACGAAGATCGGTCGCACAAAGCACAAAGCATGAGAGAAGTCACAGTGTCTCTCTCTAGAAATTGATAGAAGAAAATTATCACCGTTGTTATTTGGCTTCAAATGACCTCCTATTTATAGGCCTTAGGTTCCAATGGTCACATTTCCTAAAACAGTCATATTTCTCCGAAAAACTCGGAGGGACTTGGACACCTGGCATTATAACGGTCATATTGAACCAGAAAGCACGACATCATTTTGATTAGTTTGTAACTAACTCAATGACATCGTATTGTTTCAAACTAAAGATATATGAAGGTGATAGACAAGAGTACGATTAATATGAAACATGTGTTTTTGTCTAAGTACCAAAACAAGCAAGTAATGAAAGTATGAGTATTATATTTATTACTAAATGTAACGTATTGATATGATACAATCTAAGATACACAAAAGTGAGTACAGTTGATAGAGTTAGTATGATACGATTGACAGAGTCAGTACGAAAAATATTGTTCGTATGATCAATATGGTCAGTACGATCAGCATGGTCAGTATGATCAGCATGGTCAGTACGATCAGCATGGTCAGTATGATCAGCATGCTCAGTACGATCAGCTTGGTCAGTATGAGCAGCATGATCAGTATGATCATCATGGTCAGTATGATCAGCATGGTCAGTACAATCAGTATGGTCAGTATGATCAGCATGGTAAGTATGATCAGCATTGTAAAATACATTTGTCATTTCAAAAACAAGGTATAGAAGTAAAAGGAGAACTTTTGACTCAACAATCTCCCCTTTATAGAAAGAACAAAACACAGAGTAAATACAACAAGAAAAACATATCTCCCCCTAAGTTATTGGAAACTCTTCTGAATATGAATTTTAATACAACTAACTCCCCCTTATGTATATACTTTCCTAAGGATTGTATTCACAGATTTTCCTTGGTTACGAAGTATTTGATTAAAATATTCTCCCTTTGTAAAACATCCCCCCCTATAAAACATTCTCCCCCTTTGTGATTTAAAAAATGAATGGGGTAACCATGAGTTCACTGAAAGAATTATAGAAATGAATTGAAGGAAAAAACAAAGAGTAACAAAAATGTCATTACAAAACAAATACAGGTTCCATAAGAACTGAAACACAAATACAACCGTCATATGTTTTATCATTCCTTTTCATTCTTTATCAGCTGATGAATAACATATTTCATATTTTTGATTTCTTTCTTGTCTTAAGAAATTGAATCACCCTGAGCTCTGAGAAGCTCTTGTTGGTCGCCAAAAATCTGATCTTGATTTTTGATGGTCTCCTCATAAACTCGGATTACATTCTCAAGAGTATCAATTCTGTCTTGCAAATTCTTGTTATCTTTGGATATAACAGAATTTTGTTTCTTCAACAAAATCAATTCATATTTGAAAGATGAAACCTTGAAAAATTCAGACTTAAAGGCATTCATTCATTCTTTCAACTCTTTCACTGAAGGGATATCTGCTCCATGAGTTACCTAATTCAGTCTTTCAACAGTTTCTTTGTCATGTTTATTGAAAGCAATAGCATGATCATTTGACAACCTTCTTATGTCTTCAATTTATATATCATGGTCATTCACTGAGATCTCTGTTTAGAATTACCACTTTGTCATCCTGTTGCAAGCCTTCTTATGAGAAGCCGAAGTTTCAAATAGAACTTTCAAATCAGCTTCAACTGAGAAAACTTTCTTTCTCAATTATCTTATAGAGCCGAACCTCCTTCTCTGATTGTCAGTGATAAAATCATTTTTCCCTTCCAGTCTGCGGAAATAGGGAATAGTATTTTCAACCCTCCTTAAAACATGAACAATGTAACCACTCCTCTTTATAGAGATTGTTTGTTCTAAATCAGTATCTTCATCATACGAATGCAGTTCATTTGATCGGCTTGAGTCTAAAACTGGATGTTTTCCTTTTTCATTTTCTTTCTATTTTCTTTCTTCTTCTACATTATCACTGATTACAATAACTTTTTCCATATGAGAAGATTGAGAACCTTGATTTTCTTGAGAGGGTATTTTATCCGGAGTTTCAAATAATTCAACAGGTGTTTGATCTCCATGAGGAACTTGTTGAATACCTTCACTATTCTTTTGGTAAGATTCTTCACTACTATTTTTTTGAACATTGAAGGAATTCTAAAAGAAAATATTCTTCCTCTTCTTCAACTTCCTCTATCTATTCTAACATATGTTTCCCTTTTCCTTTCTCTGGAAGACTCCGTATGATAGGTTATTGATGTACTTCTTCCGTTAGTTGAGCACTAGCATCCTCAACCATTTTCAGTACTTTAGAGATATCAATGTCTTGAGCCTTTTTTTTCAAAGCAGTCTTCTTTTTATTTTTAGCTTTAAGGGTTTCCTATACCCTTATTCATTCTGCAAAATCATCATCTAGGTCAAGACCGAACTTTGGATCACCTTCTTTTATTTGTTCTCTTTCGTTTCTCCACTTGGCCACATCCTCCTTACTGTACATTGGTTTCTACTTTGGCTTTGAACTGGTTTGCAGATCTGACATTTGAGGAGCACCAATATAAGTATTGTCATTGACTGGAATTGGTGCTGATTGATTCTGAGCCGATTCAGCTTCTAATTCTTTTACACAATGTTTTTGAATTTTGATCAAAACAAACATTCGACTTCTTCAATGTACTCTTACTAATCCAGGATGGCTTCAAATCTATCATATTTCTTTTTAAAGGAATTTTACAAAACAACATGCTTTTGAGAATAATCTTTGTAAGGATAACTGGATACATAATCAAATGGGATTTGATTGCTCCTGACTTAACATTCTTAATCATTTCAAAGATGTATCCCATAAGATTTACTTTTCTCATGTTGACAAGATAGTCCAACATGAATATATCAGAAACCTTCAATGTATCTCTATCCTCTTTCCTTGGGATAAGAAAACCTTGCATCCACAGTGACACAAATCTGTTATCTGGTGAAAGATGAGCCACTTTCTGCTTCTCTTCATTTATAATAAATAGATACTTTTCATCATTCTCTTTGTTAAACATACCAACTTCCTCTAGTAGTTTATGAGATGGACAGAAATATTAACCTTCTATCAAAACATTCAGAAAATGAGCTGCTTGATTCACAGACATAGAAATCGTTCTATTGTATACAACAAATTTGATAGTCATGTTCTTATCTAACGATACGGTTTTGTAAGAATGACTGACTTCATCAATAAGAACCAGATCTTGGGATACTAGTTTTTTAACACACAAATGCTCCCAGCCTTGAAACAAAATGATTCTTTTGATTGTAGAATCATAGGAATCAATAAAGTCCCGAGAAAATAACCTTTCTCTGACAAAATCTTTCTCTGAAAAGATCTTTGAAGACATTTCTGCAGGATTATTGGAAGAGGACTGAGACATATAGTTGAAGCTTCTTGAAAGATCATACGATGACTTTAATTAGTGGAGAATAGCTTCGCCACAAATCCTGAAAAAACCAGTGTGGGTTTGGGTAGGGGGGTCTATTTATAGGTGGAAAAAGTGTCACTTTTGATCTTATAATGTTGAGATTATAAGAGATGAGATCAATGGATAGGATTAAAACGAAAAATATAAATTCAATTTTTTTGAAAAAGTATATACCTGCTGAAGATCATAAGGTAATTGTCAGTTTAAATAGTATTAATAGTGAAATAAAAACCCAAGTGTACAAAGTAAAATAATACCATCAATCATAATGCCGATGGAAAACAAAGCCGTTACCATGAACTGACAATCCGATGGAAAAGAAATTCATTACCATGAACAGACGAGCCGATGGAAAAGAAATTAATTACCACGATCAGACGAGCCGATGGAAAAGAAATTCATTACCATGATTAGATGAGATGATGGAAAAGAAATTCATTACCATGATCGGATGATTTGATGGAAAAGAAATTCATTACCATGATCGGATGAGCCGATGGAAAATAAATTCATTACCATGATCAGACGAGCCGAAACAAATAGGAGAAAATTGAAACTGGACAATCAATTCGATTGAAAAGGAATTAATGATAAGTAAACCGTCAATAAGATAAATAGTCAATAAGATAAATAGAAAGACAAAAGTCAATACGATAAACAAAAAGGTAAATAATACGATAAAACTGTTAGTACGATAAACAGAAAAAAAACACATTCTAGGAGAATAAATAATTAAAGATCATAAGATAAGAAAAAAACAGTAAGAAATGTTCTCCCCATTTCTAAGAGGAGTTGTATAATGTAAGGAGAAATGTAAAACATAATGTAGATATGAATGATTATTTTAATGTAATCATTCCTAGCTTCTATTTTATAAACTCAAATATATCGGAAGGTAATGGTTTTTTAAAAATGTCAGCAAGTTGTTCTTGAGTTCTAATGAATTGTAAAATAATATCTCATTTTTGTGTGTAATCCCTAAGAAAGTGATGCCTAACATCTATGTGTTTTTCACGAGAGTGATGTGCTGGGTTCTTACTAGGAGCTATGGAACTAGTATCATCACATGGAATTTGGGTTTTGGAATAACTCAATGCATAGTCAATGAGTGTGTGTTGCATCCACAACACTTGTGCACTTAACATTTATCATTTCTAAAATTCACAAGGTAACCTTAATCACATAATTGGCTTATGATGATGATATTGTTTTTAAGACCATTAATAAAAAAAGCATTTGAAATAAGAACTTTTCCAGGAAAAACAATATTACCTACACCAACTATTTTTCCTTGAGCATTATCTCTGAAGGTAACCTTTCCCCCTTTTGTTTCAATGATCTTTTCAAAGAAATATTTGTTTCCTGTCATATGTCGAGAACAACCACTATCCATGTACCAAATATTCTTGTTGGTACATCTCTTATTTTCTTGAAAAAGAAACAATAATCTTTTCGGAATCCAAACTTGTTTGGATCTAGAAGGGTTAGATAAGATAATTTTAGGAATCCACATTTGTTTTACAAAATGATCATTATGAAATCCTAAATATTGAGTTTTATTAAGAGAATACTCACTTTTCCAGTGTCCACCACATTGGCACTGAGAACAAAAGGGGTTTTTTGTGGGAAAAATAGTTATTACTAAAAACCGGTTTGGAATGACTATAACCAAGTCCAGAATGAGTTCTCAAAGGCCGTATTTGGGAATACATTTCTTCGAAGTTCTCCTTTCCATTAGTAAAGTTTGAAAAACATTTTTTCAAAGAAAAAATTTCTGACATTCGTTTTAAAACTAAATATTTATCCTCCAAAAATTTGATTTTGAACAAGGGTTATCCTCTAAAACATTTCTCTAAGAAATTACATTTTTTAGATCCTTAGAAAGTTTATCCTTATCAGCTTTGAATTTCTCAAGGGTTTTAAAAATACTTTCTAAATCTGAATATTATATATCATGATCATTAGAAAGATCTGAGACATCTTTAGTTAAAATTAAAATTCTAGAATTTTTTTATCAAGCATTTTCTTGAGTTTAGAATTTTCATTCTCAAGTAACTTAGAAAACCTAGATACTTCATCAATAGATGGTAATGTATCATATTCTAATGATGAAGAAGCGTCATTTGAAGATTCATAATATTTATTATCAATATAATTTTCATTTAAAGAAACATTTGTAATAGCTTCATCATTGTGTACCTTAGACATAATAAAATGATCATCAATTGGTAATCTGTCTATAAGTCCAATATTTCTCTATCTTGTGGACTCATATTCTGATGAATTATCTGAAGAATCGCTACCACTTGCATTCCAAGTATCATTTTCCTTCAATACTTTCTTTGTCTTATAATACTTTTTCTTATTTCATTTAGAATGTTTCCCCTTTCTGCCTTTTCTCTTCAGTAAAGGATAATCAGGCCTTATATGACCAACTTTCTTACATTCGTAAAAAGATACCTATGAATCATTCTTATCCTTCCTATCTTTCTTCTTGAATCTGTATTATAATTCTTTCTTTCCTACAATCTTGTTCATCCTTCGATTAAGATTTGTTAACTCATTATCCGAGTGATTACTATCACTTGATTCTGAGATAATAACTTTCTTGGCTTTGGATATTATTATCCTTTAAGGTGTTTTAGATTTACATGTAAATTCTACACTTCCATTTCCATTTTTCTTCTTTTTGAAATCAGCATCTCTTTTTATTCTTCTCTTGTGCTATAGAAGAGTTCCAAAGAGTTCATCAAGAGTAATCTCGGAAACTTTTATATTTTCATCAATAGCTGTCCTTTTTGACTCCCATTCGTTCGCCATTATATCTATAATCTTATCTATAAGAGCTTCATCATCAAGACCTTTTTCTCCCATAGATTTTAAATTGTTTACAATTTTCATAAATCTTTGTTGCACTTTACACACTGGCTCACCATAAGGAAAAACAAATCCTTGATACTCTTCTCGTAGCATTTCTCTTCTTGTTTCTATAACCTTGGATGTACCAAAATGTCTAACTTCCAACTTCATCCAAATATAGTTGAATGCATCACAAGAAGATATCTGACTATATATATTCATGGTCATAGAACATAGTAAGGTATTGCGTACCTTGTAATTCAGATGATATTCTTACTTCTCTTGGTTAGTGAATGTACTGACTTCTTTGTCAGGAATTTTGTAACCTCCAGTAAGTATAATAATATTGTCTACACCAGTATTGAATACAAATGTCTTCATTCAATCTCTCCAGTTCTCATAATCATTCTCATCAAATATAGGTGGTCAAGAAGGATTTAGATTGTCAATTGACCCAATATTTATTCCTGATATCTAATGAAACAAAATCTTTTCCACTCCACACGTTAGTGTAGTAAGTAATTAAAATGAAAGTTTGAAAGAAATAGAGAAAGTAATAAAAATCAGTGGAAACCTCCTCTGATACAAACTGTTGAATCGAATATGTAGATGTATGTGTATATTAGATGGAACAATACAAGAGGGGGGGGGGGTGAATTTTAGGTTTAAAACCATTGTGTTTAAACACTTAAGAAATTAGTTTAAATGATCTTAATCTAATACAATTAACAACAAAAACAAACAACCACAATTGTGTTGAATATAAAGGTATGGTGTGATGTAATACTATTAGAAAATTAAAGTAATTGTATTCAACATGAATACAATAATCAGAGTAATATAAGTGTGAGAGATTCTACCATAAAGCGTATAGAATCTATTAATACAATATGTAATAGAATAATTGTAATTGAAACAATTACAATTGAAAATGTATTGATGAAATAAAACAATACAAATTCTTTTCTAATACAAACAGCAGTGGAAATGTAATATTGTTACAATTCTTTTGACCCAAAGAGAAGGGTTATCCTTTCACCTAGGATAAGAGGTCTATCTTACCACCACCATAGTAAGCCCTCAATACGATGATTGGTATGTCTGTCTGCCTATCCTCGGCCTCCCTCGATACGATGATCGGAATGTATGTCTACCTATCCCTCACAACCCTTGATACGATGATCGATATGTCTGTCTACCTATCATTGGCGGCCCTTGATTTTTTATATAATAGTCCCCACTGTCTTTCAATCACTTGAAAACCCTCGATACGACGATCGGTCGGACAAAACACAAAGCATGAGAGAAGTCACAACGTATCTCTCTATAACTAGAGAGATGCAATGTATCACCGTTGTTCTTCGGCTTCAAATGACCTCCTATTTATAGGCCTTAGGTTCCAACGGTCAAATTTCCTCCAACGGTCATATTTCTTCGAAAAACTTGGAGGGACTTAAACACCTTGCATTATAACGGTCATATTGATATAGAAAGCACAACATGATTTTGATTAGTTTGTAACTAACTCAATGACATCATATTGGTTAAAACAAAAGATATATGAAGATGATAAACAAGAGTACGATTAATATGAAACATGTGTTTTGAATAAGTACCAAAACAAGAAAGTAATGAAAGAATGAGTATTATAAGTATTATTGAATGTAATTTATTGATATGATACAAAGTAAGATACCAAAAAGTGAGTACAATTGACAGAGTCAGTATGATACGATTGACAGAGTCCGTACGAAAATTATAGTCCGTACGATCAGTATGGTCAGTACGATCAACATCGTCGGTACGATTAGCATGGTCAGTATGATCAGCATGGTCAGTATGATCAGCATGCTCAATACGATCAGCATGGTTAGCACGATCAACATGATCAGTATGATTAGCATGGTCAGTACGATCAGCATGGTCAGTACGATCAGCATGGTCCGTATGATCAGCATGGTAAGTACGATCAGCATGGTAAAAGACATTCGTGATTTCCAAAACAAGGTGTAGAAGTCAAAGGAGAACTTATGACTCAACATTAAGTACTTAAAAATTATTTTTAATCATCAAATGAAAATTATTTTTTAATGGTTATGACGGGGAATGAAATCGTATCACATCGTGGAGACGGTAAGTCGTACGTACGCACGAGCGACAATATCATTTTATTGACGGTGAAATCATATGTATTTGGATGTTATATTACATATAAAAAATAATTAACATGTTATAGTTATTATTTATATTAGTTATACTCATTATTATACACATCCAAATAATGATGCGTTGAATAACAAACTACACCACGATGTGGAGACAATAAGTTGTACGTACACACGTATGGTGACTTTTTCATTCAAAGGATGGATAGTACAATGAATATGGTTGTATCATATTTATACTAACATCTTATTATGTAGAAGTTACTGGAGTTATTATTTTAGAATGGAAACAAAAAATAAATAGGAAGTGGAAGAAGAAAAGAACTTTGAAAGGGGTGATGAAATAATTACCTCTTCTTCAGGTGCTTCCTTTTGATTTGAACAAAAGGGATCCATAGGTTATATTTCTGATCAAATTAAGGAATATAGTGTGAATTTAGGGTAGCTCAGAGGAGATTTGATTATGGGTTGGCCGAGCCAAATGGCTTTGGAGTTTTGAATTTGAGATAAGTGAAGGACCCTTTTATAGGAGAGGCGTGGGGAACTTTAGGATGAGC
This sequence comes from Viscum album, assembly GCA_963277665.1. NCBI lineage: Eukaryota > Viridiplantae > Streptophyta > Magnoliopsida > Santalales > Viscaceae > Viscum > Viscum album. Next base: position 666,548,052 of record OY728135.1, on the reverse strand, counting down.
TTGAAATATTATATTATTATTAAATTATTTTAGGTTTATAATAGCTCCAAATGGATTTATTTAAAGGATAGGGTGTGGATGGGTCTAAATAATCTCAATAAATAGGTTATATATATGATTAGGTCACCATATTAACCTTATCATTAATATTTAACTCATAGTTAAATAGTTTAACATTTACCGTGTCTTCTTATCTTTTTTATATTACATGGTTAATAAAATTACTATAAAATTACAATAGAATATAAAGTGGTTCATTAATAAAATATATAATTGTATCTAAGTCCATTTTATAATATTATAATTTTAAAAGTATTATATCATTTTATAAAATATAATTTGTTTTAAAAACTCATTTATGTCAATTTTGACAGTACTTATTATTTGGTTTTGGTGAAAGTCATAAGAACTTGATTACTTAGGCAAAAATATATTTAATAAATCCTAAAATTTCATATTCAACTATAAAATTATTTGGTGGATTCAAAATTTTAAATTTACATTTATTTTAATATTTATAATATCAATTATTTTAATCATTCATTAATAAGTTAATTACTGCATCATCATTGTGTCAAAAATAAATTTAACTATTTAATGTCTAAAAATTATAAATAAAATATGATGATGTATGAAATCTTTTTATCTTTCTAATGAATATTTACAGTAGAATTTATCTTATGTATAACCCTGTATTAAAAAGGATTAGTTAAAAAAATTTGAATTTTAACCCTTTTAACTCTTCTTTAAATAAAATATAATAAATGTCCTAATCTAACCCAAATGGATCAAAAAGGATCTTATTTTTTTCCTAAGGATGATTTTGGTTGAAAAACACTTATTCAATATAATTAGGACATGTTTTGGGGTAATTATAACATTAAGTTTACCTTTAATTACACTATTTACTTTTAACCATGGTTAATAGAATTCAAAAGTTACTATTCACCGAAAATTATTTTCATCCTATTAAACCACATTTTACTTACTAATTTCATCCGTGTCACTTGGATTTTTGAAATTCAATTCCCTGAAGTGTTAAAATTACATTTTATCTAGATTTACAAATGTGCCTAAAAGGTGGGTAAAAGACATTAAAAAATTCAGTAAAATTTTGTATATCTAATCTTATTATAAAATTACCCCAATTAATTCCATTTGATTAACATAGGTATTATGTATCTATTTTGAATTTTTAAAATAAATTTAAAATTTAAAATAATTATTTAAATAAAAATTTGTTTTTAAAACAATAATGTAGTGCTTTTCACTATTCATAAAAAATTGAATGTTTTCAGAAAAATACCAAGAATTCACCATAAGATAATTTTGATATTCCAAATCAAAAAATCAAGTCCAACATAAAAAATAAAATTTATAAAATTTAAATAAGTGTGTATTACTATTCATATATTCTTTTTAAATAGCTAGTTTGATTGGTTGTGGTGTGCTAGAACTAGAAGTTGTGTACAATATAAGCTATTGTATTATTAAATGAAAAACCTACCATGGAAGCTTGGGGTGTTAAATTCTTCCCTCCTTCAAATAATTTCATCCTCGAAATTTCTAGAATAATATGACATTAAAATATTTGGGTGGTTCTCCATCCTAAGTTCCTCAAGTTCCCACGTTGCCTCTCCCATTTTATGGTTTCCCCAAAGATCTTTTACAAGACGAGTCGTCCGGTTTCTCCACACTTGTTCTCTGGTATCAAGAATTAGGATAGGCTCTTCACAATAAGAAAAATCTGGTTCCAGTTCTATTTTTTCATAGATGATTACATGTGTTGGGTCACACATGTATTTTCTCAACAGTGATACATGGAACACATCATGAACTTTGGAGAGACATGGAGGCATTTCCAAACGGTAAGCTACAACTCCAATAATTTCTATAATTTCGAATGGTCTTATGTACCTGGGACTTAATTTACCTTTCCTATCGAATCGTATAATACCCTTTCATGGATATTCCTTCAAGAAAACATGATCTCCAACTTTAAATTCAAAATCCTTCCTTCGGTTATTGGTATATCTCTTTTTCCTACATTGATATGCTTTGATGTGGGTTTGGATAATCTTCACTTTTTCTATTGATTCCTCAAAATGTTATGGGCCTACGAGTTTTCATTCACCAACATCATCCCAAAAAGTTGATGTGCGACATCTCTTTCCATATAATGCTTCAAATGGCGCCACATGAATATTTGAATGGAAGGTATTTTTATAGGAAATACTACAATAGGTAAATATTAATACCACATACCATGAATATGAAGTGAGTAAGATCTCAACATGACTTCTGTGGTTTAAATAGTAAATTTTGATATTCTATCAGTTTAAAAGTGGTAGGTAGTTCTCGACCAAAGTTTAGTATATAGGGCTTCCTAAAGACATTTCCATAATATTGATGTAAAATGGGGATCACGATCCGAAACAATTTATAGGGTTACACCATGAAATCTTACAAATTCATTAATATATAGTCATTCTAATTTTCAAGTGGTAAATCTTCTCTTATAGAATGAAAATTTACTAACTTGGAATGAGGATCAACAACGACCCATATTTCATCATTCCTTCTATGAGTCTTTGGTTTCCCCATGAAAAAGTCCATTATAATCAGAAATCTCCCTCTTCATGTTGTCCCACCAAAAATGTTCCTTCAAATATCTATACACCTTAGTGATACCAGGGTGTATAGAGAAATTGGAGCTATGAGCATCCTTCACCAATTCACTTCTTAGATCAGGTGTATTGGGAACAAAAAGCCTCTTCCCAAATTTCAAAATTCCATCTTCATATCCGAAGTCAATCAATCTCCCATCACTCACAACTTTAATTTTATTTTGAAACTCTTCATCATCAGTCTAATAAATTTTTTTCCTTTCTAGTAAATATGGATTGAAAACCATTTCAAAAAGTATCAATGTTTCACCTTCTATGATTATTCCCATATCTATATTTACTAGATCAATGAACATAGGATCCCTTTCAACTCTCATCTTTTTCAGAATTCCATGATCCTTTCTTCCTAAGGCATATGCCACCTTATTTTTTTCCCCGGGTTGTAGTGTATTGTGAAATCGTTATCCTTGAGTAGTTCAACCCCTAACCTTTGCCTCGTGTTGAGTTCATTCTATAAGAAAATATACTTAAAACTCTTATGATCAGTATATATCACACATTTTTTACAATAAAGACAATGTGTACATATCTTCAGAGTAATGATAACAACTTCTAAATCAAAATCATGATTGGGATATTTTTTTCATATATTTTTAGTTGTCATGACGCAAAGGAAATAACTCTATCATTCTACATAAGGAAAAAAGAAAGTCCTTTCTTTGATGCATCACTATAAATAACAAACCTATCATTCCTCAATGGTAGAGTCAAGATAGGATCATTGACTAATATTAACTTCAATTATAAAAAAAATTCTTCACACTATTTTTTCCAAACAAATTTAACCCCTGTACATCTGAGATTTGTTAATGGGTTAGCCAATCAGGAGAAATTTTGGATGAAACACTGATAGTAAACCTGCTAAACCAATAAAATTGTGTAACTCAGTTATACTCGTCAGTGTTGGCCATTATTGTATTGCTCTTATCTTTGAAGGATAAATAGATATTACAACCTTAGAGACAATATGGCCAAGAAAAGAAATTTCCTGAAGCTAGAATTCACACTTTCTAAACCTCCCATAAAACTCATTTCATCTAAGAGTTTTTAGAATATTGTGGATGTGATTTTCATTATATTCATAGATTTTAGAGTATACCATGATATCATCAATAAATATAAGTAAAAAGTAATCAAGATATTCCTTGAAACCTATATTCATTAAATCCATGAAAATCGAGGGTGAATTAGTCGGTTCGAAAGCAAATACTGTAAACCCTTGATGCCCATACCTAGTTTGATATGTTGTATTTAGAATGTCTTCCTTCTTCACGCACAACTGACGATATCTAGATCGAAGGTCAATCTTTGAAAAATATTGAGCTCCATGATTTTGATGAAATAAATCATCAATGTATGGTAGGGGATACTTGTTCTTTATTTTTATAGCATTGACCTCCCTATAGTCAATGCACAACCTCATAGATGCATCTTTATTCTTAAAAAAATAGCAGGGGACACCCATAAAGAAACACTAGGAATAATAAATACATTATTACTTAATTCATCTAGTTGTTTCTTTAGTTCCACTAATTCCATAGTTTCTATTCTATAATGGGTCTTCGATATGGGCTTTGAACCAATAATTAAGTTAGTGGAAAACTAAATTTCCTATTTTGGAGCATGTCCAGGTAAATACTCCAGAAATACATCAATATATTCTTGCAAAATAGGTACGTATTATATTTGAACATTACATTACTCACCCATAGTTATTTCACTCCATTCCTCCCTAATAATTGAATTTAGTAGAGCTACTAGGGGTGGATCTAGATGAAAATCAGATGGTTATGTTTCTGCTATAATGATAAGGTATTCCTTATCATCATAAAAAATTGTAACATACTTCTTCTTAAAATTATTATTTTCATCCTGGTCTAGAAGCTAATCCATACTGAGGATTATATAAAATTCAATAATGGGTATGATAATAATATCAGCAGAAAAGAACATTTATATTCCATAATGGTAACTGATTGACAAAACATTGTTGCAATGATACTTCCCTTAGGAGTATAGGCTGAGAACTCCCTTAATAACTCAAATTGGAAATATCTAATTTTCTTGGAAAATTGGGAAGATATAAATAAATGTGCTGTTATAGAATCAAATAAATCATTGGATAATTTTTAGGAAATGATTAAAGTACCTTCCACTACACCATTAGGAACTTCTACCTCAGCAGTAGTGATCGCATAAGCTTGACCTTTCTCCCTTTCCATTTTTTGAGGTGTGTTTCTTTGACACTTTGGAGATTCATTTGAATAATTCCCCATTTCATTATAATTTTAGCATTCAACATTGATAGAATCTTTCTTCCCATTGAAATCATGATCTTGGTGGCATTTTTCTCCACACTTTTAACAAACTACAATCCCCTCTAGGAATGTACTAGGATGTTTATTCCCACAATTACTATAGGATGGAAATTCCACATTTACCTTATTCCCCTTATTTCATTTTCTAGAGTTTTTAGAAGATCTCTTATTCTCTTGATTGACGTTATAGACAAAAGAATTACTGAATTCCATTTCTATCTTGATAGAACATGAGACTGCATATTCATATGATAAGAAATATAGTTACACTAATGCTCGATGGAGAAATTGTTTTAAGCCGTCAATGAATTGATCAATCTTACGTATTGGGTTATTTATGTAATATTCAGCATGCCTTTCTAACCTTTTAATGTTAGCCTCATACTTTTTGATATTCTCATCCTCCTTTTACCTAAGACTCATGAATTTTATTTCCATATCCACTCGATGTTCACGAGGAAAGTATATTTCCGTGAAAAGATCTCTAAAATACCTCCATTCCATATTTGATACACTACTAGAAAATAGGTCTATACCCATGTTTTTGCAAAAAACCGTGGGTATAGGGATAGTAGGTGAACCTATACCGACGGTTGTGCCAAAAACCGTGGGTATAGGGTGTTTTCTGAAGACCTATACTGACGGTTTTTGAAAACCGTAGGTATTGTAGCTTTTTTTTAAGACCTATACCCACGGTTCACCAAAACCGTGGGTATATCTTTCCCGCATTATGACTGGGAAATAAAATTAGGCAGGACACGGAAAATATTTGGCGGGAATTCAATTTTTTCACGGTTTGGATTAATATATTTATATACATATAAAAATAAACTTTCAAAAGTTATATAGCTCGGTTGGCCATCGGTTAGCCACAGTCATTAGGTGCTTTGCGAGGTGCGGGTTCGAAACCCAGTGATTGCTTTTTTTTAATTTAAATACCGAATATTAATATATATATATATATATATAAGATGATATATCTATATATAACATATAAAAAATCCCGCCCAGTTGGTCGTGCGGTTGCGAGACCTAGCGCATGTTCCAGGTTTGAAACCTAGCGGGCATATTTTTTGAATTTAAAGATCAAATATTTATATATATATATATATATATATATATAAGTAGATATCTGTACATATAATAGATAAAAAGCCCAGTTTAGTTGGTGGCGTGGTTGTGATTGTTTGCGCGAGTCCTGGGTTGGAAACCCTCTGGGTGATTTTTGTGAATTTAAATACCACACGGTTTTCAAACCGTTTGGTCTGTTCTGTGCCACGTTGGAACAGCCGGTGTGCCACATATGACTCCCATATACCCATGGTTCTCCAAACTGTGGGTATAGGCTGAGACCCCTATACCAATTCCATTCAATCCCACAGTTCCCAAAATCATGGGTATATGCAATACCCACAGTTTTGAAACGTGGGTATAGGTCGTTCTTCCAGTAGTGATACTTCTTCATCCTCTTTAGTGTTTTGAATTAATAACCACCATTGATCTGTATCTCATGTGAGGAGATAAACTACCATGACAACTTTTTCCCTTTAGCTACTCCCAAAAGAATGAAATATTTTTTCTATAGAACTTATCCATTTCTCAGAGATTAAGGGATTTGTATTCCCATTCAATTTTTGTGGTTGATTCCTCATGATGTAGTCTAACATTGATCCCCCTATGTTGTGGATCGGGGTGCTCCATATGGGTAAGGTTATTATTCATAACCTGAGTGAGTTGTCCCAGTATTGTTATAATCTGTTCAGCACTAGTTTCATCACCATATCCAATATAATTATCTTCAGTAGAACGGAAATCCATACATAGATTATGTGTGTTGATACATTTTCCATTCCTTCCAATAGGTTCCATTTCTAAACAATGGAATAAACTTGGTTAGTTTATGAATCGCAATGCATAATTCCATACATGTAAAATACTTACATAAATTAAAGAGTTTATGCATACAATCTATAATCATATTTTTTTTCCTTGGGGACGTATTTACTCATAAATCCTTCATAATTGTTTATAAGGAAATGTAAATTATCCTAAGAATATCCCCCTGGAGTGTCAAGACAGGTGTGTAGTAAGCCTCGTTGTCGTGTACCAGGATACCTCAGGTCAAGCCCGAAACTCCTTATCATAGTTTTCACTCCTAGGTATATCTTCGCCAGAATCACGTCTACTTGTAGTATCCAGATAGGGATGTATTTCTTCAAAAACCCACCTAATATTTACATTTCCAAATTTTTTGGATATTCTTCTATACTAATCCTCAAATTCTATCTTGGGGTAATGTTCTCTAATTAGAGTTTTTGTAAATCTAGTTTTCATGGTTTGTACTAAACTCTCTCAGATACCAACAGTAATGTCCCAACTCTAGTTACCCAGATTCTGTGCATTATTAAATAACAATGTCATGATCACAAGAGATCAAGTCCCTAAAGACAGATCAGTTTAGTATCCTTGGATTTATTGGATACATACATAAGTTTTACATTACATTAATAAATGAAATAAACATTGTGTATCCTTTGGACACACTCATATCCCTTATCCTATCCCTGTAGGACAATCATAATATACTTCTTCTCATCCTGGTAAAAATAAAACATAAGAAATGGGTGATATCAGATACTCAGTAAGGATAGAATCATATCAGAAACTATAATAAATAATCATAAACATTTAAGGCAATGTATAAGACTAAAATAAGATCTTTTTAAACTTAAAATTCATCATAATATGGAAAATAAAAATCAAATAATTACATTTAATTATTCACAAGGATATTATACTAGTTGAATAATAACATGAAATATGAATAGAAAATTTCATAATGATGGAATGCATGATACAAGAAATAATAACAACATAGTCAAGGCCTTGTCCCAAGACTAAAAATAAAAATATTGTCAAGGCCTTGTGCAAATAAACAAGTTTTTCTCACGATACCTACCAATGCATCAAGGGGTTATAGTAGGACCTTCTCTTCACTTACTACGTCCAATGCATTCCTCATATTGAAAGGTTGATACATAACATAAACATTCATATTAAAACTATCATATGAAATGTTAATACTTTAACCATAAACCTTGAATCGTATAAATATAAAACATCCACATTCAAACATATCACAAAACCTTAAATTCAATATGGAATATTGTATCATAATCAATCAACTTCAAACAAGCATAAAATCCAACAATGTATGTTGACATAGTAAAAATCATTCCAAAAACTATTTAAATGAAATATCTCTTTCCACTCTGAAATAATTTAAAAGTAACGAAAAAATATATTTTGAAAATATTTTTATATGATTTTAAAGGATTCTTCAAAGGTGTTATAATGGAAACAAATACCCGCACCTTCCATATATGTTAAAAAATATTATTTTCTTAATTTTTTGAAATGGTCTTAAATTAACTTGTTTGGAAAATGAAGGAAACAATTCCTAAAAAATATTTTATAAATATTAAAAAAAGGGTATAAATGAATTTAACCCATAGTCTTGAAAATTGAAAAAATGTTTTCAAATACATTTTTATGAAACAAAGATGTGGATAATAAAGAAGTCCCGGAGACACTTACATATAAACAACCTCGGATAATAAAGAGATTGTAAAATTAACCCTTACCTTGTAGTTGATCATAGTTTAGGGTATGTTAACATCATGTATAATGGTTAAATAATTGTTATTAAATTATATTAGAACCACATACATAAATATGATATCATTTATGATCCTCAAATATTGATTTGTTAATAATATTTCAGAAGTATCATTGTTTCAGGTGTTAACTGATTTGTTTTCCTTTATATGTTTTGTTATGTAAGACATTTTTGTTATAGATAGGATGTATTTTATTCATATCCATAATTTTATTATGTTCATAAACATTATTTTTAATCATCAAAGGAAAATTATTCCTCAATGGTTACGATGGGGAATGAAATTGTATTGCGTCGTGTAGACGGTAATCCGTACGTACGTAAAAGCGATAATATCCTTCTATTGATGGTAAAATCATATGTATTAGGATGGTATATTACATATAGAGAATAATTAAAATGTTATATATATTATTGAAATTATTTATACTCATTATTATACCTATCCAAATAATGATGCGTTGATTAACAAACTACACCACGACATGGAGACGGTGAGTAGTACGTATGTACATATGGTGACTTTGTCATTCATAGGATGGATAAAATAATGAATATTGTTGTACCATATTTATTATAAAATCTCTGTATGCAGAAGGAATTAGATTTATTATTTTAGTATGGAAAAAATTAAGAAATAGGATGTTGATGAAGAAAAGAACTTTGAAAGGGGTGATTAAATAATTACATCTTCTTCCGGTGCTTCATTTTGATTTGAACAAAAGGGCTCCATAGATTGGATTTATGAAGAAAGTTATGCTTCTAGGTTGAATTGATGGTATTTGGGAGGAGATTTTATCAGGGTTTCGATGATCCAAATGGCTTTTTAAGTGTGAATTTGAGACAAGGGAAGTACACATTTATAGGAGAGGTGAGGGTCACTTTAGGAAGAGCTTGAAATATTATTGTATTATAAAATAATTTTCAATTTATAATAGCTCCAAATGGATTTATTTAGAGTCTAATGTGTGGATGAGTCGAAATACCCTCAACCAATAGGTTTTAGACAATTTTAGGTCACCATATTAACCTTATCTTTTAGATTTAACTCTTAGTTAAATAGTTTAACATTTACCATGTCTTCTTGTATTTTTTATATTAAATTTTTAATAAACATACTATAAAATTAAAAGGGAACCTCAAGTGGTTAATTAATTAAATATATAACTTTATCTTAGTCCTTTTCCCAAATCTTAAATTTTTTGAAGTATTATATCATTTAATAAAATAGTATTTGTTTTAACAAATTATTTATGTCAATTTTGACACTACATAGTATTTGGTTTTTCTAAAATTCATTAAGAATTGATTACATCAAAAAAAATACAATGAATCAAAACTAACATGTCATATTCACCTATACAGTTTTATGATGGCCTCAAAAGTTTCAATTTACAATCATTTTAATATTTATATCATCAATTATTTTAATCATTAATTAATAATGTAATTACTGCTTCATCATTGTGTCAAAAATAAATTAAATTATTTAATGTCTAAGATTTATAAATAAAATACAATGATGTATGAAATATATTTATCTTTCTAATTAATAGTTATTATAGAATTTATCTTATGTATAACCCTGTATTAAAAATGGATTAGTTATTAAAATTGGAATCCTTACACTTTTAACTCTTCTTTAAATAAAATATAATATATGTCCTAATCTAACCCAAATGGATCAAAAAGGATCCTATCATTATCCTAAGGTTGATTTTCGTCGAAAAACACTTTCCAATAGAATTAGGAAATGTTTTTTTGGTAATTACAACATTAATTTTACGTTTAATTACCCTATTTACTTTTAACCGTGGTAAATAAAATTCAAAAGTTACTATTCAACAAAAATTTATTTCCATCCTATTGAACCACATTTTACATACTGATGTCAACCGTGTCTCTCATATTTTTTATATTCAATTCCCAAAAGTGGTTAAATTACGTTTTATGTAGATTTGAAAATGTTCCTAGAAGGTGGGTAAAAGACGTTTAAAAATTCAGTAAAATTTTATATATCTAATCTTATTATAAAATTACTCCAATGAATAATATTAGATTAATATAGATATTATGTATCTATTTTAATATTTTGAAATAAATTTATATTTTAAGATAAATTTTTTTAAAAAAAAATTGGTTTTTAAACAGTAATGCATTGTTTTTTACTATTCATCATAAATTTAAAGTTTTCAGAAAAACACCAAAAATTCACCATAAACTAATTTAGATATTCTGAATCCAAAAATGAATTCCAATTAAAAAAATAAAATTTATAAAATTTCCAAATGTGGGTATTACTATTCATAACTACTTTTTAATCTACTAGTTTGATTGGTCGTGGTGTGCTCAAACTCGAAGTTGCATATAATGAAATCTATTGTATTATTCAAATTGAAATGTACCGTGGAAGATTAAGGAGTTACATTATTCCCCCTTTAAATAATTTCCTCCTCTAAATTTCTAGAATACTACTCCATAAAAATAATTGCGTGTTTCTTCATCATAAGTTCCTCACATTCTCATGTTGCCTCTTCCATTTTATGGCTTCTCTGAAGAACGTTTACAAGACAAGTCGTCAGGTTTCTCAACACTTGTTCTCTGGTATCAAGAATTTTGATAGGATCTTCACAATAAGACAAATCTGGTTGGAGTTCTATTTCTTCACAAGTGAGTACATGCATTGGGTCAGAAATGTATTTTCTTAGTAGTTATACGTGGAAGACATCATGAAATTTAGAGAGACTTGGCATCATTGAAAAATGATAATCTAGAACTCCAATTCGTTCTAAAATTTCGAATGGTCTGATGTACCTATTACTTAATTTACCCTTCTTACAGAATCATATAAGACCCTTTCTTGGAGATACCTTCAAGAAAACATGATCTCCTACTTGAAATTCCAAATCCTTAATTTGGTTATTAACATACCTATTTTTCCTACTTTGAGCTGCTTTGATGTGGGTTTGGATAATCTTCACCTTTTTCCATCGTTTCCTTAACAAGTTCTGGTCCTACTAGTTTTCTTTCACCAACATCATCCCAAAAAGTTGGTGTGATACATCTCTTTCAAAATAATGCTTCATATGGTGCAATATGAATACTTGAATGGAAGTTATTGTTATAGAAAAATCCTACCATAGGTAAATAGAGATCCCACATATTGTGAAATTCAGGTGAAAAAGATCTCAAAATGACTTTTATGGTTTGAATATTTAGATCTTTTTTTTATCAGTTTGACGATTGTATGCAGTGCTCAACCGAAGTTTAGTATCTAGGGATTTTTGAAAACTTTTCCAGAATATTGATGTAAAATGGGGATCACAATCAGAAACACTCGATATGGGTGCCCCATGAAGAATTACAACATCATTAATATAAAGTATCACTAAACATTTAAGCTGTAAATCTTCTCATATAGCAAGAAAATGTGCTGACTTGGTAAGACGATCAACAATGAACCATATTGCATCAATCCTTATAGCACTATGGGAATAAATAGTTTTTTTACATCAGTTGTTTTTTATTTTTTACGTCTGTTTTTGGCCGAATTTATTGTAGGGGACTTTATAAATACTATCTTTTACATCGGTTTTTTTAAAATCGACAGAAAAGAAAGAAATATGAAGCCATTTTCATGTCAGTTCCTAAAAACCCTATGTGGAAAACAGTTCGTAGTCATGATTTATTACGTTGTTTTTAAATAACCGCTGCAATATGTTGTTTATTTTTTCAGTTATTAAATAACTGGCATAATAAACAACCCCTCCGAAGCATTTTTCATGTCAGTTATTAGAATATGATGTGGAAACAAGGTTATAACATCCGTTATTTTCGTAACCGATGTGATAAACCAGTCTGCAAATCGGGTTTTCACGTCGGTTAAAAAAGAACTCATGTGAAAACATATATACTAAGTCGGTTATTCAATAACTGACTTATAAAAACAACCCCCATGTATTTATTACGTCAGTTATAAAATCATAGATGTAAAAACCAATTTATTTTAATAATACAGTACAACCATTACAATGTGATTCCAAAACAGACCAAAACCACTAGACATCCCCACCACACACCTTGGACACCCCCTACACCCTTGGACTCCCCCCTGAACACCCTTACCCCCTAGACACCCTCTCACCACCCTGAAACCCCCCTGAAAACCCCCCAGCCCCTGCACACCCACGCACCCATGGGACAACAACCCCCTGGACACCCCTTACCCCTTGGGACATCCCCCTGACCTCCTATAGAGCCCCCACCCCCTATACACCCTCCCACCCACTAGATATCCCCCACCACCTAGACACCCCGACCCCCCAAGACACCCTCCCACCACCTTGGAACCCCCCCCCCCCCCACCCTGGACATCCATCCCCCCTGGACACCCCCGACCCCTTTGGACAGCCCAACCCCCTAGACACCCCCCACCCCCTAAACAGCCCCTCCCACCCCTTAAATAGCCCCACCCCTGGAAGCCCCCCCCCCCAACATGGACACCCTCCCACCCAATGGACACCCCCACCCCCTAGACACCCCCTACCCCCTTGGACATCCCCCACCCCCTAGATAGCCCCTACCCCTAGACACCTCCCCACCCCACTTGATAGCCACCCCCACCCCCTGGACACCCATCCACCCCCTGGATAGCCCCCACCCCACCCTAATGGACAACCCTCCACACCCCCCCCCCACCCCCTCGGGACACCCCCGAACCCCTCGGACACCCCCCCCCCCCAAACACCCCCACCCCTGGACACCCCCACCCCAAGAAACCCCCACCCCCTGGACACCACCACCCACTGGACACCCTCCAACCCACTGGACACCACACCACCCCACTGGACAGCCCTCCACCCCTGGACAACCCCCCCACTAACCCCCACCCTCATGGAAATCCCCTACCCCCTTGGACACACCCACCCCACGGACACCCCCTACCCCTTGGACAACCCCACCCCCATTAAGTCATTACTATACTCTGAAAAAGTATAAAACAAGTAGAAACGGGGCCAAAAAGAGACCAAAACCAGACCAGAATCCAAACCATAAAAACATCAGAACTATACCAAAATAAAAATAACCTATGAAAAATTAAACATTAACATATATAACATTCAAAAATTATAATGTCAACTAAAAACAACAATCCAACCAAAACAACTACCAAATAAACAATTTAATTACAATATTGAAAATTTAATTTTAAACTACAAACAAACTTAAATCCAATCAAACCTGTAAAAATAATTTGACCATTCCACTTGTAAGTGTTTGACCTCTTTAGCACTATAGGGTTGAGGTTCATCAAATAGCTAAAAATTAAAAGGATAGTAGTTAATGTTTATAATGAATAAATCAAATAAAATATAATGACAAAGTTTATAAGGAAAAATTACCATGTAAAACTTCACATGGGTTCCAGTTGTAATTATATCATATATAAATATTAACATATAATATTTGCATTCAATGATGCCTTGTTTTTTATTAAAATTATGTTTAAATTAGTTTCAATTCAAAATTTCATTTTTATGTAACACATCGAAAAGTACAACTTATAAATAGATATTTACCTTTACTTTTACATATTTGTTCTTGGCACTCTTTTTCTTTGTTTTTTATAAAGTCGAACCACATCCTGTTAGAAAATAATACAAATGGGATAAATTTAAAATTCATTATAATATAAAAAACTATTAAGAAATTGAAACTTACTTTTCCAACATATTTTGAAAAATTTCCAGCACATCACCATGGATAGATCATTTCCAATAAATTGTTTTCTCCCTTGGAAAAAACACCTAACATCTAATGATCACTGATATAAAAAAAATTAAAGTTAGCAGTTTTTTATATTAAAAGATAATGAACACTTTTCCAGATATATGTTTCATACCCCTCAAAAAAATGCGTCATCCATCATTGCATGATTATATTTTGTTCAATTATTTTAGCAATATAAAGTGTTCTTTGTTCTTCATCCAATGCATGTCCTTCGAGGGAAATCAATTTTGGGTCCATGAATCCAAATACATCTCTCTACTCATTGATCTCAGACATGTTATAAAGATACCTAATACAAAACAGACATAAGTATAAATTTGTAATAAATATAATTCATGGAATGTTGTTAATACATACATGGAAAAAATATTCACCACATTGATGCCCATCTTATCTCCAGTAACAAGCTCCATGATATCATTGTTTGCAATCACCACATCGATTTCACGTCCACAAAAACGAGCTTCTATTAAAAACTCATAGTTATCTTCCAACAACTATGAATATCTTGATAATCATTCAAGACTACATGAATCTATATCTGATTTCATAGACATTTGTCTTTTTTGTTTTCTATATAGTGTTTCTTTACCTTTGAAGTATTCCTGTAAAAATAAATAGAAAAATATATTATATTTCAAATGTTAAAATTTTAATAAAAAATAAAATAAAATATATAACATACATAACTCTATGGAAATGAGTTTCAGAAGTCTGGATGGACAAACTAAAAAGTGGTTGATACTATTTCCAACTGTCATCACCTCGTCTATAGGTAATGGTAGTTGAGATGATCTATCTATAATATCATGTACAGTGACCCTATGATGCTCTACCTCTAATTACTGATGATGAACTGTATCTCCTGTACAATATACCATCCCATATTAAACTATATTTTGGTGAATATCATCAACATATAACCCACAATAAGTAGGAACCTATGGTGGAGGATTAGGATAAAAACGGGGTCCGTAGGCTGAGGTGGGGGAGTGGGAGCTACTGGCGGAGGTGGAGGATAAATAATGGGGTCTTCAGGGGGAGGTGGAAGAGTGGGAGATGTAGTCTGAAATTTTCTTTGCATGTCTAAAAACATATACTATACCGATTCTATAATATTTTCCTCCATAGTCGCATTAATATTATGATCTTCAACCTCCAAGGATTCTATTTTTTTATAAACACTATCAATGAAAGAAGTTGATGAATGTGGAAAAACGTTATTTACTGATACACCCTTCAGATATCCTCGTACACGACCGAGGTGTTTGGGATTTTCCAATGTTTCAGATAAAATATCTTACCTCCCAGAAAGTGTAAATACCCCCTATGAGCTCTACTCCTCAAAACAATCTGGTATTAGTTAATTGAAAATTCCTGTAATGATTAAAATTATATAAAGAATTTAATTAACATAAATAAATCAAATAAATATCTTACAATCCTCTCACCTATGATTCTCGATTTTTCTGAAAGATATTTTCCCTTTTTGTTCATCTGAGATCTCTTCTATTTTTCATGTCTAGATGGAGGGGATGGAGGGGAAACCTCTAAATAGCTTGAAGACTCAGCTCTTAGTTTTTTTAATTTTTCCACCATCATTTGTTCTTCCAATAATGTATACCCTATCTGAGATAAACTATGAGAGTATACATTTTTGGATTGCATCTCATAATGAGGTGACCTTGTTTTCTATAAATTAAGAATAATAAATCATTAACAAAACATTAATAAGATCATTTAAATAAGAAAGATAATAAAAATTTACATTTCCTTTAACAAAAATGAACCTTTTATTATACTTTCAACAAATTGCCTCCATGTGTCTTAATCTATGAAATGATATATATGACCTGGATTTTCATGATTACTATGACCAAAAATGAAATCAGATGTGAGGGTTTATTTGAAATCCCTCCATCTCCTTGTATCCATCGATAAACATTTATTCCAAACTCCTCTAGTGTCAGGAATATCAAATGTCATCCAATGAAGAAGAGGTAAAACATATTATACTAGAAACATTTAATGATTAGTCAAACAATAGAAAAAGATCTTACCAAAATTCTCTCCCACAACTGAGATATTATTTCATTCTCCACACTTCTCCATTCATCATACGAAATTCTTACATTCCTTTTACCCTGAGTTAAAACAAAAATCTTATTTTTCTTTGCATTTGGCCCTCTTGGAATATCACTCTCATCAAACTCAACCAGTATCCTCTGGTCCTGGCTACAAGAAAGTGATAATTTTGGGAAATGTGTGCAACCACATTTAACAACTCTTGAACTCTTCATTGTCATTATGGGAGAACATGACGAATATTTGGGAACATCAAGAGAAGAATGTGAATATTCCTCCCCATAGGTATGACCATGAAGCTTATCTCTAGAATCAGGTGGTTGATCAACTAATTGATCTGTCATTATCTTCCAAATCAAAAAAGAAAACATTAGTTCAAAAATATAAAAATTCAAATATTACAAAACTAATATAAACAAAAAACAGAAAAATTAACTAAGTTACATAATAGTAAACATGGTAAATTTGGTAAGAATGTTAAACAAGGGTAAGGATGGTAAACATGGTAGACATGGTAGTGTAATTTTCATTCAACAAAATCAATAAATATATAATTTACGTAAAGTTAAACTATGGTGAACTATCGTAAACATGGTAAAAATTGTAAAATAATTCTCATTCAACAAAATAAATAGATATATAAGTTATGAAATGGTAAAAATGATAAACTAAACTAAACAAAATTAAAATAGGCGAAAAATTTTCTACTTATTCTTTTAATACGCTTTTTAATAAAGGAAAAATTTACAATTTCTAAACATATGTTATCTGTAGATTTAGTAATGTACTAATGGATTGTTTCCCAAATTCCTTCATCATGGTCGTTCCTTATGGAACAAACCATGTATTCAATATGATCATCATTACTTTCTGCTAATCATTCCATGGAAGTAGGGATCTGGCATAAATCGTCATCCTCATCAAGTTGATCCTCACCAACATATTGTTTTTAACTTGTAAAAAAATAGACCACTACATATCTGATTGATCAACTACATAGAAAATCTATTTTTCATGTGCTTCCATTATAAAATAATTTGACGTGTCTTAGAATCTATTCATATTAACAATTGTCATTCCAAATTCATCATGACTGACACTGTCTCAACCAATAATCCATTTGAAGTTAAATATAGGAACTTTAATTTTAAAGTAATCAACCTCACATATTTCTTCAATGAATCCATAATATTCAATTGATGTAGAAATTTGGTTTTTGTCTTTAGAACTCGAAAAATTCATTCCTTCTGTAAACCCCAATACACCACTATTATGAACTGAACTTCTGTTGTCCGGAGATTTCTTATTAAATGTATAGCCATTAATGTCAGGCTCGGGCCATGTTATCTCTTTTAAACATGGACCACCCACTAACCATCTTATTGTCTCTAATACATCTGATCTACATAGAAAGGTCTTTTTAAACGATGGAAAAATGATTTGTTGTGCTCATTCAAAATCCACATTTCTTTCTCCTTTGGATGACATTGTTTGAACTCATTAATATGTTATGTGATATACAGTTGAGCATCAGCTATGTTATTCAAGATTTATAATTCTACCTTCTTCATCTGTTCAGCTGACAATGATTTGACTTTCAATCCACGAATCCCCCTATCATCATTAATAACTTTTTTATGGAGAGATGGAGGCAAACCTATGTGCTATGCCACCGCCATGTAGCTCGCACAAAACAAAGAAACCTCCTCAGAAATATAATTTTCAAAAATGGAGGCATCTGGTCAATATGGAATCTTAACATACCCCTTCAATATTTTCATATACCTTTTAAAAGGATACATCCAATGAAGATAAACTAGTCCACAAAGCATTATTTCTCAAACCAGATGAACCATTAAATGCGCCATTATATCAAAAAAATATGGAGGAAAATACATTTCCAATTGACAATGTATAGAAATTGCATCCTTTTCCACAAGTTTCAATGCATTCTCATCGATCACCTTATTACAAATTGAATTGAAAAAATTACACAACTTCATTATAGTCTTTTTGACACGAATGGTCAATATTCCACACAATAAAACTAGTAGAAGTTATTTCATAATGGTGTAAAAATCATGAGATTTTATACCTACCAACTTTAAATCCTTCAAAGAGAAAAAAATACATTTGAATAATAACGTTGAGGCACTTTGATATCATGAAGACACTGATGAAAGCTAATTTTCTCCCTCTTGGATAATGTATGACAATCCAGGGGAAGAAATGTTTATCTTCTATTAGGAGTGGGATCTAACTCCAAACATATTCTAATTTATAGTACGTCTAATCTTGCATTCAAACCATCTTTAGTATTTCCTTTAATATCTAATATTGTTGTAATCAAACTATTGAAGATATTCTTCTCCACAGGCATGACGTCAATATTCTGTTTCACTTCATGATATCTCCAATATGGTAGCTCAAAAAATATTGACCTTTTCTTCCAAATATGTCTATCATTACCAGATTTGTGTGTCCTTCCCAATGACACATCATGGTTTTTCACCATGCCAAAATACACATCACGGGATAAAGGTTTTGGAGAAATATCAAATTCTTCCGAGCCATTGAATGCCTGTTTTAGTCTTCTATAATAGTGATCCATAGGCAAAAACATTCAATGACCCATGTATACTATTTTCCTCAAATGATGAAATTGAAAATATGAAGTCTATTGTTTACAAATTGGACATGATTTATTCCCCTTAACATTATATCCAAGAAAATTCCCATACACTGGGAATTCATTTCTAGTGAACATAAGCACTGCATGCAGCTGAAAATATTCCATTTTATAAGAATCATACACCATAATAACGTCCTCCCATAAATGTTTCAAATCATTAATCAATGGTGACCAGAAAAAATTAATATCATTTCTAGGTTTCTTCAGACCCGAGATCATTATACTCAAAATGAAATATTTTTACTTCATACAAATTTCATGATAGAGGTTTTAAATTAACAATAAAACAAGCCATGAACTATGTGTGTTACTGAGGGTTTAGTATGGATTCATTCCATCTCTGCACAACCCAAGTTTGAGATTTCTAATTTCATTTCGAAATGTAGGATACTGCTCATCAATTTTCTTCTATTGTGGACAATCAGCTAGATGTCGTATTTTTCTGTCACATATCTACACATCAGCATGTCATATTAACCATTTTGCATTACGTGAATTAGAAAATAAATGTTTCCAATGATGAATTATTGGAAGATACCAAAATACCTTGACAGGGATCTTTGTAATCTCTATATTAGCCTTTGGTTTTTCTTTCAACTTATATCGTGATGTCCCATATTTTGGACACTCTGACAGAAATTCATATTTTTTCCAATATACCATACATTCATTCGTATAGTCTTGTATTTTCTTGTATCCCAATCTAATCAGGAATAATATATTCTTGGCCTTATAGTGTGAATCTTGAAGATCATTTTATTTTCAAAGAATGTATTTCATCAATTGAAGCAGATCTGTAATACTTTTGTCACTACATCAATGTTTCTTCTTCAGGTTAATCAGTATTAACATCACTAACAAAATCGAAAAATCTATAAAACTAGGATATAATGGTTTTTCAACATCACCATATAGATGAGCAACTGTTGGTTCTACCTCAATTTTTTTTTCTGCAATATCACAAATCATTTATTCAATTCCATCGGAGTTACCATCTTTCAAATCATCATCATTAGTATATATAAAATTGTGTGCAGTTTCACCATGCCAAATCCACGAACTGTAACTCAGATTAAAACCATGAAAATTTAAATGATCTTTGATGTCTCTAATTTTCAACTACTCCATATTCAAACATTTTAGGAATGGACTGAAAAACATGTCACTACTTGGAACATTTCGTTTAGAAAATTACAAAAAGGAATCAACACCTTCCTCATATTCATTACTCATTCAATTTTCCATAATCCAAATTCGAGACATTATTACCTATAACAAATATCAAAATTATACATCTTGTTAAGTTAAGCCAATTATATATATATATGAAAAATATCATAATTTGAAAGTAAAACAATTTTGAAATATAAAACAAATATATGCGTATTTGAAAAATATATGCATGAAAATGATTCTAAAAAGAAAATATAGTTAGATATAACAGTTGTAAATTAATATTGGATCCTTTCTTCATAAGGTACACAAAGAATACATCCTGGTGCAACTGGATACAAAATTCACCCTTTGATAAATAAGAAATATGAATTATAAATATTAAAATATCTATACATTCACTAACCAAATTACACCTATCCAAAGGATTTGAAACCATCGGGATAGCCCCTAAAACCATTGTGATATAATATCCCAATGGTTTCACACACCATTGGC
Organism: Viscum album; assembly: GCA_963277665.1. Lineage (NCBI taxonomy): Eukaryota > Viridiplantae > Streptophyta > Magnoliopsida > Santalales > Viscaceae > Viscum > Viscum album. Next base: position 666,527,130 of record OY728135.1, on the reverse strand, counting down.
ATGATGGTCGTTGCAAAAGTCCTATACCAACGGTTCTATAGGAAATGTTGTTATAGATTTCCTAAAGTTAATATATTTTATTGGTTTCAATGAAACCATTGGGATATATATATACCAAGGGGTGTCCAAGGGGGTAGAAGTTTTCCAGGGGTTTGGGGGATATCCAAGGGGGTAGGGGCTTTCCAAGGGGGTAGGGGAAATCCAGGGAATCCAAGGGGGTATGGGGTGTCTGGGGGTGGGGGTGGTCAAGGGGGTGGGCGTGTCCATGGGGGTGGGGGTGTCTAGGGGGTGGGGGAGTGGTGTCCAGGGCGTGAGGGGGCTTTCCAACCCCCTACACCATTGGAAAACCCACCCCCTATACCCCCACCCCTTGGATACCCCATACCCCCTTGAAAATCCCACTCACCACCTGGACACCACCCCCACCACCTGGACAACCCACACCCCCTGGACACCACCTCCACCCAGACCCCCTTGGACACCCACCTGGACACCCCCACCTCCCTAGATAGCCCCTCACCCCCTAGACAACCCTACCCCCTGGACACCCTTCCCCTCTTGGAACCCCCCCCCCCCCCGGACACCACCCCCACCCCTTGGAGAACCCGCACCCCTAGGAAAGCCCCCTGGACACCCCAACCCCCTGGACAGCCCCCACCCCTCTGAAAATCCCCCCCACCCCTGGACACTTCCACCCCTGGACACCCTTGATCCCCTTGGATAGCCCACTCACCCCCTGCCCCCCCCCCCCTCACCCATGGACAACCCCACCCCCCCCCCCCCCCCTGGGCACCACCCCCACCCCTACCCCCTTGAACAACCCCCTGGACACCACCCCCACACCGTTGGACACCACCACCCCCTTGGATATCCCCCCACTCCCCACCCCTCTAGACATCCCCCCACCCCCCGGACATCCCCCACCCCTAGGACACCACCCCCCGGGACACTACCCCTCACCCCCTTAGACACCCCCTGAACACCCCCACCCCCCTGGATAGCACCCTCACCCCCCTTGGACACCCCCACCCCTGGACACCCCTACCCCCTTAGAAATCCCCTCCCCCCAGACACCATCACCCACCCACTTGGACACCCCCTGGACACCACAAACCCCTTAGAAATCCCCAACCCCTCTAGACATCCCCCACCCCAGGACAGCCCCCCACCCACCCCTCTGGACCCCCCCCCCCACCACCCCCTGGATAGCCCCCCCCCCTCCCCTCTAGAAAGCCCCCTAGACACCCCTACCCCCTTAGATAGGCCAATCACTCCTAGACACCACCACCCCCTTGGATAGCCCCCTCACCCCCTAGACACCCCCACCCCCTTGGACACCCCCAACCCCCATGGACAGCCCCCGCACACCCTGGACACCACCCCCACCCCCTTGGACACCCCCAACCCTTGGACAGCCCCCACCCCCTGGACACCCCCACCCCGTGGACAACCCCGACCCCCCTTTGAATTCTTCACCCACATGGACACCCCCCCTTTAGACACCCACTATACACGCACAAAAACATGACATAACACACAAAAATCGTAAACTTTCCTGATATCACTTCCAAGGTTTATTTTACCAGAAAATAATTTAGCATGGTATAAAATAACACTATGAAACTTATAATGATAGAAAGAATAATGACAGAAAAATAAAATCTAAAAAAATAATTCAGGAAATCGTGAAAAATAAAAATGAATCCAAAACGTTTGGGGCTTACTTAAGTGTTGCGAGTCAACCTAATAGATCTACTTATAATAAATATGATGAATGGTGTTTGTAAAATGCTGCTGAGGGAATGAATTCGAAGAATCCTTTCTAGGTTTTCCATGCGAGGGAGACAAGTCGTAGGTCACTCGATCGAAGAAAACAGAATAACTGAATACGGGGTGCGATAATTCATTTAAAATCATTATCATGTCACTGATTTAATGACTGATGTGATAAACTTTTTTTTATGTTTATAACATTGGTTATATAATAACCAACATAGAAAATTATTTATCACGTCGGTTATTTTATAACTGACATTAAAAAAGGCTCTTTATCACGTAGGTTCTTTTTATAATCGATGTGATAAATTGCTGAGATTAGCTTTATGACGCCAGTTATTTTATAACTGACGTGATAAAGTGCCCAGATTCGATATTTCACATCAGTTATAAAATAACCAATGTGATAAAGAAAATCCTTGTATGTTTTACGTAATTTATAAAATAACAGACGAAAAAATTGAATCTCATCGATTTATCACGTCGGTTATACAATAACCAACAAGATAAATTGTTTTTTATAAATTTGAACGTCGGTTATATAAACCCGATGTGAAAAATTCTGACGTGTTAAACATTTTTTCCACTAGTGTAAGAGTCTTTGGTAGTCCCATGACAAAGTCCATCATAATATCATCCCATTTTCACTCAAGTATCGCAAGAGGTTGCATGACTCCTCTAGGATGTTGCCTTCTAGCCTTCACCTATTGACAAACCATACATCTTGACACATAATAAGAAATCTACCTCTTCATGTTGTCCCACCAAAAATGTTCCTTCAAATATATATACATCTTAATGATACAAGGGTGTATAGAGAAATTAGAGCTATGAGAATCATCCAACAATTCCGAGTTTAGATCAGGTTTATCAAGAACACAAAATCTCTTCCCAATTTTCAAAATTCCATCTTCATATATGAAGTCAATCAATCTCCCATCATTCACAACTTTAATTTTATTTTGAAACTCCTCATCACCAGTTTAAGAAATTTTTATCCTTTCTAGTAAATATGGATTGACAACCATTTTAAAAAATATCAATGTTTCACTTTCCATGATTATTCCCATATCCATATTTACTAGATCCATTAACATAGCATCCCTTTCAACTCTCAGCTTATTCAAAACGCCATGATCCTTTCTACTTAAGGCATCTTCTACCTTATTTTCCTTCCTCGGGTAGTAGTGTATTGTGCAATCGTAGTACTTGAGTAGTTCAAGCCATCGCCTTTGCCTCATGTTGAGTTCTTTCTGTGAGAAAATGTACTCCAAACTCTTATGATCATTATATATCTCACATTTTTCACTATAGAGATAGTGTATACATATCTTCAGAGAAAATATTACAGATGCTAACTCAAGATCATGATTAGGATAGTTTTTTTCATGAATTTTTAGCTATCGTGATGCATAGGTAGTAACTCTATCATTATGCATAAGGACACAACCAAGTCCTTTCTTTGGTTCATCACTGTTAATAACAAACTCATCATTCCTCGATAATAGGTTCATGATAAGAGCATTGACAAATATTTTCTTCAATTATCCAAAACATTCTTCACAGTCTTTTGTCCAAAAACATTTCACCCCATTATAAGGATTTTGGTTAATGGGTTAGCCAATAGGGAAAAATTATGGACAAAATGCCAATAGTAACCTACTAAACCTGTAAAACTGCATAACTCAGTCATACTCATTGGTTCTAGACATTCTTGGATTGCCCTTTTCCTTGAAGGATCAACAAATATTCCATCGTTAGAGACAATATGTCCAAGAAAATAAATTTCCTAAATCCAGATCTCACACTTTATAAACTTCCCATATAATTCATTTCTTCTTTGAGTTTTCAAAATAGTGCGCACATAATTTTCATGATCTTCATATATTTTGGAGTATATGAATATATCATCAATAAATACCAAAAAAATTCATCAAGATATTCCATTAAAACTATATTCGTTAGATCCATGAAAATAGAGGGTGCATTAGTCATTCCAATAATTATTACTATAAACTCATAATGCCCATACCTGGTTTGAAATTTTGTCTTTGGAATCTCTTCATTCTTCATGCACAACTGATGCTATCCTGATCAAATGTCAATATATTAAAAATATTGATCTCCATGATGTTGGTCAAATGAATCATCAATTCGAGGTTGGGGATACTTGTCCTATATTTTTATATCATTGATATCTCTATAGTCAATGAACAACCTCATAGATCCATCATTCCTCTTAACAAAATGAACAGGGGATCCCTATGGAAAAATACTAGGGTGAATAAATCATTTATTAAATAATTCCTCTTGTTGTTTCTTTAGTTCCACTAATTCCACAGTGTCCATTCTATAATGGGTCCTCGATATGGGCCGTGAACAAGGAATTAATTCAATGGAAAACTCAATTTCCCATTCTGTAGGATGTCTAGGTAAATCCTCTTGAAATACATCAACATATTCTTTCATAATAGCGATATATTCTATTTGAACATTACTTTCCTCACCCATAGTTATTTCACCCCCTTCATCACCAATAATTTAATTTAGTGGAGATATTGGGGTTGGATCAAGATGAGAATCAGATGGTGATGTTTCTACTCTAAAGATAAGGTATTCATTACCATCATAAAAAATTTTAACATCCTTCTTCTTAAAATAAATGTATGAATCATGGTCCTAAAACCAATCCTTACTGAAGATTTTATCAAATTAAATCATGGGAATTATAATAAAATCAGAATATAAAACACGTTTATATTCCATAATGGTAACTGATTGACAAATATTTGTTGCAATGATACTTCCCTTGGGAGTTTTAATAGAAAACTCCCTTAATAAGTTAAATTGTAAATATATAATTTTCTTGGAAAATTCAGAAGATATGAAAGAATGTGATGTTCCAGAATCAAATAAAGCATTGGCTAATTTTGAGGAAATGATTAAAGTAACCTCCGCCACATCATTAGGAACTTCAACCTCAGCAGTAGTGATCATATAATCTTGGCTTTTCTCCCTTTTCCTTTACTGAGTTAAATTTAATTGATTCTTATGACATTCATTTTCATAACTCCCCATTACTTTACAATTGTATCATTCAACACTGACAGCCACTTTCTCACCCTTGCAATCACAAGCTTAGTGTCCTTTATCTCCACACTTGTAACAAACTCTCATCCCCTTTAGGCATGTACCAGGAAGCTTATTACCACAATTACTAGAGGATTGAAATTCATCTTTTCCTTTCTTCCCCTTATTTCATTTTCCATAGTGTTCAATAGATCTCTTATTCTCTTGCCTCACGTTAAATTCATACAACTTAGAGAATTCCTTTTCTGTCTTGATAGAACATGAGAATATATCTTCATATGATGAAAAGGATTGTGAGGCTAATTTTCGATGGAGAAATGGTTTTAACACATCAATGAATCGATCAATCTTACTTCTTGGGTTATGTATATAATCGACAGAATGTCTTTCTAGCCTTCTAAAGTTGGACTCGTACTTTCCGACATTCTCATCCTCCTTTTGCTTCAAACTCATGAATTTCCTTTCCATATCACTCAATGTTCACAAGGAAAGTATTTTTCTAATAAAATATCGCTAAACTCACTCTATTCCATATTTGATAGTTCTTCATCCCCCTTTATGTTTTTAATTAATGACCACCATTGAGCTGCATCTCCAGTGAGGTGATAAACTTCCAGGAAAACTTTCTCCCTTTCGCTACTCCCCAAAACAAGAAATATTTTATCTTAGGAAAATATCCATTCCTCAATTATAAATGGATTTTTATCCCCATTGAATGTTGGTGGTTGTTTCCACATAAAGCAGTCTAACATTGATCCACCATATTGTGGATCAGGGTGCTCTATACGGGTAAGGTTATTATTCATATCCAATGTGAGTTATCCCAGTATGGTTATAAGCTGTTCATCACCTATTGCATCACCAGCTACACTATAATTATCATTAGTAGGAGGTAAATCCCTACATGGATTACGTGAATTGATACGGTTTCCATTCCTTCCATAATGCGCAATTTCTAAACAATACTATACACTAGGTTATTTTATGAATCACAATGCTTAATTCCAAACATGTAAAATACATAACATAAATTGAAAATTTTATATACATATTCCATAATCATAAAAATGTTTTCTTTTGGGACGTATTTACTCATAAATTCTTCATAATGGTTTGTAAATAAAATGTGAATTATCCAAATAATATCCCCCAGGAGTGTTATAATAGTTGCGTAGTAAGGCCCGTTGTCCTGTACCAGAATACCATGGGTCAAGCCTGAAACTCCTTGTTGGAGTTTTCACTCCAAGGTACATTTTTTCTAAAACCATGTCCACTTGTACTATCCAGACAGGTATGTATTGATTCAAAAACCCAAATAATATTTAAATTACCGAAATTTTTGGATGTTCTTCTATACTAATCCTCAAATCATATCTTAGGGTAATGTTCTCTAATTATAGTTTTTTTAATTCTAGTTTCCAAGGGTTTTACTAAACTTCCTCTAATACCAACTGTAATGCCTCAACCCTAGTCACCCATATTCGGTGGATTATTACATGAAATTGGCATGATCACAAGAGATCATGTCCCGAAATACCGATCAGTTTAGTATCCTTGTAAGTACTAGATACATACATATGTTTTACATTACATTATGAAATGAAAAAATTGTCTCTTTTGGACACACTCATATTCCATGGACTATCTATAAAAGACAATCATAATATACTTCTTCTCATCCTAGGAAAAATAAAACATTAGAAAGGGGTGAGCTTAGATGCTCAATAAGGATAACAACATAGAAAAAACTATCATAAATAAGCATAAACATTTAAGTAAATATATAAGACTAAAACAAAAGCCTTTTAAGATTAAAATTCAGCATAATATGGAAAATATAAATCAAATACTTCCATTTAATTATTCAAATGGTTATTCTACTAGTCGAATAATAACATGTAATATCAATAGCTAATTTCATAATGATGGAATGCATAACACCGAACATCATAACTACATAATCAAGGCCTTGTGACAAGACTAAAAATATTATGGTCAAGGCCATATTCCAAGACACTAGTTTGTCTCATGAGACCTACCGATACATTAATTGGATATATTGGGCCCCACCTTTCACTTACTAAGTCCAATACATTCCTCACATGAAAAGGTTGAAACATAACATAAACATTAATATTAAAACTAACATATGAAATGTTAATACATTAACCATAATCCATGAATTGTATAAAAATAACACATCCAGAGTCAAAAATATCAAAAAAACTTAAATTAAATATGGAAGATTGTATCATAACAAATAAACTTCAAACAAGAGTAAAATCCTATAAAGGATGTTGACATAGACGAAATCAATGAAAAACTATTTGAGTGAAATATCTCTTTCCACATTGATATCATTTAAAAGTAAAGAAAAATTTTATTTAGAAAATATTCGTATACTATTTTAAGGGAAGCTTCTATGGTGTTATAGCGACGTAAAATAGCTGCACTCGTCGTATAAGTTAAAAAACATTCTTTCCCTAATTTGTCGAAAAGGTCATAATATACCTTGTTTGGAAAATGATAGAAATATTCATTTCAAAAAAATTTATAAAATTTCAACAAATGGTATAAATGACATTAAACCATAGTTTAGGAAATAGAGAAAAAAACTAAATACATTTTTAGGAAATGCAGATGTGGATGATAAAGACGTCCTGATAGGCACTTATGTATAGACAACCTCGGATAATAAAGATATTGTAAAATTAACCCTTACCTTGTAATTTTCCTTAGTCAAAGGTACGTTAACCTCAATTATAATTGTTAAATTATTATTATTAAATTATACAAGAAACAAATACATAAATATGATATAATATATGATCCTCTAATATTTATTTGTTAATTATATTTCAGCAGTAGCATTGTTTCGGGGGTTCACTGATTTACTTTCCTTTATATGTTTTGTTATGTAAGTCATTTTTTTATAAATAGGATGTATTTTATAAATATACAGAATGATATTATATTTTTTAACATAATTTTTAATCATAAAATGAAAATTATTCTTTAATGTTTATGATAGGGATTGAAATTTTATCGCGTCGTGGAGACGGTAATATGTATATACGCATGAGCGAAAATATCATTCTATTGATGGTGAAAACATATGTTGTTAGATGGTATATTATATATAAATTATCATTAAAATGTTATTTTTTTACATCAGTTATAATCATTATTATATCCCTCTAAAGAATGATGCGTTGAATAACAAACTACATCACGATATGGAGATGGTAAGGCATACTTACACACGTATGGTGACTTTTTCATTCATAGGATGGATAGAATAGTGAATATTGTTGTACGATAATTATAAAGACATCTAATTATTTATAAGTTACTAGAGTTTTTGTTTTAGTATGGAAACCAAAAAGAAAGAGGAAGTGGGAGAAGAAAAGAACTTTGAAGGGGGGGGGGTGAAATAATTACCTCTTCTTTAGGTTCTCTCTTTTGATTTGAACAAAAGGGATTCATAGGTTGTATTTCTGATCAAAGTAAGGCCTCTAGGATTAAGTTAGGTTAGTTGGGAGGATATTTGAGTAGGGTTTGTCCAAGACAAATGGATTTGGAGGTGTGAATTTGAGAGTAGGGATGCTCCCTTTTATAAGAGAGGTTATGGGCATTTTTGGAAGAGCCTGAAATATTATTTTATTATAAAATAATTTTTTCTTTATAATAGTTCCAAATGGATTTATTTCAGGGATAATGTGTCTATGGGTCGAAATACCCTAAATCAATAGGTTATAGACATGATTAGGTCACCATAGTAACCTTATCTTCTATATTTAAGTCTTAGTTAAATAGTTTAACATTTACCATGTCTTTTTGTCTTTTTTATATTACATGGTTAATAAACATACTATAAAATACCAACAGAACCTCAAGTGGTTCATTAATGACATTTATAACCTTATCTAAGTCCTTTGGTATAATCTTATATTCTTAAGAGTATTATATTAATTAATAAAATAGTATTTGTTTTAAAAAATCATTTATGTCAATTTTGACACTACTTATTATTTGGTTTTTGTGAATGTCATAAGAACTTGATTAAACAGAAAAAAATACATTGAATCAACTATAACCTATCATATTCACCTATAAAATACATGTATTGCATAAAAAGTTTCAATTTACATTTATTTTAATATTTATAATATCAATTATTTTAATCTTTTATTAATAAGGTAATTACTGCATCATCATTATGTCATAAATAAATTTAATTATATAATGTCTAAAAATTATAAATAAAATAAAATGATGTAGGAAATATTTTTATCTTTATAATTCATATTTTTATGTAATTTTTGAATCATGCGGGCAATGAATTCATCTAAGCCCTACAAGCCATGTAATACTTACGCCAACAGGCCTTCTAAGGGTTCCACCACACCCCTTGAAAGGTGGATTATCAAAATTAAATAAAAATGAAGGCCTTCAGGCCATTGGAGGAAAAAATATAATAAATGTTCTAATCTTACACAAATGGATCAAATAAGAAAATTAATTTTTTCTTAAGGTTTATTTTGGTCGAAAAACACTTTTCCAATAGAATTATGACATGTGTTGGGGTAATTATAACATTAATATTACCTTTAATTACCCTATTTAATTTTAACCATAGTAAATAAAATTCAAAAGTTACTATTCACAAAAAAAATTATTTTCATCCTATTGAACCATATTTTAAATAATGATATCAATCGTGTCTCTCGGATTTTTTAAATTCAATTCACATAAGTAGTAAAATTATATTTTATGTATATTATCAAATGTGCCTTGAAGGTGGGTAAAAGGCGTTAAAAAATTCATTAAAAATTTATATTTCTAATATTATTATAAAATTACTCAAATGAATTACATTGGATTAATATAGGTATTATTTATCTATTTTATTTATTTTTAAATTAAATTTCTATTTAAAAATAATTATTTAAATTAAAAGTCGGTTTTTAAACAATAATGCAGTGTTTTCACAATTCATCAAAAATTGAATGTTTTTAGAAAAATACCAAAAAATCACCATAAGATAATTTTGATATTCCAAATCCAAAAATTATGTCCAATTTGAAAAATAAAATTTCTAAAATTTCAAAAAGTGGGTATTACAATTCATAACTTCTTTTTTAAATGGCTAGTAAGATTGGTCATGGTGTGCTAGAACTCGAAGTTGCGTACATGACAGTATATTGTATTATTAAAAGAGAAACGTATTGTGGAAGCTTGAGGTGTTACAGGTAGTACCTAGAGGAGGTTGTGATTCTCCAAAGAGACCCTAGGATAATAATATCTAATCATAACCCTCATTTTACCTATAAGGTTTAGAGAATTTTGAAAAAAAAATTTGGTGCTCATTTATGTCGTTGTAACTCTTTACATCCACATATTGAGTTTCAGACATAATGGAATATCTGACACTTAAATATATGTATCACTCTTGTGTCTTTTATTTTTTTAGGTTCATATATAAGTAATATAACTTTTGTTGAGTTGTCTTATACTAATATTTTTCATGGAACTATTGGTATGACATCATTCGAAGCTTTGTATGGCCTACCTTACGGTTTCCCATTATGATGGAATAGGATCAGAGAGTCATCCATTATAGGGAAAAACTAGTAAAACTAATAATAAATATGGTCTAGGTGATTCATGATAGTATGAAGTTATAATATTATAATCGTAAGTTCTATGTTGATCATTGGTGGAGACCTATGGAGTTTGATTTAGGAGATTATTTGTTCTTAAATCAGACTATGTGCTTACAACTGTGACGGTTTGGAAATGGGTGTAATATTTCTCCATTGTTTTTTGGGACTTTAAAAGATTTTCCACATGCTAAATTCATTATGTATTAGATAGAACTTCCACCATGTTTTATCTTGATTCATAATGACTTTCATGTATCACATATTCACCACGATTTGCGAGACAATTTTCATGTCATCGATTTGGATGAGATCGGGGATCATGATGGTGTGATCTTCGAGGAATATCTTGTGGAAATTCAGGACCATTAGTAGAGGATATTGTGTGGGAATTATATTCTCTTAGTTCATGTTCTATGAAACATGGTTGTCTATAATAGAGAACATAGGATCTTGAATAACATAAATGATTTTAGTGTCCTAAGTTTTATATTATTATCTCTTCTTTCATATTGATTTTTTTGGGTATTAACATTTACCTAGTTAATAATATGGTTTTATTTTATTTTATGCCATATTAGTAGTATTTCTATTGTATGGTAGGTATCTTTCCATGATAGACTTTGGGTTCATATTTCTAGTGTTTCATAGTTTTATCTCTCATTCCTCTAAGTGAGATTATTGTTTTCCTCTAATGGTGAATTTCTTGATAGGTATCATCATGGGTGGTAGTTTGAATGAAACCTCTTTACATCCCTTCTCTATAAGTTGGTTTATATTTATTGATGATAATAATTTTCTAATATGTGTTTAATGTAATTTAATGGAACCATATATATTTTTTATTTAAATGTTTCTTGATCTCATGGTAGTAGGAAGAAGCTTAGTATAATAACCCAAAAATTTTATTAATAAATATCACATCTTATTAGATGAATATTAAATTATTACATTATAATCCATGTTTTAATCATATAAGTACAGTGTATTTGGAAATTAGGAAATTTAAAACGGTTTCATAAGTGAACTATATTATCACCCACTAGATTATTTATAACTATCATCCTTCTTATAAATATCATAAATAATACCATTCTATAAACTGGGGGAAACGAAACATAAGGGAGGGTGATCTTAGAATCTCATTAAGATTATCAATGTAGATATCAATATAACATGAGAATTATGGATTGATAACATGATAACGACATTTCAAAAAACACTCTTCATATTATATATCATAAATTTGGGTCATGTCATAAATATTGGAAGATCATGAGACATAAATCATGAAGTAATAAAAGAAAAAAAATCCATCAGAGAATAAAATTAGAATAATACTTATAATTATGGAATACATGTAGGCCTAGAAAATATTTTTTGAATGATTCCCACCAAGTAATACATTACATGTTAGTCTTGGGAAAACCAATTGTGTTCCTATTTCAGATTTGGAATACCCTCTTATGTATCCTCTTTCGGGCTTAGGATAACATCCTATGCCCCCTCAATTTTTATTATTGTGATAACCCGTCTTGTAACTTCTTTCTTCAAGAAAGAGATAAACTCTCATGTACCTTCTTGTTTTATTATTAGGATAACCTCCCATGTATCCTCTTTTTCAGACATGGGATAACCTCCCTTGTACCCTTTGATCTCAATGCAGAATAATCATTAGCAAATGAATTGATGGGAGATATAGGTTTCAGCCATCACATATTCCATAAATTTTTATTCCACAAGATCCTAAAACATTCATCATATAATAACCTTCAAAATGTAAATGGGTAAATAAAAATTTCATCACAATAGAACCCATGGAAAATAAAATGGTTTCATAAAAATTGAATCATCATAAACATAAATCATCCAGAGACAAAATAAGGATTGGATAATTGGATAATATCACTTATAAATCTATTATAACATCAGTGGATGTCATCCTGGATAGAAAATGATTCTGAAATAATAATTGGATCTTTTCTCGAGGAAAATATCCTTTTTATTTTGAAATAAATTATTTAAAATATAAAAATTTCATACATATTAAATAAAAAAATTCATTTAAAAGAACCATGGAAATAAATAAGGTAATATTTTAATCATTGATTGTTCATTAAGGAAGGATATACCATTCATTCCATATATGTTAAAACAAGGATTCCTTTCACATTATTGGAAAACCTTACAATGATCATTGTTGAAAAAATTTGAAGAAGAATCTTGTGGATTCACTTATTAACCATTAACCAAATGGGTCCCCATTACCTGGGTCTCTTGTTCTTCTCCTCGTTCTAGGGTTCCTTACTAGAACTATCGGTTCCTCTATCTCATCATCCCCTCATGCTGAGAGGATTTATCTTGTGTTCTTCTTTGTATCCTATTCTTCTCCCCTTTTTTCTTGTGGTTCATTTTTTCATCCTTCATTGTCTTCTTTGTTCCCCCTTCTCATATTGTTTGGTGATTCTCATATTCATTTCTACTTTAAGGGCCTCGTCTGATGCGATCGTAACACTTGATGTTTGAACCATCATGAATAAACACAATCATGGATTAATGTGATGAGACTTTAGTTATTTGGGATCTTGTTTATAGTGTCATCTATAGTGTTTTTTTTGTCTAATTGCTTGTTTGACTTTTGGGTTTTTTTCTTCACTCTTCATTTTCTCTTGCTTCCCAAATTTGACTCTTTCTTTTTTTATGAATCAGTTTGGTTCCCCAATTTTATTCTCAGTGTTTTATCATCAATGATGATTCATTTATTTGTTTTCAGTTTTGATCTACTTGGTTTAGGTTGTGTTTTGGTCTTTTATTCTATGATGACAATTCAACTTTGGGGTTTTTGGGAAAGGGTTGATGGTCCTGGAAAAGGTTATAGCCCAACATTGAGGCTTTATATACTCAAACTCTTCCCTAGTTTCTTAATCCAATGTTCCTTTCTAGTTCGGTATGGTGTAGTGGTTCTCATGGAGGCTTTGGGACATGTAGTTTTCACAATCACCCATGGTCTATGAGGCCCAACTTGAGGTGGCCTCTATTATTCCTTTTCGTTTTAGATGGTGGTTTCTAAGGTGTTTTTTGTAGTATGATGAATTCAAAATACAGATCCTAGATATAGTTCATGCATTAGAGGTGTCTTTATTATTGATCTTTTTTCAGGGTCAGCATTGTGATGGGATGATCTCATTATCTTTGCAGGTGATAATGATATATTGGGAGTTTCAATTGCTCAGGGAAGGTGTAATGTGGTCTGTTAGTGGCTATGTCTTAGCAGGCAATCTTCTCCTTAATTTGAATTTCTAATTTGAAAATGTGGAGTTGTGGCATCTCGAGGGTGGTGGTGTAAATTTTTAATTTTTTATCATGACTAAATATAGATTTTGAATTACATAGTCTTTGAATAATAATTTTATTAAGTATTATTTTGTGATTTTTAACTGGTTCACATTAAACCTAAAAGTCGGTTTATTAAAAATTAAAAAATAAATAGATTCTGAAGGTTAGAGTTATCCTTTTGAATATTTTTATAATAATACAAAAATGAGTAAAAAATTATCTGAAAAATAAATGGATAATTTTAAATACCTTCTTTAAAATATTTTTATAAAACATGGAAATTAATGAAAATAGATATTCATCGGAAGATAAATAAATTCCTTTATTCGTTATAAAACATTCATTATCTCAAGTAAATAAAGTGATAAAAAATATATTGATACATTTAAACCCTATAAAAAACTGTTGTGGAATAAAATAAATTAGTTTCATTAGAGATATATCAAAATATTTTGTCATTGGATTTATTATCACAATAACAGTAAACAATGAGATTGTAACAGAAAATAATTACAACTTTGGTAACTTTAGAATCATAAGTTCCATGAAAAAAATAAACATAAATTGATGTTTATATCATATTATATCCCAGATAATATTCATAAGATGCATTCATGGGTAGTATATAAACAATAAAAATGTAACAAGTGGTGAATATGGAATTTTTCTAATAGAAATAATATTATGATAAAAATCCTTTAACTTATGTCTCACATTTTTTTTGTGCATGTTAAAACATAATGTATTATAAATATATTTTAATTATAAAACTATTATATAAACGAAATAATATATATATATATATATATATCCTAAAATATATGGTTTTTTTAAGAATTTTTATTAACCCTTTATTAAAAGTTCATTTTAATCATATTTCATGTAACAACTTCTTTGTTTTTCATGTATGTTTTGATTTTATATTTTTGGTCCTTGAACTAAGATCATGGTTCCATCATCTCAAAAATATTTAACATAATATAAATATCATATATGTCTATTATATATATATATCTGTGTGTGTGTGTGTAGAGCAATCAATGAATGTTATATATTGAAAATTAATTACAATATTTATAGAGATGGTAGGCCATACATACAGATGAACATTGTTTCCATTTTCTAAATAGATTGAATGAAATAATGCTGAATAATATACCACCGTTATGGAATCATTTTTTCATATATATAATTTTTATTAATAACATCTATCCTTTTTACCATCCATACTAAAATAAAATGAAAAAACGAATCACATCACTTCATGGAGAAGGTAGTCCACATATACACATGAGAAATGTTATTTTTTCTAATTTATTGGAAGTTATTAATTTTTAAGTGATATTATAAATCCGGGAGTATAAAAATTTCATTAATATAAAATATAAAAAATTAATCCATCATTATTTCTATCTATAAGAGGCGGTTATAGAAACAATTACATTAGATCATATGGTTGTAGTTCATCGTACAGATGACCAACGATTTCATTTTCAATTTTATGGATTATGAGAAAGATATAGGACATTCCATTGTCATAAAAAATCATATTTAAGTTACTATACCACTTCTTCATAAAACTTCATTATATTTACACCTATTTCCTTCTAAAGAGGGTTTCCAAATAATAATTTGGAATCTTGGATGTATATATGAAATTATGTAATTTATTTTCCTATGTATTATAGGGACCAAAAGTCTTTTTAAGTTTTATGATTAGTAAAAGGAGTCCCTTTTATAATAGGGGGATAGTAAACACTTGAACTTTTAAATAGTAAAAAGTTATACCCACATTTTAAACATGAAATATGGCTATAAAATGAATCATACTAGAACCTTAGTTAATATAAGGTTGTAATGTGTCCATAATATAGTATTTGGGAAAGATTTTAGGTCATTTTAACCCTTATTTTTTAGTTTAATCCCTGATCAACCTATTTTAACCATAGAAGCAGTAGATAATTTTTACACTTTTTACAATTTGTTAAGAAAAAAAAATTATTTTGATCGTATTATATAATATTAATTGTGATTTTTCAAAAAGTTGAATCCATTTTTTTAAATTATTTTCATTTAATTGAAAAAAAATTAAAATTAATCCCACAAATGCAACAAAAAAAAGTTTTCCAAAAAAACTTTTTATAAGTGTTAAAATGATTTTACATCAAATGTAAAAAATGAAATTGATTAAAATAGCCTAAAATGATCATTTTTTTATATAAAAATTATATATGTGTAAAATTTAATTTTTAATTTTTCACAAAAATAATTTTAAATCCTTTTTGAGAAAAATGTATTTTCGAAGCATATAACGACTTTTCGAAAAATAAAAACCACATTATAAATTTATTTTATTTATCTAATATGTTTATAATTAATTTTCAAATTGTGGTAATTCCTTTTCATACTTCCAGGTTTAATTTTTTTTTTATATTTGTCATTTTTATAAAATGATATTAATATTATATCGTGGTTCACTAAAACATTGTCACATTATAAATGAAATTTAATTTATATGAAAAAATCATAAAATATTTGGTTGTTACATTGTACCCCCATTAAATTGAATTTCACACTCAAAATTTCATATCACTGTTGTAAACAACTGAGGATACTTATACCTCATCATATCCTCATGTTCCCATGTAACTTCCTCAAGTTGTCAATTTGGCCATTAACCCATGACCACATGTCTGGTTTTTTATATATAACATTCCCTCTATGATCCATAATCTCCACTAGTTGTTATTCATATGATATATAATGATCTATTGGTATGATATTTTAGTTTCATACATGTGACTGATCATGAATGTACTTCCCCTATAGAGATACTTCGTACACATCGTGGACTTGAGAGAGGTTTGGTGGAATCTCCAAGCGATCAACCACTATCCCCACTCGATCAAAAAACTCAAAGGGCTTGTATACATTTGTAATAACATTCTTTTATTCTTAATTCCGTTAACCTTATCCTGTGGATATATTCTTAGAAAAATCATCTCACCAACTTTAAAATTCAGATTAGGTTGATGACTATTAGAATAACATTGCTTTCAAATTTCTCCTCTCAATATTAACATTTTTCATACAAAGCATCAAGATTAAAAGTCTGCAATATCTCACTTATTTTTTCCCCCAAAAATACTCTTTCATATCTCTATACATATTTTTACTTCTAGGATAAATAAATAATGAAAAACTATGAGCTTCCTCTAACGACTATTATTTCAAATAGGGTATGGAAATAACACATACATAGTTCCTAAACTATATCATTCCATCCCAATCTAGGTTAAACTCATGAATAATTCTAATATTTTTCTATAGCTCAACCTCATCCTTCTAGTCCTCTTTAATCTTCTTAGTGTTTATGGTTGAAATCTTATTAGATAAATATAATATTTTCCCCCGATTTTATTATTTTCTAGAAATATCCTTTAAAAATATAGAAACATTGGATATTTTTTATCTTCACCATAGATAAGATAGCATGATTGTTCCAAATCAAATCATTATCCACCATGTTTTCAATAGCATGGTAATATTTTATTTAGTATTCATAGTATTTTGTCTACTCCAACCATATTTCTGATATAATGTTATACTCTATCAATTTGAATATAAACTTTAATCTTTTATGATCATTATATATATATATATATATATCACACATTTATCTATAAAGATAATGCTTTTGTAACATTAATTCCTAAATTACCACAACTAACTCTAAATCATGATTTGGGTAATTTTTTTCATGAACCATCAATTTTCATCAGGCATAATATTTCAATATATAATTCTTCAAGAGAATACATCATATTCCATTTATTAAAGAATAAAAATATATTATAGACCCTTATCCACTTTATAATAATGTATTAATGGGTTTTCTGACTAAGATCCACTTTTTATATTTGAAATTTTCCTCACATTAATTTATCTAGAGGAACATATATCCCTTCCAAGTTAATAAGGTGAGTATATTGGATATCCATGAGATATTCTCCACTAATAGTTGATAATATTCTACCAACCACTGAAAACATGAGATCTTAGTAAAAGTGATTGGTCTAGGATAATTCTATATAGCCTTAATCTTTTATGGGTCTACTGATATACCATTTATTTAGATTATATGAAGAAAGAAATTAAACTTTTCATAGACAAAATCCATACATAGTTACTTTTTATACATATTATCCTTCATTAGGATCTTCATAAAAATATGATAATGGTCTTCATTCACTTCCATTATAATTGAATATGAAATAATATAATATATAAATAATACCCCAAAATGATCAAGGTAAAATATAAAGATTCTATTCATTATATTATTGAAGATATTGAAGGGATTAGTAAGAAAAGATGGAACCATTATATACTCATAGTTACTATAACATGTACATAATGTTTACTTTAGTATATCCTTCTTCACGACCTTATATGATGTTGTCCATAATAAAGGTAAATATTTGAAAATTAGTTATCTCTATTCATTTGTTTAAACACTTTTTAAATATGTAGTAGAGGATACAAGATCTTGATTTTTATCTTGTTGTGCTCCTAATAATCAATATAGAGTCATATCAATCCATATTTCTTCATAAAAAACGAATAGTTTCACCCTAAGGTGAAACACTTTTCCGAATAAATCCATTTTCATGATTTTTATAGTGCTTATTCTGAAATTCGTACAACACAATTATCCCAATTCTATATAGAGTCCTTGAAATAGGTGTAGCACTTGGTATGAGTTCTATTGAGATCATACATTCATGATTTATTGGAATAATATGAAATTAATCTACAAATACATTGAAAAACTCCATTACAATAGAAATATCATCAATGTTGGTTTTCTCGAAATCCATATGAGATAAAACCCCTTTGAATAGGAATCAAGACCCATTAAAGGGGTGTATTTAACATTGTAATTTCATATTTATCATCACACTAATAGTTTATTATTGTTTGGTTCTGAATATCAAACTCAACTTCCCTTTCCTTGAAATTAATGTGGTGTTTTTATAGTTAAATCCAATCCGTTCCCAAAAACCAACAATTTTATCCAGAGGGAGGATACAAATATTTGTAGGAAGAACATTACTACAAATTTCAATTAGTTATAAATAATAAACTTTAGATGCAATCATCATAATATTTGGGATTTTCACTAGTAATTCAATTTATCATCTTTGGGGATATGAATTATTATTCCTTGATACATTTCCTAATATTTAGGAATACAAATAAACAATATCAAATAGGGTACTTCAATATTTCTCCATACCTGTCACCCCTAAATAATCATTGATCTATCTTCATTCCCTTTCTATAACCAATATCATTAGAATAACCATTATGCATCATTAATAAAATTCATTAATCAAAAAAAATAATTCATAGGATGTATAAATTGTTACACCTTATTTTTGTCCTATGGAACCTTTGGATTACCATAGGTCATTCACATTCATAAAATATTCATATCATTCAAGATGGTTAATGAAGTGTTTGAGAATTTATAAAACATATCCCCCAAGAGTGTCAAACGTTGTGTGGAGCAAGGCTTATTTTCATACACATTGTGATGATCATGTCAAAACCCAATGGACCCTTTTACAGGATATTAAAATTATGTATGTCTATTCCATAGTAACCTTAAATTATATTATCTAGACATGGATGTAATTTATTTGAAACCACTCACTCTATCCTTTAATAAAATTTTATGATATTTTACTATTCTGTGACTTATCCAAAGACTTTTCCTTAGTCATATCCCTAGGGATCTAACTTATTCATTCTAATAATAGTTTTCAAAGGATAACTGATACTAGATTTGATACCAACTATATCGTTATGTATTTATTACCAGTGGGATATAATTGATACCTATTAGATAATTTCATGGATGGATACACCTCCTCGGAGGGACACTTCCAGTATCCCTAGTGGAATCCCTTATTACATGAGTCTCATACATAGAGAGTCGTGCTTCACCCAAAATTCACTCATTACTATACCCAAGGATCATATTCCATCCATGTCACTAATCCCAACTATAAATTCCCAATAATTATATACAAAGATATCACATCTTATTAGATGGATTATTGATGCATAACAAAACGATCAATTCCAGAATCTTATATGTATAGTATCTATAGAAAATCAGACATGTAGATAAACAGTTCATAAGAAAACAATGTAATCTCACATTAATTCATTCATATATAGAACCCTTAGTTTATATATCATAAATATTACCTTTCTCATAACCTCAGTAATGTAAACAAAAGAAAGGGTGAGCTCAGATGCTCAGTAAGGGTAACAAAGGGAGATATCGACATAACCTAATCATAAGTGTATTCAGACATTATAATACAATTTTAAAACTAAATGTTATATATAATTTATCATAAACATGAGTCGTAAAAAAAATTCATAGTCTATAAGATCATAATCATAAATGAACCATCAAACATAATTCAAGATATCGTAACATTTTCATAAGATATAGATTCATAGAATACACATAAGCAAAGAAAATATTAGGTCAATGCTTACCACCAAAACATTCATATCATGTTATTATTTAGATAAAAAATTTACTTTCTTCTATCATGGGATAACCACAAGTGTACTCTCTTTTGGGCTTGGGATAACCTCCCATGTACTCTCTTGTTTCATTCTTTGGATAACATCACATGTACACTCTTCTTTCAGGATTCAGATAACCTCATGTACCCTATTATTTCATGCTTGTGATAACCTCCCGAATGGAATCATTTTTTAGGATTGGGAAAAGTTTCTATGTACCATTTAATCTCACATAACATTTATCATTTACCAATGAATCAGAGGGAGATATAGGTCCCACCCATTACATAATCAATATATTTTTTTCCCATATGATCATAAATCATTTGTCATATCATAACTTATATAAATTAAATGGGTTTTATTTTAATTTTCTCATAATATAACTTATGGATAATAAATAGATTTTAAAAAAACCATCATAAAAATAAATCATGTATTGAATATGGAATGTGTCTCATGGAAATAAAAGTGAGATGAAAATTCCTAACCTCAAGTCTTAAATTTCAATGTATACATTTAAACCTCATTTATAATTAATATAGGATCATTATAGAAATATTAAACAAATATACTCGTATATATATATATATCGTCCCTTATATGTTTTACTTATGATGCTTTAATACCTATTTATTAATAGATCCTTGATAAAATCACATTTCGGGTAACAACTGCATCGTTTTTCATGTATGTTTTGGTTTGGTATTTTCAGTACATTTATATTGATCTTGATTCCACAATATCTAAAATTTTAAAAATGATATAAATATCATAAGTAATCATTATATACTTGTTAGGTCGGAATATACAAAGTAACACACAATAGGGGTGAATTGTGCCATTCCAAAATCATCTGCAATTTTGGCTTTTAACACCAACTATAATTTATGTGAATATACAGTGTTATTATTCAGTATGAAAATATGCAGTGGATAAATAGAAATAAATAACATAGATTTATATAATGGTTCATAGTACAAAGAACCCTTAGTCCTCTATACTATTCACTATCTCAACGAGCCTGGTAAATCCCACTATAATGGTCCTCTTATCCTCAGACCCTGAATCCTGAACTTAGTGCAGGCAGTTGACACCATTACACAAGACTAATTACAAATTCTTATGGTTTTATAATAGAAAACTAATTAACCAAATATTATTTTGTGAAGTTGATACTCCACCACAACTGTGTACGAGAAGTTGAAAACTCCAATGGAATCAAAAGAGATTGATTTGTTTGAAACAGGTTGAACATAACAGTTGCAGCATCAAACAATTGACAGTATATGGATCTTGTTCTTTAGAAAACAATAGCATCAATATTGAAATAGTGTGAGGCGATCCAGTTTCAATATTTCTACGATTTAAAAGAATCAAAAAATTAGGGTAGTCGCAAACTTATAGTAGAAAAAGATAGAACATATATATCTCCAAAATGTGTCCCTTTAACAAATTTGTTCATTTTTTGTAGCACTATAAAATGAATTTAAATAAATTAGACTTGTATGTGAATAAATTATCACATATATATTTCAATAGATATTCTGAATGAATATATAGAATAGAAAATAATTTCTTCAGTGTTCCAGATCTAAATGAATAGCCTGATTGGTTTCAGAAATTCAAATTTTAATTAACTAGGAGAGTCGTAATTTCCCTTATAAATAAGAATTATTTTCTCTGATAAACTTAGTTATTTAAAATAATAAAATCAATCATGAATTGGTCTTTATTGTTTTCTTGGTTGTTGCATTAATCTCATATTGAAAACACATCTTGAAAAACATCATTGTTGAGAACAGAACGTAGGGTTCAGTTTTGTAGTGTAGGGTTCCTTTACATAGCGTAGGGTTCATTTGCGTTGCATAGGGTTCCTCTTCCTTATTTTCATCTGCATGTAACGTAGGGATCAAAAAGTAACATATGGATGATGATCCATAGGTTCATCCGTGTCAACATAAAATACCAAATGTAGCATTGATCAAATATATGTTTAATTTTCCCAAACGTAAGGTTTCAAACAAGTAATCTCGACTACAACATAGGGTTGTTGATCTATACACATGTAAATTTTTTGAACATAAGGATTATGATCCAAACAAAAACTCTTTAGCATAATGTACGGTTGAAAAAAATGAAAATGATAGCAGTTATGTATAATTTTGGAATGAAACAGTGTTTCTAGAGTCATTCCCATAATTCTAAATTTCATAAAAATAGAATATAAATTCTTGTAAAACTAACATAGAAAAACATTATTAGAAATAAAATTGTGAAAAAAAAAATCATCATATAATAAAAAGTATTATTGATATAATACTTTCCAAAAAATATCACCCTTTATGATGATCATAAAATTTCATAACACAATCCTTAAAATTTAAATAAAATATAGGATTTGTAAAACATAAAAGTAGATACCTAAATTCTTTCAAAATTTCGATTTCATAGTATAATTTCGATAAAGGTAAATTTCAATATAAAATACTTTTCTTTCAAATATTATCCAATCTCTCATAGAGATATTTTCTCTTCCTATATCCTCTAGAGATAGTTTCCATAAACAAAAATCTTCTCCTACTTTTTGTGATATCAAAAAGACTGTTGGAATAAATAAATGAAATAAAACACAGTTTAATACAACATAGAACTATACATGAATATTTATATATTCTAGCATTATAAAATCAAATCTAATATTGGCTGTCAAGTATAGAAGCTAAATAAATCAAAATATGAATAAACAGAAGTAATTTAAATTGAAAATCAAATGTTTTAAAGTATAATAAAAAATCATCTGGATTCTTAAAATGAATGGTTTAGAGGTGTTTGTAACTATGGATAAATGGTGATTATAGATGATTAATTTCTTGAAATGCACTACTATGATCAATCAAATACCATAGAAGACCCGAGAAATGGTTGTTCAACACTTCTATCCAATGCTGAAGCAGAATCTTGGAATTATTCCCAAACTTCAAGCATCAACCAAATTAATAATTACAAAAGCATTCACATCTTCTTCAGACTGGATGAAATATGTAATCTTTTCCCTAAATTGTCTAATCATTTGTCCCAACCAGGATTCATTTGAATTAAGGTGACTTATCAAAGGACTTTGATTCTCCAACAACACATTCAAAGTAATTCTATCGCAGTAAAGACTGTTTAACTTATCATTAAATTATTCCAAAATAGTTGTTATTGCCTCAAGCATCATAAGTAATTCTGGTGGTGTTTTTTGAGAATAGATAGATTCTCTATTTCTTTCCCTATGTGATTTAAAATCTCATCCAATAATTAACTTGAATTCATAAAAATATGTCTTCTTGACATATTCATCATTTAATGCACAAAATTCTGTTGAAATCTTCTCCATATTTTCTTTAAGATCTCCAACTGAAATGAGTTTTCGTTGAATTCCCTCAAATTAATCTTCCGAGCGTCAAACACTAATATTGGTACAGAAACAAAATTTTATTCATCCATCCTTTTCTTCTCAGCTTCTAACTAATCAATTAAAAATGAATTCTGAGCCTCCAATAGTTGTATCTTTATAACATGGTAATTGACTTCATTATCAAAATATTCTAGATAATTTTCTCCTTCGTGATAAACTTCAACTATATCCAGGCTTGGCTCACCTACTCCCTTAGCTATATTTCCCAAATATGATCCACCCAAACCACCAGAATCATGAACAATCTATGTTCCAATATTATGAATCTCTTGAAATTGAGCCTCCTGTTCAACTTTCTCATCTTCTAGGTTCTCGTGACTGGTAGATTCTCCTTGTTCACTATGTGGAATGGAATCCACATGTCCAACTACAGCCTCAACAAAAACTTCTACAACATTAACAGACACTCTTCTTCATTGAACAAGAGAGCCTTTTAGCCTTCAATCTTCATCATCTTCAGGCCTTTGTCTCACAGAACCTACTAAAAGGATATCCATTTACACCCCCTGGGAATCTTCTAAAAACCTCTATTGTTTCTCAGCACCAACTAGTAGTAAACTATTTCACGAGTTACTCCATAAAAAACCAAACCTCTTGACTGTATCAAAATGCAATGTATTTCTATGGTGACTAGATATTCTAAAAACAAATTCAAAATATTCCATTTTCTTCTCATAAGGAATGAATGAATTGTACCATAGGGATAATACCCCATATTGGCATTTGGGTGGTAATATCTATTTAGATAATGAATCATAAAGTGAAATAAATTAAACATAACAATATACAAAATCATATATATGATGTACATGTATGGATAAATAACCTTCTTAAGCTCGGTGGTTCTGGAAAAAATCCAATATTGAATAAACATTATCATAACTCATCATTCAGAAGAGCATTCTTCCACAAACACCTTCTTGACATCAATTATTCCAAACAGAAAAAACATAATGTTCTCAAATTTATTTCTTCCATTTCTAATGTTCTTTAAGTCAAACTAAAACTCCCCCTCATGGGGACATATCAATATCTCATCCATTTCAACATACGATGATGAAAACTCTTTGTTGTCAGTCTTAGAAAGAATATAATCTTCATCAAAACTGAAACTAAATGAGGAATTCTTAAAAAATTATTAAACTTATATTTCATAAACCATTGGAATAATATTATCTCCAAAGGCATAAAATAGGCCTTGAAATTTCATATAATTATTAAAAGATAGATTTATAGAATCCAAATATTCCAAATCTATTACGTTTCCTTGCAAGACGTTGTGATAATTCCTCATCGCATAAATACTATTATCAAACTCAACATCAATGGATCATTAGAAAATTTCCATTTCTAAAGGTTTATAAATAGATGAGTTTGATGGTTTAGGGTTTTTGGTAGTTGGGAAATGTAAGAATGAGGTTCTATATAAGTCATGTATGAGAGGAGAGGTGAGTGGTAGAAGGGAAACAATTTTCTCATGCTGATCAAGGTTGTACTCATTATTATTTTATAATTTAAAAATACAAATGAAATAAAATTGAAAATAAATTCATTATAAAATAAATGAAAATGAAATCGAATAAACACAATTCAAACAGATTAAATAACGCTTACTAATATAAAAAAATAACTGAAAATAAATTAATAAACAATTACTTAACCACATATAATCCTAACTCCCCCTTAATAAAACCAAAACTATCACTTGGAAGTGGTTTAGTAACAATATAATCTAATTGATGATTGGTATTAAAAAATTATAAAGATATATTCTTTTTAAGGATATGATCTCTTACTAAATGATTCTTTATATCAATGTACTTAGACCATTAATGACTTATAGGGTTTTTAGAAATATTAATAGCATTGGTGTTATCACATAAAATAGGAATACTATTAAATTTTAATCTAAAATCCAATAGAGTGTTTTTCGACCACAAAACATGTGTGCAACAACTACTAGTAGAAACATATTCATCCTCAGCAGTTGACCGGGAAACCGAGTGTTGCTTCTTACTAGACCATAAAACTATATATTTTCATAAAAAGTTATAAATTCCTTATATACTTTTTCTATCTAATCTGCAACCTCCAAAGTCATCATCTAAATATGAAATTAAAATAAAATCATAAGTCTGGGGTAAAGAAGATATTGTAAAATGTTTCCTTTTAAATATCTATAAATTATTTTAATAGTAGTAATATGGGATTCTTTTGGATTTTATTGAAATCTAGCACATAGAAATACAAAAAACATAATGTATGGTCTACTAGTAGTAATATATAACAAACATCCAATAATACCTCTATATAACTTGTTATTAACTAGTTTTCCAGCTTCATCCACATGAATTTCTCTATTGGTATACATAAGAGTTGTATTTGTATTGTTGTCCTCAACTCCAAATATTTTTAATAAATCAATAATGTATTTTCTCTAATTTAAAACATTTCCAAAAATATTTTTGGAAAATCTGAAATCCTAAAAAAAATTATTTATCCCATCATACTAATTTCAAATTATTTTCACATTAAATTTGAAAAATCAGGACAAATGTTTTTATTATTTGAACCAAAAATAACATCATTAACAGAAATTCTAACTAATAAAATATTATAACATATGGTTTTCATCAAAAGTGATGTATCTTCCAAGCCAACCATAAAACCATTTTTCAAAATAAAAGAACATAATCATCCATAGAAAAATTTAGGTTCTTGTTTAAGCCTATAGAGAGCATTAGTATGTTTAAAAACATAATTTAGTTTTTGAGGATTTTTAAAAACAGGGGGTTGTTCAACATAAACTTCCTCCATTAAATAACCATTTAAATAGGCAGATTTAACATCCATATAATATAATTTAACATTCATATGAGATGAATTGGTTAAAAGGATTCTAATTGTTTCTAATATATAAATAGAGTTAAAGGTTAAATAATAATATATATCTTCTTTATGATTATATCCTTTAGATACTAATCAGGTATTATTCCTATTAATGATCCCTTGATCATCCTATTTATTTCTAAAAACCCACTTAGTTCCTATAATTGGAAAATTGGTTAGTCATTCTACTAGTTATCAAACTTCATTTATTTTAAAAATATTTACCTCTTCTTTCATTGCTAATAACCAACTCTCACCATCTAAGGCTTCTCCAATAGCCTAACTTTCTAACTAAGATTGAAAGGTAGATAATTCAGCTGGGTTTCCTACATTACTTCTGGTTATAATTCCTATCTATTTGTCTCGGATAATAGTTTCTAAAGGGTGGTTCATTAGGGTTCTAGATAGTCTAGGTAGAATAATTTTATGTTATTTAGATTCATGGTCTTTAGAACTGGACTAAACATTATTAACATCAAAATAATAAAATATGTGTTTCAAGTCTCATTTTATTAAAAGAGTTAGAGACCTCATCATTTTGATCTTTCTATTTATTGAAAGGATTGGTTTCAACAAACGTCACATGAACTGATTCTTCAAAAATGTGTGACATTTTATTAAACACTCCATAAGCTTTAGAAGTGGTATAATATCACAAAAATATTCCTTTATCAGCCTTTGGATCCAAATTACCAAGATTATCCTTTGTGTTAAATATATACACCTTTCATCCAAAAACATTAAAATTATTCATGATATATCAGGTTGTACTTGTAGCTTCTACCCATCAAAGGTAGGAAGATTGTATTCATTCAGCATAGTCCCTACCATTTCTTGAATAGTTTTGTTTCTTCTTTCAACGATTCCATTTTTTGATATGTTCTTTGTATAGAGAAGGTGTGCTTAATACCAAAATTTGAGAAAATAGAATATAATTATTGATTCTCATGTTCTCCACTATGATCAGTTCTCAATGAAATTATTTTAAAAACTTTTTCTGTTGGAACAATTTTACAAAAAACTGTCAAAAAACTGTGAAAACATCACTTTTTAGTTTTAGAAATTAATCCAAATAAAATCCAGAATAATCATTTACTAAAACATAAATATATAATTTAGTGGCCAAACTTTCTATCCCTTATGTTCTAAAAAATAAATATGGATAATATATAGTGGTTAAAATGTTGCAATTTTTTTAATGGATTTGAAATATTATTTTTTCTTCTTGCCAATTTAGCATGCATCATAGATTATTTGATTGTAAAACATAAGAATTAGAAAATCAGAAAATAATTTTTTCTTAGATAATTTATGTAAAACGTATATATTACAATGTCCATGTTTCTATGAAAAATACATGATTCATTTGCCTTAACAGTTATGCAATTCACTTTCTATTTATATATGAAATTTATGTCTAATGTATAAACATTTTCAGTTATAGGTGATCTAAATTTATGTAACTTATCTTTAAGCACATAATAGAAATTCTTCAAAAAATCACCATAAAATCCATTATCACAAGGTTAGTAAATAATTTTTCAAATTTTTCTTTAACCCTTGCTCAAATAGTACTTTATTGATTGAGATAGGCTTTGGATCACCAATAGTTCTAACTCGGATTATTCATCCTTTGGAATTGTAACCAAAAGTGACAAGACCACCATTCATTTGAGTATGTGTGTGAAAATTTGAGGAATATCCACTCATAAGCCTCGAAAAACCACCATCCATATAATATATAGTATTTCTATTATTTTGGATTATTTCCTACAAAATTATTTAAAAAAATGTTCCTTTTGGTTCCGACACATTCTTTGGACTAGTAGTGTTAGCTAGAAAAGGTATGGGAATGCAGATCTGCTTTGTTTATTCATGGAATATATCATTAGATTTAGGTAAACTTATTGAAATAAATTCCCTTTTAATTCCACTGATATGAGGATTTCTCAAATAAAAATTATTTTTCACATTGCGTTTTATTCCATAAATGTAACAAGTTGGTTTTTTTGAATTTGAAACAAAATAATTCGTGTACATTTTAGATTTATCACCCTCACTTCCTGTGACGAATCATTAACTTTTAATAACATTACTTCCAAGGATTTCATTTAATATATTTTCTATTTTAGTAAAAAAGAGCAGCACTTTTATATGTTTCTACTTCATCTTGTAAACTTTTATCTTATTTTCAAAATCTGCATAGTTTGATGTAGATGAGTTAAATATTTCAATTAACTATTGGTGTTGTTTTAGCAAGGTATCTCTTTTAACTGAAAGAACATTGTGAATTTTCATCAATGATTTTTTCTTTTTTAATAGAGAATTTTATTTTTCTTCTAATATATAATAGTAAATAGATAATTCATTGTTTGAGAAGATGAAAAAATCAGAATCAGAATTGGATGAGTAATAAGTTTGTAACTTTTCCTTTTCACCAATGAATCATATATTGGATTTCAAATTTTATTATTATTTTTTTGAATAAGATATATATGGTTTCTCTTATTCCTCTATGTTCATAATGAGTATACTTCTAATATATCATATCTATCTTTCTGTTTTCATCTTTTAGATAAGGACAAGCAGGTATAATATGACCTAATTTCTTGCATTCATAGCATCTCACTTGTTTTGACTCTCTATCATCCTTCTTGGAGGATTTTATGAATCCTCTATTTTTATTATAAAACTTGATAAAATTTCTAGATAATTGAGCCAATTCTATTTCAAAATTAAATTAATATGAATTCTTATCCTTTTTGTATTCTTGTTTCAATTTTCTTCTTGGTTTATGAGATGTTTCCTTTTGAGAAGTGTTCTTCTTTTTTCACAATTATTCTATGGTCTTCAGATTCGACTTGAATTTCAACATCATACATCATCAATATCCAAATTATTTTTTTCATTGTCAGATCTTTGATAGGTGATGATTTTCATATAGAAGAAGATATACCATTCCATTTAAAAGTTATTACTCTCAATACATTCAAGTAATGATCATATTGTTTGATAGGTTCACCAAAGGTTATAATATTATTGATAATTATAGGGAGCCTTCTATTCATCTATGTGACACTTTCTCTATCAAACATACTAAATGTTTCAAATTTTAGTTTAGTTGTAGAATACTTCATTTGTCTCACATTATCTTTCCCTTCATAGGAAACTATAATAGTATTATACATCTAAACTGTAGTAAGACATTTTGAAACTAGATTGAACTCATCTAGACTTAAAACATAGATAATAACATTCATTGATTTTGAATTCATGTCATATTCCACACATGTTCCAGCATCCCATGTTTCTGGTTTCTCAAGAATCTCATATGGGGTAATGATTTTTGAGTAAAATCTAACTCCATGATTTTTATGATAAATAATCATCCTTGATTTTCAACAACAACAATTTTTACCCTTGAATTATGAAGATCAAACCATGGACATCCATTCTCTAGGATCATCCATTTCCATCTTTGTATAGAAATTATTCATTTTATCTTAATATTGATTTATTGAAATTATCTCCTATCTTACTGATTGTTAGGTCATAATATTCAAATTAATACACAAGAGGGGGTGAATTTTTCTTTCCAAAATATTTTGAAATTATGGATTTTAACACCAACAATAATTTATGAAAATATTCAGTGTTAATCTTATGTATGAAAATATTCAGCAGTTAAGTATAATAAAAAATAACACATCAATTTATAGTGGTTTAGGGCACACAGATCCCCTAGTCCACTCTACCAATCACTCTCTCTTCAAGGGTGGTAAATTCCACTATAATGGTCCTCTTATCATAAGTCCAATAATCCACAATGGAGTATAGGTAATTGACACTGTTACACAAGACTAATTAAAAATCCTTCTATTTCTATAACAGATAACCGATTAACCACAACATAGATCGAGAAGCTGATACTCCACCAAAACTAGGTACAAGCATTGGAAAAATCTAAATGAATCAAAAGAGATTTATTTTTTTGAAACAGGTTGAACTTTAAAATTTTAGTACCACACAATTGATGGTATATAGATCTTCTTCTTCAAAAAATAGTATCTCCATGATTGAAAAAGTATGAAGTGATCCGATTGAAAAATGATATTTTATTTAAAAGCAAAAACAAATCAGAGAAGTCTAAATATTACAGTAGCACAAGATTGAACATGTACATCTCTAAAATTTTGTTCTTTAACAATGTTGTTAGTTTGTTGTATCACTATAAAAATAATTACACTAAAGAATATTTATATGTGATTAATTATCAAATATAAATTTAAAGATATATTCAGAAGGAATATATAGAACAGAAAATACTATCTCAGGTGTTCTAGATCTAAAAGAATATCCTGATTGGCCATACAAATTCAAATTTCAATTAACTAGGATATTTGTACCTTTCATTAGAAATAGTAATGACTTTCTTTGATAAACATAGTTCATTGAAACAATCAAAATGATCCTTGAATTATTCCCTATTTTTGTCTTAAACATTGCAACAATATTGGATTAAAAATGAAACTTAAATAACTTCACCATTGTAAACACAATGTAGGGTTGATCTGCGTAGCGCATGGTTTCATTATGAAGCGTAGAGTTCCTTTTCGTAGTGTAGTGTTCCATTGTGTAGCGTAGGGTTCCTTTTAGTAGCATAGGGTCCCTTTGCATAACATAGGGTTCCTCTGCATAGTGTAGGTTTCCTTTTCCATATTTTCATCTTCACATAATGTATGGATTAAAAATTAATGTTGGGATTATGATCCATACATTCATATTTATATAAATAGAATCCTGAACATATCATTGATTAACCATAAGTTCAATTTTCCCAAATATACAGTTGAAAACAGTAAATCCAGACTCCAACATTGGGTTGATGATCCATACATGTGTGAATTTTCGAAATGCAAGGATGATGATCCCAACACAAACTCTTTAGTGTAACACAAGGTTGATACAATATGAAAATTTAACCTTTTCATCATAAAATAGGGATGAAAATCGTGTTTCTAGAATCATTCCCGTAATGCTAAAAACTTTAAAATATATTTAAATTTCATATAAAACTCATTTTGTAAAAATTTATTAGAAAAAAAATATATTTGTGAAAATCAAACTCATCATAAAATATAGAGTATTTTTGAGACAATACATTCCCATTAATAGGTATTTTGAATAACTCATATATGTTAGAGATACAAAATGACATAAATCAATCGTGGTGATGGTATGTCAAACGTGTGCCTGAATATTTTTTCCATTTTCTCAATAGATGGAACAAAATAGTGATAAATAATATATCACCACTAAATATTTATATTTATCTCATATGAATCATTTATATTCATCAAATCTATCCTTATTACCATCAATTTCAATATTAAATAAAGAATCACAACCCATTGTGGAGAAAGTATTCCCCATGAACACACAAGAGACATTATCATTTTCTAAAGGATTGAAAGGAACGAAGGTATATGTGTTATTATAATTCTTTGAGTAAAATTTTTATAAATATCATATATAAACATTAAATCCATCATTATCTCTATCCATTTGAGGTGGTGATGGAAAACTTAATACATGGGTTTGCAAGGTGGTAGTTCACCATACAGATGATCAATGATTTCACTTCCCATTTGCTGGAAGATATGGTATAGGTCAATGAATTAACCTAAAACCATATAATTACATAGTAGAAACATATTTTACTATATCATAATTTTTAAGAATATATTAAGTATTTATAAAATGAAATAAAATAAAAACAAATGGTTAAGGACTATACCTCTTCTTTAGAGAACGTCTTTAGGTTTATAACTAAAGGCTCTATTTGAGGTTTCCAAATAAAAAAAGACTCCAATATATATAGAGAGATTTAATAATGGTATTTGGTTGGATATTGGTGGAGCCAAAGGATTTTATAGTGTTAAGATGAGAGGATAATGGAGTTCCTTTTATAATTGTGGGAGAGCACACATGTGGAATTTTTTAAAATAAACAGTTATACCCACTTTTAACATAATAAAAAGGATCCAAAATGAATAATAATATAACATTAGATTATATAATGTATAAATATATCCATTTAATATGAATTTAAAATTTATTTATAACATTTTAACCCTTATCTGTTTCGTTTAACCAACAAATTAATTTGTTTCAACCTTAACAATAGTAATTAATTTTAACTATTTGTACTATTCATTATAACAGAAAAATAATTTGAAAATAATATAAAATCTTAATTATTATGATTCCAAATTAATAGTAAATTTTTAAAAATTCAATTCATATATGTGGAAAATTTTTATTTAAAATTAAATCCACATATGTGAGGAAAAAGTTGTTTTCCAAAGAATTTTTTTCTTAAGTTAAAAAGGGTTTTATATAAAAATTACACATGAAATTTATTCCAATGTCCTAAATTGGATTAATCATCATATTATTCAAATAATTTTAATTTTAAACCATTTTAATACATAATATAAATTTTGAAATTCTTTAAATAAAAAAGGTATTTTTTATTAATACTGATTATTTTCACCATTCATTAAAAAATTAAACGTTTTAGAGAAATAAAAAAAACTCACCCTTTGATAATTTTTACATGTTGTCTCCAAAAATTATATTTTTTTAATGGATATTTTAAAATTGTAAATATTTATTTATTATTATTATTTTTCACTAAAGGAACAAAAGTCAATTTTTTGAAAAAAAAAA
This sequence comes from Viscum album, assembly GCA_963277665.1. Taxonomy (NCBI): domain Eukaryota; kingdom Viridiplantae; phylum Streptophyta; class Magnoliopsida; order Santalales; family Viscaceae; genus Viscum; species Viscum album. The sequence goes on along the minus strand of OY728135.1, from coordinate 666,493,569 downwards.
TCAATTTTTAATCATAGAGTGACTAAAAATTTAAGGCCAAATTTATCAATATATTTTCATTATCTAAAAAATTTATACTTAATTTGAAAATATTTTCATTCCTCTTCTTAACACAAATTTTAATGGCATGGTTAAAATTGACATGTTAAAATTATAATATAAATAGTATATTAGTGTTAACTAAAACGTAGTCTTGGGTGAAATGTAAGATATTGAAGAAATTAAATTTATTTGAAAGAAAATATAATTAATGAAATAGTGTGGGGTTACACTTAAACTAGGTTTTATGGATTTTGGGAACTGATATTAGGAAACAAGATGAATTCCTAACATAGATAGTGGTTCCTGAAGTAAGTGGGATGCTAACGACTTGAGAGGCATGTACACTTATTGAGTGAGAAATGTTCTTAGAGTGTGATGCATGAAATGTATACTGGAATCACGAAATGAAAGAATAATGATGTCAATATAATAATATTTCCCCAAAAATTCATGATGTGAATATTAAGTTCATTATGTTAATTAATCTTTGATTTTTGGATCTAGTAGGTTCATTTTTTGTTGATTCTTAAAACCCAGTCCATTCACAACATGAATGAATAATTAATTATTTCAAAGTAACTCTAGTAGTGTGAATATAAATAATGCTTCTCCCTTAATAATTTCTAAAATCCTCTAATTCTTTCCTTTCTAAAGGAATCAAGAGGTTATTATTCAGGGTTCTTTAAAGACCATTCAAAATGGATCAATCCCCATATTCATATGATCATTTAGTGGTTATCTGAGGTTATTTTTTCCATACTTCTCATGTGGTTTACCTTCATTCATCTTTTTTTCCTCACATTCTACCATTCCATTATAGGGGGGTTTAACTCCTTCTTTCTTATTAATTTATTCTTTTGTTTGTTTGTATATTCATTTTGTAACATACTTTGAGAGATGTATTCTCCCTATGTGAGAGGTTTTTAAAGATCTATATTTTTGTCGGGTTCTTATTTGAGGAATGTATAATATATTAATGTAGGGGATTCACTGCTTCTCCTTAATTTTTTGAAATCATAAATATATAATGGTTTATCTATTTGGGTAATAGTCTAATTAATATTAATGAATATTAAACCAAAGAAAGAAAAAAATTGGCATGGTTATAGAAATCACATGTGCCTCCTCCATGATAATGGTTTTCCTCTTGTTTTAATTTATAGTGTGATATTTATTATTATGGTATGTTTTATCATGTTTTTATGTTAAAAAACTAAAAATAATGTAATTTTTCTAATCCTTGTAGGCTAATTAAATAAAAAAATGTTATTTTGAAATTTTTATCATTCTTTTTTTATTTGATTAAAATTAATTGATACTAGAGGAATGTTTAAATTTATTTTTTCTTCCTCATAGTTTGATGGACTATATGTTTTGATTGAAATAATTTTTCAATAATTCATTTATCTATTGTCAGATGAATAATTTGGATACTTATGGTCATAAACAATGATAAATGAATTAGTTAATTCATCATAGTAATGATCTGGTTCTTTGATAAAAATAATTGTTCAGGTTTGAGAAATGATTTTTTCCTCATAATGGTTAGACGCATTTATTTTTGGTTATATATTCACTATAGAATTTTATTTTCTTCATACTACCTTGTTTCAATGATCTGAATATGTTTACATTATATGAGTCATAATTTTAGCCTGGGATGGTTTATAGTTGACAATAAATGGGGGAGGCTACTCAGGTTGTGGCAGTAGTTGGTGCCTCTGATGGAATAATGCATGGTGAAATGCACGGTGGTGTTAGTGGTGGAACTAGGACTAATGAAATTGGTTGAAGTTGGGGAGGAGATATGGATTTATCTTCCACTGTGAAAAATAATGTGCTTTATATTCCCACTGGTTTTCAAATATTTTCTACTATTTCCCCTTCAATTTCCCGATCATATGCAGAGATTATGACTCCGAAAACATTTGATCCTAGATCTGATCCCTTTTTCGTCAACACTCCTCCATCTTTGGAGTCCCCTTTTTCCCTTACAAAGTTACGTCACCATAATTTCACCATTAATTATGATTTATGTTTCTCGTCTCAATATCATCAGTGTCACTGCTTCCTATACGTTCATCATGTTTCTTCATAGGTGATGAGGTTTTTCTTATGTCTGTCACTGTATGTTCTAACTGCGACCATTGATGAATTTGTTTCCAATCTCATGTGGACCTTCCTGGAATTATTTGTCTCTAAGAAACCTCCTCTTCTATTCTGCCAATGTTTTTTACTCCTGGAACCTTAAAGGTCTATATAGAATCTCTATTGTCCATTGGAACTCCTTCTGCCTGGTCCTATCGTCAAAATTGGGCTTCTTATATTCTTTGTGGAAATATACATAGTTCGTGGGTCGATGGTGCTTTAACCTAGCTGAGTGGTCATTGTATTTTTATAAGGGGAAGGAGATCTCCCACACTACTATTTGGATCAGACTCCCAAGGCTTCTACTTTTTTTACAAAATGACACATTTATTAAATCCAAAGTAGACTCTTTTGGAAGCTTTCTATATGTGGATGAATAAACCGAATAATGTAAGGACACATTGGTGTCCAATATTTGTGTTTATCTAGACATATATCTCCCAATTCTAGATAAGATCTCATTAATGGTGTATGAGTCAGTTTTATGGAACCAAGAAATCGTCTACCCTGTATTCCCCTTGTACTTACCCTTCTATCTACTCTAGGTATATTCTATGCATATGTGTAGAAAATTTCGCCATGGCATCCCTCTCCAAGACCATAGTGACAACCCAAGAATTGATACTCCCCTTCACCCGCCGGATGGAAACATATCTGAATCTGAATAGGTGCCAAATCACGAATATGCCACAACTCCCGTTGCAACCAAACCTGATACACACATTCTAGTGTATGAACCTCTTCCACACACTCCCATAGTTTATGATGCTCCTATATTATTGGCCTTAGATCCTTCGGAACCGCTTGATCCCCATCCCTTTATAACTAATTTCTTCTCCCTTTACCATAGTACTTACTATTTATTTAATGAGGGTTTAATTTTGGAAAGATTCCTATGATATCCTACAAGACTCCTAGAACCTCCAACATTGCTTCCTCCTATACCAGAGTCATCCACCAGTACAACAGATGTGCATGATAACTATATGGTAGTAGTTCTTGTGCCATATCCACCCCTACTAAATTTTCTCTCCCTATTGCTAATATAAAAACGTTTTATCATGGAGGAACTTGTTCCCCAGAAGCCCTAAAACCTACAAAGAATAGATTACCTCTCCAGTCTCTACATTGTTTTGTGAGTGGGAAGAACCTAAAAATGGATTCACTCTTTGCATCATTAGTGAAAAACCACTCTGCACTGATTCCTAAATTATGCATGAGATCAGGATAAAAGTAGATTTGGGAGTGTTCTTCCTCCCACCCAATAGAGAACAAGGTTCCTAAGGCCAAAGTCAGTACATTTTCCGATTAATGATACCTATTCTTATTTGGAACACCTGTGGCCTTGGTGCATGAGTTAACACTGAATTCATCGCTCGGGTGATCAAGAAGATAAAGGCTCGCATTATTTCCATCCTCAAACACAATAAAAACCTACTAAAATTAAATATTTCACTCATAACATCAAGATTCATGCTACCATGAATGCTTACTTGACTAACCTTCATATATAAATCTTTTGGAACAATGATATCTCAGTAGATCAAGTTCAGGTTGGTGACCAGTTAATTACTATGAATGTTTCTTATAGAATGAGGACTCCCATTGTGTACTTTTTAAATGGAATCTATGGTGCTCAAAGAATTGAAATATTGTGGCATGATATTAGTGATTTTGATCCATAGGAATAATTGTGGACCATTGGAGGAGATTTCAACGTTATCACATAACCAGAAGAGAATAAAGGAAGAGATTTTATCCCCCAGAAGGCCAGTATGGATTTTGTCCAATTCAGGGAGGAAAAAGGACTACTATATATGGGGTATTCTATTGACCACCTCACATGGTGTATTAACCAAAAAGAAAGAAGACGTTGCTATAGTTTCCTTAATCGATGAAAATCCAACATTCACTCCATCACTATGTGTTCCCAATTCCAATATAAATCATCTAGTACGTGGTATTTATAACGACTCACCATTTTTGGTCTCACTATCCCATGGGTAGGAAACTCATGAATGATTCAAGTACAATTATTTGTGGAACTATATTCTTAGATATCAGAAAATTGTAAGTGAATTATGGGGAGAGCTGACCTAGGGCCACAAATAGGTAGTTATCCACAACAAGTTGAGGAATATTAAACATGGGTTGCATGTGTGGGCTAAGGACCTCCCCCAATCTAATAGAACACATATGTTCTCAAGATGGATATTGACCATCTGGAATCCATCCTACTAGAGGACTGGAATGACCTAGTCTTTGGAGACCTCTCCAATTATAAGAACACCTTGGTGGATATGATTCTTAAATATGAATGCAAGGAAGATGAGAGCATGAGAATAATATTGTTACATGAGGAAAACAAGAACACTAAATACTTCCACGCATGCATAAGGTAAAAAATATGTCCAATAAAATCCAATATTATGCTCGATGTTGGTAAATAGATGGATGACAGATACAAATTTGGGGTTATAATGAATTATTTTTTCAACGATCATCTTGTATGACATAACCTGAATATGCATAATGGATATCAAGTAGAAAATAGAGAGCTTTGGGAAGTGATTCCCAACCTAGTCTATAACTAGGATAATGAACTACTAAAATGAATTCCTGAAGAGGAAGAAATAAATGTGACCATGACAAACATCAACCTTGAGACTGCTTTGGGCCCCAATAGCTTCCCATTTTTATTTTACATGGGATCTAGGGATGTGGTCAAGAGAGATACAGTTACGGTTTTATAGTAGTTATGGAGTAAACCACCCACGGGTTTACCATGCTACGATCATTATTCTCATACCAAAGATTAAGTACCCATCCTCCCTTCATCGCTATAGACTAGAGACCATGTGTAATTTCCTCTATAAGATTCTGGAAGCATCATCAAATGAAGTTTTTCTATGCACATCCTTTGTTGGACCTCCATTGAGCATCATCTCTTTGTGAAGGGATGCTCAATATAAAGAGTTATTTCCCTGTCACAAGAAATTTTGAGATATATCAACACCAAGACTCACATATCAAACATGAAAATCAAGCTAGACAAGAATATTATTATGATATAATTTAATGTTTATTCATCAATATGGTGTTAACTTGTATGGGTGCCTCTTCTTAGGCCTATTACCTCATATTCAGATGCTTTAGCTCTTCGTGGATGGTTGTATCATTCATGGGGAGGACTCATGGTTTCGTCAAGGTGACAGATAGATTATGGAAAGGATATCCAATTTTCCCTTTCATCTTTATTCTCATGCCGGATACCCTTATCCACTGTATCAATAGAGGAATATATTATAGATAAATACACCCAAGTCGTAGAAAAATGAATCTTCCTTCCATTTCCCATTTGATGTTTTCAAATGACAACATCACCTACATTGATGCTAATATGAGATCATTTTGAGGCTTCAACAAGATTCTTAAAGAATATTGTTACTGGAGAAACCAGGTTATCAATAAATCCAATATTAACCTCTACATATTGAATATACATGATTCTAGTCAAGCTACATCCCTATATAGTAGATTGGATATGTAGAGTGGAATCTTCCCAATTGAATACCTCGACACTATGATATCCTCTATTATACTACACATTCAAGGATTTGATGATATAGTGAGAAAGATAATGGTACACATTATTAACTGGAAAAACTACTACCTATCCATTGGGGTATGGATTTCCTTAGTTAACAGTGTCATATCACCCATCCATGTCCATGATCTAGCTTCCACCAAAGTTCCAAAAGGTGTCATTAATACCATTTATAATATTTTGGAAAATTTTATTCAGGATTCCCTCTCATAATGTAAGATACACTAGGACTCATGGGGTAGGATGGAAAAGGCCATCCATGACAGAGGGATTTATGTGAAGTTCTTAGCAGACATGATCCATTTCATGCATGAACTAGTCGTGTGAGAAATTTTAGAAGAATACACTATGTTGGGGAACATCATGTACCAAAACTATACAGGAAATGATGAAGTTTCTATTTCTCATGCCTCTCCCTTTTGGTCCATGATTTACCCCCATCGTCCTGATCCTCTAACAACTCTCACTATGGTTTTTAGGGGAAGGTGGCATCCTATTCTAGAAACAAAACTGGGTAGGTTCTATAATTTGTTTCCCAGGATTCCTTACCCCAACAATATCATTTAAGGAGGAAAGCCTATATCGGGTGTTTACTAGGGCCATTTTGGACATGAAGAAGAAAGAAATTTTGGATTTAATTTTCATTAACTTGGAACCAGATAAGTGTGTGTTCACTCCTTCCAACTCGAGGAAATTAACTATAAGGGACTTCTGAAGGATCTCAATATCTCAAGATCGCCTAGATAGAATGAATGAAATGGTTTTTTGCAACAAAATTCAATAAAAATATAACTTTTTCATCTAGGGGATAAAGAATAAAGTAGTCCTTATATATGATAACATCAAAAACATAGGCATCAACATGTTATCTTGATTCTATTCTTGTAAAAACTAGTAAGAGGAGAGAACGAACCCTAAATTCTGTTATGTATATTAGTCTCAGAATATTTGGAGGCTGATTGGTGAATTTATTGTATTCTCATCTCAAAATCTTCTCGATTCCCCATTTTTTGAGTGGTGGATCTATGGGATGAATGATATGGGTCTGGAAAATACAGAAAGGTCCATTGTTATTAGTGTTGTATTTTGGTGCTTATGGAAGGCAAGAAATCATGCTAGATATGAGGGGTTTCTCTACACATGTAGTTTCATCATTGTAAGACAAGGAACCTTCTGATCGACAAGGTCAGTCATTTCAGTAATTGGAAAGGTGCTCCTTCACTGAGATAGATGCAAGTTAGTACTTCACTGGATCAAGCTTCTATCATTGGATCATAGGGATAATGGGTGAATTATAATCCTTCATCCACATGTTTCAAGAATAATATAGATGGGTTCTACACCTTTACTGTCATACGAGGATAAAGGGTTTTCTATGACACCATGGAGAGTTTCAATATGGGTTTTACTGCTTATTAGTGTTATATAAATTCTAATTTGGTGGTATCCAAAGAAATTCTCATCAGGTTAATCCTATGAATCTAGGAAAATATCAGCCTCACTTTAGTTGAAACTGACTTCATGATCATACACAAATCCTTTCATGGAAAAGGATCCACCCCATGGTCAATATCATGCATTATCATGAGATTCAAATCTCTCTTCAACAACAATATACTTGTGGACCACACATGGAGAGAGGGTACCATGGTTGTAGACCACCTTACATCTTTGGTGGATCATGGATTCAATGTCACATTATTCCCAAATATTAACCACTTGAAACCAGAGGGGGTCAATTTTATCTGAGGGGATGCCATTGGAATCCATTATTTTAAGCATCCCTAGGACTTGTTTTTTCCCTTCTTTTGTTTTGTAACAATATTCCAAGAATAAAAATAATATTATAGATGTATGGTTGAAGTTGGCATTGCTCATTGCTTTTGTGTTGAATATCGGTAATCTTTGCTGATGATGAATATTGTATAATGGTTATATGGAGGGGTTTCATGTTTCTGATTTCCTTTCCACACTTCTTAATAAAAGGGAATGTCCATGGTTGATGCATATTTTATGGTCTATTAGGATGATTCTTAGAGTAACTATAATTATGGAATGATAATGAATATTAAATGTTTTAACCCTTGTGGTTGGAGTATTGATGGAACTCTAAATGATGATTACTCTTTAGAAATCATGGGATCAGTGGGTATATACCCAGATGATATGATTTTGACTGGTACTTAATGTAAATGTTTAATTTTTAATGGACATAATTTAGTTAAATGTCTTTATAAATGTTTTTGGAAATGCAATAATATTAATGAATGGATAATGAATTGTTTGATATCAAACTAGATGCTTCGGTGCTTATAGGATATATATTCCTTTGAAATAGAGAAAGGGTGTCTACAAAACTACATCTACAACCAAAATTAAGGGTATGTAGTTTCAATTTTTTTCTTTTGAGTTATATATATGTAATATTTGTTTGGATTCCGTACTCCACCCTACCCACATCGATAGGGAGACTGACGCCAGTGTACTATAGAGGGTGTTTTCCCTGACATCTATATTAGAAAGAAATGAATTGATGATTACACCCTCTTTTCCTTATCACATATCCTATTAATTTAATATTCAAGTATTCATAGAGGTTCTCTCTACCATATATAAATATTTTTGTTTTCATAAAGGATGTAATAGATTGTGGTTATTTCACACACATGTATCTCTAGATATAGTATCTTAAGGATTGTAATTGTTATGGAGTGTATGGGATATAATTTATTGATGTATAATACAAGAAGAACAGGATATAGTGGATCCCATTAACTAATCTCTTAATATCTTGATATGTGATTTTGATGATGAGATTATGTGAAACATGAGATACAAGATATGTTATAGTTTCCCAGGTGTCTGCGGGAAGTCTTATATTTGGAGTTACATGGATTATGATGTGTAATGTTGAGGTAATGTAGAAAACTATTGGTTAATTGGTATAAAGGTACCTTTATTTGATATTATGTTGGTTATTATAGTATATCTTGTATGTTTTACAAGGTTTTAGATCCATGGTGATGTTGGAAACATAGTATTCATGTTTTGGTGATTATTCATATTTACTTGTTTATTCATTGGGATTTATTATTCATCCCTTATCTTTTTCTTGAGAGGCTCAAAGGAGGGTCCTACTAAGTATACTTTATATGTTCACACGATTTATATATAAGTTCTTTATTATGGTATAAGGGGATAGTTTGTGATTACGTTGGACATTACTATCTCAGCTATGTTCTCATGGTCTATTTGGGATTCAAGGTCACTAATGAATATTTTCCTCTTTGGTGCATGAATTTTATTTTATAGGTTTATAGTTTTATAACATCACATGTGTATTTTTAGGATTCTTTAATTTTATCTTGATTAGGGTTAATTGGAATTTTTATATTATCTCTCATTACTCATATTTCCTTTAAGGGCAATTCCACTCATTTGACTGCATACTATGACCATAGAAACTATCACCAAGCCATGGCATATTGGATGTGGGATTTGGGTATAATTATATATAATATCTCATTATTGAACCTATAGGGGTGCCTTTTGGGGGAGGTATCATGATATAGTTATATCATAGAGATTATTTTTAGAGATAGGCTAGAGTTAATAGGTAGGAACTAGTGAGAACTTCATCGGTTGTCATAGAAACAGTTTTAGCTATGTTTAGTAAGATATTGAAATAATGGAGAATATCTATGACACATGTATTTAGGGGTCCTTTAGATATGAGGTGAGGAACATTATGATTACTAATCCTACTAATATAATTGATGTTGGTTGTGGGTTAGAGATCTAGAAAAGGATCATTCAATCATTTTTTTATTGTGACTTATTTAGAAATTGGTGGGCCTTATGAATATGTTAATCATTAAAATTACATATTCCATGACTAGGAGTCCCAAAACATTATTTATTTTGTGGATATAGATCTAGATAAATTATGTCTTTAGGTTTATGTTGAAGAGGATTAGAAATATATTATAGAATATAACCATAGGGTTCAGGTTGAAGAATACCTCACATGGAGGAGGACACACTCATAGTTTTAGTGCCAAAGTATAAATAAGTGTAATGTATCTATCTTAGAATCAGTGATAAGAGACTAGTTATCATATTTGATGATAGTATTTTGTTTGATATGTTCTTCAATGGATCACTTGGTTTCATTGGAAGTGATGGTACAGCTTGGGGAATCCGGTATTTTGTAGTTATTTTTTATTAGGGAACATTAGGAGTCAGGTATCTCATTGGAAAAATTCTAACACTGGCTCCAAGATGAGTTTCATTCTTCAACCATGAAGTCATCCAATTTTGAGGAGAGTCTTACCCTTTGAGAGGGCAGTTCTAGGGTATGGCAGCTTGGGATCCATTTTGGAATCCTTCTATGATATTCATTGAACCTAATGCCTTATTATGAGGCCATGGAAATGAATTTAGAGAATTATTTAGATACATCGATCTAGTAATAGATCATCACATTAACTCATTATATATATCTCAAGGTTTTGTGTAGAGTAGAGGTTGTTGAGGGGGAACTATCTTGGAATAGATCAATAGGAGTGTGGAGTCATTAAAAATATCTTCATAGTAGAAATGTGGTTTGTAGTTACTTATTTGCAACAAATAAGATATTACTTATATTCAGGGGTATATATCATCAGTCGTCATCTTATATCTTTTTGGGTGGCTTATATTATTCCCCTACCAAGGGATGAGATGTATATTTTTCTTGTAGAGGCCATGGCCGTTAGTGATGATAGTTCCAAATTTTTTTGACTAGGTAGTGTGTGGAATCTGTTCCACTAACACATCCTCCAATGTTGTAGTTTCATCCAAGGAAGTAGTAGTATTGTTCTTAATTTTTTGACCTAAAGAGTGGATATGGGGAAGGAAGTGTAGAGCTCCATGATGATCCACATCCTCAGTGAGAAAATCAGGGTTTTGAATGTGGTCATCATTAGGGTTTGAGAGGTCATAGATAAGTGTGTGGTTATTTTTATGCTCTAGAGTTTCTAGTTATAGTTTATTCATTTTTGGAGGTAGAGTTTTCTTATTTTTAACTAGGATCCATTCATTCATTGATTAAGGAGCTACTAACTCATTCATATCACTTACCATAGTCTATGCATATGGATTTGAGGTGGAATAGATTTGAGTTCCCAAGGCCTTAGCTGCACCAAAAAGTAGTCATGATTATATATGTGAAGTATTTAGAGACTAAGATATAGTATTGCGGAAGAAACACTCATGGGGAGACGTACCATTTTTGTACATACAATCACACGACATCATCCTTGACATAGACATGATATATTTAATACATGATATTTTGGATTTTTTAAGGATTAAAATCATGTTCTATGATGTTGAAAGAGATTTTTTTGTCATATGGTGAGTGATACCCTCTAAAGGGTAAGATTCATGCTCTTTACTTTTATTCCATGATGTAAAATTTAATGTTGAGTTCATCGAAGTTTCATTTGGAATTGTTCCTAGGACTATTGGAGAGTAACCAGATGCCATCCCTAATGAGGCTAAGGTGTTAACCCCATAAAAAGAGATTGAATATGGATAGAAATACAGCCAATCAATTATCAAATGTCTATATCTCTATAGAGGATTTTTTCTTATAAGTTTCTAGACTTGAGAATACAAATCGATAATCTCTTGCATAGATTTTTGGTTCAACCAAATTGTCTCCTTTAGGTTTTTCAATTTTTTCTATAATGAAAGATTATTTTAGTTTGTACATATGTATCTATTATCATGCTTACTATAGGTTAAATTTAAGAATTTATTCCATATTCTACGCATAGATTACTTACTTAATCATATTAATGGGGGTATATGGTTCTCAAAAATCAATCTACGACTGGGATATCATCTTATGATGGTAATGGATAATGATATTATAAAGGATCTTTTTCATTTCCATTATGGGAAATTATAGTTCATGGTAATATTTATTTGTCATAAAAACACTCCAAAAGAGTTCATGGGGTTGATAAACATAATTGTCTAACTGTTTCTAAATCTCTTCATAGTAGTTTTCATCGATAAAATCGTTGTTTACATTGCATTTGAGGAGGAGCATGTAGAAAATCTATGATAAATTTTAGGATATCATCATGTCAATATATATTTAGAAGGTTTTCCATGTTTGATTTATAGGCTCATGAAATTTATTTCTTGGAGAATTTCATGTTCATGTGTGGTTAAGTTGTGGGTTATTTAAATATCAAGGAGGTTTTTTCTTACAATGTTCCTTAGATTGTTGTATACGTGGGGAGATTCCATAGACTTGTTGGCTATTATACGAGGTTATTAAAAACAATTATGGTTTTTAATCATCTAGTATCTTTAACTAGAATGGATAAGGTGTTCCTTTAATCTAAAAAGTTCTAGGTTTCTTTCAAGTTCCAATAAACAAGTTAGTCAACACTCCAGTTCATCAATTTCATGAAGTGGTAGCCCAATTAATGGTTTTATATAATGATTCATCTCATGGATTGGTATGTATCTTTAGGGACCAGTTATTAGTTTTTCTTATGTTTCCCTATAGTTACGTCCCCATAAGCGTGACTATACCACTGGCGATATTGATTTTGTATTAGTTGGGTTTCCCTTGACGTTATGGAGACACGAACTCATTGGTGAGCCTTTTTTGGTTTTCTCTAATCACAAGTGGTTCAGGTATTTATTCTTCCAATGTGACCTAAACATGTGACACTGATGTTGGGATGAATTATTGTATGATTATGAACTTACGGTTTCTTATACCCAGGGAAAGGGTATTTTTTTAGCTGATGAGTTATGTGAGAAGTAATATAATGATGTTTTGATTGAAAATACAGATTATTTTAGAGTGATAGAATATATATTCAGGATGTAACTCAATAAGAGAGTTGATATTTGTAGGGAATTAGTTTTCATATGATGGTGAACTCATATTTAGTGCAAATATTTTAGGATTCAAAACTAAGGGATTTTGATGTAGAAGTTTGGTGGGATCGAGTTGTATATAGTGATTACACTGATGATCATGTGGAAGATAATCAAAACCATGTGTTTTTTCAATGGATTCATTTAATTCCTTTAGTGATGCATGAGGTGGTTCTATATGAGTTTCATTCCTCACCTTGGTGATACTTCATGGAATGAAAAATACATATCATGCTTCGAAAGGTTAGTTTTTGTGGCCTAGGTTTAAGAATCCAGTTGAAGAGTTTATATCCATATGTTTGTTATACTAAAATGAAAATGATGAATATCATTTTCAAAATGATTTTCCTTGAAATTTTATGTCCCTCGGTTGAATTGGGAAGAAATTTCCTATGATATCACCACTGATCTAACATCAACTTTGGGATATTTTGATTCTATATGTGTGATAGTGGCCTCTTTAATAAAATTATGTCACTCATTAGTGATCAAATAGTTATTCCATGTATAGGTTTTTTGAGGAAGTACTTCTAATAGGTGTTGAGGCTCTATAGAGTCATGAGGATGATCAACAATGATTTTTTTACACATTTTATCGCTAGGCAATGGATTCATCATTAGAATGTTTTTGTATCTTAGTTGTACATTTACATAGATTATCATTCATAGATTGATTTCATGATAGAGTAGAGTAACTAGAATCTTGAAGATATATTTCATTATTATTTAATATATTTTGTATGTTCATAGATAATTTAGAAGCTTTATTTTTTCTTATAAGAATATTTTTCACTCCACCATTGGTAGGGTTCCATTTGAATCATTTTTTGGCATACCATTCAATTATCTGTTGTACTAGACTAGGGTCGGAGAGTCATATATTCTTAGTCTAGAACTACTGTAAATCAAGAAAGATATTGTTCTAGTGATTCAAGTGGGGATTAAGGTATTTCAATGTCATCAGAAGTCATATGCCAACTATAGGAGGAGACCACTAGAGTTCAACATTGGTGATCATGATTTCATGAAGGTGACTCCTCATCAATACTAGTGATGGTTTGGTCATGTGAAAAACAATAATCCTAGTTTTATTGTAACTTTCAAGGTTTTTTCTCAAATAGGAGTTTTTTCTTATCAAAAATCACATCTTCCATAGGCTAGCTAGATAAATACATTCATTCATGTATTTCATATTTGCTTTTATTATATCATCCTATGATTTTTATTATGTTGAAAAATATAAAGTTATTTTATATTTTTCATTAAGTGGAAGGGCCAAATTTTAATCAAAAACCTTTTTCATATGGCGATGAGTGCTTGGGGTATGGTCACTAATAAGTTTGGTTACTATTTATAGCGTGATCTGGATTGGTATGTGGCAATTTGTTATTAGGACATCATTTTTCCTTGACTTATTGTTTGATAGATGGTATATATGATACTATGAATGTGTCTAAATATGGTAAATAACTCATATTTCAGACAGGATAACCCACACATGAGAGGGAGATCATGTTTCTATGGTTGGGAATATTTTTCATGATGGTACATTATTAAATTTGATTTTTATTTCACCTTGAGTGATTGATCTATTTACACTACCTACTAATTTATGGATTTTATTCACATAGATCAATAATGAAATATGAGATGTTTTTTCATGCATAATTTTAGGAACATAGGATTAATATGTCATTATCCAAATTCTATGTATACCATGATAGTTTGATTAAGTTCCATGATTATAAATATTCCATGCATTTGTGATTATTTACCATTATTTTTTTATACGATGCTTCCATGATTCCCTTCCATTTTTACCTATATTATCCATTAACATGATAGAATTAGTTTTTATAGTTATGATGTAGGGTTTATTAAAAAAATGTCAACATCAACCAAAATGGTGTTTTTAATAGATTTATGATGGAATTTAATCTAACTAGCCTAAAACTGGTTAATATAATGAATTTTTTTTGAAAATGAATCTCGAAAAGGATCTGGAATTGGTTAGTTTATTATAAAATAATGTAATATTTTATTAATTTTAGTTAAATGGTGTGTTAATTAAAAAAAATTATACCTCTATAAATTCGGAATGAATAATATTATAGCTAAATCCTTATGTGCTTCTCTAGGCCTTTGTAGGCGAGTTTTAGCATCTTAGGCATGTGATAAAAACCTAATTATTTTCTGATGGAGTCATATTTTGTATATATTTTTTTATATAAAACAAAATTTACATAAATTGGAATCTATTATTATTCACAGTATTTAGTTTTTTATGAATTATGGAAAGTTACCACAAATTACTGGAAAATTAATAAAAATTATGAATTAAGCATGCTAAAGAGAATTATCACCATGTCTAAATGTAGTACATTGAAACACTGGATTTTTTAAGGTATGTTAATGTTAAAGAAGAATCAAGTACATACAAAGGGAAAATCAAGGAAAAAATTGGAGCTCATAAATGAATATTTGGGATGATTCAGAGAATAATGAGCTAGAAAACATCATTACACATTCTGTAAGTCATTCACTCCCTATAACATGGACTAATAATGGACATGAAATTATGTCATTAAGAAAATAATGGAATTTAAGCCATACATTCATGGTTCATGGTGTGAAAAATATCTTCATGTCCTGAAAAAACTCAACTCACCCAGAAAACCATAAAATTATTTCATCATGCCATGTAATTTTTCCCCATTAATTAAATGTCGTACACAATTTACACGATATGAAATTCTCATACGGAGTGAAAAAATAGCTAGTTTAATGAATTTAAGTGGCTGGAAACCACCCCACCCCTTAACTTATTTATGTTTTAAAACCATTGATGGAACTATTGATTATTCCATTAATAGATACTAAGCATATGTAACTCTTACAAATAGAGGTTTAGTTAATAGGATAATAAATCAATTAGTTCTTAAGGATCACTACTGAACTGCACTATAGGGATAATATTGCTTAGGTTTTTTCATTTTTTTATTTTTTTTTATTTTATTATAATCACATTAATTATTTTTTTTTATTCAAGTGTTTCTATTTCCATTCTACCCCTCTTTATCTTCCAACACAAACCACATTCTCTCTCTAATTTCTCTTCCCACCATGTTCCGTATTCACTTTGTAATGGAATGTAACTAACCCAATTAATGGACCTAGGGGAGGATTCATGTTGTTCTTAATTATTTAAAATTAATTTCTTTAATTCTATGATTATTTTTATGGTGTATGAGACTAAAATTCACAAGTGGATAGAACACCCAATATAACAAGAATCTTGAATTCATTCTAAATTCATACTAAGGGAGGTAAAATTTTCTTACTCTAAAGTAGATTACTAGGAAATAAAAAACCCACTAAAGGTAGAGTGTATAAGTCCTTTTATTTTGTAATTGTATTTTCAAATTAAATTTAAACAAATAGTAAAAAATGAATGAAATCGTGTATCCAACCCTATTATTAAGACCATTCTTCCCAAATTTCATTCAATTCACATCTATTTATTAGGATAGTGTTATTTAATTACATTTCATTTATATTTCAAAACAAAAAACAATAAAATTTTATTGATTGAATATAAAATTCAGATAAATGAATTAGATTAGGTTGAATATAATTATTAATAGAACTAACTATGATGCTCCTCAAGTGAGAAGAAACTGGTCAACCTATGTTCTGCATTAGGAAAATAAAATTTTACTTTTCCACATTCTACAACAGATGTACATTAGGGTTTGTAAAGTCTAAAATAAATCAATTGTTATTGGGTTACACTGAAATGGGATTCTGATAGTAATTTAAATATTTCAATCCATAAATTGGGAATGGATTCCTATATAACATAACCATGTTTTTCTTAATGGAACCCTCATTTTTCACCTTTATTCTTACATTCCTTAGTATTTAACCCCATAAGGTTATTCTTATGATAAAAAAGGATAGCTATTTAACATTTCAGTAGCCACATACACATTTTTTTGTTAAAAATTATTATTAAATCCTACTAAACCAATCCCCCATAAATTAATACAACGCCTTTTTTCTGCCTTTATGCATTACTGATATGAGGTGTTAGTTAATAAAAGTGTCAGTTACAACATAAAGAGTGTTTTCTACTATATATTTTGAGATAAATTATCATTACCAAATGTTTTTGTGATAATTTATGGATAAATAATGGTTTAAAAGGAAATTATGAAATAATACTCATAAAATGACATTAGAAATTAGCTAAATAAAGTGACTAGTATAGTTTTTTCAATAACTGATACATGTCTTTTTATATATCTAATCATATTTAAATGTTTATAATGAATGAGAATTTATGTAATGGATTAATTAAACCATTTTCATGGTTTTTTTAATGGAGTACCATTATATAGGGATTAATATTAAATTTTTCCTCGAGAAGTTTCCTTGTACGAGAATGTGAACATTTCCCATAGGTTTCAGTGGCCTTATTCTTTTTCATTAGACAAAAAGTTTAGGTGGTAGATCTGATTTACCTTATATTAATGGCCTAGTTTTAAATTTAATTAATCTTAATAAGTGAGAGAATGAACCATTTATACTGTCACCTGTGGATATGGGAAATAAATAGGCTTTTCAGATAAATTCTTAGGTATAGTAAGTGCTTCTTGTTTGACTCTAGTTGGACTCTTAGATAATGAAAATACATCATCTGGTAGTCAGGTGGTCATCTGTTTAGTTGAATCTAGTGGGTGTATTACCATATGTGAAGTCCCTATGTGTATCAGATCTACACCATTTATGCTAATATAATTACCCTCCATGAAAAAGTTCTTTATAAAGATTATTGGAGAGGATAAGAGACTAATATCCTGGTGGTTTTTAGGTTACTTTGTTATACTTATGTTGAACGGTTTAACACTCATAGTTTGATAATATTTTTTACCTTCCTGTAGTTTTATAGTTTTTATATAGAGTTTATTGTATTTTTATATTCCCTAGAATAGAGACCCCCAAATGGGATATGGTTCTTGTATGTGATACATTAGGTATATCAGGATGGTACTGTTGTCCCTTTTTTGAGGTTTGATCTTTAAGGATCAGTATAATACCTTGAGTCCCTTAGTTTGAACTCAGACCTGAGTAGGTCAGTGGTTTTTGGTTTAATAAAGTGAAACCACTTAGAGGGGTATTCCTAGGATTATTGATGTGTTTTTAGTTAGTGATCTTAAAATTATCCTTATTTCCAGACTGATGCATGGAATATTCTTTTATTTTGTGAGATAGGCATGGTGATACCTACAATTGTTTCTGGATTCACCTAGAGTGATTGAGTATCGATGCTGGAGACAATGGGTAGTATTTCTCAGGTTCTTAGATCAGTTAACTAGTTGTTATGTGATTGAAAAATTTACATTTTAAATGGTTTAATTACGTGTGTTTTCATTCAATATATCATGACATAGATGAGGTGTTTTATTTTGAAAAGGAGTCCCAAGGAAAATTCATGGAAAATAAAATGGTCATTCCATGTAGCACAACTAATTTTTCAACGTTAATAGACCACTCAAGGGAGTGTGATTTGAGTCCTAGACCAGGAGGTATGGTAATTTAAAACCATTGTTCTCAGTGATTTTAGTGTACGCTATTTACTCATAGTAACTAGTTGAGATAGAGCATTGGTGACTATCTGGGTGTGGACTGAGGATCATCGATTTAAAATATGGCTCTTTCAGGAATGGGGACCTAGATCTTTTTCTAAATTATTGTATTTTCCCTTATGTAGAAAGATAATTTGGATTTAAATTTAGATTCATGAGATGGTTGACCCATGATTGGACAGTGACACACATTGTTGGGATACATGGTGTTATGACATGGTTAAAGTAATGTATGTCCTGTTTTGACATCAGCATGTCCCAAGGACAAGAATACACACTTATTGATGAGATCTTATCATGCACATTGTTTAAAGGAGATCATTCCCTATATATTGACATTTTTCTTGGTAAATTAATATGGTGTTGAATATGAATCGAGACAACTAAATATTTTTTCTATATTGATGGATATAATCCTTGGTATTTGTTCTTGACTAGTGGTTTTAGGTGATCCATATTTTGGGGAGTACACCTTTGGTATTTTGAGGGTGCTGAACATCATTCTATTTTGAAATCTCGTGAATTTCATAGGAAATATTGTTATAAATTATGAAAGGGTGATGGCTAACATTTATATTAGTTTGAAAAAATGAAAAGGTTATTAGCAATTCTAGTATTTATTTCCAAGGATGGATAGGGAATGGTATGTGATGTTCTGGAAATCATTTCATTGAAATAATGTTAGTTATCCTCCCAATATAGGGGTGGTATGTCAGTCACTAGTATGAGAACCTAAAGCGTAAATGGTTGTGGGGCCCTATTACATGGTGTGTGAGGGTGACTTTTTTCTCTTAAATGCTATAGGATAAATGGATCTAAATACTACTGGATTCTTTAGTGAACTCCATGTATAGTTTTTGATACATACATGGGAAATTTATGAGTGTGGGTGTTAGGCCCAATATGGAATTTGATGATTTGATGGTCCCTAATAAATAATGATTTGATTTTTATTCTATAGAATGAAAGTGAAAATGAACAAAGGATGTTTCATCTAGGAGGAATCATCAAGAGTCGATTACAGGCTTTGGTGATTGTGCTCAAAGTAATCTTTATATGGATCAGGTTTTAGACTCATCAATTATTAAAGAAGAGTGTTTTCATAAATATTCAACCAGAGACTATTTAACTTGAGTACTCTAAAAAAATTTACTGTAGGTGATGAGTAGCTGTATCATGTATATTGTTTATTGATCTAGGTATTGTGTAATGTTGCTCAAAGATTTTAAAGGAAATTATTGTGAGACCATGTTAAATGTATTCAATTGGAAATTGACAATTTTAATAAAATAAAGAATATTTCTAAGAGGGTATGTAGGATGATAAGGATGTTCGTATGTAAGAAACTCTAACAATTAAAGTATTATGGCTTGGAATTTTCTATTTAAAGATATATCCTATGGTGGGAACTTTTATAGACCAATTAATGTAAGATATGAAAACATGATTGCGACTCAGGTTTGAAAGTCTCATGTAAGTGATGTCTCGATGTTTTGTGAGTACTTATGAGAATTGGATTGAGTTTTAATTTCTTAATCATCATATTATATATATGATGCTTGGAGGAGTAATTGGTGTTTAAAAACGTAACATGGCCAGTTGAGTACGAATTACCAACCCATGTAGGTGAAGTGGTTCATTTTGATATCCCTAAAAGACTCTTAATGATGAAAAATTCTATACTGGGGAGGTTTTAAGATCTCTAATTTTGGATCAAGTTTAAAATTCTAAAGGAATTTTTGCATTTTATTTAGATTAAAGACCAAATTATAAAGATAACATCATATTGTAATAACAACAATTAATTTTATTTTAAAGTGTTTTAAAGGTGATAAATCCATGAAATGTGTCTTGGATGTATGTATGAGTTTTAGGACTCTTGGGATTATAATAAATGTTTTAGGTAGAAATTTTATAGGGTGCACGATTGGAATATGGCAAGTAATAACCATATAGAACAACCATGCAGCCTATTTATTCCACTATATAGTATGATTAATCGTTTGAGTTGACCCAGAAAACCATGTGATTTGGTGAAAAGGATATAAGGAATAAATTAGGTATTTTTCTGGTTTCTCTAATTTTTTAATTCAATCGTACAAGGTAGGGGTGTTTGGGGTAGCATATTTACATGGTTCAATAAGTTTTTGTAAACCATTCAATGAATCCATGCAGCTTAATGGTTTTTTAGAGAGTGGATCCAAAGGTTGGTGTCTGGTTTTTCTTAACCATGAAGCATAAATACACGAATATAAAAAAGTGGAGGTATTACTATTTACCCCCTCTGACTTTAAATGGATTTTTACCCATTTTTCCAGCCTCACTCTTTCCAACAACATACCTATGAATCATCTACTTCCTCTACTTTAATGGGATGGATCTCCATTATTATTGGTTTGATTTAGGTGTTATTTAAAGAATTAGAGCCTAAAAGTGAGTCTATAACTCATCATTCTAACATTATTTCTTTCTTTTCCCTTTTAAATGATATCTTTTTTCTAGATAATATGCACAATTCTTTTGGAAATCATTTTATATTTCATTTTCTCTCAATTTGACTCAAATCAGGGGTAGGTATTGGATCAGTGAATAATCCTTGATTTAAGGATGATGTTCTAGTTAATATTATCTCAATGTATCATTGTTTTTAAATTGTTATTGTTTTTCCACAAACCATACATCCTACATGTTCCTCCTAAAATGTGAATTTCCATTAATTCAATACATATCCCACAAATGTGATGTTCTTTAGACACCATTGTTTGGTTGGAGGTCAATGACCTCAACCCAAACCACCACATAAGGAGAGTTTGAATAAATTCTTTTAATAATCATTGTTTTTCTATACAGTCAAATCCCCCATTAGGTTTGTTGACCACACCACTAATTATTTGTATGCATTAATATATTTAAGATGAATTTTAGTGAGGCATGTATACTTTCATGGACCTTTTAATCACTTATGAGTGATTTGATAAATGAAATATAATGAAATTTTAAATGTTTTGGATAAACCACTTAGTACTTTAGAACTAACTTTCTTCTTGAAAATTATAAAGGACTGTAAAAATTGAATTATTTTAATTGATTTGATATCTATTATGTTAATTAATCATAGTGGATTGTGAAAGGTTGGAATTCTCACATGGCCTTCCTGATTTTTTATAACTGAAATAGTCTAATGATATATTGTGAATCGTGTTGGATTAGGAATTGGAATAGACGTTCCCCATGCCCTATGATAATTTATTAAAATAAAATTTAATGTTTATTTTGATATTCCTATAGTGGAACAAGGGATCTGATAGATAATTCAAAGGACAGACATGTAAGGCATGTCGATTTATATGAATTATTAAGTGTTAAGCGTCGATGTACCTGGCACTTCTCATCTGTTTTTTGAGATCATGGTCATAGAATTTATAATAATTCTTTGAAATTATTGAAATTTAATTCCTCATTAATTGTTTAATTTATAGACATGGAATACCTTAGTATTTATTGATAATGTGAAAATGGTGTTCCTTATTATTTGACATGGACTTCCCTATCATATAATTAGTTTATTGGACACGTAATTCCACATTATTGGACATGAAATTAATCATTATTGCTGATAGAATTCATCATTATTGGACATAAAATTCCATATCATTTAATGAATTTATTAGACATGGTGGTCCTCATTATTGGGAATGGATTCCTTCATTATTGGAATAACGCTCCCCATTTCTGGACATGGCACTACTGATTAATGGAAATGTTATTCATCATTATAGGTAATGGGGTTCCTAGAAATTATTAAACATTTGGGATAATCATTACCCATTATTGGCCATGGTTTTCATTATCAGTTATCTAATTTTTGGTCATGATGTTCCTCATCGCCTTAGGTTAGATGCACGGGTTGTTTCCCTCTGTAATATATGAAACCTCATACGATTAACATTGTATGTGGATGCCTCAGTTCCATAATATGTGAACAAGATCAAATTTAAATGTAGAATATAATATTCTCATATAAATTTAGGATTATAATGAAGCATTTATAGTCATTCAGGTATCATAAATTGAAATTGAGATCAATATAGTAACATTTACATTGTCACATTACATTTGATTGTTATAACTGGAAACTATTATATTTTATATTCATAGGATAGATTTGAATTAAAAAATATTGGTTGGGGCCTTCTAAGTTTTAATCACACCCATTTTGGGTTTCCACTGGATTCCTAGATAGATCTCATGACTGCAGGTCAGTATTTTAGACTGTGCTTCTTGCTGTTACTCTATAAAAAATAGGATGTGACAAGGGATATGGGCACTGAGAATGTACTCAGGCTACCTATTTTTTAAGGTCATTAATATATTTATTCTTTTTTTAGTTTATTGTTATTTTATGTACCACGTATTCTATGTTTCTTCCTTTATTTTATGGATTATCATGTTCACGCATGGTTGGTTTTTTTGACATTTTATATTGGATTGTTTTTATAACTTGTCAATTATCATCATCTACCGCCACCATTATTTATTTATTCTTATACTATATTTACTATTTAACTAGATTGTATAGTATACCCATTGTACCACCTTTAGAAAGTAATTTCTATTTGGAAAACTATAGCATATGGGGAGGAACTCATTTGGCCTTATCACCAACTGGTCTTGTTATTGTTTATAATGTGATGTAGGTACGGATATGAAAATGTAGTATTGGATCTTCATTTTTCGTTATCTTATTATTTATGGATAATGTATTGGAGACTTGGATTGTGTCATAACTTGAAAAAGTTTACATGATTTGGAATATCTAAACAACACATGAGAGAAATATCAAGATTCCAATGATGGTATTATTGTTCTTAATGGTTCATTATTATAATTGATTATTATTTCACCTTGAGTTATAATGTAATTACATTGGCTATATATTTTTGGTATTTTTTCTCTTGGACCAGTATGGAAAGAGAATATGAGTGTTCATGAATCATTTCAATCACATAGGATGCAAATGTTATTATCATTCTTCTATATATACCATGTTTCTGTCATTATATGACATGCTTATAAGTATTCCATGACTTTGTGATTATTTATAATACTTTCTTATATACCATGTCTCTATGATTCCCTTACATGATGACCTTTAATTTTTACTAATTTGATATCTTCGGTTGTTATAGTTATGATATAAGGATCATTAAATAAAATTTATCCATCAACCTAAATAGTGTTTTCCCATATAGGATGATGGTGAAATTATATATAACTAACCTAAAACCAATTAATGAAATGAAACTATTTTGAAATTAAGTCTTAAAAATGGTAGGTAATTGGTTTTTTTTTAAAAACTTCATGTCACGTCATATTAATTTCAGTTAAATCATTTGTTAATTGAATCTTATAAAGTCTTGTACCTCTATATCTTGGGAATGATGAACGGTATAACTGAATCCTTATATGATTATCTATGTCCTTATAAGTGAGTTTTAGCATCATATTTTTATGAAATAAATCCAATAAGGTTGTGTAAAATATTTTGTAAGTCAACTGTTATTGGGACTCACTGAAATTAGATTCCAATTTTATTTTTTTTATTTTTTACTCCATAAATTTTGGAATGTTTTATCATATAACTAAACACATGTTTTCATGATGGTACCCTTGTAGGTTCCCATTAATCATGCATGTCATGGAACGTAACCCCATGAGGGTTTTTGTATGATAAAGAGGTATAGTTATTTTATGTTTCACCATCCACATGTATATCTTTTGTATAAATATAAGGTGGAAACCTTCTTAACTATCCCCCCATGAAATGAATCAAGAAATTATTTTTTCTTTTTATTTTTTTAAATGTGTTTTCATTTAATTAAAAATGCAGTTTCAATATAAATAGTATATTCATCTATAGTTTGTGAGTGAAATTCCCTTTAACTAATCCATTTGTGTAAATTTATTGATAAATAATGGTTTAAAAGGTAATTATGAGATACTTTTCTAACAAAACTACAAGACATTAACTAAATAAAAATCCCAGTGTAGTTATTTATATAACTAAAACATATATTTTCATATATCTGAACCTCTTTTAATATTTATAATGATTGTTAATTGATGTATTGGATTAAGAAAAAACCTCTTTCATAGTTTGTTTAATGGAGTAACCCCTTGTATGGATCATTTTTAATTCTTCTTGGAGAAGATACCTTGGATGGGAACGTGAATATTTCTTATGGGTTTATATGGACTTATTATTTTTCATTAGACCTAAATGTTAGGTGGTAGAGCCTAGTAACCTTTTAATAGAGGCATTGTTTTATGGTCGATTACTTTTTATATGTTAGGGACTATACCAATTATGCTATCACACATGGATATAAAAAAGTATACATTTGATAAAAATTACTAGTTACTTTAAGTGTTATACATTCGACTTAGGTAGGACTCTTAGAAAAATAATAGGTACACTTGGGTAGTTGGGTGGTCCTCTAGTGGTTTTATCCTAGATGTTGTATTATCATATGTGGAATCCCATTGGGTGTTAAACCGTACTCTTTTTATGATCATATCATGACCCTCCATGGATAGGTTATTTATCAAGATGCTTGGATATGATCAGAGCCTGGTATCCTAATGCCTGATTGGTTATGTCATTATGATTATGTTGACCAGATTAACCCTTGTATGTCAATGATATTTTAACAAGCCTTTAGTTTTACCTATTTAGAGATAGTTGATAAGTGTGTTACATGCCCTATAATAGAGATTATTAATTGGTATATGGTTCTCCTTCATGAAGACATTAGGCTAGGTGGACTTGTGTGGTTCTCCATATTAGGTTTTATCTCTATGGCTATATATAAGACCTAGGGGACCGTAATTTCAACTCATAACCCAGTTGGTTTGCGAAGGTCAGTAATGTTAAGGTAAAACATTGAGAGGGAATAGACTTAGTTTAAGAATGTATTTTTAGGAAGTGAGATTAGTAGTAGATTGTTTCAAGACTGACACATATAAGGTGATTTGTTTTTGTGAGATATGCATAGTGATACCAAAAATATTTCAATGAATCGCATGGAGTCCTTGAGTATAAATACTAAAATGGATGGGAAGGATTGTTTAGTTTCCTAGATTATGTTACCAGCGGTTATGTAATTGAAACATTAATTTTTGAAATGATGTTATTATGTGGGTGGTCATTTAACAAATCACAGCCTAGATGAGGTTCCTGATTTTGAAAAGGAGTTGCAAAGGTACATCTAAAATAATTAAAATGACATGCTTGGTAGCCCTTCAAAATTGGACTTCTTGATGGACCACTCATAGAATAACGATTTGGTTCTTAAACTTGGCGTTATGGGAGTGTATACCCATTATGTTTGTCGAGTTTCATTCATGTTCATTTGGAATGGTAACTGGTTGATATTGAACATCGTTGAGCCACCTGATGTGGGTCGAGGATCGATGGTTTCACATGTGACTCTTGTGGAAATGGGGACCCAGATCATTGGATGGATAAAATGGAATTCATTTGATTGGAGGGATAATTTTGATTTCAATTGGGTTCCATTAGATGGTTGATTTTTTATTGCACCAGGACCCACATTGTAATGAGACATGCTCTTAGGATATGGTTAAAGGGAAATATGTCTTGTTTTAAAATAAGTGTGTCTCATAGATAGCAATACAAACATAAAGATGAGATTTTTTAATTAACATAGTTCAAAGGATATCATTCCCCATATATTAATACTTCTCTTGCTATGCTATAACAATATCCACTATCCTTCATGATAAATAAATCTATTTTATGGTTTTACGGTTGGAATCTTTAGGATTTTCACTCGAGTAATGTTTTATGGTGATCCTAAAGTTGGGGAGTACACTTTTTTCCATTTGAGGTTGATGACCCTCATTTTGTTATGAAATTAAGATAATATAATACAAATTATTCTTTTGAAGTGGGAAACATGTAAAAATAATGTTTATGTTTGTTATAAGAAATTATATGAATTTTAACCAGCCTAGATACTCTATGAATGGATGGATAGGGCTGAAGATCTAACTTTTTGGATACCATTTTATTGATTAAATGTTATGGATTCTCCTAAGGTGTATATCAGGACATTGGTCACTGGAATGTGACCCTCTTGTGAGAATGGTTGGGGGCCCTATGACAATTTGGGTGAGTGTACAATTATTATAACAATTTTTTTTGAATAAATGGAATCAAACATTACTAGATTCCTTGGTTAATTATAAGTACATATTTGAATATATACTTGGGAAAAGTTTGAGGCTGCATGATAGGTCTGTTCTAGATTTTTATGATCTAATAGTGCCTGATCGATAATGTTTTGGTGTTTATATTGTGGAATGGAAGTATAAACGATCTAGAGATATTTTAGCTTAGAGACATAATCATGAGTCCATTATATTATTCAGTGAGAATGCACTAAGAGATCTCAAGGTTATATGGATTAAAGGCATTGGGATCAAGGTTTTGACACTTATTCTATTAATACAGAGCATTTATAAAAATAACCATCTATATATAGTTTGACTTGATTACTAATGTAATGTCGAATCTAGCTGATGAGGAACCACATCATCCATTTTTTTGTTTGAGTCAGGTACTATGTAATGTTCATCCAAGTCTCTTTAGGTAAAATATAGTGAGACCAGGTAAAATGTGTTTAATTGAAAATTAACCATTTTGATAAAATTAATAATCTTTCTAAGAGTATATAGGGAAAGCTAAGTATGTCCTTATATATGAAATTTGGATGGTTGGACTACCATGTATTAGAATTGGTCATTTAAATCTTGAGCCTATGGTGGGAATTGCTATATGAAAAATAATTTAAAAGATAAAAAATGACTTCTTCATGTGTTAGAAGAGTGTGTTCATGTGATTTATAAATTTGTTTCTGGGAAATTATGATTATTTTCTCAATTTTTAGTTTCATAATAATGATACAATTTGTATGAATCTTGGAGGTACATTGGGAGTTCAGAAATGAAACATGGATAGTTGAGTGGGAATTCCCAACCCATGTTGGTTTGGTAGTTAATTTTGATATCCCCCTAGGGATTATTGAGGAAGAGAGGTTCTAAGGTGGGGATTTTGTAATAAACCTTGTTTTGTACTGAGTAGTAAATTGTAACGGAATTTTATTTTTTTCATTTGGTAGATAATCCATATTGTAAATAGAACCTAGTAATTGAATACGGGGAGTTAAAACAGATTAAGGGTTTGTTTCTTGATGATATAAAAGTCGAGAGAGGGTTCTCAAATGTTTGGATGAGTTTCAGGATTCTTTATCTTCAAAAATAAGTTTTTGATACATCCTTAGGTGAATGGTTGGAACACATTTAGTACTAACTATGTATCATAACAATGCAGCATATTTTGTATATGAAAAATATATGATTAATAATGTGTGTTGGCCTAAAAACTATGAAACATAATTCTGAGGTGATAAGAAACATACACAGTTCAACTATGGTTTTTTCAAACTATGTGTTATTTCCATGCATGGTATGATTATATGGGAGAACAAGATCAACAATGTTGGAGAATATACTATAAACCATGCCAAGAAACCATGAATTATGAATGTTCATTGGACAATAATACAACATGGTTCATGCACACTTAACCTAAACTTGTTCCCAAACCTTATGCCTCATAAAAAGGGAAAATTTTTAAAAACAATACCCACTAACATTAAAATAGTTTTACCCATTTTCCACCCTCACATCTCTCAATAACTTACCAATGAACCCATTACTTTTTCCACTTCCATGGTATAGATCTTCCATATTATTATTTTGATTGAAGTTTCATCAGATTTCTTGGAATCCTAACTCTTAGTCTAAAATCCTCCTACTTAATTAAATTTATTCCCTTTTTATTTTAAATATTAACTATATTTAGCTAATATAACTTATTTCTAGGGAATTTTTTTCTTTATTTTATCTAATTTTGAATCAAATTAAAGGGAGGTATTATATGAGGGAATCTTCCTTGGTATTATTTATATGGTCTACATTATTTTCATTAAAAGTAAAATTATTATTAAATTTCTATCATTGTGAATCACACCAAACATCTTGCAAATTTCTCTAAAGAAATGTGAAATTCCATGAATTAAATACTTATGCCTCAAATTTGATTTTCCATAGTCCCCTTAGCATGGTTAGAGGTTAATAACCTCAACCCAGATAACTATTTAAGGTGTTTTTTATTAAATACTTATAATGATAATTGTTTTGGATAAAAAAAATTCCATAATCACTTACATTGTGATTTATAATTAATAATGGATAATATAATAGTTTTAATTGAATTGAATTAAAATTTATTAATTAAATGAATCATAGTTAATTATAAAATGTTATGGATTATCTAATTCCCTTCTTATTTATTTATAAATTAAATAATCTAATGCATATAGTGAAACATGATGTATTGTGAATTATATTGGATTATTTACATTGTATGTGTTAAATTATTAAATACAATCTGTATATTTATTTTAGTATTCCTTGACTGTCGCCTGGGCTTCGATAAGAAATTCCATAGGCGTGCTCATAATGAATATTGAGATGTAATAATTATGATGGGTTAATAAGTTCATGACATGTAACTCCCCATCTATATACTGAGATCATGGACATGGAATTCCAATTTATTAATTTAAGGTATGACATGGCATTCCTTGTTATTTATTGATTTGGTGGAAATGGTTTTCCTTATTATTTATTGTAAATAAAAACATGGAATTCATCATTATTAGTCATTGATATCCCTATAATTTAATGAACTTATTGGACATGGAACTCCTCATTATTTTAAATGGAATTCCTTGTTATTGGTCTGGGAATTCCATGTTATTTTGAACGGATTTCTTCATTATTAGACATGAAATTCCCTATCATTTAATGAAATTATTATACATGTAATTACTCATTATTGGACATCGAATTCCTTATCATTGGACATGGGATTCACCATTATTAGATATGGCATTACTCGTTGTGGGGAATGTCCATCCTCATTATTAGACATTGAGTTACTCATTAATGGTCAAGGAATTCATCATTATTGTACATGGAATTATATATCATTTATTTAACTTATTAGACATGGAGTGACTTATTAATGGTCAAGGAATTAATAATTATTGTAAATGGAATTAAATATCATTTATTGAACTTATTGTAAATGGAGTTCCTTATTGTTGGAAATGGTTTTCCTTATTGTATAAACAAATTGTTAGAAATTATTTTCAAAATCCCCTTGAGTAGTATGTGATGGTTGATGCCATGTTTTATATATAAAAAACCATATGATTATATGTGATCATGGATTCCATGGATACATAGCATGGGTCACAAGACTATATTACATCTCAAATGTTACATGATAAAAGAAATTCTTAATTTGGATGAATCTGGTAGAGTTATATAGGTTCCCCATGACGAAATTGATCTAAACATGGATATATTTACATTACTGATTTATATTTCCTTATTATATTTTCACAGTATTATATTTTATATTAAAAGGATGGATTTTTATTAGAAACTCTTAGTGTTGGACTACTAAATTTTACAAATTTCAGATCTATGCCTCTAATGGGTACCCATAGATATCTCATGGTTGTAGTTCAGGATAATGAATTGTACTTCATGTTATTACTCTTTATGGACTAGGACATGATATGGGAGCATGGGATAGAGAATGTACTCAAAATTCCTACTGGATATGGGTCATTTTTTATTTTTTATTTTTATATTCTAATCTTTTTTTATGTATCAATTATTCTATTTTTATTTAATTGTATTTATTGATTAGCATGTTCATGCATGGTGGGATTATTTGACTAGTTAGGTCAGCTATTTTCTATTACTTATCATATATCATTATCTTCCACTTCAATTATTTATTTATTATTTTAATGTATTTTATACTAATTCATATAGTATATTCACCCCATTGTATCACCTTCAGACCCTCACTGCTAGTTAGCGAACCCTAATATATGAGGATACGTACTTGATGCCATCCTGCAAACTGGCCAGCATACTATTTATTGAGTGAACCAAGTCACGACATGAAATTTATCTTTATAAAACTCTAGCATCATCAATTTGGGAATGATCTATGTTTATGATGAAGTGAACACTAAGGAAGAGCCTATGTAGATCTTATACCACCTAGAGAATGTGTTTTGTGGTTGTATTATTCTCATAGAACATTTCGTGTGGAGACATGGTGGAATAGAAGATAGATCCTGGGAACATGACCTCTTTATATATGATCGTTATTAAATTTTTCTATTCTTATCTATGTATTTATATCATTTTTTATGGTTGTCAAAATTTAACTAGTCTATAAGATGGTTTTCTCTTCCTGTATGCATTTTTTTGTCCATGTTCTTATTTGAGATGTATCTTCCCCAGGAGAGTGTTTGGGAGCTAGTGTTTGGTGTTGCATAGTTTTTCATCTTATTTTTCTAAGTGATGGGGATATTCTCATGTGATATTGTAATGTCTCATATTTTCCATGTAATATTTTTTAAATATTATATGGAGTTATTTTGAGACCAGGCGTGAAGGCGGCACATCATTCCGAGGCCCAGTGAGCCCGGAAAGGTGGTTTGTACATTTTTTGAGTTAAGTGAGTTAGCACATGTGTGTGGTTGTGGTAGTTTCCGAATGGATGCCCGGATAAAAAATATAAGGGCACCATTGCATCCAGGACGACGAATTTACCTATGAACTGGTCTAACCTCGACCGTCGTGGGTTGAAGAAAAAAAATTAATTTTTGGACATTTTAAGTAAAATAAAATAAAATAAATTCACAACGTTTATTTTATTTTATGTGGAAACATCTGCTGCTGCAATACGACACGACATCTGTTTCAGTAATAAATGTCATTCCATAGTCACTCTAAAATAGAAACACTAACTCAGTAATACCACAGTGTAAGGGAATTCTGAAACGCGTTCCCCCTTTTAATGGGTTAATAGAATGTTGGTTGTTGACAGAAAATTGAGAGAAAACTCTGGTGGAATCTTGGAACATGGGAGAGAACACTCGGTGACGATCGATTACAAATCAAAGCCGTGAATCGATGCGCCAACAAATTTGAAGGATCTAGACGACTATGGAATTGTGACCACTTCGTTAGTGATTGATCCCTTCCAGAGGTAGGGGTTGTTATTTTGAGTATCATTTTCCCATTTTTGAATTTAAATGATGGACATGGATCAACCAAGAACATGTTGAACTGCGGATTCGTACATTCTTATGGGAGGGTATTTATTGGGTTGATTTCATGGAATTGAACCATGTTAAATTT
Organism: Viscum album; assembly: GCA_963277665.1. Classification (NCBI taxonomy): domain Eukaryota; kingdom Viridiplantae; phylum Streptophyta; class Magnoliopsida; order Santalales; family Viscaceae; genus Viscum; species Viscum album. The sequence goes on along the minus strand of OY728135.1, from coordinate 666,461,793 downwards.
TTGTTGATTTCTTCTTTGTTTAAGCATACTAATGGGAGCATATCAATGTCGTGATGAACGATGGTGGAGGTTCATTCCTTAACTTTGCTTATAAGCTTTCTTCCCCCTTTCTCTTCTTCATGTGTTCTTCGCGTTATTCACAGGGTGAATAACAACAGATCGTTGCACATCCGTTTTGCGACACAAAAATCCTGAATTGAATATCTAACGTCAGTATAACCTAGCGGAGGTGTGATGATGATAGAGGATGATGAATCAGACCAAATCAGGAAAGACCATTCTTCGAGCATTCTTCGTGCTGGTGGATCGTTACGTGTATTTGGGACCGATCGGAGGCCCAAAAACAACAAAATCAACTTTTTGGTGTCAGGGTGACCAAAATCCAAGAGTTTTATAGTGATCGGATAGCTACATCGATGAACAGGGCGTCACAGATGGTGTGACAGTAAAAGTCCGCGATTCTGGAAATTTCCAGAATACACGGTGTGTATCCCAAAGAACACGCTGTGTGGACCGGCTCAATGATGGCTAGGGTTTTGGGCATTAGACAGGTATCAGACGGTGTGTGATCCCTATCACATGGCATTTTGTACCTTCCCCAAATCTCGGTGTGTATTTTGTAAATTACACGGAAACGGGATGGACTACACGGCTTTAGAACACGGTGTGTAGACCCTACACCACATTGCAGAGGAATCTACGCTGGACTCGGCATGTATCCAAAGGATACATGTACACAGGATAGTGTACAGGACCATATAATCCACCACACATCCAAGCGAGGCCACTAACGTAGGTCACCCCGTGTACCGATTACACGGGTTGGCGTACATTGGTTGAGGTCGTGTACGGGCACATGTCCAGTGTACATTGATCCAACCCCATTTATTCTGACACAGTGTGTCCTCCATACCACACACCATGTACTTAATTTTTCTATATGACCATTCATACGACACGGGCCATTGTACACGGGCATTACCCAGGGTAAGAAACACGACCTGTGACTTTTCCAAACACTGTGTACTTTTTAGAAAATGGCTTAGTCTTCTTGTCCACTGTATCTTGGACATGTTTTTTTCGGGTTAGTGCCCCTTCTTCTTGTTCCCCTGAAGGTCGGGAATTGTCTCCTTATACTGGAGTATGATCTCTTCAGTATAACTTTCTGTGATAGAGTTACAAATCCACTTGAGAGGCCTGGATCGAGATCCTCTATCGATTCTTGACCATAGGTATAGTCAGGCATCGACATGACAAACTCCACAAAGGGTCAATCCTCTACCTAGAAGGTGAATATGGATGAGTCGCGGTATCCTCCATGGCCATGGAAGTGATCCTCATATGTGAATCGTGATCTTTCCCACTCTGTAGTGTGTCTCCCGTAATGAGGGAATCTATCTATCGTGATCTTTCCAACTCAAGAGTGTGTTCTCCCGTAATGAGTGTGTCTATATCTCGTGGATTTTCTAGACAAACAGGGCTTCTTAGAAGGAATTCATTAGATATGTCAGACTCCTGGAGTGAGTTCTCCTATAATGAGTGTTTCATTGAATCTTTAAACTGAATCCCTAGTAGGGGGATGCAGTTGTGCGACTTGTCTCTAGACCACGGGTCTGGGTTTTTAGTATATCTGGTTCTGTGTTTCTCTTAATATTTGTTCTGTAGACATATACTGTGCAGAGATGACTATACCTTTACTTCTTGTATTGCTTTATTGTTTTTGGGGTCCTCTACTGAGTATTGTTATACTCACCCCTGCACAGGATTTTCCCGCACGTGTTGTGTCTTATGTAGATGAGCAGCCATTTGACAGAGTCCAGGGTGGACCTGGACAAGACCGAGCTTTCTGAGTTCCCCACAAGCCGATATGTTCCTATGGCTTTGAGCAACAATCCCAATACCTCTTTGTGTCTATAGGTTGTAATTTTCAGTTTTCAGACTCTTGTTTTTTTTTGGGCTTGTATTCCGACCCAGATTTCATTAAGAACTTTACATTCCATCATACTCATTTGAATGGGATTAGTTTTTTTGCATGAATTTTGTTCCTTAGTTGTTTTTATTTTTTAGCATTTGTGTGCTTGGAGATGTGTGTGTGTACAGGTACATTGGTAATACCTCCAATGTTAGTAATATGCCTACTCGGTGTTAGTCACTATCCCATGGCCTATTGGAGGCATTCTTGGGGAGTCGTGGCGCCGGCCCCACTAGGACTGGTCATGACAGAGTGGTATCAAAGGTGGTTAGTTCTACCTTAGGACCAAGAGTCTATGATATTGGGTTGGGGAAATAGAGTTACGTGTTTCTACCTCGGCTTCTAGGCCCGAGACTCTAGTGTTGGTGCGGGCAGCTGATGTATCTATACACCAGGACTCCAATAACATGCTTTACGACTCTGTACATGAAAACACTAGTTGCGGGGCAGTAAAATAATGGTACATGAATCATATACGAATGGGTTGTGTTTTCAATGTCCTTTTTTCAGTCATCTAGATATACACTTTGACCATGGTATATCTTGTTTCTTTACAGGATTCCTCCACGATGCATACCCACTAGGCTTCAGCAGTGTGAACACGAGGATGAACTGCTCAGTGACGAGGCTTCGATACAGGGACCAGTTCCCCTGGTGTTTCCACTATGTGGTGCACCAAATGTACCACCACCAGTGTAGTAGCCCATGGTACCTACATTACTGACTGACGAGGGGTGTAGGTTGAGCGCGCTCTATGAGTTCTAGAGACAAAAACCCCTCAGTTTTTGAGGCAATCTTGACCCTCAGGAGGCTAAGGACTAGCTTGAGGTGGTGAACAGATTTTTCCATCTAGTGAGGAAACCAGTGGACCAGATGGTGATCTTAAGAGGGAGCCTTCTTCAGGGTTTGGAGGGATGATGGTGGAGTCTGACCACAAAGAATCAAAACGTGGAGACTCTATCATGGAAATAGTTTGAGTGACTCTTTAGGGAGTAGTTCTCACCACATATGCTGAGAGCAGTATGCATCCAGGAGCTTCTTTAGCTTCAGCAGGGCAGTTTGATGGTAGCAAACTATTCATCGAGGTTCACCAACCTCGCCCGGTACTCAATGTATATGGTCAGGGATCAGTACTTCAGAGCTCGAATCTTCGAGCAAGGTCTGTGAAGAGACATAAAATTTAGTGTCATGCCTCTATATATTTCGACCTATCCTGGAGTGCTCGAGCGGTCCTTGGTGATCAAGAGCTTCTGGGCGGAGCAGAGACAGCCGACGAACGTCAGCAGCAGACAGACAGGTGTGGGGACCTCATCAGCAGGGATCAGACATCAAGCATAGGTATTTGGATATGGGAAACATCATAGGAGGATCCTGGAAAGGGGATAAATAGTCCAAGGCTCTCAGGATAGATCCAGTAAGCCTAGTTAATAGCGATGTTATGCCTGAAACGGTAGGGGACATCTCGCTAGAGATTGTCCGACCTGTCGAGATGCTGACAGGGAGAAGGTGGATGGACCACCAAGGCAGAGGCAGTGAATGGAGCAGATAGACCCGCCAGGCAGCAGATGTGGGAGAGGAGCTGGGAGAGCTGCAGGTGGTGGCAGACACTGTGATTTACTTCCACCACCGCCCCTAGGAGGTCCACACTAGGCTTAGGGATCTGGGGGAAAAGGGCGGGGATAGCTGCATGCGATCGAGGAATATGACCTAGGGACTCCAGGGATTATTAGAGTAACGATCATTGTCTTCTCTACATTAGATGTCATACTTATAGACATAGTTTCCATTCATTCCTTAATCTCCACATTTGTTGTACGAAACCTTGATATTTTAGTAGAGTCGTTGACTCGATCCATACGCTTGGAGAAAAATATGATAGGAGACTCTATGATCACACACCTTTGCAGATAGTGTGATCTTACCCTTAGAGGCGAGAGTTTTGGTTTGAACCTCTTGGTGGTAGTGTCGAGTCCTAATGAAGTCATTCTCGGTATGGATTGGTTATCTTTGGTCCATGCCCAGATTGACTGTTTTAGTTGAAGAGTGTGGTGTGTCCATAATGATTGGACGAGGTTCTCCTTTTTTAGAGAAAGGGAGACCCATGCAGCGCAAAATGGGCTCATGCATAAGTGGGTGCAGCCGATCACTCATGAGTTGTCTAGCCTTTCCCATAGAGCAGTAGATGTTATGAGCTCTCCCTTCCCTACAGTAGTGGTGGAGTACGAGTAAGTCATTCCCAAAGATGTTCCAAAATTACCTCTCCTTTGGAAAATCGACTTCGGCGTCGAATTACAACCCGGGACGACACCGATTTCCTCACCAATATATCAGATGGCTCCAGCATAGATTGTCGATCTGTGGCTGTAGTTGGATTATTTTAAGAGAAAGGGTTCCGTAAGACCGAGTGTTTCACCCCGGGCGGCCCCAATCTTGTATTCTAAAAAGGCACACGGGAGTTTGAGGTTGTGTATGGATTATCGGTGCATGAACCAGGTGACAGTGATGAATAAGTATCCACTGCTGAGAATTTACGACCTCTTATATCATCTAAGAGGGTAATAGTGGTTCTCAAAGGTTACCTTCGATCTTGTTATCACCAATTATGAGTACGGGATGAGGATATACTGAAGACGAAATTCAGATTCTGCTATGGTCATTATGAGTACTTGGTGATGCCTTACGGTGTTATGAACATCCCCGCAGTGTTCATGGGACTGATGAACCAGTTCTTCTATCTATACTTGGATCGGTTCGTGGTGGTCTTCATTGACGACATCCTTGTGTACTCAGTGTTAGAGGAGGAGCATGCGAGACACCTGCGGATGGTTCTAGACGTACTTTGGGAGAACCATATTTATGGGAAGATCTCAAAATGCCAGTTCTGGATTTAGGAGGACCACTTTCTTAGACATGTCATCTCAGCAGATGGAGTAGATATGGACCCAGCCAAGGTGGAGGTAGTGTTAACATGGGATCCACCTCGGAGCGTGACGAAGGTGCGAAGCTTCCTTTGGTTGGTAGGATATTACTGGAGATTCATTCCTGATTTCTCCTGGATATCAGCACTGATGAAAGCCTTGATTAGGAAGGGGAAACCCTTCATGTGGATGGAGAAGTGCCAACAGGCTTTCGAGAAGTTGAGACAGAGTTTGAAGAACACCCTAGTTTGGAGATTGCCGGAGGAGGGTGTCGAGTTTGTAGTTTTCTACGACGCATCAGGAACCGGGCTTGGTTTTTTCCTGGTGTAGAGATAGGTAGTGATTTCTTATGGTTAGGGCCAGCTTAGGCCACATGAGTAGAACTATGCAACCCATGATCTCGAGTTGGAAGTGGTAGTCTTCACATTGATGATGTGGCGACAAAACCTTATGGGAGAGGGATTTATCGTCTACTCTAAACACAACACCCTCAGGTACATCTTCGCGCAAAAAGATATGAATCTGAGACAGAGGCGTTGGTTATAGTTCTTCCCGGAATATGATTTTGAGGTCATCCATACTCCTAGGAAGGCGAAAAAGGTGGAAGATTCTCTTAGAAGAAGGTTATGCTCACAGCTGTTGAGTGAGGCGACAAAGCATTTATCCACGTTGCAGTTGTCCTTCATGGACATAGAGGATATGTCTTACCTACAATCGATGGTTTTCGCCCCTCCACTCTTACAGTGGGTTAAGGAGGCATAGCTTGGGGATGTCAATTATGAGGATTTACGTGCTCAATTATCCATAGTACATGCTCCTGATGGATATTCGCAAGGTGGGGATCATGTACTTCTTTTCATAGGATGCACTGTTGTACCAACGGTGTTGCGAGAAGAGGTCCTGAGGGAGATTAAAACATCCCCCTTGGCGATACATCTGGGAGTGGAAAAGATGTACTAGGATCTATGACAACAGTTCTGGTGGTCAGGAATGAAGAAGGCATTAGAATAGTTCGTTTCTTGATGCCTTACGTGCTAGCAAGTGAAGACTGAGCACCAGGTTCCACAGGGATTAGCTCACCCCTTTGATGTTTCCGAGGGGAAATGGAATGGAATATCTATGGACTTCACGACAGGCATACCACATACATCTGAGGGGCATGATTTTACCTAGTTGATCATAGACCGACTCACCAAGTCAGGCCACTTCCTAGATATCAGGGAATAGAGTTCCATAGTGATCATGGGATGCCTCTATGTTTAGGAGATAGTACAGCTTCATGGTGTCCCTTCGACAATAGTCTTAGATCGATACTCTCGTTTCATATCATGATAGTGGATGTGATTGCAGGAGGCTTTTGGGACTCAGCTACGCTTGAGCACGGTGTTCCATCCCCACACAGATGGTCAGATGGAGAGGACCATTCAGGTTCTGGAGAATATGTTGCGAGACTATATCTTGGACATTGGTCACAGTTGGGAGGACCACCTGCCACTGGTAGAGTTTGTGTACAAAAACAGCTACCACTCTACTATTGGTATCACATCGTTTGAGGCTTTAAATTTGATACCCTTCCAGTCACCACTTTGTTGGACCAACCCCGGAGAGTCAGCACTCATGGGTCCAGAGTTGGTGCGAGCTACCAACGAGAAGGTGAAAATCATACGGGAGCAGCTGAAGACTGTACAGAGCCGACAAAAGTCGTATGCTAACAAATGATGAAGACGTATGGAGTTCTAAGAGGGAGACCATGTCTTCCTTTGTGTCTCAACTCTACGAGAGTTACGGAGATTTGGACGGGGCGGAAAGCTACCTCTGACATTCATCGGGCCTTTCCAGATATTGTGCAGAGTTGGTGAGGTGGCATACCACCTAGATCTACCACCACAACAGCATCTGGTATATGATGTCTTCCACGTGTCGCAACTGATAAGGTACGTACATGACCCGTTGCACATCATCGACTGGGGCGAGCTGGACATTGATGATGGAGCGTCCTTTTCTCACTACCCGGTGGAGATCGAGGATTGATGGGAGAGGATCCTCTGTGGGTGATTAATTCCATTGGTGCATGTCTGGTGGAAGCATGGGAATCTTCAAGAGAGCACATGGGAATGAGAGGCTAAGATCTATTCCCAGTACCCACAACTTTTTGTGTAGCTTTTGTTTTGGATTTCTGGGATTTAGATCCCTAAGGTGGGGAGAATGTAACATCTTGGATTTTCTCTGTATTATTTGTTAAATATCAAATAGAATTATTTCGGGACCAGACCCGAAGACGGGACATCATTTTGAGGCCCAGTGAGCCTTGAATGGTGGTATGAACTATTTTTAAGTTAAGTGAGTCGGCACATGTGCGCAGTTGTGGAAGTTCCCGAAGGGATTCCCGAATTCAAAATCTGAGGGCACCATTGTGTCAAGGACGACAACTTTACCTAATAATGGGTCTAACCTCAACCGGCACGGGTCAAGGGAAAAAGAAAATTTTCAGATGTTTTTAGTAATATAAAATAAAATAAATTCGCAAAGTTTATTTTATTTTATTTGGAATCTTCCACTACAACGCAAAGACAAGGCATCTATTTCAGTAATTATTGTCATTCCATAATCACACTAAAACAGAAACACTGACTCATTAGTACCACATCATAATGGAATGACGAAAACGTTCCCCCTTTTTATGGGTTACTAGAATTTTGGTCGTTGAAGGAAAATGGAGAGAAAACTCTCATCGAATCTTGGAACCTGGAGAGGACTATTGGCGACAATCGATGATGAATCACAGTCATGAATTTTTGCGCCAACAAAGTTGAATGATCTTGATGATGAAGGCAGTGCGACCCCTTTGTCAGCGATCGATCCCTTCTTGAGGTAGGGGTTGCTATTTCGATTCTCCTTTCCCTGTTTTTGAATTTAAATGACTGACGCGGATCCATGACGAACATGTTGATCCAATGATTCGTATATTCTGGAGGAGGGTTTTTATTAGGATGATTTTGGGGAATTGATTGATGTTAGATTGTTGTTCATTTATTCTCTGTTTAAGCCTGCTAACAGGAGCAGATCAACACCGTGGCGAACGATGGTGGAGGTTTGTTCCTTGACTTTTCATATTGGATTTCTTCCCCCTTTCTCTTCTTCATGTGTTCTTCACATTCTTCACAGGTTAAAGAAAAACAGATCTTTTCACATCTGTTTTGCAATGAAATGATCCCAAATTGAAGATCTGATGTCACTGCGACCTAGAAGACGTGTGGCGATGATAGCGAACGACGAATCAGAACAGATCAATAAAGACCAATCTTCGAGCATTCTTCACGTGAGTGGATCGCTATGTGATTTTGGGACCGATCGGAGGCCCGAAAAAACAGAATTAGCTTCATGGTGTCGGGGAAACCAAAACCAGGTGTTTTTATGGCAATTGGATGGTCGGATCGATGAACAGGTTGGAACGGATGGCGTGATGGCAGAAGTCTGTGATTCTAAAAATTTCTAGAATACATAGAATTTATCCCGAAGAATAACCGTGTGGACCGGCTCAACGACAAATAGGGTTTTGGGCATCACACAGGTATCGAACGGCGTATGACCCCAGTCACACAGCATGTTAAACCTTCCCCAAAGCTCAACGTGTATTCTGGAAATTTCACGAACACGAGATGAACTACACGACTTCGGAACTCTCTGTGTAGACCCTAGGCAGCATGGCAGAAGAAACTACACAGGACTCGGCATGTATCAAAGGGATACATGGTCATGGGATAGAGTACACGACCGTGTACTCCACCACACGGCCAGGTGAGGCCAGTAACGCGGGTCACCCCGTGTACTGATTACATGGGTTGAGGCTGTGTACGGCACATGGCTAGCGTACATGGAGCCGACCCCAGTTACACAGACACAACCTATAATCGGTACCACATGATGTGTATTGACTTTTTCTACATGACCATCCTTACGAAATGGGTCGTTGTACATGGGCAGTACCCAGGGTCAGAAGACATGGCGTGTGACTTTTCCACACGCCATGTACTTTTTGGAAAATGGATTAGTCTTCTTTTCAACCATATCTTGGACATATTTAGTTTGGGTTAGTGCAACTTATTCTCATTGCCCTAAAGGTCAGGCATTATCTCCATCTACTGGAGTATGATCCCTTCAGTAGGACTATCTATGATAGAGTCAGGCATCCATCTGAGAGGCCCAGATTGAGATCCTCTATCCTTTCTTGACCCCAGTTAGAGACAAGAATCGACATTAAAAACTCCACTAGGCATCGATCCTCTACCTAGAAGTTGAATCTGGATGAGTCGTGGTATCTTCCATGGCCCGGGAAATGATCCTCGTCAATGTATCGTGATCTTTCCCACTCAGAAGTGTGTCTCCCATAATGAGTGTATCTATCTATTGTGATCTTTCCCACTCAAGAGTGTGTTGTCCGGTAATGAGTGTGTCTATCTATCATGTCATTTCCCAATGAACATCACTTCTTAGATGGACATCATTAGAGCTATCATACTCGTGGAGTGAGTTCTCCCAAAATGGGTTCTTTGTGGAATCATCGAACGGAATCCCTAGAGGGGGTATGAGGTTGTGCGACTTGTCTCTAGACCGCGGGTCTAGGTTTGAGTATATAAGGTTTTTGGTTTCTCTTGATATATGTTCTGTAGACATATACTATGTATAGATGATTGTAAATTTACATCATATATTGCATTGTGGTTTTTGGGGTCCTCTACTGAGTATTGTTATACTCACCCATGCACGGGCTTTGACCACACGTGTCGTGTCTTGTGCGGACGAGAATCCTTTTGACAGAGTTCAGGGCACACTAGGGCAGGACCAAGATTTCTGAGTTCCCTACAAAACGAGGCATTCCTACAGCTTTGAGCAGCAGTCTCAGTACCTCTTGGTGTCTACAGTTTGGACTTTGCAGTTTTCAGAATCTTATTTTTGATGGGCTTGTATTCTGGCCTACTTTGTTTTTCAGCACATTACTTTCTATCGTACTCTGTTGGATGGGTTTAGTTGTATGCTTGCATTTTTTTCCTTAGTGGTTTTTTGATTTCAACATTTTTGGGCTTAGAGATGTGTGTGTGTGTACAGGTACTTAGGAAATGCCTCCCATGTTAGTAACATTCATACTCGATGCTAGTCACCAGCCCCTAAACTATTAGAGGCGATCTTGGGGAGTCACGACGTGGGCCCCACTGGGACGAGTCATGAAAAATTGTGAGATTATTTATAGTTAAATCATGGGGTGGTTGTTCGGATGATCATTTTTTCCTTATCTTATTTCTATGTTTGGTTTTAAATTCTTGAGGATAGTAATTTTTTAGTGTTTTCTGATATAAGGTCCTAATACCTTATATCCCATTCCATTTCATTTTTCTAATGCATATGAGTCTTAGAGTAATCTTATAGTATGCTTTATATGGTTTTAGATATTATATTTTTATGTTTGTTGAATTCATGATACGAATGGTGGTTCATGAAGTGAGTGGGAAGTTCATGGCCAAAGATGTTTGTACGTTGCTTGAGTAATGTAATTCATATAATGTGATTCAGGATGTGTATATTAGATTCATAATGTCAATGGATAAGTATTTTCTTCAATTAATATGTCCATGAAAACTCATGACATGAAAAAAAATTCATAAAGTGAATTAATCGTGATTAATTTGATCTAGGAGATGCATTTTTAGTGAGACTTATAAATATGGACATTTAATATAGAAATGAATCATTCACACCATAAAAGTGAGTCTGGTAGTGTGCCTATAAATCCATCTACACCCTTATTTTTTTATAACTCACATTGATTTTTTCCAAACTCTAAGAATCTATATCTTATTAATTGGGGTATTTCAAAGTCTTTTAAAAAGGGATCGATCCTATACTTCTCATGAACATTGCATTGTTATTTGAGGTTAGTTTTTTCACTCTTTATCTTGTGGTATATCTATATTCTAAATTTTTTCCTCCAATGAAATTTTTTCACTATATGGTGGTTAATCTTATTCATTATTATGGATTTATTTCGATGTTTATTGGTGTGTTCATGAAATGAAATCAATAGATAGATGTATTCGCCTTGTGTTATAGGTTATCAGAGAACTACATTATTGTTATATCTTATTTTGGGAACCTTGAAAACCTTTAGGTAGGGAATTATTTGGTTATCATGTTTTATACCCAATCATAATGTTATCTTACATTATATCTTTGGTTATCCTTCAATTTATCCTTAATAAATATTAATCCAGATAAAAAATAATTTGGGATTAGTTCTAGTAATCACATTTGTTTCCATCATGAAAACAGTTTATCTCTTATTTTCCTACATAGTTTGTTATCTATGTTTCTATTAAGGTTTAACATGATTGTTAGGATGAAACTAGATAAAGTTCATAAATATGGTATTTATTATTGAATTATTATATAAAAATAGATATATTTAAATTTTTATATCATTCATCATTATATTTGATAGAAATCAGGTAATGTTAGGGGAATGTTTAGATAGAAATGTTCTCTATTATTGTATGATAAACAAAATGTTATTACTGAATGAATTTACAGTAATTATTTTAGCTATTGTTAGGTACTGAAATAGGTTTTCTATGGTTAAAACTAGTCATGAATGAATTAGTTTATTCACAATGGTAATGAACCAGTTGTTTGATAATGATAATTATGTATGGCTGAGCAAACTTGTATTCATATAAAGGATGGATTCCATGGTTTTAGTACCTTGATGCCCCATTGATTTTAATTTTTTAATACCATATGTAACTTATTTGGATATGGTTACTTAGAATGATACATGATTTCAGAAAAATGATGGATTATGGTCAATAAGAAATGGGTAGGGGAACACAGGTTGTGGTTGGAGTTTGAGACTGTGATGGAAGGATGCATAGTGGTATAAATAGATGTGTTAGAGATAAATTTGGGACTAATAAAAATGTTTTGAACTAGGATTTCACATTATTTGTTTTATGAAATTTTGTATTACTTCAATATAATGAATATGATTTTAAGTCTATATGGATAAGTTTTTTGTTTCTTATTTACATTCACCACAGTTTAATGCAGCTGGAAGTACATAAATGATGTATCCTTTATATTAGCTTAGGATGATTCCAGGAATAACCTGAATTATTGAATTATTACAAATGTTAAATTTTTTAACCCTTGTGGTTAGATATTTGATAAAATGTAAAATGATGATTACTCTTGATAAATAGTTTTATCGGTTGGTTTATGCCTTGATGAAATTATTGTTGCTGGTAATTAATGTAAATGTAAAATTATTAATGGAAATAAATTAAATGAAAGTATTTTGAAAACTTTTGTTTTACTTGAATAATAATAATTAACGGATAATTAATTATTTGATATCAAACATTATGCTTGTTTTCTTAAAGTACATCTTGTCATTTGTTGTGGTTATATGGTTTCTAAGAGATGATATCTATAGTTTAGGTTAATACATGTTTGTTACACAGAGTGTATTTGAGGTTTATAGTTATATCACATATGTTAATTTATTTATTATACTACCTCATCCATTTTTTTAGCATGAATGAAACTGGTGGAATTTTTAGGGTGTTTCCCATAACATCTCAGTAAGTGAGGAATAGACGGATTACTACCCCCTATTTTCATTATCTCCTATCCTGGTAGAATTATGTGTAAGTATACACAGTGGTTATGTTTCTAATATATATATGTGTGTGTTTGTGTGTGATGGAGAGAGAGAGAGAGAGAGTGTGTGTGTGTGTGTGTGTGTTGATGATTTTAATATATTGTGGATATTTCACACACATGTATCTCTAGATATAGTATCATGAGGATTATTACTGGTATTTCATGTGTGGGTACATGATAAGTTGGTTTTGATTGATCTTGGAAACTACTTGTTGACTCTATAGTGATGGTATGCTGATGATTAGATGATGTGATTCCTAATATTCATGGTACGTTATAGTTTCCCATGTTTTTTGGGTAGGATTATATTTAGAGAGAAATGGATTAGGCTGTGAAACATTGGGGCAGATCAGCAAACAAATAGGGAATTCGAAGTGGGGTACTATCTTTTTATATTATATTTGATGTTATATTATCTATTATATATAATACTTAGTGAGTGTTCCATAGTGAGTCTAGGAACATGCTGTATCTATATAGTTTATGTGTTAAGTTTACTTATTTATTCCCTAGGCTTTAGTATGCTTGATTTATTTTTTTCATGAGAGTCTCTAAGGAGGATTCTATTGATTATAACCTTTATTATCACCCTATGTGTATATAATCATTTTTTCATGATCATAGGATCTTTTTGGTGATCTAGATAGATAGTACTTGGTTAGGAAAATGTTTAGTTATTTTTACGTTTCGAACTCACTAACAAGGACTTTCCATTTTAGTATTTCTACTTTATTTTATATTATCTTAGTCATATGACATTAAATATATCTTTTGGGGAAAATTTACTTTTATATTGAGCAGTATTTTTTGGTTGTTTAATCAAATATCAAATTCCTTGTGTTCTCCTTGATGGTATCATCTCCCGTTTGTGTGTATAATATATTATTTTTTCATGTTTTTATCCCATGGCCTATTGGTGGTGGGATTTGGACTTCATTATCTCCCTTATCTCAACCTCTTAGAGGAAGATTTTTGAGGATGTATCATGAAAAATTCGTTTATCATAACATCATTACCTCATCAAAGATATAATTTATACAGTCATGATCACTATAAATTAATAATTTTATCTTCATGGCCACAAAAAAGACATTAATTTTTTCAAATGCATTCCTCATAGAATGATCATTCAAATACATGAAAAAATTTACCTAGTAATCAATAAACATTCATATTTAAATAAAAAATATATAGAATGTTCCTACATTAACCATTAAATAAAATTAATGACATGATCATAAACTATACATTGAAATAATTTGGATGATATCTTTAAATAATATTATCATTAAATCATAATACCTTTAAGTTATGTTGATATAGATAAAAAAATATTTAAAATAGAATAAAAAAATAATTGAGAAATATGAAGATATAACATGGAAATTTACTTTATACAATTTTATGGAATGATTCATCAAATAGAGAGAATAATATGTTTTGGAAAAACATAAAAAATGTATGGGAAGATTCTTAAAAAAAATTATGGCAATCAGAAAAATGAATTGAATGGAAAATTTTAATTAGATATTCGATTAAAATCTTATAATTGATTTCTAAATTATTTATAAGTGAACTAATAAAACAAATTTATAATTCATTTTCAAGAATATTGGAAAATTTTAAGTGATCTTAGAAAATAGTTTTTAGAAAATGTTTTTACGACAATCGTAAAGAGTGAAGTTCTGAGTCACCATTAAAATTATTTAATAAAAATATGAAGTGGAATTTTTTTATGTATTTTCATTTTTAAAATAATATTACATAATTTATTCTTTAAAAATACATAAGGTTTTGTTGAACGAAATTTGGCATGAAACATAAAACATAAAACTTAAAATCATAAAAGAATAATTTGTTTCCATTTTAGCATGCCTTTTTCATAACTCTAATGATAAAAAGGATAATAAAATATGATTTTGAAAATATGT